>CP136054.1:487676312-488876312 GCA_032464435.1 Aegilops umbellulata
AGCCCCTGAACCAGGCTTCAATGACAACGAGTCCGGCGCGCAGATGGTCTTCGGCATTGCAAGGCGGGTTCCTCCTCCAAATACTTCATAGAAGATTTTGAACACTAAGGATAGTGTCCGGCTCTGCAAAATAAGTTCCCACATATTGCCATAGAGAAAATAATATTTATACAAATCTAATCTGCTGACGTATTCCGTAGCGTGACAGCACACCACGGCCAAGTCTTTATTCGAATTGTTTTTACTCCCCCACCTCAGCGCATTTCGCGAGGCGGTTTCCTTGGCACGTCTTGTCAAAGCAGAGATCGTGTCCCCTTATTTACGGGATTCTCATCAATACGGACGTGGGTAACCCAACCGCGCCATTGATTACGACGCTTGGGAGATAAGCAAGTTTTACCAGGCTGGTGGGGACGCATAGCCGCATCCGCCCATATAAGGGGATAAGGATCCACCTTTTTACCTACGCCTTCTTCCTCCTTTGCCTATCCATCTTCCGCGCACTCGAGCTCCAGCGCCCAAGTCCGCATTTCCCACCTCGACCTTCTCCAGCCATGTCCGGAGCGGGAGGCAAGTGGATGGTCTCCTCCGTCACGGAGGGACACGTCAAAAAACTGAGGAAAGCCGGATACTTGTCTAACGACATCGCGCACCGGCTTCGCGAAGAAGGGCAGCTCCTCCCCACCCCAAGGCCCCATGAGAGGGTAGTGTTTCTCCCCCACTTCCTCCGCGGACTGGGCTTTCATCTCCACCCATTCGTCCGGGGGCTCATGTTCTACTATGGCCTAGATTTCCACGATCAGGCCCCGAACTTCGTCCTCAACATCTCGGCGTTTATCGTCGTGTGCGAGGCTTTCCTCTACATCCGTTCCCATTTCGGCCTATGGCTCAAGACTTCCAACGTCAAACCTAAGGTGGTGCGCGGCAACCAGGCGGAGTGCGGAGGTGCCATGGCGGGCAAGATAGCCAACGTCCTATGGCTCGAGGGCTCCTTTGAGGAGACCCTCAAGGGGTGGCAATCGGGGTGGTTTCACTAGTAGAAAAGGGGGCAACGGTTCAGGCCCGGGCAGTACATTAGTCCCGGTTCAGACCAGAACCGGGACCAATGGGGGCATTGGTCCCGGTTCGTGAGCCCAGGGGGCCGGCCGGGCCACATGGGCCATTGGTCCCGGTTCGTCTGGACCTTTTGCTCCTGGTTGGTGGGACGAACCGGGACCAATGGGCCTGGCTCTTGGCCCACCACCATTGGTCCCGGTTGGTGGCCTGAACCGGGACCAAAGGATCCCCTTTAGTCCCGGTTCATGCCACGAACCGGGACCAATAGTGCTGCCTATATATACCCTCGCTCGTGAGCAGAGCACTCCAGTGCTCTGTTTTTCTGGGCCGGTGAGGGGAGGTGTTTGTGGTGCTCTAGCTCACCTCCTATGCACATGAGGTGTTCGATGAAATGCCAGAGCCACACTAGTTAAGCTTTCTCCTCTCGAAGCTCGACCTCAAGCTCCATTTTCCTCACGCCCCACCCCCGTCTTCACCGCCGTCGATCACCCGCGCCAATCTCATCACCGACACCACCGTGGGGAGCCTCTTGTTCTTATCTTCTTTCTGAAAGGAAAAATATTGTTACTTGTATGTTTAGATAGATACTTGTATCATTTTCTTACTTTTATTATTGCATCTTATATAGTGCGATGGTTTTGGTATCCGCCCCCATCGGCCCTCGTCCTGTCTATGATTCGGATGTGGTATATACATTAATCTTTATAACTATTGGTTCATTTATTGTTTATGAAAATTATGCGGACCAACGTGACATAGATTTTATTTGTCTAGGATGTATGTGAACCGGAAATTCCAACCGACCCTATTGTCGAGAGGTTAAATTTAGTTGAAGAAGAAAACAATTTCTTGAAGAAAAAATAAAGAAATTGAGGAGGAGAAGATGATATTGGAGTTGCATGTTGCGGATGTCGTCGATGATCACAAGATCAAGATGGATGCAATGCGCTTGAAGATTAGAAAGATTAGAAAATATGCCATTCATACCGAGGCTTGGTATCATTATGCCGTTGGATCAATTGTTACCTTGGTTGCGATTATGATAGCCTTTGTTTTCGCATTAAAATGTTTTACATAGTTTCAATGTATGGTTTAATTAATTAGATGCTCTGGAGAGCTATATGTTGTTAGATGAGAACTATGTATGTACTTTGCTTTTAATGCATGTGATGATGAACTTCTATTAATTTGGACACTTAATTACATATAATGCATGCAGATGAACCGGCAATGGATGTACGGTGACAGACACACCTCCGAGTACATTAAGGGCGTGCATGAGTTTCTCGATGCGGCTGAGGCAAACAAGCAGAATGGTTTTATGTGTTGTCCATGCCCTGATTGTGGGAATACGAAGTCTTACTCTGACCGGAAAATCCTTCACACCCACCTGCTTTACAAGGGTTTCATGCCACACTATAATGTTTGGACGAGGCACGGAGAAATAGGGGTTATGATGGAAGACGACGAAGAAGAAGAGTACGATGACAACTACGTGCCCCCTGAATACCGTGATGCTGCAATGGGGGGAGCTGGTGAAGATCAAGAGGAACCAGACGATGTGCCCAATGATGCTGCAACGGGTGAAGGTGCTGAAGATCAAGAGGAACCAGACGATGTGCCCGATGATGATGATCTCCGCCGGGTCATTGTCGATGCAAGGACGCAATGCGAAAGTCAAAAGGAGAAGCTGAAGTTCGATCGCATGTTAGAGGACCACAAAAAAGGGTTGTACCCCAATTGTGAAGATGGCAACACAAAGCTCGGTACCGTACTGGAATTGCTGCAGTGGAAGGCAGAGAAAGCTGTGCTTGACAAAGGATTTGAGAAGCTACTGAAAATATTGAAGAATAAGCTTCCAAAGGATAACGAATTGCCCGACAGTACATACGCAGCAAAGAAGGTCGTATGCCCTCTAGGATTGGAGGTGGAGAAAATACATGCATGCCCTAATGACTGCATCCTATACTGCGGTGCATACAAGGATCTGAACGCATGCCCGGAATGCGGTGCATTGCGGTATAAGATCAGACGAGATGACCCTGGTGATGTTCACGGTGAGCCCCGCAGGAAGAGGGTTCCTGCAAAGGTGATGTGGTATGATCCTATAATACCACGGTTGAAACGTCTGTTCAGAAATGGAAAGCATGCCAAGTCAATGCGATGGCAGAGTGAGGACCGTAAGAAAGACGAGAAGTTGAGAGCACCCGCTGACGGGTCGTAGTGGAGAAAAATCGTGAGAAAGTACTGGGATGAGTTTGCAAAGGACCCAAGGTACGTATGGTTTGCTTTAAGCGCGGATGGCATTAATCCTTTCGGGGAGCAGAGCAGCAATCACAGCACCTGGCCGGTCACTCTATGTATGTATAACCTTCCTCCTTGGATGTGCATGAAGCAGAAGTTCATTATGATGCCAATTCTCATCCAAGGCCCTAAGCAACCCGGCAACGACATTGATATGTACCTAAGGCCATTAGTTGAAGAACTTTTACAGCCGTGGAATGGAAATGGTGTACGTACGTGGGATGAGCACGGACAGGAGGAATTTAACCTAAAGGCGTTGCTGTTCGTGACCATCAACGATTGGCCCACTCTCAGTAACCTTTCAGGACAGACAAACAAAGGATACCACGCATGCACACACTGTTTAGATGACACTGAAAGTATATACCTGGACAAATGCAGGAAGAATGTGTACCTGGGCCATCGTCGATTTCTTCCGACCCACCATCAATGTCGAAAGAAAGGCAAGCATTTCAAAGGCAAGGCAGATCACCGGAAGAAGCCCGCCATGCGTACCGGTGATCACGTACTTGCTATGGTCAATGATTTACACGTAATCTTTGGAAAGGGTCCCGGCACAGTAGCTGTTCCTAATGACGCTGAGGGACACACACCCATGTGGAAGAACAAATCTATATTTTGGGACCTACCCTACTGGAAAGACCTAGTGGTCCGCTCTTCAATCGACGTGATGCACGTGATGAAGAACCTTTGCGTGAACCTTCTAGGCTTCTTGGGCGTGTATGGAAAGACAAAAGATACACCTGAGGCATGGGAGGAGCTGCAACGTTTGCATGAAAAAGACGACATGCCTCAGAAGCAGTATGAAGGTCCTGCCAGCTACGCTCTTACGAAAGATGAGAAAGAAATCTTCTTTGAATGCCTGCTCAGTATGAAGGTCCCGACTGGCTTCTCGTCGAATATAAAGGGAATAATAAATATCCTAGAGAAAAAGTTCCAGAACCTAAAGTCTCATGACTGCCACGTGATTATGACGCAACTGCTTCCGGTTGCATTGAGGGGGCTTCTACCGGAAAATGTCCGATTATCCTTTGTGAAGCTATGTGCATTTCTCAATGCAATCTCTCAGAAGGTGATCGATCCAGAAATGGTACGAAGGCTAAGGTGTGATGTGGCGCAATGTCTTGTCAGTTTCGAGCTGGTGTTCCCACCTTCCTTCTTCAATATCATGACGCATGTCCTAGTTCATCTAGTCGACGAGATTGTCGTTCTGGGGCCCGTATTTCTACACAATATGTTCCCCTTGGAGAGGTTCATGGGAGTCCTAAAGAAATATGTCCATAACCGCGCTAGGCCAGAAGGAAGCATCTCCATGTGCCATCAAACAGAGGATGTCATCGGGTTTTGTGTTGACTTCATTCCTGGCCTTAAGAAGATAGGTCTCCCTAAATCGCGGTATGAGGGGAGACTGACTGGAAAAGGCACGCTAGGAGCAGACTCAATGATATGCAGGGACGGGCATTCTTGGTCTCAAGCACACTACACAGTTCTACAGAACTCTACCTTGGTGACCCCGTATGTCGATGAACACAAGAACAGTCTGCGCTCCAAACACCCGGAGCAGTGCGACGACTGGATTACATGTGAACACATTAGGACTTTCAGCAGTTGGTTGGAAGCACGTCTCAGAGGTGACAACACTGTTTGTGATGAGTTGTACTTGTTGTCCAGGGGACCATCTTTGACTGTATTGATTTACAAAGGATATGAGATAAATGGGAATACATTTTACACGATTGACCAAGATCAAAAGAGCACCAACCAAAACAGCGGTGTCCGCTTTGATGCAACAACCGAGAAGGGAAAGGACACATATTATGGTTACATAGTGGACATATGGGAACTTGACTACGGTCAAGATTTTAAGGTCCCTTTGTTTAAGTGCAAATGGGTCAATCTGTCAGGAGGCGGGGTACATGTAGACCCACAGTACGGAATGACAACAGTGGATCTGAAAAATCTTGGGTACACTGACGAACCGTTCGTCCTAGCCAATGATGTGGCACAGGTTATCTATGTGAAGGACATGTCTACCAGACCGAGAAAAAGAAAAGATAAGGAAACGAATACATCATAAGATGAGCCAAAGCGCCACATAGTTCTTTCAGGAAAAAGGGATATCCTGGGAGTGGAGGGCAAGACAGACATGTCTGAAGATTATGAAAGGTTTCATGAAATTCCTCCCTTCAATGTAGAGGCTGACCCAAGCATCCTGATAAACGATGAAGATTATCCATGGTTACGGCGCAATAAGCAAATGACAAAAGCGAAGAAAAAGTGAAGACTTTCTCCCACAACTATTATGATGATACCATGCCAAATTTGTAACAGACGAGCATGCTATGCCAACTTTTTCAGAGTTCATTTGAAAACTATGAATTTAGGTCGAATTTTCTCTATAGGTGCATCTATGTTCATTTTTTAGTAAAGTTAATCACAAACTTGTGATTCACACAAATTTCAAAGAATTCAAATTTTAACTATTCAAATTTGAGTTTATAATTTTTCTAAAACTAATGGCACTAACAGAAAGTTTATAATTTTGCTAACCTAAAAGCAAAAAGAATAAAAAATAAAGCAAAAAACAAAAGAAAAATGCCTATAATATTTGTTATGACTAACTAAAATTACCAAATTGAGTATAATGATAAAACACAGTAATATTAAATAGCAGGAAAAACAATGACTCAAAAATCAATTTTTATTGTAAAGCTATTCATAAACTAGTGACATAAAATAAAAAAGAAATCACTACAAAACTATAAGTATTTAGTTCTAAGTAGAAATGAAAAAAATAGCAAAAAAATGCCACCAACTGGGCCACCACAGCCTGAATACGACTAGAAACCCAACCATGGGCCAGGATTCAGGCCCGCAGCAGGCCCAGTAGGCCCATAGGCATTGCAGTGACAGATTAGGCCCGAAAGCCTGCAGTTGAGAGGAGCTCGAGAGGGTGGGCGCAACAGCGCTTATAAACCACTCCCGAGCCCACTCAACTAGCGAGGTGGGACTAAACTTTTGGGCGCGGGGCAGCACAAGGCCATTGGTCCCGGTTGGTGGGACGAACCGGGACCAAAGGGGTGCATTGGTACCGGTTCGTGACACCTACCGGGACCAATGCCCCTCTTTAGTCCCCGTTGGTGCCACCAACCGGGACCAAAGGCCGCCGCTTCCCGCCGACCGGGACTAAAGGGGGGCATTAGTCCCGGTTTACGCCACCAACCGGGACTAAAGCTTAGACTATATAACAAACACTTGTTGGAATTTTCAGTTTGCATCGCCAGTTCCCCCCTCCCCCGCCAACGACGCCGTGAGGCTGCTCCACCTCGCCGTCTACGCTGCCGCCGCCAACGTCGTCGCCTCCCCGAGCCCGCGCCGTCCTCATCGCCGGCATCCCCGAGCCCGCCGCCCTCGTCGTCCCCGTTGCTGCATGCCTCCCCGAGCCCACCCCTCCTCGTCCCTGTCGCCGGCCGCGCGCCGTCCCGAGACCGCCGTCCCCGTCACCACGTGCTGCCCCGAGCCCGCCGTCCTCGTCGCCGGACTCCTGCCATCGCCGCCCCCCTCGAAGTGAGCCCCCCTTTCCCATGCATGCATGGTCCTGATTGAGTGCGGCCCTTGCTCTCTGCCCCTGCTCCATGGTTGCCGCCGGCCCCGACGCATTGAAGAGCAGAAGGAGAGGAGAAGGAGAGGAGAGAAGAAGGATCGAGTGGAGCAGCAGCAAACTTTTCTGAAATTTCTGAATTTTTTTACAGATATGAACAATGCCTATAGAGGGTGTTTGATCAAATGCTAGATGGCTTTGGGCATTTTTAGGATTTATGATATTTTTTGTGGTGAGGTACTGATGCAAGACAAATGAAGTGTGGGTACTGTCATGAAGTTGGAGTAATTTTTGTGGTTGTAAAAGAGTTAGGAAAATTTAGAATGTGCTAAATATGTCAAAAATGTTTTTTTGTTCATAGAAAGTTTTTTGTTCATAGGCAGAAAGTTTTTATATATGACTATGTGAAAGTGCAACTATCCCTAGGTGGTTTTGGTAATTCATAACAACATATAGCTCATTGAGCTAATGATATTCCAAGATAACTATTTCAGGAAAGCTCAATGATTGGCATGGCATGAATGGTGAAAGTGGAACCCTCAAAATACTAAGGACAAAGGATTGTCTCAAACTCAAAAGCTCAAGACTCTTCATTTTACATTTTAGTGATCCAAGATCACATTGAGTCCATAGGAAATGCCAATACTATCAAGGAGGGATGAGGTGTTGCTTAATGAGCTCTTTGCCTTATGTGCTTAATGATATGCTCCAAAATCCTCAACTACTTTCCCATATCCACAAATGACCTAAACCCTAAGCCAAAATCGGTCATACCGATTCTTTATATCCGGCGCCACCGAGTTCTTCATATGTCATAAGCCACTGCCAAAACCCTAGCAAATCGGTTTCACCGATAGGGATCTCGGTCTCACCGAGATGGGATTGCAACCTCTCTATTTCCCTTTCGTAACTTTTCGGTCTCACCGAAAGAGCGGATCGGTCCCACCGAGATTGCAATGCAAACTCTCTGTTTCCCTTTTGTAACTTTTCGGTCTCATCGAAAGAGCAAATCGGTCCTACCAAGTTTGCCTGACCAACTCTCTGGTTAGCTAATTACCAAATCGGTCTCACCGAGTTTGTGTAATCGGTCTCACCAAGATTACGTTATGCCCAAACCCTAACCATATCGGTCCTACCGAGATGCATGTCAGTCCCACCGAAAAACTCTAACGGTTACTAGGTTTACCGTTTCGGTCCGACCGAGTTTGTTGATTTGGTCCCACCGAGATTGGTAAATTGTGTGTAACGGTTGGATTTTAAGTGGAGGCTATATATACCCCTCCGCCTCCTCTTCATTCGTGCAGAGAGCCATCAGAACACGTCTAAACTTCCAACTCATATGTTCTGAGAGAGAACCACTGTCGGTGTCAAAACCAGCGGATCTCGGGTAGGGGGTCCCGAACTGTGCATCAAGGTCAGATGGTAACAGGAGACAAGGGACACTTTATTTTACCCAGGTTCGGTCCCTCTCGATGGAGGTAAAACCCTACTCCTGCTAGATTAATATTGATGATACGGGTAGTACAAGAGTAGATCTACCACGAGATCAAGGAGGCTAAACCCTAGAAGCTAGCCTATGGTATGATTGTGTATGATGATGGTTGTCCTACGGACTACAGCCCTCCGGTTTATATAGACACCGGACAGGGTTAGGGTTACACAGAGTCGGTTACATTGGTAGGAGATCTTGAATATCCGCATGCCTAGCTTGCCTTCCACGCCAAGGAAAGAATCTTCCAGACACGGGACGAAGTCTTCAATCTTATATATTCATAGTCCTGGAGTCCGGCTGAAGGTATAGTCCGGCTATCAGAACACCCCCTAACTCAGGACTCCCTCAGTAGCCCCTGAACCAGGCTTCAATGACGACGAGTCCGGCGCGCAAATTGTCTTCGTCATTGCAAGGCGGGTTCCTCCTCCAAGTTCTTCAAAAAGATCATAAACACCAAGAATAGTGTCCGGTTCTGCAAAACAAGTTTCCACGTATTGTCATATAGAGAATAATACAAACACAAATCAAATCTGCTGACTTATTCCGCAGTGCGTCATAACACCGCGGCCAAGCCTTCTATATAAATTATTTTCATCGTTCCACCTCGGCGCATTCAACGAGGCGGTTTCCTTGGCACGTCTTGTCAAAGCAGAGATCGTGTGCCCCTTTTAACGGGATTCTCATTAATACGGACGTGGGTAACCCAGCCGTGCCCAACAGCACGTCCTGCCTTAATTAAAGGCCAGTCCAAGATGGTTACGGGGATGGCTCTTGGTATTCTGCCTCTTTATAAAGAGACCAGGACCCTGTTCCCCTCTTCTATTCTCAAAACGAGCTCGCCCGTCGCCTCGAGTTCCAACACCTAGGCTTCCAAATTCCAGGCGCACCAGACCCTTGACGATGTCCGGCTCCGACCTCCAAGGTCAATGCATGCCTTCCTCCGTTACGGAGGAGGACGTATCAAAGTTGAGGGAAGCTAGATTCCTGACCAGCGAGATTCCGCACAAGTTGCCTGTTCAAGGACAGGTGATCCCTAGCCCTCAGCCTGGCGAGAGCGTGGTATTCGTCTCCCACTTCCTTCGGGGATTAGGCTTCCCGATGGATCCTTTCGTAAGAGGGCTGATGTTTTATTATGGGCTGGAATTCCACGACCTAGCTCCGGAGTCCATCCTCCATATCTCCTCGTTCATAGTTGTGTGCGAAGCGTTCCTCCATGTTACCCCTCACTTCGGATTATGGCTCAAGACCTTCAGGGTAGAACCGAAGATAATCGAGGGGCGCCACACAGAGTGCGGAGGCGCTGTTATAAAAAGAAATACTGATGCTCCATGGACCGAGGGCGCTTTCCAAGAGGAGCTCGGCCTGTGGCAACAGGAGTGGTTCTACATCACCTCTCCCCGGGGCACCACTTGGGTGGCGCCTCCCGCCTTTCGCTCGGGCCCCCACCACGCTTAGCATCGTGGATCAACACAAGGTTAGATCGGGGCTTGCCAAAGATGTTCCTCTGTTGCAGGGCCGCATTAAGGATCTCTTGATAGGAGACCTCAACTTGGTCAAAGTGACACAAGTCATGCTGATTCGTCGGATTCTGCCCGGCCGACGTCGCCCCCTCCGCTTGTGGGAGTTCAACCCCGAGGGGCCGCGAGCTCTCCAAAATTTCATGGGCGCGACGCCTATGGAGATGTATAAACTGTTCTTCGGACCACAAGAAGTGAGTCCGGATTTGACCGAGGATGCTGGTTTAAGCCGCAATCGCCCGGACACTCAAGTAGGTGACCCTGTGCCCGGACCTTCTATCCGCATAATTAACCTGTTTTTTTAACAACACTTATCCTTTTATGTAGGAATGGATAGCGAAGGCGAAGCTGATCCGGTGTCCGGCTCCCCTTCCCGAAACCAGGCTAGATCCTGCACTAGTCAGGATGTTGGAGGTAGTGCCTCTGGAGGGAAATGAGGGGGCGGACAAGGAAACCGTGGCCTCTTCGAAAGAGGCCATTCCGAAGGAGGGAATCGATAATTCCTCTCCTAAGGGGAAGAAAAGGGCCGCCTCTGACGACCCGGAAGCCATAGCTCCAAAGCGGGGGAAAGAATCCATGTCAGAGGGTCCGACGCCGGGAAGCCCCTCGGCCGGACTAAACCATCAAAGGGAGCAGCCCTCCAACGAGCCGTAAGTAGAAGGAGAGTTGTTCTTTTAGGAGAAATCCTTGATTTATATCTGAGAAGTTTTAACCGAAACCTTACCTTGTAGTTCGGACCTCAACCCTTCTCAGCAGAGCTCGTCGTCGTCGGGGGATCTTCTTCCGGAGATGATGGAGAGCGGAACGCCTCCTCCTTCTTTATCGCCTAGCAAGGCGGGCGACGCTGAAGTGTCGTCGAAGAGGATTTCTTCGAACCTGCCAGGGGCAGAAGGTGACCATGTGACCCCCCGAGGTTCTCCGCATCTGGCCTTCGAAGAAGGCCACGGGACGAGTCCGGCACCATCTGGTGTTCGGTCGGAGGAGCTAAAGACTCTGCTGGGGCGAGCCTCTGTCTCAGAGGAGCATCACGTGTTGATGAACACGGTGATTGAAAAGATTTCATCCGCGGAAAGCGGACTGCATGAGGTCGTCAAGAGTTTACTGGCGGGCCTTAAGGTACGTTTCTAAATAACGAATATTAGTGTTAGTTGCGCGTAATAACGTGCGCCCTGTGTAGATAGTAGCCCCTGAGACTCTGTTCGTCGCAAAGATGTGCGGCGTGCAGAGTATCTTAATCCCAGGTCCTTTAAGTGGCACCTTTGTATGTAGGTGGCTGATTGTCCGGAGTCAAGCCGGACTCGAGAATTTGCCGAACTGAAGTGACAACTTGATGAGGCAGAAGCCGACGTCGTGCCTGTTAACAAGCGGCTTGATGATGCTCAAGGTATTGAATTTATTTGGCGATTGTTAGTAAGAGGAGCTTTATGTCAATATCTTACCATGTTGTATGTTTGACGCAGATGGTGCGGCCGCCATAGAAGGTCTTAGGGCCGAACTCGCCAGAGCAAAGGAACAAGCCAGAAGAAGCGACGCGGCTGCCGTAAAAGCCCGTGAAGAGCTGAAAGCCGAACAGGCTTCCCATTGCCGAAGCAAGGAGGAGATGGCTAATATGGCCGTAAAGTTAAAAAGTGCTACTGACCGTTGCAAGCTTCTCGAAGAGGAAGGTCGGGCAAGGCAAACGGACTTGGAGAAGGCCGTTGCTGACGCCAAGGACGCCCGCTCTGCAATGAGAGCGGCAAGGGAAGAGCTACGTCAAGCCGAACAAATTGCGGATGGAAAGCCCTTCTTGCTGCGGAGAAAATTCTGTGATCCGAAGTTTGCCCCGTTGGACCGAGCGTGGAGTGTAGAGGACACCTATCTGGATTTGGTGGCTAGTGCAGCTGATGCGACCAAACACTTTCAAGATAAGAAGGGTCATGAAGTGGAGAAGCTCTTCTGGTCGCATTTCGCCAATCCAGAGCGTCCACTTGCAGTGGACGATCGCCTGGCCCAGTGGGCTGAGCTGCATAGGTTGTCCGGACTCGCCATGAAGTACGCCATGGAGCGCATATGTCCTGGGAGATCGACGCCGAAGAGTCATTTCAGCTTAGTGCAGCAATTTCTCGACGTGGTGCCACGTGTTGATGCTATGAAGAGGTCAGCTTGCACAGAGGGCGCTCGGCTGGCTCTTGCCCGTGTCAAGACATACTGGGCAGATATGGAGCCCACCGTTGTTGCGTCCCGTGATTCAGATAAAAGCCGAGTACCCTTCAAGCACTATTTTGAGGAAGTCCTCGCGGGCGCTCGCATAATAGAGACACAGTGCTCGAAGGATTCTATGTTATGACAACATATGTAATTATAAGATAATATTTTGATAAGATGTAGTGGCATATTTCAGACTTGTGCCTTCAAGTATTAAGAACACCTCCTGTGCGGCCGTTAAATATATAAATTCTGAAAGATTGCAGTCGTTGGCTTCAGCCCCACGCACATAGTGCGGGGGTGCGCGCAGAAGACGCATTTTCACACTTAATCCAACGTCTTGGTCCTACAAAGGAGGTGATAGCGCAGCGAGCTAGGCAACCGGACTATAATGCTTTAACACTTTCACTTAGCCATAGGAGCTTGACAGTGGGACTCTTTACGTAGCCCTTTAGTGGCGACTGCGTTTACCCGAATTCGGGGCGCATACGAGCCTGACCGGGAAGCGGACCTTCGTCAAAATGGAGGAATTCGATAAATTCCTATAAGTCATCGAGTGGCGACCAGTCTCGCGCTACACCATGACGGTCGGTTTTCGGCTTTCTCTACTGAGGTGCTCGCCCGGCCGAACCGGGGCACAATCGCAGTAGTTCTCCTGGTGCTACCTTAGCTGACAGAACGGAACGTAAGGTGGCCGAACTCAGGAGCCGGGCAACCCAACATGTGACCAAAATCATGACTCGGAGCTGATGCATATAGTGCCAAAACACGCGATGCCGAACACTCCCTAAGGCGTTCGGTCTTTGTGGATGCGTGTGAAACAACACCCTTAAGAAGGAAAAAGCCCCTCGTGTCCAGGTACGAGCAAGAATTCTGGCGTGGCCACATGCCAAAACGCCAGCCTCCTCCTTGGTTATAGCAAAAGAAACCAGGGGATGTATAACATCAAGAGACAGTAAAAAAGGTTTACGCAGGGTCTTAATCTAAAAAGAATCCTTTAGGACGGGTCCCTACTGCACGTCTGCGCCTATGTCTCCGCTGTGCCGTGTCCTGGACTGGCGCCGTACGACGTTCATCTGTAGAAAAAAAAGAGGAACGAAATTGAAAAACGGGTCGTGCGGGTAGCAAAATATTAAAGTAGAATAAATGAAATGGAGCTTTATTGTCTCTGCGTACAACCCTTGGTACGGCGTACTGAGCCTATATTGATAATTGGCTTGTGCCGAACTCATTGAGTCCGGGCCCGTGGCCTTTACGGACTTACATCGAAAAAGTTCTTTGGCTGGCGAGGCCATTTTATTGTGCGGCTGTTTAAGCGGCCGCGCAATCCTCCATATGGAGGAGGAGTATTTTAGTGCGCTCCTTTTAAAGAGATGATGCCTCGAGGTCCGGGCATCTTAAGCGTGAGAGATGCATAATGCGGTATTGCGTTGAAGCGAGCGAAAGCTCCACGTCCCAATAGTTCTTGATAGCGACTTGAAAACGGGACTACATGGAAGGTCAGTTTTTCGCGACGAAAGTTATTGGCAGAGCCGAATATGACTATAAGCCGGAGAAAACCCATACAATGGGTGTCCGGGCCTGGTGCTACCCCTTGAAAGGAGGTTTTGCTATGGCGGATTCTTGCTGGGTTTATGCCCATGCGGTGGATTGTATCCTGATATATCAGGTTTAGTCCACTGCTGCCGTCCATAAGGACATTGGTAAACTAGAACCCATCGATTATTGGATCCAGTATCAGGGCAGTCCGGCCTGCGTGTTTGATATTTCTAGAATAATCTAGCTGATAAAAAATGATTGGCTTTAGTGACCAGTGGCGGGACTCCTGAGGGGTAGGTTTGATTGTGCGTACCTTTATGGGTGCCACACGTTTTGTTACGTGAAGTGAGTTCGCTGTCTTGAGGGAAGTTCTTTTGTTTCCTGGTGTTCTGCCTTTGGGGTTTTTCCTCTTCTTCACTTGGTGTATCGAGCCCCTTGTGTTCGGCGTTAAGCTCTTCGGATTGTTTAAAAACCCAACACTCTGTGTGGGTATGATTAGCAGGCTTCCCAGGAGTACTGTGTATCTGACATATTCTGTCCATGATTCTGTTTAAGCTGGACGGATCATCCCTATTATCTTGAAGGGGTGGTTTTGTATGATTTTGCCGTGAGCTTTTGAATCCGGCGTTGACTGTCGTGCTCTTCGGACTTTTGCCTTTGATTCGGCGTGGTCCTTATTTCGCCGTGGTTTTCCGTTTCCATCTCTGATTTCTGATGTAAATGGGTCGCTAGGGCTGCATCGTGCCAACCAGTTGCCGTCTCCTGCGCAAAAGCGGGTCATGATGCTTGTGAGTGCGGCCATTGTTCTTGGCTTTTCCTGGCCAAGGTGTCTGGCAAGCCATTCGTCTCGGACATTATGCCTGAAAGCCGCTAGGGCTTCGGCGTCCGGATAATCCACTATTTGATTCTTTTTAGTGAGGAATCTGTTCCAGAACTGCCGAGCTGATTCTCCGGGCTGCTGGGTTATGTGACTGAGATCGTCTGCATCCGGGGGACGGACATAGGTCCCTTGAAAGTTTGCTCGGAAAGCATCCTCGGGCTCTTCCCAGCTTCCAATTGTGTTTTCGGGAAGGCTTTTAAGGGGTAAATATTTTATGGCGTGGAGATCGTCTCCTCTAGCCATATGTATGTGGAGGATATAATCCTCGATCCAGACTCCTGGGTCTGTTGTTCCATCGTATGCCTCTATGTTGACGGGTTTAAATCCCTCTGGAAATTCATATTCCAGGACCTCATCGGTAAAACATAGGGGGTGTGCGGCGCCCCTGTATTTGGGTGTGCCGGATTCTGATGGTGGATTTTTTGCATTGCTTGTGAAAGTTTGCTTTCTTCGCCCGTAAATGGACCTGGCTGGGCCGTGGTGCGAGTCTTTGATTGGGTCGCATGCCGCATTGAGTGCGGCGCCGCTTGCCTTTTTATAGTGGCCATGGGGTCATCTATCCGACCGCGTGGCCTCCTGGTCGAATTTGGGCAGTAGTTTTCTTGTCGGATAGCTTTTGGTGCGGCGGCTGTCGCCGTATTTGTCTGCGGTCTTGATTACTTTGCTCCATCTTGTTTTGAGTGCATCCTCCGCCGTCTTCAGCTTCCGCTTCTGCATTTTCAGGCTACGTGCCGTGGCAATGAGCCTTTCATGGAGATTCTTCTGCTCCGTGGTTTTATCCGGCGTGAGATTGTCCAGAGTTCTGTTATGGCCGGGAGAGGGCTGTTCATCCTCTCTATCCGTGTTGCCCTGTTCGGACGGCTGTTCTGAGGCAAGCTCATCGTCTACCGGCTCATCCCGCTCTAGGGCTGGGTTTTGATCGAGGCGGGGCTTGGCTCGGCGTTTACGTCGCCGTTTTGAGCGTTTTTCGGAGGTTTTACCCCTTTTTTCGCCCCCTTTTTCCTCGTTGTCGTTTCCTTTAGGGGTATCCACCATGAATACATCGTTAGGTGGGGTGGAGGTCCAGTGCCCTATAGGTGCTGGTTCCAGTTCATCTCCGTCTTTGTCGTCCATACCGTCGAAGTCTTCGGGTCCGAAGTCAAGTATGTCGGTTAAATCATCGACAGTGGCTATTAAATGGGTGGTGGGTGGGCCTTGAATTTCTTCGTCGTCCGAATCCCAACCTCGCGGACCACAGTTCGGCCTGGGCTCTCCTGACAAAGAGAGAGACTTGAGATAATTCAGAATATCACCAAAAGGTGAGCACTGAAAGATGTCCGCGGCGGTGAACTCCATTACAGGCGCCCAATCAGATTCGGTTGGCAGGGGCGCGGAAGGCTCGGAGTTTGGAGAAGAGTCCGGCTCCTTGGAGTCATGGGCCATGCGGAGTACGGGGCTTGCGTTCGGCTCGATTGCCTTTAAGATCGCAGCCCCCGAGGTGACGTCCAACCGTTCATCCTCAAAGGACGCAGCGGGCCCCGAGTTGAGGATCGGGCCGGAGCGTATGCGGCCTCCAGGACACTGTTCGGGGGCAGAGCTATATCATGCCCCTTGGGATAGTGCGGCGCGCTTGGCTGTGGCTCGAATCCGTCGAAGATCAAGTCTCCGCGGATATCCGCCGTGTAGTTTAAGCTTCCAAACCTGACTTGATGGCCAGGGGCGTTGCTTTCGATCTGCTCCAGATGACCAAGCGAATTGGCCCGCAGAGCGAAGCCGCCGAAGACGAAGATCTGTCCGGGGAGAAAAGTCTCGCCCTGGACCTCATCATTGCTGATGATCAAAGGAGCCATCGGGCCTAAAGGCGACGACACAGCGGAACTCTCAATGAAAGCACCAATGTCGGTGTCAAAACCGGCGGATCTCGGGTAGGGGGTCCCGAACTGTGCATCAAGGTCAGATGGTAACAGGAGACAAGGGACACTTTATTTTACCCAGGTTCGGGCCCTCTCGATGGAGGTAAAACCCTACTCCTGCTAGATTAATATTGATGATATGGGTAGTACAAGAGTAGATCTACCACGAGATCAAGGAGGCTAAACCCTAGAAGCTAGCCTATGGTATGATTGTGTATGATGATGGTTGTCCTACGGACTACAGCCCTCCGGTTTATATAGACACCGGATAGGGTTAGGATTACACAGAGTCGGTTACATTGGTAGGAGATCTTGAATATCCGCACGCCTAGCTTGCCTTCCACGCCAAGGAAAGAATCTTCCGGACACGGGACGAAGTCTTCAATCTTGTATCTTCATAGTCCTGGAGTCCGGCTAAAGGTATAGTCCGGCTATCCGAACACCCCCTAATCCAGGACTCCCTCAACCACCTACTCATGTGTTGAGACCAAGATATTCCATTCCTACCATATGAATCTTGATCTATTGCCTTCCCCAAGTTGCTTTTCACTCAAATCTTCTTTCCACCAAATCCAAATCCTGTTAGAGAGATTTGAGTGTTGGGGAGACTATCATTTGAAGCACAAGAGCAAGGAGTTCATCATCAACACACCATTTGTTACTTCTTGGAGAGTGGTGTCTCCTAGATTGGCTAGGTGTCACTTGGGAGCCTCCGAAAAGATTGTGGAGTTGAACCAAGGAGTTTGTAAGGGCAAGGAGATCGCCTACTTCATGAAGATCTACCGCTAGTGAGGCAAGTCCTTCGTGGGCGATGGCCATGGTGGGATAGACAAGGTTGCTACTTCGTGGACCCTTCGTGGGTGGAGCCCTCCGTGGACTCGCGCAACCGTTACCCTTCGTGGGTTGAAGTCTCCACTAACGTGGATGTAGGATAGCACCACCTATCCGAACCACGGGAAAAACATCCGTGTCTCCAATAGCGTTTGAATTCTCCAAACCCTTCCCTTTACATTCTTGCAAGTTGCATGCTTTATTTTCCGCTGCCTATATACTCTTTGCATGCTTGCTTGAATTGTGTTATGATTGCTTGACTTGTCCTAAAGTTCCTAAAATCTGCCAAGAACTAAAATTAGGAAAAGTTTAAGTTTTTATTTGGTCAAGTAGTCTAATCACCCCCCCTCTAGACATACTTCTGATCCTACACTATGGATATATGAGCAATGATGATCCATGGATGTATGCATTGATATATATGAGAAATGATGTTTCATAGAATATTTACCAAGTATATATGTATTTTTGTTCATAGCATTTTTTCCATTTATATATGTATGTGGCTATAGATGGATATATATGAGAAATGAGATCCATGGAAAAGTTTTATATATGCAAAAGTTACATTTTTAGAAAAGTTTTATATATCTAGCTAGGAAAGGAAGAAGAAAGAAAAAGGAGAGGAAAAACAAAAATAAGAAGAGGAAGAAAGGAGAAGAAGAGGAGAGGAAGAAGAGGAGAAATAAATAAGAAGAGGAAAAAAGAAGAAAAAGAAGAGGAGAAGAAGAAAAAAATAGAAATTTCTATTTTTTTTCTTCTTCTCCTCTATTCCTTTCTTCTTCTCCTCTTTTTTTTTCTTCTTTTTTTTCTTCGATCTTCTCCTCTATTCCTTTCTTCTTATCCTCTCTATTCCCTCTCCCGATAACTTCAACACGAGGGGGGTCGATATACCCCTCGGATAACTTCGACATGAGGGGCGGTCAATATATATACCCCCTCTCGACTGTGATAATAACTTATACCGCGGGAGCACCCCCCGACCCTCTCGCTCGACCAAAATTCTCGAGGACACCCAAACCCTAGAAAAAAAACGATGTCGGTCTCCTACCCCCTCCCGCGGCGCCCCTACCCGACAAACTCTCTCGAGGCCTTCCCAAACCCTTGAAGCGTTGTCGAGGCCACCCCAAACCCTAGAGAAGCAGCGTCGAGGCCACTAATTAATATATATGATTCCTTACTATGATTAGCTAGCTAGTTATACGTTTGCCACTAATATATCCATTTGTCATGTTCGAATAATAATTGCCATGTTGTAAATATTTGTAGAAACTATGGACACCACCCGAGACGAAGCAAACGAAGCGATGTTGAGGGACATAATCGCAGAAGGAAGTGATGCCGTCTTGTTATATCTCAACGACACCGATGGTACTCTGGAAGGAGAGGGTGAAGAAGCTGGCTCTGGTGACCTAATGCCGGTGCAAGAAGAAGAACGTGAGGACAGCTCCGGTGACCCAATGCTGGTGCAAGAAGGAGACCGTGATGACGACTCCGGTGACCGAACCGAGTCCGGCCAGGTATATATATTAGTTAAGCCTGTGCTGACTAGCTAATTGGTGCATCCATTGTTTTGGTATGTACACATATTAATTAAGTCTTTGCTCTTTTTTCTAGCCCTCCGGATTGAGCACAACTGAGGTAAAGAGACGAGGCCTGAAGAAAAAGTTGAGCTCGGATGAAAGGTTTGAGATCATAGCAATCGTGCCCGACGTCCAACCTATTGAACCCATCCGAACAGAGAAGGCATTTGTTGCTCAGTGCGGGGTTCTGGTTAGGGACAAGATCCCGATCAGCATCCAGCAATGGTTCAAGCCGGCTACAGAAGACCCTGAGGTGTCTTACGTCAATGATATGCAGAAAAATGATCTTTGGACTGAGATAAAGACAAATTTCACCCTACCGCCAGAGGATGATCCGGAGAAGCCAGTTGAGCAATTAATCAAGTCTTTTGCTCTTAAGAAGATGGCAGACCTATTCAGGAGGTGGAAGAATGACCTGAATAGGTCTGTCGAGAAAAAAGAGACACCAGAATTCAAGGGCATATATGAGAAGATCAGAGATGACTGGCCTGCATTTGTGGCCTACAAGACATCGGAAAAGAGTAAGCAGATGTCGGCGACAAACAAGAAAAATGCTGCGAAGAAGAAGCTTCACCATCGCACGGGGTCAGGTGGCTACCTCGTAGCCCGGCCTAAGTGGGCCAAGGCTGAGAATGATCTTCTTGCAAAAGGGATCGAACCGGAGACAATGAGCTGGCCAGACCGTTGCCGGACTTGGTTCTTCGGGGCTGGCGGAACCTTGGACCCTGTAACAGGGAAGTGCATTTGGACGGATGAGCAACTTGACATACCCTTGAAGAAGCTTCGGTACTATATCACTGCAGTGCAGAAAGGGACGTTCCTTCCAGATAGAGAGAACGACGAGCTCACAAAGGCCCTCGGAAATTCTGAGCACCCTGGACGGACACGAGGCACGCCAGGCTCCATTCCGTGGAAAGCTGGGTTTCCGGACGCAGACGGTTACAAAGCCAGGAGAGGAGGAAGAAAGTGCAGCATTCTGAACTGCAGGCGCTTAAAGAAAGGGTACTCGGGATAGAAGAACGAGAAGCAAATCGCAGCAAACGAACTGCCGAAGCTTCCCCTGAAGCTACCCCGCCATCTCAGCGGAGAAGCAGCGTGGCTTCCATCGAGCTGCTTCAGCCGGAGCTTGTCTTGACGGCTCCTGCCAGCTATCCCGTGGATGCTATCACGGAGGCTGAAATTTGCCACCTTATGACGCAATGGATGAATATGAAGGTCAAGGCGGCTGTTGGCTCTGTTTTTCCTAATGAACCCGACGCAACTTTTCACTGCCAGCCGATTCCAGAAGGATATGCTAAGGTGAAGGTGGATGAAATAACGGAGGGATTTGAGGATCTCCCGCTTGACCACCCTACCGGAGAAGGGGAGACTCGGCTGGGTTCTGCTCTGAAGACTCCATGCCTATGGCGGAAGGAGCTCATCAAGCTTCCAAACTGGACGCCTCCGCCTCCTCCTCCTCCTCCGGCGAGTCAGGGCACTCCGCCTCCTCCACCGCCTCCTCCTCCGGCGAGTGACGATCAGGGCCCTCGGCCGGCTCCTTCTCCGGCGCGTCGCGGCACTCCGCCTCCTTCTCCGCCTACGCCGGCGCCCCCGAGCAGCCAGCTACCCCTTCTCCGCCTCATCAGCAAGGGCGGAAGAGACCCACCGCCGCTCCGGCGCGTCGTAGTCCTTCTCCTCCGCCTCGTAAGCAAGTCAAGAAGACTGCCGCTCCGTCTGCTCTGCCGACGTCTAGCAGTACAGCCAGAGGCGGGAGAAAATATAGATTCAGTCCTTCTCCGAAGACTCCAGAGAAGTTACCATACGAGATGACCCCGGAGGAGAACGCGAGGATCGCGCGAACCGAGAAGGATGACTGGTTTCAAGGGTTGAAAGCATGGAGACATCCACCTCCGAAGGAGAAGGTAGATTCGGTGAAAGTGAAGCGCACTCTGGCTGCCCTGGCAAAACCACCCAAGTCTCCGCCGAAAGGCAACTATGAGCACATTATTGCAAAGACATGGGCCGAAGCGTCGCAGTCGGGAAGTACAGTCAGTGATCAAAGGCTGAAAGAACGACGAGTAGCTGGGAAACAAATTGCCCAGCTCGGCGAACAAGTAAAGCAATCGTGCCCCCCGCTCAAGGTGCCTAGCGTCGATCCGAGGATGGCGCCCGGTTATAACAATCTTGACGATTACCTGCCCGACGATGTAGATTATGATTTCCTGGACGTGCAGATACACAAATACGAGTACGGGAAGCTTCTCGTCAAAGATGAAAGATCTCTAACAACGATGATGCGAAGATTGCATGATTTGTACATGAAAACCTACAGAGAGTTTGGGGGGAGGAATACTTTGTATATGAGAGTTAAACCGGAGCATGACCTCATTGGAATTGAACTGTTGCATGTTCCATTTGAGGAGTTCTATCAGTTTTTCAATCAATTGGCCCTCGATAAAGCAATGGTCACCTGCTACTGTCTGTAAGTACTACTACTTCTGTCATTAAGTCTCTCTATATAGCTCAGCTCTTTCATTGCATGTATTTGTAATTATCCTCACTATATTATGCAGATTGAAGATCGCCGAATTGAAGAAAAGACAAATCGGTGATATTGGGTTCATTAACACAAATCTCATAGATGCAGTTCAGGTTAAAGATCATGCCGCAGAAACCGAGGCCAACTTGCTACGATCATTCAAAATAAATGAACACAAAGATATAATACTCTTTCCTTACAACTTCAAGTGAGTGTTGTCTTGTGCATATTCGGTTTCCCTTATATATTAGTCCAGGTTATAGTAATGTAATTGATGAGTTATGCATGCGTGCGCAGTTTCCACTATATTCTCCTGGAGATTAGGCTGGAGAAGGGAGTAGTAACTGTCTTGGACTCGAGACGAAAAGATCCCAGGAGTATGCGGACATGACTGAAATCCTCAAGAAGTAAGTTAAATCGATCATTATCCACCATATCAGCAAATTTGTTCATTTCCTGATATCAAGTAATTGTTTTCTTTTGTCTGGCAGTGTTTGGAGAAAATTCAGCACAAAATCCCCGGGACTCCCGAAGGAGCTGGAATTTAGATACCCGAAAGTAAGTACTATAGTACCATGTTCCGCGCGTCTCCTAGCTATTGATTCAAGCGCTAGTTTCATCAATACCATTTGGCATTCTTGCTTATCTATTTGATTGACCTCTATTTCTTGTAAAGTGGTTGTGGCAGGAACAAGGGAATGATTTCTGTGGATACTACGTCTGCGAGTCCATCCGCCACACGACCTGTGAGCGGGGCGGGTACTCTGAGAAACAATATGAAGTGAGTAAGAAATAATATTCACAATTTTTGTTTATTACCATCATTTGTGTTGAGTTTCGTTCATTCATATATATCTATATGTATTGACCCCCTTCTTCAAATTAGATGTTTCGGCAGCGGGATGAACTCCTAGAACCAGATCGCATGCGAGCAATTCAAGAGGAATTGGCGGCATTCTTTCTTGACCACGTGATCGCTAAAGACGGAGAATACTATGTGGACCATGCGTCCATAATTTAAGAGATTATATTTGTAAAAGATAATTATTGTATATATGTAGCCGGTAGTGTCGGACGATAGATATACGAGACTTGTTGTTCGACTAATCTCTCGGAGAAGGAGAGGTGGTCGATATCACTTCTCTCTGTATGCATATATGTTCATGACGATCTTCTGTTTCCTTCATTTGCTTACTAGCTAGTTAGCGTGCCTAGTCCTCTCTATATGTATGTATAGTACGTAGCGTCGACCAAGCACGGACATAAGAGAGGACACTTCTCTCTATTAATTAGCTATCTAACACAATATATGAAATACCTAAATTAACCCCCCAAAACCCCCAACCCCCCCCCCCTTTAAAAAAAACCAAAAACCCCAGCCACAGAAATGCTGACGCATGGAGGTCTATTGGTCCCGGTTGGTGCCACCAACCGGGACCAAAGGCCCTCCTGCCTGGGCTCGGCGCGTAGGCCACGTGGAGGCCCATCTGTCCCGGTTCTGGTTTGAACCGGGACTAAAGGGTGAGGGTATTAGTAACGACCCTTTAGTCCCGGTTCGGGAACCGGGACTAAAGGCCCTTACGAACCGGGACAAAAGGCCGGTTTTCTACTAGTGTTTTACATCACCGAGCCGCGCGACCCTGAGTGGGTCGCAGCCCCCGAGTTCCGGTCCGGACCCCCTACGCGGCTCATGTCTTGGAAAGAGACGGGCCTGTCGTGGGGCAACAAAGGAGAGGTAACCAGACTGCAAAAATGCATCCAAACCCTGGTGAAGAAGCAGCTCAAGCTTGTCAATGTAGTCCAGGTTATGCTCATCCGCCGGATCCTCCCGTGTGAAAAACGGGATTTCAATCTGTGGGAGTTCGACCCAGCGCAGCACCAAACCCTAAGCAGGCTCTTCGACATGACGTATGAAGACGCCTGGAAGGTGCTATTCAAAGGCGCCGAGGCTCCCGCATCCGCTTCCGAGGACCGCGGATTCAGCACGCAGCGTCACGCTAGTGCAGTAAGCTATTTTTACCTTTTACAGGATGTTAGTTTTCCATAGTTTGACTCTATGCGGGATGTAAACTCCCTTTCCCTTGACAGGATTGGCAGGGGAAGTCCAGACAGATCGATTGTCCGGCCCCTTTGCCCGAAGACCCAGCCGATGCTCACCTAGCGAAGCTGCTGGCTCCGGCACCTTATGTGGTGCCGGAGAAGAAGGTCAAGAAGAAGGCCACAGGGACTCGAAAGAGTGCCCGGTGCCTGGAGGTGTCGGATTCATCATCCGACGAATCCGAGACGCGCTCCTCCCATGAAAACGAGGAGGAGGAAGAAGAACCCTCTCCCCCTCCAGCGGGGGGAGGAAAGAAGAGAAAGGCCGCCCCAACAGGGGAGGCCAAGGGGTCCAGGAAGGGAAGGACCCCTCCTCCGGACTACTCCTCTGACAGCAACGACGGCGAAGAGGAATGGCCACACAGGGCCAAGCGCCCGGCGAGATTGTAAGTTATTCGGATGCCAGAGTAATTTATAGTACTATTTTATGGCACAACCTTTCCTTATGTCGAATATGATCATGCAGTCCGCCCAAGGCCGGGCTCGACGAGTCGTCGAGTGGCTCCCTGGATTCGTCGGATGTGAATTCACTTCCGACGGCTACCACCCCCCGCCCTACGGACGACGCCGAAGTGTTGTCCCAACAGGTTCCAAGCCAGGAGGAGGTGGTCCTGGAGGCGCCACAAGGCGACTTCCCAGACTCTAGGAATGAAGGGGATAAAACCCACCAGGGCTCCAAGTCCGGCTTTGAGCCGGACACCGCGCCAGAATCGTCAACGGTTCCGGACCGCGGTAGGCGAACTCCTTCCAAGAGGAGCAAGCCTACTGAGCCGGCGGCCCCCGTCCAACCGGAGGCGCCGGACAGTCTGCTGGAGGTGCTTAACGGCGCCTCCATCGACGAGGAGCACCGAACTATTATGAGTGCGGTGATCCAGAAGTTTTAGTCCGCCAAGAGCGGACTGGCCGAAGCTTGTGCCAGCCTTCTAACAGGCTTCGAGGTAAGTACAGAATATGTAAAAATATTACCGCATAGACAGTAGCCCCTGATGCTCTGTTTGGCGTTCGGAAAGAAAAGCCGAATAAAGGATCTAATAAAATTCGCAGGAGTCTAACAGAAAAAGAGTCAATATGCGTATGCAGGCTTCGCTGCTGGCGACCGCCGCATTGACTGCGGAGGTGGGCACACTGAAGCAGGGCCTCGAGCGGTCCGAGCAAGAGCTCGTCCTTGCCAAGCGGCAGCTCGAGGAGAAAGAAGGTAATATATACCTTATAGAAAAAACAAAAAATATGAAAGCACAATTGCAAAAAATATGACAGGATTAACATGGCTATTGTAGGTGCCACAACTGAGGTGGCGACCCTCAAGCAAGCGTTGGCCGAGGCCGAGAAGAGAGCGGCCACGGAGCGCTCCGAGCGGGAGAGGTATGAAGCCCAGGTTGGCGAGGTGCGGCAAGAGCTCCAGGCTCTCATGAAAAAACATGAGAGTTTGGAGCTTGACTCAAAGACGCGAGCGTCCGAGCTCGCGGCAGCTATTGAAAATGCCAAGTCTGCCAAGGCTGAATCCCAGAAGGCCCTCCAGGAGTTGGATGCGGTGAAAAACATAGCGGCGGGTAAGGCATTCTTTATGCAAAGCAAACATGTAAAAGTGAGATTCTTGTTACTTACCCGAATCCGGAGCTCTCCAGGAGCATTCGCAGACCTTCCCCGTAGCGTGTCCGATGCCGCCGCATTCTACCGAGCCGAAGAGGGCAGCTCGACGGAGAAGGTGTTCTGGTCTCAATATGCTGAGGCCGGACACCCTGTGCCCCTGAGCGACCAGCTGAAGCAGCTGGTCGAGCTCCACAAGGTAGCCGAACAGGCCATGAAGGGCCTCATAGTTCGGTTGTGGCCTGGAGAGGCTCTGCCTGGGAGCTACTTCGGGCTGGTGCGGCGGCTGGTGGAGGCCTGTCCAAGGCTCGAGGTCATCCGCGCTAAGGTGCACTGGGGCAAGCTGGATGGTGAGAAGCTTGTGAAGGACGGGCCACCGCCGGGGAAAGAGCATTACAAGCCCGAGAACTATTATAAGGACGTTCTGAAGGGTGCCCGCCTTATGGCGGATGATTGTTCCAGGGATGTAATTTTTGAGTAAACTCGCTCGTATTGTCCTGTGCGCTGAAAACTTGTTCATATGCGCCAAGCAATGCTTTTTGAATTTAAAATATTACTTTCTTCGCGGCTGTTTATCAAAATTGAGAGATGGCCAGTCGTCGGCTTCTGCCCCCGTGCCACTAGTGCTGGGGTGTTCGGGATAAACCTGAGCGCTCTTTTTCCCATATTTGGGTCCTTCGAGGGAGGCACTCAGCACAACGAACAAGGCAATCAGACTATAATGCTTGAACACTCTCACTTAGCCATAGAATTCTATAATTTTAAATTTCGGCGAAGCCCCTAGTATTCGGAAGACCGAGTTCGGGGCGCTATCCACGCCTTTGGCCGGACAAAGCCGACTCCTCGCTCTAAGCGGCATAAGTCTTCATCGTGACAGTCAGTTGTAGCTTTCTCTACTGAGGTGCTCCGCCCAGCTCAACTGGGGCACAATCGCAGTACTTCTCCTAGTGCTACCTTAGCCGATACAACGGAATGTAAGGCACCAAAACATAGGAGCTGGGCAAACCCAACTATTGACCCAAGACATGATTCGGAGCCGATGCATATAATGCTATAAGTTCGGGGTGCCGTACTTGTTAAAGTGTTCGGACTTCTCACACCATATTGGGGGGGGGGGGTACTGAAGCCCCTGGCGTATTGACCGTACCAAAGTGTACGGGTGCATCATGTCGTTAATGAACATATATTTGTAAAAAACAGTAATGCAAAAGTAGACAAAAGCTATGCATTGTTTATAGAAAGGCTGCGATCGAAGCAGAACGATACAAATAGTGTGATAAGCAAAAGCGGAACTATTTAACATGTCCTTTCCAGGGGCAGGATGCGGAATAGTATGCAAACAGGTATACTGCTCGTGATAGAGACCACCTGGGAGTTCTATAATGCGGCGTATCTTTTCTGCTTCCCTGGTTCTTGCATCGTTTGTGTGGCAGTTGGATTGCCGAACAGGTCTTCCGAAGTATGGAGTCCTGAAAGTAAGAGAAAATAAAGAAATTGACAACCCCTAGTGTGGTTTAAGCCGTGTTTCGGGCGTGCCGTGATGGTGCCCCTCCCCCTGTGCCCATGGTATTTCGAGAGCGTAGTTATGTACGCGAAGCACTGGTTTCGCTATTTCGCGAGGGCTGGGGTTGGGGCCGCGTTGCTACGCCTGCTCGGAACGTGCTAGGCAGTCTTGTTGTAGGTTACTCCGGGCGCGATTGACAGTGTCCGGACATTTAACGGCCAGACTGGAGAGCTGCCTTGAGAGGCTGCTTTGTACTTCCGCTGCGAGGGCCGCCGTGTGCTCCTCCGTTTGGAGGGAGCGTTCGGTGTTTCCATTGACCGTAATTACTCCTCGAGGGCCTGTCATCTTGAGCTTAAGGTATGTGTAGTGCGGCACCGCATTGAACTTTGCAAATGCGGTTCACCTGAGTAGTGCGTGATAGCCACTACGGAACGGGACTATGTCGAAGATTAACTCCTCGCTTTGGAAATTATCCGGAGATCCGAAGACCACTTCAAGTGTGACTGAGCCTATACAGTTGGCCTCTACACCTGGTATGATGCCTTTAAAGGTCGTTTTGGTGGGCTTAATCCTCGAGGGATCTATGCCCATTTTCCGCACTGTATCCTGGTAAAGCAGGTTCAGGTTGCTGCCGCCGTCCATAAGGACTCTTGTGAGATGAAATCCGTCAATAATTGGGTCTAGAACCAATGCGGCGAATCCGCCAGGACGGATGCTAGTGGGGTGGTCCCTTCGATCGAAGGTGATCGGGCAGGAGGACCATGAGTTGAACTTTGGGGCGACTGGCTCCATCGCATATACGTCCCTTAACGCACGCTTCCGCTCAATCTTGGGGATGTGGGTTGCGTATATCATGTTTACCGTCCTCACTTGTGAGGGAAAACCCTTCTGTCCACTGTTGTTCGGCGGCCGGGGATCCTCCTCGTCATCGCTACACAACCCCTTGTCTCTATTTTCGGCATTAAACTTGCCTGCCTGCTTGAACACCCAACAATCCCTGTTGGTGTTATTGGCTGGTGTTTCAGGGGTGCCATGTATCTGGCACAAGCGGTCGAGTATTCGGTCCAAGCTGGACAGGCCCTGAGTATTACTTTTGAATGGTTTTTTCCGCTGATCGGATTTATAGCCTCTGAATCCGGCATTGACTGCCGTATCCTCATTGTTGTCGCTGTTAATGCGGCCCTTTTGCTTGTTCCGACGCGACCTGTCACTGTTGTCCTTGGTGTCCGAATTACCAAGGTTCTTGGTCAAGTTATTGCTACGAGCTAGCCAGCTGTCTTCTCCCGCGCAAAAGCGGGTCATGAGCGTCGTGAGTGCTGCCATGGATTTCGGCTTTTCCTGTCCAAGGTGCCGGGCAAGCCACTCGTCGCGGATATTATGCTTGAAGGCTGCTAGGGCCTCAGCGTCCGGACAGTCGACTATTTGGTTTTTCTTTGTTAGGAACCGTGTCCAGAATTGCCTGGCTGATTCCTCTGGCTGCTGAATTATGTGGCTTAGGTCACCGGCGTCCGGTGGTCGCACATAGGTGCCTTGGAAATTGTCGAGGAATGCGGCTTCCAGGTCCTCCCAACAACCGATTGATTCTGCTGGCAAGCTGTTAAGCCAATGCCGAGCTGGTCCCTTAAGTTTGAGTGGGAGGTATTTGATGGCGTGTAGATCGTCGCCGCGGGCCATGTGGATATGAAGGAGATAATCCTCGATCCATACCGCGGGATCTGCTGTGCCATCGTATGATTCGATGTTCACGGGTTTGAAACCCTCGGGGATTTGATGATCCATTACTTCATCTGTGAAGCATAGGGGGTGTGCGGCGCCTCTATATTGGGCTATATCATGACAGAGCTCAAATGAGCTTTGTCTATTGTGTTCGGCCTGGCCGGATTTATTATATCCGGAGTGACGATCACCGTCACGTGCCGTGGGGCGCCCGCGCGATCCATAGATCGAGCTTGTTTTCTTTGCCTTGTCCTCCAATATGTCTTGCAGGTCTGGCGCATTTTCCTCTGCCTTAGAATGTTTTGAGCGGCGCCGGGGTGCGGCTTGAGCAGAGGGCCGAGAGGCCTCTCTATCGCGGCCGCGAGGTGGCCGATCGGCCGTATCATGTGCTGGTGATGTAGGTTTAGGTGCTTCCTCGTCTAATCGGGGTAGCAGGCTGCGCTTTGGGTAGCTCTTGGAGGGGCATTCGAGTTCATACTCTTCGGCCGCAAGGACTTCAGTCCATCTGTCGGCTAGCAAATCTTGATCAGCTCTAAGTTGTTCCTGTTTTTTCTTGAGGCTGCTTGCCGTGGCCATGAGCCTGCGTTTAAAACGCTCTTGTTCGACAGGATCCTCTGGCATGATGAATTCGTCGTCGTCGAGGCTTGCCTCGTCTTCGGAGGAAGGCATATAATTATCATCCTCGACCTCTCTGTCTGCCGCTCTCTCATGAGGGCTGGCTTCTCCATCCTCCTGTGCTGAATCTTGCTGGAGGGGGTGTTCTTCGGCGCTATCCGGAGTATTATTATCTCCTGTGACGGAATCACCGTTTTTGCTCTGGCGGGATTTAGAGCGGCGCCGCTGACGCCGGCGCTTAGGCTGTTTCTTGGAGGGGCCATCTCCTTCTTTTGGGGTATCCACCATGTATATGTCATACGACGAGGTGGCTTTCCAGTGCCCTATAGGTGCTGGTTCTTGATCGCCTCCTGCATCGGCGTCCATACCGTCGATGTCTTCGGAGTCGAAGTCGAACATGTCGGTTAAATCATCGACAGTGGCTACGAAGTGGGTGGTGGGTGGGTTTTGAATTTCTTCATCGTCCGTCTCCCAACCTTGCTGATCGCAGTCCGGCCAGGGCTCTCCTGATAAAGAGAGAGACTTTAATGACTTCAGAATATCGCCAAAGGGCGAGTGCTGAAAGATGTCCGCGGCGGTAAACTCCATGATCGGCGCCCAATCGGATTCGATCGGCAGGGGCGCGGAGGGCTCAGAGTCTGGAGAGGAGTCCGGTCCCTCGGAGTTACGGGCCTTGCGGAGTGCGGGGCTGGTGTTCGGCTCGATCACCGTTGGGATCGCAGCCCCTGAGGTGGCATCCAACCACTCGTCCTTGATCGGCGCAGTTGGTTCCGAATCGAGGGTCGGAACCGATGCGTGTGCGGCCTCCAGGGCACTGTTCGACAACAGAGCTAGATCATGCCCATCGTGACAGTGCGGCGCGCTCGGCTGTGGCTCGAATCCGTCGAAGATCAAGTCCCCACGGACGTCAGTCGTGTAGTTAAAACTTCCAAATCTGACCTGATGGCCAGGGGCGTAGCTTTCGATCTGCTCTAGATGGCCAAGCGAATTGGCCCGTAGTGCGAAGCCGCCGAAGACGAAGATCTGTCCGGGGAGAGAAGTCTCACCCTAGACTGCATCGCTATTGATGATCGGAGGAGCCATCGGGCCTAAAAGCGACGACACAGAGGAACTCTTAATGAAAGCACCAATGTCGGTGTCAAAACCGGCGGATCTCGGGTAGGGGGTCCCGAACTGTGCGTCTAGGCGGGTAACAGGAGACAAGGGACACGAAGTTTTACCCAGGTTCGGGCCCTCTTGATGGGGGTAAAACCCTACGTCCTACTTGATTAATATTGATGATATGGGTAGTAAAAGAGTAGATCTACCACGAGATCAAGGAGGCTAAACCCTAGAAGCAAGCCTATGGTATGATTGTTATATGTTGTCCTACGGACTAAAACCCTCCGGTTTATATAGACACCGGAGAGGGTTAGGGTTACACAGAGTCGGTTACAATGGTAGGAGATCTACATATCCGTATCGCCAAGCTTGCCTTCCACGCCAAGGAAAGTCCCTTACGGACACGGGACGAAGTCTTCAATCTTGTATCTTCATAGTCCAGGAGTCCGACTGGAGGTATAGTCCGGCCATCCGGACACCCCCTAATCCAGGACTCCCTCACCCATCGGTCCACGACACACAGCTTGGGACCCCCTACCCGAGATCTGCCGGTTTTAACACCGACGCCCCACACCACTGCCATCCATTCTCTTTGCCGTTTGCTGGACTCAGATGGCAGACGGTACAATCCTTTGCCGTCCATTTCTATAAAGCGGACGACAAAGAAGGCCTTTGCTGGCACGTGTTCAGACGGACAGTTTGCCGTCCGCTGGCTGACGGCAAAGGAATTTGCCGTTCGGGATCTGTGCCTTTGCCGTCTGCCATGGCGGACGGCAAAGAAGCTGATTCCAGTAGTGATAGGACAGCACCAAAATAAAAACATACAACTCAAACCAAAACGATCATCAATCAACCCATAGGACAAAACAAATCTACTCAAAAATCATTGGATGGCCACATATCATTGGGTAATAATATATAGCATGAAGCAACATGTTTAAGTAGAGATTACAGTGGGTTGAAGAGGTGTTACACCGCTGCATAGAGGGGGGAGAGTTGGTGATGACGGCGGTGAAGTTGTTGGTGTAGATCGCCATCACGATGGTTCCCCACGCGGCACTCCGGCGCCACCGGAAGAGAGGGGGGAGCCCCCTTCTTCTTCTTCTTCTTCTTCCTTGGCCTCCCCCTAGATGGGAGAAGGGTTTCCCCTCTGGTCCTTGGCTTGCATGGCTCCTGAAGGGCAGGAGCCCCTCCGTGATTGGATCTCTCTTTGTTCTTTTCTATTTCATTTTCCTGTTTTCTGGCCCTTCACCGTTTGTTAAATTTTCGAAGATCCATAACTCTGATTGGGCTGAAATTTTAACATGATTTTTATTCAGAAATTAACTATCTTGCGGCGAAAGAAGGGCACCAACTGCCTTATAGGGGACACACAAGCCTGCCAGGTGCACCCTCTAGGCTCGTGGCCCCCTCGGGCATCGTCTCGCATTGATTCTTTCTGCAAAAATCACATATATTCTAGAAAAAATCTCCATAGATTTTTATCGCGTTTGGAATTCGTTTGATGTGGATATTATGCAAAACAAAAAAACATGCAACAAACAGGTACATCCTAATATCTTTGCTAGCCAAAAATCCGCATCAAGTAGAGATACTACTTGTTGAAAGGATCGATATAGTTGACTAGAGGGGGGGTGAATAGGCAACTAAGAATTTTTAGCTTTTCTTTACCAAATTAAACTTTGCATCAAAGTAGGTTGTCTAGATATGCAACTAGGTGGGAAACCTATATGATGCAACAACAACAAGAACACAAGCAAGCAAGGAATATAACACAAATAAGCTTGCACAAGTAAAGGCACGAGATAACAAAGAGTGGAGCCGGTGAAGACGAGGATGTGTTACCGAAGTTCCTTCCTTTTGAGGGGAAGTACGTCTCCGTCGGAGTGGTGTCAAGGCACAATGCTCCCCAAGAAACCACTAGGGCCACCCTATTCTCCTCGCGCCCTCGCACAATGTGAGATGTCGTGATTCCACTATTGGTGCCCTTGGAGGCGGCGACCGGACCTTTACAAACAAGGTTGGGGCAATCTCCACAACTTAATTGAAGGCTCCCATCGACACCACAAAGCTTCACCACAATGGAATATGGCTCCGCGGTGACCTCAACCGTCTAGGGTGCTGAAACACCCAAGAGTAACAAGATCCGCAAGGGATTAGTGGGGGGAATCAAATTTCTCTTGGTGGAAGTGTAGATCGGGGCCTTCTCAACCAATCCCTTGAAAATCAACAAGTTTGATTGGCTATGGAGAGAGATCGGGCGAAAATGGAGCTTGGAGCAACAATGGAGCTTGGGGATGGAAGATGTGGTCAACTCGGAGAAGAAGACACCCCTTATATAGTGGAGGAACAAATCCAACCGTTATCCACCAATTTAGCCTGCGTAGCACGGTACTACCGCACCAGGGATGCGGTACTACCGCAAGGGCACACGGTACTACCGCAGGGCCCTGCTGTACTACCGCACGTGCAGCAGAAACCAGAACAACCCAGATGCAATGAAGCAGAGGGTGGTAGAACCGCTCCCCCTTGCGGTACTACCGCAAGGCAGGGATAGTCCAGATATTAGGAAGGCACGGACATATAAAATACATCCGTGGAAACTTCCGCAAAGTTGGGATCTATGCAAAAATCCAACACGGTAGTACTGCAAGCCAGGAGCGGTACTACCGCGCGTGGTGCGGATTTAAAAAATTGCATCCGCTCCTACTGCCACGCAAGTTGCTGAGCCTGGCTAGAGCGCATGGTACTACCGCCCCCCTGGCGTGGTACTACCGCGTAGGGTGCGGATGTAAAAATTACATCCGCCCCTACTAGCACAATAGCAACAGCGCCTGGCCTGAGGCCACCGTACTACCACTCCAAGGAAGCGGTACTACCGTGGGCACTTGCGGTACTACCACGCCAGAGGCTGGTACTATCGCAAGGGCCTGTGGTACTACTGCTCCTAGGAGCAGTACTATCGCATGCCCCAGTTCAGCAAACACGACATTCTTGCCTAGACAAGAAAAGACGGAGGATGCTCCAAAGTGCCAAAGGAAAGGCGGTGCAAATGGAGTAAACGAGTACGTGATGATTCCACCCAAACCTTTCCAAAGCGGACCCCCTCTTAATAGTGATACGTCTCCATCGTATCTACTTTTCCAAACACTTTTGCCCTTGTTTTGGACTCTAACTTGCATGATTTGAATGGAACTAACCCGGACTGACGCTGTTTTCAGCAGACTTTCCATGGTGTTATTTATGTGCAGAAACAAAAGTTCTCAGAATGACCTGAAACTCCACGGAAGTTATTTTTGGAAAATATAAAAAATATTGGAAGAAGAATCTACGTCAGGGGGCCCACACCCTGTCCACGAGGGTGGGGGCGCACCCCCCTGCCTCATGGGCCCCCTGACACTCCACCGACCTCAACTCCAACTTCATATATTCGTGTTCGGGGAGAAAAAAAATAAGAGAAAAGGATTCATCGCGTTTGACGATACGGAGCCGCCGCCAAGCATTAAAACCTCTCGGGAGGGCTGATCCGGAGTCTGTTCGGGGCTCCGGAGAGGGGAATCCGTCGCCATCGTCATCATCAACCATCCTCCATCACCAATTTCATGATGCCCACTGCCGTGCGTGAGTAATTCCATCGTAGGCTTGCTAGACGGTGATGGGTTGGATGAGATTTATCATGTAATCGAGTTAGTTCTGTTAGGGTTTGATCCCTAGTATCATTCTGAGATTGATGTTGCTATGACTTTGCTATGCTTAATGCTTGTCACTAGGGCCCGAGTGCCATGATTTCAGATCTGAACCTATTATGTTTCCATGAATATATGTGAGTTCTTGATCCTATATTGCAAGTCTATAGTCACCTACTACGTGTTATGATCCGGCAACCCCGAAGTGACAATAATCGGGACCACTCCCGGTGATGACCGTAGTTTGAGGAGTTCATGTATTTACTATGTGTTAATGCTTTGGTCCGGTACTCTATTAAAAGGAGGCCTTAATATCCCTTAGTTTCCGCTAGGACCCCGCTGCTACGGGAGGGTAGGACAAAAGTTGGCATGCAAGTTCTTTTCCATAAGCACGTATGACTATATTCGGAATACATGCGTACATTGCATTGATGAATTGGAGCTAGTTCTGTGTCACCCTATGTTATGACTGTTACATGATGAGCTGCATCCGGCATAATTCTCCATCACCGATCCAATGCCTGCGAGCTTTTCACATATTGTTCTCCGCTTATTTACTTTTCCGTTGCTACTGTTACAATCACTACAAAACCCAAAAATATTACTTTTGCTACCGTTACCGTCACTTCCATACTACCTTGCTACTAAATACTTTGTTGAAGATACTAAGTTATCCAGGTGTGGTTGAATTGACAACTCAACTGCTAATACTTGAGAATATTCTTTGGCTCCCCTTGTGTCGAATCAGTAAATTTGGGTTGAATACTCTACCCTCGAAAACTGTTGTGATCCCCTATAATTGTGGGTTATCAAATAGTACGGCTTTCCTACGACTCAAATCCACCGAAAAGAAACGTAGAGAAACGTCGTCTTCAATAGTCTTCGAGGGGCACCAAACCGTCTTGTGCCTAGTGATGAAATGTCTGACATACTCAATGCACACGATTATTCTGCAAAAGCATTGTCATCAATCACCAAAACAACTAAGGGATAAATATGCCCTTACAGTCTCCCCCTTTTTGGTGGATTGATGACAATACGGGATTTGCACAAAGGGAGATAACAAAGAACATGAGCAAACCCCACATCTCTAGATGTGTGCTATCTAGATTAGAGCTTTGGACTGCACCGCACACATACTAGGATCAACACTCCCCCTATATTTTATAGACAAGGCATATCTTGCAACAATAAGGCTAACGCGAAGCAAGATGATAACTATGAGCATAAAGAAATAGTACAAGATATCATAAGCTCAATAAGGTACGATAGAGTGCATATGTCTTACACCATATGATAGAAAGGTCTCAAAAGCACAAACCAAACCAAAGCAAACGAGGTTCAACGGAACGAAAGCAAGCGAAACAAACCCGACACACGACTCGCAAATCCTACACTCTCTCCCCCTTTGGCATCGAGACACCAAAAAGGCAGAGAGGGCACCTACAACACAAGTGGTGGCTCAAGCGGAGTAAACACTAGCATACTCTCCGTCGGACTCGGCGGCGGGGATGGGCTCCTCCTCAGAATCAGTCCACTTGTAGCCTTGTTTTTTCATCCATTCAGCCTCTGGAGCGATGTGCTTCTCGGACCCGCTGGATGCCTCCTCGCCAAACGTCCTCAAGATCCTCTTGTCGCGATGGTGATTCTCATTCTGAATAACATGAGACTGGTACTAGCCCTTAGCCTGCATGCAGAACAAGGCCTTCATCTTGTTCTTCAACTTCTTAGCACAAGAAGGCTCATAAGATGAAGGCGAGTAGCCAGTAGAGCTGTCCTCATCAGTGTACTCCTCCTCAATCTCATCCTCATCCACATCCATCTGAGCAGCCACTGCCTCAGCACGGGTAGTAGTGTTGTCCCACTGGGTCTTGACATGGAGCTTGATGGGCTCATGACGAGTCCAGTCATGGGCAAGAAACTCATCGTCGGGGTACAGCTTCTCCCAAGTCTTCGAGATCAACAAAAACAGGTAAGGACCATAGATGGGAACCTTACGGTTGAACACCGCAAACCGAAGCTCGCACCACATGATATGAGAGACATCAAGTGGTTGCGTCTAAGAATGGCGCGCCTCCTCACAGATGAGCATCATATCCACAAGATAGGCATGCACCTTGTCCTTGTCACCAATGCGTGGAAACAGGGAGTTGCGGAAGATGAGATACATGATGTCAAGGAAGGAGTTCAGCACCCACGCCTTCTTGCCACTGGGAAGCAACTTCTCAACATAGTAGGGCTGAAGCTTGTTCTTGTTGGCTGGCTCGGAATTGGCATAAGGGCGTACACCAACGGGCGTGTTGAGCCCCTCATCAGGAACCTGAAGCAAATCCATGAAGTCCTTCGATGTAGCAGACAACCGTTGTCCATTGGTCATCCAGGTCATCTTCCAATCCTCATCAGTATGAAAGTGGACCAAGGCAAAGAACTGGGCCACAATCTTAGGATCAAAGTCCAGGTGGAAAGAGATCACATCCTCAATGCCAAACTGCTCCACCAGATTCAAATCCTCGCCAAAGTAGGCACAATGCTTATCCTGCCGCATATGGTTCATGTTGATCCAGTGCACATCCACATAGATGTTCTGCTTGGCCTTGATCACATCCAGAAAAATGAGATTCTGCTGCTTGGTCCAGAACAATTCATTCCCTCTGAAGTTTGCACGGGGATTCACATAGGGGTTGATCTTCCTTTGAGCGACAAACTCGGCAAGGGGTATCTCATCCATGCCCTTTGAGGGTTCCTTGTACTTGCTAGCTAAGGTCTTGAAATTGCGCTTGGGGGCATTGGAGCCCTCTAGAGCTTCATCTTGGTTATGCAAACGCTTGGAACCCGTGTCACGTCTGGGATTGGAACGGCGTGCATGGGCACCGAAGCCACCACCTAAAACACAAAACACAAAAACACGCAGGAGAAGCGAGAAGGATCAATGCAAAGACCACAGCAAAACAGGTGAAACAAGTAGAACTCGCACTTGGTAATTGCCACTTGGCAGATTTGACAACAACGGTAGTACCGCATGGGTGTGTGGTACTAAATTTTTAGTGCTGCTCCTAGCCACGGTAGTACCGTGCCAGGGTGGCATGGTAGTACTGTGTCTCGGAGCGGCAGTAAAATTTTAGTGCCGCGCCTCGCGCGGTAGTACCGCTCCGGAGGAGCGGTAGTACCGCACGACGTCAGATCTGAATCCTCAACTGGATCTGAGCACAACCGTGACAAGGAAGCGGTACTACGGTTGATCAAGTCTACCACGGGGCAACATATCAAGTACAATCTCTACGCATTACTACTCTCCTACATCCTACTTTTTTTTTTGACCAGAAACAGTAGGAGTACCTCCCACTGTGTTATATATTAATATAGGTTAGTGAAACTGTACATTGTAGTTACAATCCATCCTCCTTTGTACTTGAAACAGAAGGATGCAAGTATTATTGAAATGTATTGTTTGTGTTCCTCTCTAACCCTATGGGTGAGCAGTGAAAAATCAGCCTTAGGTCTACTTAACCAGGAAGTTTTAGATGGTATGATCTTTCTAAATTGCTTGTTATTGCGATCCTTCCATATACTTTAGGCCGCCAGCAAAAATAGTTCCATAAAGAGTGTCCTATTGCAGTCTTGTTTTGCTTTGGAGATGTTGTTCAGTCTTGTGCTGCCCTGAGGCCAGGAGAGGCCAAGGTGAGACCAGCAGTCAGAGCTGAAGTGGCACTCGAAGAAGAGATGCTCCAACGTCTCCTCAATTGGTAAACCACAAAGAATGCAGTCATGAACATCTCCAATATTGTAATGCCTTCGCTTTAGCATATTCCCGGTGTTGAGGAGGTCAGAAAGTAGTAGCCACCCAAAGACTTTTATTTTCATGGTTGACTTAGATTTCCAGATCCATCCAAAAGATTCATGTGCTTGAATTTCTCTAAAGTAGAATGCATGGTATTGTTTTGCAGAGAAGAGGTTGGTGTTCCAAACATATGTCCACTTGTCAATCTCATTGGAGAGCTGAACCTCGAAACTTCCAACTGAAGCTGTCTCATTTCTGCATGTGCTTGTGGTGAGAGTGGTAAATGAAATGCCTCTTGTAGGGTGGTGATGCCCAAGAATTGTTGGACAGACAGATCCTCATTTTGGCATATGAGAGAGCTCGAGGATATGATTCAGCAAGTATGTCCTTGCTCCACATGTCTTTCCAAAAGAGTACGTTTTCACCATTCCCCACCGTCACCTTAGAGATACCCCGGTAAGTTGGTATTAGCTTGATCACATCACTCCACCAAAACGATCCGCATGGGTCAGATGCATGTGGGATTTGGTCAATGTAGTAATGTCCCAAATCAATTGCACCCACGGTGTGTCCCATTTATTGTAACACTTGTGAAGGTATTTAAGCAGTAGGGCATCGCCTTGAACACGTAGATTTAATACTCCCAAGCCATCACTGGTCTTGGGCCGACACACCATTTCCCAGGAAGCAAGGGAGTTAATTTTATCGCCATGGTCCGTTTTTTTGATCCACAAGCATTTCCTTCTTATTTTGTCCAGTAACTCAATGATCTTTGTTGGCAGTCTCAGAGTACAGATGGCAAAGATAATGAGCGATGTAATGACCGAGTTAAGAAGCGATAGTTTGCCTCCATAAGAAACCATGTTGAGGGTGGGAGATAACCGTCGCTCGAGTGAGCAAACAAGGGGCAAAAGCTCTTGGACAGAGGGTCTAGTAGTGCCAAGTGGCAGCCCAAGGTAGGTGAATGGCACTTTGCCCACGATACATTCGAAGATGTTGGCAATCTCCTCACTTTTTTATGCGCCACAATTGATTGGGATAAGAGTAGACTTGTGGAAGTTTATTCTTAGTCCAACTGAGGAGGCATAGTCGGTTAAGATAGTCTTGACAATCTGAGCTTGTTGCATGCATGCTGGAATGACCAATATAGTGTCATCGGCGTACTGGATCACAGGATACTCTTTTTGGTTTGTTGAATGAAATGGTAGGCGTATAAGATTGCGCTGGAAAGCATCGTTAATGGCTGCTTGAAGAAGATCGGCCGCAAGTACAAAAATTAGTGGAGAGAGGGGGTCGCCCTGCCATACTCCACATTGACAAATAAATTGCCAACCAGGTGTCCCATTTAGTAATACTGATGATTTACCTGAGGAGAATATGCATCGAATCCAGCTTATCCATTTATCATTAAACCCCAGGCTTTTCATAATGTCAATCATGGCCTCGTGTTCAATTGTATCAAATGCTTTTGCAAAGTCTAGTTTTAGGAGCATAATTTCCTGCTTGGATTGTTGACATTGATATATGTATTCGTATGCCCACGCAAGGAAATCTTGAATAGTTCTTCCCTTGAGAAATCCATACTGGTTACGATGCACGATCTTGAGTATGACTATTTGTAAACGATTGGCCAGGATCTCCGTGATAACCTTAAGACAATAGTTCAAGAGCGTGATTGGTCTATAATCATTGATCATTTCGGGAGAGCTGATCTTTGGGATGAGCGTGATGAACCCATCGTTAATGCTCTCAAGCGAAAGATTGCCCTCGTGAAATTGATGGCAGAGCTTGTAGAAGTCCTCCTTAATTATCGGCCAACATTTGTTGAGAAACACACCCGTGAACCCATCCGGGCCAGGTTCTCTATCCGCAGGCATCTCTCTAATTACGTTGTCAATCTTGTCTTTTGAAAAGGGGACAGTGAGAACATCCAGATCATGGCACTTCTTGATGATTCTGTGTAGATCAAATTTCATGTCATGTCCAGATGAAGAACCCATTCTTTCTTTGAAAGTTTGGAAGATGATTGATTCTTTCCCTGTGTGATCTTCAACAACAATCCCATCAGCAGTAGTTCGGGATGCAATATTGTTGTTTCTGTACCTTTCCGAAGCCATTGCCTGGAAATTTTTTGATGGTTCATCACCAAATTTAACCCACCGTATGGTGCACCGTTTTTTCCAATAGGGTTGCTGATATCTGAGCAACCGGAGAATATGCTTTTTGAGGATTTTTCTGAAGTTATTCTCCGGGACAGTTAATGAACGTCTATTTTCCAATCCATCGATCTCGCAAAGAGCTTTATTAGAATTCTCAATTGCCACAGAGAGTATGGAAATTCCTTTGCTCCATTGTTTAAGATCTCTGGGTATAATTTTAAGTTACGGGAAAGATTTGTGGCAGGATTTGTGGACATGACATTTTTTGCCCAAGACTTTGCAACCACATCCATAAAACCAGGGTGTTGGACCCAATACGTTTCAAAGCGAAATAGTTTGGATCTAGGGATGGCAGTTTGAATATTAACCACACAAGGTATATGATCAGAAACAGGTTTACCTAGTGGTTTTACCATGGTTTTAGGGTATGACGTAGTCCAGTTTGTGCTTGTGAAGAACCAATCGAGTTGTTCAAGAAGAGGATCTTGTTGCATGTTGCTCCAGGTAAACATGCGCCCTTTTATTGGTAGTTCAATTAGGCATTGTGATCTGATTAAGTCATTGAATGTATTCATATCAGTCATTGAACCACCTGGTTTGTTTCTGTTTTCAGGTGCACGAATAAAGTTGAAATCGCCCACAAAAAGCTAATCCTCATTTGCTGGAATATCCAAAGCTCCTAACCAATTTATGAAGTTAACTCGTTGTTCCCCTTGGCAAGGCCCATAGATGTTAACGAGCGTCCAGCATTGTGCTGACTTTGTGGAACGAAAGCGAGTAACCAGAGCAAAATCTTCAGTAAACAAAACATCTGCTGTGAATATGGAACTGTTCCAAATCGTGGCAATACCACCCGATGCTCCACGAGAGGGCACATAAGCAAATTGATCAAATCTACGAGGGCAAATGGATTTAACAAAAGACAATTCAAAAGTTGACTTCTTTGTTTCTTGCAAACAGACAACAGCACATCCACTAGAGACAATAGCATTCGAAAGAGCTAGTTGTTTGTCATCTGAATTTAAACCGCGAACGTTCCAACACAGGACATTCCATGAAACCAAAAGAGGCCTATTATAGGCAAAGTAAGATTAGCTGGAAGAGGTCAGCTCATCCTCCTGGGCCGCCATGAGGGCCTCTTCAGAGAGTTCATCAGTAGGAATCCCACAAAGGTTGGTGCCAATCTGTTGGATTACCTGGATTGGTGTTGCAGGAGGAATCTGTTCTGCAGGGGTGTCCCTGATGGTAAGGGCAGAGGGTACCTGTCACGGCTTAACTTTGGACGACTTGATCTTGCTGTCAGTCAGTGGGGGCACCTTGAAGCCATCATATTTATTGGATCTGGTGCTTCTACGCAGAGAAATGGAGCACTCCGGCTCCACAGATTTCCCCTTTCGGGAGGAGTTACCACCTGCATCCACAATTACAGGAACTGGCATCCCTGCAACAGCATCTTCCTGATTGTTATGAACTGTAGCAGGCAAAGGGGGTGCAGTCAGAGCCATGAGGGAGGTATCAGGTCCAGACATGTCACTATCCAGAGGAGTGCTATGAAGAGACAGAGCAGGCGTAACAGCAGGCAACAGTGCATTTTCAGGCACACGGGGTGCATTAAGCTCCTAGAGAGAAGCTTCAGAAATTTCCTCAGTGTGCCTAGAAGAAGTCCCAAACTGATTGATGGCCTTGTAAGTAGAAACAATGGAGAGTGAGCCTGCATTGTCAGCCACGGTAATGTTAAGAGTCACAGAATCCTGTCTGAAACCAAAATGATCATTCCAGGGGCCAAAAGATGCAATGATAGGCTTGATTGCTGCAGTGAGATAAGTGTTGAGTCTGAACATTGGAATGCAATCACGTAAAAGCATGGCTGGTGTGAAATCCCCATGAGAAACCATGTCAACCTGCAATCCAGCCGCAGAAACCGAAAGTGAAATGTCAAGCCTATTGGGAGGCAGAACAGGAGGAGCTGGGATCAAATCCAGAGCAGCAGAGCTTGTAGCAGATGTTCCAGTAACAGTCAGTGCAGTAGTAACTGGACCCATTTCCTATGGAGCAGAGCTTGAGGCTTCTTGTGGCCAGTATTGGTTCATGAGATTTAGAGGAACCAAGACATAAGAATCAAAAATTGTGGCACTAGAGTCTGTACTGTTACTCCTGGAGATTGAGGCATTCCAAGCAGCTGCAGGACTGTCATGGATATTATTAGGTGGTATGATGCCATGATCCACCTGCAGACCTTCACCAGCAAGCCACTCCTGATAGTTATAGAGCATTGGTGGCTCTTGAGGGGGTGAGGGAGGCCAGACACCCCACTTAGGATGGATCTCAATGTCGTTATCCTGGTCTACCAGAACATTGCCATTTTCTTCATTAGGATTGCCGTTGGGAATTGCATTTTGTGCCAGCCAATTGTGCAATTGTTGCTGATACATCTGCTCAGCGTTGAGGCCCTCACCATGCAAAGGATGAGGGATACCACTCTCAGGGGGAGGATCCTCTCCCGCTGGTGGCACTTCTGGCAGGTGTGCGTTCCAGTCATTGCTACGGAGCATGGTGACAGCAACTGTCCAACTCTGACGAGCTCCTCCTAACTGACGAACAACCAAACTCTTTGGGACCAGACGCATGTGAATGACTCTAGCCTTAATGAGCACAAACCTGTGATCCCCTCTAGGGTTATTCCAATCCAAGGCACCAAACGTATCAACAGACTTGTGCATATAGTGCTGGGTCTGATAATCATATGGAAACCCTACGTGGAGGATCCACACTTCTGGTCCAAAGGTGGTGAGGCGCATATTCAGAGCCGCATCATGCGGGACAAATGAAATCACAGTGTGCTCTTCTACCTCATTCTCATCAAGCTCAAAAGTGGTGCCTACTACTGTATCCCTAACTACAGAGTTCACAAAACCAAAGATGCCCACACCAAGCGGATGATCTGAACTTTCTGTAGGAAAATAATGAGACTCGTGCAGCAAACCTTCAACAATGTTGCGGATGTCTGCCTTCTGGTGGTGCGGGATGAACCGATTAGCTTCCACAATGGCCAAGAAGTCATGGCGTAGGGGAGGAATGGCACTGACCACCATATCCTCTCGGACCTTCCGATCGGCCGGACCAAGCTCGATTGTCATCCCCGGCGGCAGGTAGGGGACAACGTTGAGAGGGTAGTTCGCCATTGGTACGGTGGAGATGGGCGGGGCAGGAGCGGTGGTGGGCTGAGCAATGGCGGAGGTGGGCGGAGTAGGAGTAGAGACGAGCACAGACAGCAAGAGGGAAGAGGAATGCGTATCGGCAGGCTTGTGCTGAGACTTTGGACGCCAGACTCCTCGATTACGGTGCCATGCCGCAGTGCAAGATGCCATCTCGTGTCCCTGGAAGCCGCACGATTTGCATCGGACGGCAGGCAGTCGCCTAGTAGCTAGATCCTTATTATGGGTAGGTGCAATTATTTCACGTCGCAGTATCCCTGAAAAGACTGGATCCTTATCCTGCAAAATTGTATTTCCATGTGTTGACCGAGCCGGATTGGAATTGTTTTGATTAGAATTGGTGGAGAATCGGAAACCAATCGCGAATTGTCTTTTTGATTCCATTTCATATGGATTGCCCCGGCCCAATTACAGGAGTATTTTTGATGCCCTAGAAATCCACACAACTCACACAATGATTTTGCCGGGCATTGAAAGAACTGATGGGCCCTGGAGTTGCAAAGAGAACAGGCTGCATGCTCTAAGAAATGGTTATTGGTCTGGCCCAACGAAGCGCACATGCATGGCCTGCTGGTGCAAATTTGACAGAGAGGCCCAGGGCAGTTAACAGCCAGATGACCCTTACCGTGGCAATGAAGACATATTGTCAATTTATTACATATGTAATCCATGGTCGGGACACAAGGAATTTTCCATAGAGAAGCAATGTATTCCTCAGATAAACCCATTCGGTGATGATCCAGAATATGAAGAAGCATAAATTGCGAAAGCTGATTCCATGTGTCATGTTTGAATTCGGCCCCCTGAAAGCGCCGAGCAGTGGCCGGGTCTACACCAGACAGCCTCTCATTAACATTAATGTGAATTGCTCCGAAAACCACGGAATCTAGTAATGAATGCCCATTATTTGCTAGTAAGTTACTCAAAACAGAGGGATCTTGTCAGCTCGTCGGCGTTTGATGGTTGGCCATCGGCAAAGGAACAGAAGTTCGGTGATCTTCCGGCGAAAAACCAGCTTGTGAAAGAGTCTCCAATGATGCAACATCAACATTGCTGGTTTTACAAGCAGAAATGTAATTCGATTTGACTGCCAGAGGAGATCTAGTCAATACTTCCTAGTTGGTTTGATCCAAATGCCAGGTCCTTGGGTCTTCCACGGGTAGCTGAGTTGTAGATCGAAAGAGGCTAAAGTGGCATACAAAATCTGGCCAAACTCTATCCTTAAGCCCATATATGAAATGACCAACACAATCAGAGGCAACTGAAAACCGAAACTTTCTACCCTCCAAATGATGAACGTTGAGTCCCGAGGGCAAACCACCAATGCAACATTGCAAGGCAATGGCCACCGATTCTTCATTGAGAGGGAAGGAGGCAGAGGAGAAACTTACAACCAAGACAAACTCCTTGGTCGAACCAGAGTTGGAGAAGTGGACAGTAGATCCAAAGCGTCGACGCACCTGAGCCGCGACCGCAAGGCTGGGGGAGAAATCCCAATGTAGAAGCCCTTCCATGGAAGCTTAGATCCCCTACATCCTACTCTTGCAATGTTTTGGCCTAAAATCTCAAGAACAACATGCATCTCCCCAAAATCCTAGAAGCAAAAGAACGAACCAAAGAGAGAGGGATTTGGGGAGAAACCTTGTTCCATGGCAAGAGGAAGTGGTGGGGAACGATCCCACCGGCCGGAATCCGAGGAGAGCGGTCGGAGACGAAGATCCGGCGAGGGTCTCCCACGCCATTCTTGGGCAAGAGAGAGGGAGACGACGTGGGGAAAAAGAGATGGGTATGGGGGAGTTGGAACTCCCCCTGCCCACTCTTAACCCCCACGCGCTCTCGACTGCGTGGTAGTACCGCGTGTCATCGCGGTAGTACCATCTGGGCGGAAGCACGGCACCGAGGGCAATAGTACCGCTCCCCCAGCGGTAGTAAAAAATTACTGCCGTGCTGGGTGCGGTAGTACTGTGCGCAGCTCCTGCGGTAGTACCGTGGCAGGCCACAGTAGTACCGTAGAACCAAGAAAATGCATGTTTCGGAAGCAGAGAAGAACATGGCCTTTGCAAAGCAGCCTTCCAGTGAACGGACACACAAAGGAGCTAACCCACGAGACAACACACTCAAGCAAGGCACAAAGAAGGGGAAGCAAGAGGCAACAAGGACTAAGCACGCAACGCAACCTCTCCAAAGAGAGGGCGGTGGCCGGAGCCACCTATGTTTGATTCAATTGGTATGGCACCGCGAAGAATTATCCTTGGGCCCATGACCAAAACTCATCTTTGAAGCACAAGTACCATCAACAATGGCTAATGTGGAAGAGTTGATCAATTTATGCATAATGGGGGGAGGGAGAGTTCATTGAGAGAACAACACTCCCCCTATGTCCATGCCTACACCTAAACAAGATAACAAGTTGAGTATGGTGGGGTGTGCAAGGGTTCAAGAAACATTGCTCGAATCAATGATATTTAGCTCATGCCTTAACTCGCGAAATCTTGCCTCATCCAAGGGCTTCGTGAAAATGTATGCAAGGTTATCATGAGTGTTGACGTAGTTGAGCTCGATCTCCCCTTGCCTAATGTGATCCCGGATGAAGTAATACCAAATCTCAATATGCTTCGTCTTGAAGTGTTGCACCGGGTTGAGAGAAATATTGATGGCACTTTCATTCACACCAAAGAGGCACTTTGTCACAAATGACACCGTAATCCTTTAAAGTTTGCCTCATCCATAGAAGTTGTGCACAACAACTACCGGCCGCCACATACTCCGCTTCAGTGGACGAGAGAGAGACACAACTTTGCTTCTTAGACGACCAACTTACCAAAGAGCAACCAAGGAATTGGCACCCTCCGGAAGTGGACTTCCTATCCACTTTGTCTCCCGCCCAATTCAAGTCCGAATATCCTGCAATCTTGAAGTTTGCTCCTCTTGGGTACCATAAGCCAAAGTTTGGGGTATGAGCCAAATTTCCAAAGATTTGTTTGACCGCCACAAAGTAGCTTTCCTTAGGTGCCGCTTGAAACCGTGCACAAATTCCCACACTCAACATGATATCCGGTCTAGATGCACAAAGGTGAAGCAAGGAGCCAATCATGGAGCGATATACCTTTTGATCCACCGCTTTACAATTGGGATCTATGTCAAGTTGGCATTTGACGGGCGTTGGAGTGGAAGCCGGCTTGACATCACTTAGCTTGAATCTCTTGAGCATGTCTTGAGTATATTTGGCTGGGTTGATGAAGGTTCCTTGAAGGAAATATGCCCTAGAGGCAATAATAAAGTTATTATTTATTTCCTTACTTCATGATAAATGTTTATTATTCATGCTAGAATTGTATTAACCGGAAACTTAGTACATGTGTGAATACATAGACAAAACAAAGTGTCCCTAGTATGCCTCTACTTAACTAGCTCGTTTATCAAAGATGGTTATGTTTCCTAAACCATAGACATGTGTTGTCATTTGAAGAACGGTATCACATCATTAGGAGAATGATGTGATGGACAAGACCCATTCGTTAGCTTAGCATTATGATCGTTACAATTTCATTGCTACTGCTTTCTTCATGACTTTACATGTTCCGCAGACTATGAGATTATGCAACTCCCTAATACCGTAGGAACACCTTGTGTGCTATCAAACGTCACAACGTAACTGGGTGATTATAAATATGCTCTACAGGTGTCTCCGATGGTACTTGTTGAGTTGGCATAGATCAAGATTAGGATTTGTCACTCTGATTATCAGAGAGGTATCTCTGGGCCCTCTCGCGGTAATGCACATCACTATAAGCCTTGCAAGCAATGTGACTAATGAGTTAGTTGCGGGATGATGCATTACGGAACGAGTAAAGAGACTCGCCGGTAACGAGATTGAACTAGGTATTGAGATACCGACGATCGAATCTCGGGCAAGTAACATACCGATGACAAAGGGAACAACGTATGTTGTTATGCGATTTGACCGATAAAGATCTTCGTAGAATATGTAGGTTCCGCTATTGGTTATTGGAAAGAGATGAGTCTCGGTCATGTCTACATAGTTCTCGAACCCGTAGGGTCCGCACGCTTAACGTTCTATGACGATTTGTATTTTGATTTATGTGATTTGATGATCGAAGTTTGTTCGGAGTCCCGGATGAGATCGGAGACAAGACGAGGAGTCTCGAAATGGTCAAGACGTAAAGATCGATATATTGGAAGGCTATATTCGGACATCGGAAAGGTTCCGAGTGATTCGGGTATTTTTCGGAGTACCGAAGAGTTACGGGAATTCGTATTGGGCATTAATGGGCCATATGGGAAAGGAGAGAAAGGCCTCAAGGGTGGCCGCGCTCCTTCCCCATGGACTGGTCCGAATTGGACTATGGAAAGGGGGCGCCCCCTTCCTTCCTTCTCCTTCTCCCTTCCCTTTTTCCTACTCCATGTGGGAGGTGGAATCCTACTAGGGCTAGGAAGTCCTAGTAGGACTCCACACTTTGGGCGTGCCCTATGAGGGTCGGCCTCCTCTTCCCTCCATCCTTTATATACGTGGCCATGGGGCACCCCATAGACACATGAGTTGATCATTGATCTTTTAGCCGTGTGTGGTGCCCCCCTCCACCATAATCCACCTCGGTCATATCGTTGCAGTGCTTAGGCGAAGCCCTGTGCCGGTAGCTTCATCATCACCGTCATCACGCCGTCGTGCTGACGAAGCTCTTCCTCGACACTCTGCTGGATCGTGAGTTCGTGGGACGTCATCGAGCCGAACGTGTGCAGATCGCGGAGGTGTCGTACTTTTGGTACTAGGATCGGTCGATCGTGAAGACGTACGACTACATCAACCGCGTTGTCATAATGCTTACGCTTACGGTCTACGAGGGTACGTGGACAACACTCTCCCCTCTCGTTTCTATGCATCACCATGATCTTGCGTGTGCGTAGGAATTTTTTTGAAATTACTACGTTCCCCAACGGTGGCATCTGAGCCAGGTTTATGTGTAGATGTTATATGCACGAGTAGAACACAAGTGAGTTGTGGGCGATAATAGTCATACTGCTTACCAGCATGTCATACTTTGATTCGGCGGTATTGTCTGATGAAGCGGCCCGGACCGACATTACGCCTACGCTTATGCAAGACTGGCTCTACCGACGTGCTTCGCACATGGGTGGCTGGCGGGTGTCAGTTTCTCCAACTTTAGTTGAATCGATTGTGGCTACGTCCGGTCCTTGTTGAATGTTAAAACAGCACATACTTGACAAAAAATCATTCTGGTTTTGATGCGTATGTAAGAACGGTTCTTGCTCAGCCCGTAGCAGCCACGTAAAACTTGCAACAACAAAGTAGAGGAGCTCTAACTTGTTTTTGCAGGGCATGTTGTGATGTGATATGGTCAAGACATGATGCTAAATTTTATTGTATGAGATGATCATGTTTTGTTAAAGTTATCGGCAACTGGCAGGAGCCTTATGGTTGTCTCTTTATTCTATAAGATGCAAGCGACATATAATTGCTTTACTTTATCGCTATGCGATAGCAATAGTTGCAAGAGCAATAGTTGGTGAGACGACCATGTGACGACACTTTGATAGAGATCAAGATGATGGAGATCATGGTGTCATGCCGGTGACGATGGAGTTCATGACGGTACTTTGGAGATGGAGATCAAAGGCACAAGATGATGATGGCCATATCATGTCACATATTTTGATTGCATGTGATGTTTATCCTTTATGCATCTTATTTTGCTTAGTTCGACGGTAGCATTATAAGATGATCTCTCACTAAATTTCAAGGTATAAGTGTTCTCCCTGAGTATGCACCGTTGTGACAGTTCGTCGTGCCGAGACACCATGTGATGATCGGGTGTGATAAGCTCTACGTTCAAATACAACGGGTGCAAGCTAGTTTTGCACACACAGAATACTCGGGTTAAACTTGACGAGCCTAGCATATGCAGATATGGCCTCGGAACACTGAGACCGAAAGGTCGAGCGTGAATCATATAGTAGAAATGATCAACATAGTGATGTTCACCATTGAAAACTACTCCATCTCATGTGATGATCGGACATGGTTTAGTTGATATGGATCACGTGATCACTTAGATGATTAGAGGGATGTCTATCTAAGTGGGAGTTCTTAAGTAATATGATTAATTGAACTTAATTTATCATGAACTTAGTCCTGATAGTTTTTTCATAACTATGTTGTAGATCAATAGCTCATGATGTAGCTCCTCGTTTATTTTGATATGTTCCTAGAGAAAAACTATGTTGAAAGATGATAGTAGCAATGGTGCGGACTAGGTCCGTGATCTGAGGATTATCCTTATTGCTGCACAGAAGAATTATGTCCTTGATGCATCGCTAGGTGACGTTATGAACATTTGGCAAGCTCGGTATGATAACTACTTGATAGTTTAGTGCGCCATGCTTTACGGCTTAGAACCGGGACTTCAAAAACGTTTTGAACGCCACAGAGCATATAAGATGTTCCAATAGCCGAAACTGGTATTTCAGACTCATGCCTGAGTCGAGGTATGAGACCTCTGACAATACTTTGCCTACAAGATGGAGGAGAATAGCTTGACCAGTGGGCATGTGCTCAGATTGTCTGAGTACTACAATCGCTTGAATCAAGTGGGAGTTAATCTTCCAGATAGAATAGTGATTGACAGAGTTCTCTAGTCACTATCACCAAGTTACTAGAACTTCGTGATGAACTATAATATGCAAGGGATAACAGAAACGATTCCCAAGCTCTTCGTGATGCTGAAATCTATGAAGGTAGAAATAAAGAAAAGCATCAAGTGTTGATGGTTGACAAGACCACTAGTTTCAAGAAATGGGCAAAGGGAAGAAGGGGAACTTCAAGAATAATGGCAAGCAAGTTGCTTCTCAAGTGAAGAAGCCCAAGTCTAGACCTAAGCCTGAGACTAAGTGCTTCTACTTCAAAGGGACTGGTCACTGGAAGCAGAACTGCCCCAAGTATTTGGCGGATAAGAAGGATGGCAAAGTGAACAAAGGTATATTTGATATACATGTTATTGATGTGTACTTTACTAGTGTTTATAGCAACCCCTCGGTATTTGATACTAGTTCAGTTGCTAAGAGTAGTAACTCGAAACAAGAGTTGCAAAATAAACAGAGACTAGTTAAGGGCAAGGTGACGATGTGTGTTGGAAATGATTCCAAGGATGATAAGATCACTATCGCACACTCCCTTTACCGTTGGTATTAGTGTTGAACTTAAAATAAATGTTATTTGGTGTTTGCGTTGAGCAAGAATATGATTAGATCATGTTTATTGCAATACAGTTATTCATTTAAGTGAAAGAATAATTGTTGTTCTGTTTACATGAATAAAACCTTCTATGGTCATACACTCAAAATAAATGGTTTATTGAATCTCGGTCGTGTTGATACACATATTCATAATATTGATGCCAAAAGATGCAAAGTTGATAATGATAGTGCAACATATCTGTGGCACTGCCGTTTAGGTCATATTGGTGTAAAGCTCATGAAGAAACTCCATGCTGATGGGCTTTTGGAATCACTTGATTGTGAACAGTTGATGCTTGCGAACCATGCCTCATGGGCAAGATGACTAAGACTCCGTTTTCCGGAACAATGGAGCGAGCAACTAACTTGTTGGAAATAATACATACTAATGTATGCGGTCTAATGAGTGTTGAGGCTCGCGGCGGGTATCATTATTTTCTGACCTTCACAAATGATTTGAGCAGATATGGGTATATCTACTTGATGAAACATAAGTCTGAAACATTTGAAAAGTTCAAAGAATTTCATAGTGAAGTGGAAAATCATCGTAACAAGAAAATAGAGTTTCTATGATCTGATTGTGAAGGCAAATATTTGAGTTACGAGTTTGGCCTTCAATTAAAACAATGTGGAATAGTTTCACAAACGCATGCCACCTAGAACACCATAGCTTAATGGTGTTCGAACGTCATTACCGTACTTTATTGGATACACTACAATCTATGATGTCTCTTACTGATTTACCACTATCGTTTTGGGGTTATGCATTAGAGACAACTACATTCACGTTAAATAGGGCACCGTCTAAATCTGTTGAGATGACACCGTATGAACTATGGTTTGGCAAGAAACCTAAGCTGTTGGTTCTTAAAGTTTGAGGTTGCAATGCTTATGTGAAAAAGTTTCAACCAGATAAGCTAAAACCCAAATCGGAGAAGTGCGTCTTCATAGGATACCCAAAATAAAATGTCGGGTACCCCTTCTATCACAGATCCGAGGGCAAGATCTTTGTTGCTAAGAATGGATCCTTTCTAGAGAAGGAGTTTCTCTCAAAAGAAGTGAGTGGGAGGAAAGTAGAACTTGATGAGGTAATTATACCCGCTCCCTTATTGGAAAGTAGTTCATCACAGAAATCAGTTCTTGTGACTCCTACACCAATTAGTGAGGAAGCTAATGATGATGATCATATAACTTCAGATCAAGTTACTACTAAACCTCGTAGGTCAACCAGAGTAAGATCCGCACCAGAGTGGTACAGTAATCCTGTTCTGGTGGTCATGTTACTTGACCATGACGAACCTACGAACTATGAGGGAAGCGATATGATGATCCCAGATTCCGCGAAATGGCTTGAGGCCATGAAATCTGAGATGGGATCCATGTATGATAACAAAGTATGGACTTTGGTTGACTTGCTCGATGATCGGCAAGCAATAGAGAATAAATGGATATTCAAGAGGAAGACGGACACTGATAGTAGTGTTACTATCTAAAAACCTCGAATTATCGCAAAAATGTTTTCGACAAGTTTAAGGTGTTGATTACGATGAGATTTTCTCACTTGTATCGATGCTTAAAAGTCTGTCCGAATCATGTTAGCAATTGCCACAATTTATGAAATTTGGCAAATGGATTTCAATCCTGCATTCCTTAATGGATTTCTTAAAGAAGAGTTGTATGTGATACAACCAGAAGGTTTTATCGATCCTAAAGGTGCTAACAAAATATGCAAGCTCCAGCGATCCATCTATGGACTGGTGCAAGTATCTCCGAGTTAGAATATACACTTTGATAAGTTGATCAAAGCATATAGTTTTATACAGACTTATGGTGAAGCCTGTATTTACAAGAAAGTGAGTGAGAGCACTACATCATTTCTGATAAGTATATGTGAATGACATATTGTTGATCAGAAATAATGTAGAATTTTCTGGAAAGCATAAAGGAGTGTTTGAAAGGAGTTTTTGAAAGAAAGACCTCGGTGAAGCTGCTTACATATTAAGCATCAAGATCTATAGAGATAGATCAAGGCGCTTGCTAAGTTTTTTCAATTAATACATACCTTGAAAAGTTTTTGAAGTAGTTCAAAATGGAATAGTCAAAGAAGGAGTTCTTGCCTGTGTTGCAAGGTGTGAAGTTGAGTAAGACTCAAAGCACGACCACGGCAGAAGATAGAGAGAGAATGAAAGTCTTTCCCTATGCCTCAGCCATAGGTTCTAGAAAGTATGCCATGTTGTTTACCAGACCTATTGTATACCCTGCCCTGAGTTTTGCAAGGGAGTACAATTTTGATGTAGGAGTAGATCACTAGACAGCGGTCAAAATTATACTTAGAGGACTAAGGAAATATTTCTCGGTTATGGAGGTGATAAAGAGTTCGTCGTAAAGAGTTACGTCGATGCAAGCTTTGATACTGATCTGGATGACTCTAAGTTACAGTCCGGATACATATTAAAAGTGGGAGCAATTAGCTAAAGTAGCTCCGTGCAGAGCATTGTAGACATAGAAATTTGCAAAATACATACGGATTTGAATTTGGCAGACCCGTTGACTAAACTTCTCTCACAAGCAAAACATGATCACACCTTAGTACTTTTTGGGTGTTGGTCACATGACGATGTGAACTATGGGTGTTAATCACATGGTAATGTGAACTATTGGTGTTAAAACACATGGCGATGTGGACTAGATTATTGACTCTGGTGCAAGTGGGAGACTGAAGGAAACATGCCCTAGAGGCAATAATAAATTTATTATTTACTTTCTTATTTCATGATAAATATTTATTATTCATGCTAGAATTGTATTAACCGGAAACTTAGTACATGTGTGAATACACAGACAAAACAAAGTGTCCCTAGTATGCCTCTACTTGACTATCTCGTTTATCAAAGATGGTTATGTTTCCTAAACCATAGACATGTGTTGTCATTTGATGAACGGGATCACATCATTAGGATAATGATGTGATGGACAAGACCCATTCGTTAGCTTAGCATTATGATTGTTATAGTTTCATTGCTACTGCTTTCTTCATGACTTATACATGTTCCTCAGACTATGAGATTATGCAACTCCCGAATATCGGAGCAACACCGTGTGTGCTATCAAACGTCAAAACATAACTGGGTGATTATAAAGATGCTCTACAAGTGTCTCCAATGGTACTTGTTGAGTTGGCATAGATCAAGATTAGGATTTGTCACTCCGATTATCGGAGAGGTATCTTTAGGCCCTCTCGGTAATGCACATCACTATAAGCCTTGTAAGCAATGTGACTAATGAGTTAGTTGCGGATGATGCATTACGGAATGAGTAAAGAGACTTGCCGGTAACGAGATTGAACTAGGTATTGAGATACCGACGATCAAATCTCGGGCAAGTAACATACCGATGACAAAGGGAACAATGTATGTTGTTATGCGGTTTGACCGATAAAGATCTTCGTAGAATATGTAGGAACCAATATAGGCATCCAGGTTCTGCTATTGGTTATTGTCCGGAGATGAGTCTCGGTCATGTCTACATAGTTCTCGAACCCGTAGGGTTCGCACGCTTAACGTTCTATGACGATTTGTATTATGAGTTATGTGATTTGATGACCAAAGTTTGTTCGGAGTCCCGGATGAGATCGGGGACATGATGAGGAGTCTCGAAATGGTCGAGACGTAAAGATCGATATATTGGAAGGCTATATTCGTACATCGTAAAGTCTCCGAGTGATTCGGGTATTTTTCGGAGTACCGAAGAAATACGGGAATTCGTATTGGGCCTTAATGGGCCATACGGGAAAGGAGAGAAAGGCCTCAAGGGTGGCCGCGCCCCTTCCCCATGGACTGGTCCGAATTGGACTAGATAAAGGGGGCTCCCCCTTCCTTCCTTCTCCTTCTCCCTTCCCTTTTTCCTATTCCATGTGGGAGGTGGAATCCTACTAGGCCTAGGAAGTCCTAGTAGGACTCCACACTTTGGGCGCGCCCTATGAGGGCCGGCCTGCTCCTCCCTCCATCCTTTATATACATGGCCAGGGGGCACCCCATAGACACACAAGTTGATCATTGATCTTTTAGCCGTGTGCGGTGCCCCCTCCACCATAATCCACCTCGGTCATATCGTTGCAGTGCTTAGGCGAAGCCCTGCGCCGGTAGCTTCATCATCACCGTCATCACACCGTCGTGCTGATGAAGCTCTCCCTCGACACTCTGCTGGATCTTGAGTTCGTGGGACGTCACCGAGCCGAACGTGTGCAGATCGTGGAGGTGTCGTACTTACGGTACTAGGATCGGTCGATTGTGAAGACGTACGACTACATCAACCGCGTTGTCATAACGCTTCCGCTTACGGTCTACGAGGGTACGTGGACAACACTCTCCCCTCTCGTTGCTATGCATCACCATGATCTTGCGTGTGCATAGGGAAAGATTTCAAATTACTACGTTCCCCAACACTTCTCTTCTTTGCTTGACTTTGAACCCGAGAAAGAACTTCAATTCTCCCATCAAAGACATCTTGAACTTTGAGGTCATGAGAGCGGCAAATTCCTCATTGAAGGCTTTGTTAGGGGAACCATAGATAATATCATCAACGTATAGTTGTCACACAAACATCTCCCCTTTGACCTTCTTAGTAAAAAGAGTGGGGTCGATTTTCCCAACTTCAAATCCACGATCTTGCAACAACTCGGTAAGGTGGTCATACCACGCACGTGGGGATTTTTTAAGGCCATAGAGTGCCTTATCGAGTTGATACACGTGATCGGGGAAGTAGGGATCCTCGAACTCGGGGGGGTGTTTGACATACACAAACTCATTAATAGGACCATTAAGAAAAGCACTCTTCACGTCCATTTGTTGCAACTTAAAATTATGATGAGAAGCATAAGCAATCAACAAATGAATAGATTCAAGGTGAGCAACGGGAGCAAAGGTTTCACTGTAGTCGATACCCTCGACTTGGGAGTAGCCTTGTGCTACCAATCTTGCCTTGTTGCGAACGATGGTCCCATGAGCATCTTGCTTGTTCTTGAATATCCACTTGGTTCCAATGACATTGTGGTTCCCCGTTGGCCTTGGCACCAATCTCCACACCTTGTTGTACTCGAAGTTGTTGAGTTCTTCATGCACGGCATTGAGCCAATCCGGATCTTCGAGCACCTCATAGACCTTTTGGGGTTCAACACAAGAGACAAACATGTGATGTTCAGAATAGTTTGCCAATTGTCTACGAATTCTTACCCCCTTTTGAATGCTTCCAAGCACATTCTTCATGAGATGACCCTTGGTAGAGAGCTTGGATGCAATCTTGGCGGCACGACGCTCCAATTCCTCCGCGGGGGTGAGTTGAGGAGCGGTCACTTGATCATCTTGAGCGTCGTCTTGAGCTTATTCTTGATCTTGAGCTCGCTCTTGATCTTGAACTTGCTCGGTGGAGAGAACTTGACCTTGGGCATCACTTGGTGATTCAACACCGTCTTGAGATTGATCTTGCCCTTGGTCTTGTTCACGATGTTGAGGGCCTTCACTTTGTTCTTCGGAAGCGTGTGGGCCTTGGGTTGGTGATGGCTCCACTTGAGTGGAGCATTGTCCTTCTCCTTCGGCCACAAGGGGTTCCTCAATGGGTAGGATAAAACCAACTCCCATTCTTCTTATGACTTGGGGAGGAATTTCATCACCTAGATCACAAGTGCCACTTTGCTCCACTTGGGAGCCGTTATTCTCATCAAACTCCACGTTACACGTCTCCTCAATAAGTCTCGTGGATTTATTGAGGAAACGGTAAGCATGAGAGTTTGTAGCATAACCAACAAATATGCCCTCTTGAGCTCTAGCTTCAAATTTAGACAAACGAACACCTTTCTTGAGAATGAAACACTTACACACGAACACCCGAAAGTACTTGAGGTTGGGCTTGTTACCGGTGAGTATCTCATATAGAGTCTTTTTCAAGCATTTGCGGAGATAGAGCCGATTTGATGCATGACATGCGGTGTTGATGGCTTCGGCCCAAACGTTGTATGGGGACTTGAACTCCGAAAGCATGGTCCTTGCCGCATCCATCAGCGTCCGGTTCTTCCTCTCCGCTACACCATTTTGTTGAGGGGTGTATGGTGCGGAATATTGATGCTTGATCCCCTCATCACTAAGAAACTCATCCAAGGTGTAGTTCTTGAACTCGGTGCCGTTGTCACTTCTTATAATCAAGATCTTTGCATTGTGTTGACGTTGGGCTTCATTTGCAAAGTCAATGACGGTTTGTTGGGTCTCGCTCTTCCTCTTGAAGAAATATACCCAAGTGTATCTAGAATAGTCATCCACAATCACCAAGCAATACTTTCTACCCCCAAGACTATCAAAGGATGGAGGCCCAAAGAGATCCATGTGGAGGAGCTCCAAAGGCCTCTTCGACTAAATGATAGTCGTGGAAGGGTGAGCCTTCTCATGTAGCTTTCCTTTGATACAAGCACTGCAAGCACGATCTTTGATGTCTACTACACAACCTTCTTCTTGTAGATGTTGTTGGGCCTGCAAGTGCACAGGTTTGTAGGACAGTAGCAAATTTCCCTCAAGTGGATGACCTAAGGTTTATCAATCCATGGGAGGCGTAGGATGAAGATGGTCTCTCTCAAGCAACCCTGCAACCAAATAACAAAGAGTCTCTTGTGTCCCCAACACACCCAATACAATGGTAAATTGTATAGGTGCACTAGTTCGGCGAAGAGATTGTGATACAAGTGCAAAATAGATAGTAGATATAGGTTTTTGTAAATTGAAATATAAAAACAGCAAGGTAGCAGGCGGTAAAAGTGAGGGTAAACGGTATTGCAATGATAGGAAACAAGGCCTAGGGTTCATACTTTCACTAGTGCAATGTAACGCCCTCGATGCGGCTATATCTCCCACGTGTCGAAGCACGACTTAGAGGCATAACCGCATTGAAAGCAATGTCGCAAGTGAGGTAATCTTCACACAACCCATGTAATACATAAGGGAAAGAGATACATAGTTGGCTTACAATCGCCACTTCACACAAATACATGAATAAAACAATACATCATACAGTTACAATCAGGGCCCGACTACGGAGCCAAAATAAAAGAAGAACCTCAAAAGCGACAAAGGTCCACGATCGACCCCAACTGGGCCCACTACTGATCGACTAGAACGAAACAACATAAAGGATAGAATCTCCATCGAACTCCTCCTTGAGTTCGGATGTGTCACCTGCACAGTCTCATCGGCACCTGCAAACTGGTTTTGGAAGTATCTGGTGAGTCACGGGGACTCAGCAATCTCACACCCGCGAGATCAAGACTATTTAAGCTTATAGGTAGGGTAAAAGGATAGTGAGGTGGAGCTGCAGCAAGTGACTAGCATATATGGTGGCTAACATACGCAAAAGAGAGCGAGAAGAGAAGGCAAAGCACGGTCGAACAACTATGATCAAAAAGTGATCCTGAAACTACTTACGTCAAGCATAACTCCAACAACCGTGTTCACTTCCCGGACCCAGCCGAGAAGAGACCATCACGGTTACACACGCGGTTGGTGTATTTTAGTTAAGATCAACTTCGGGTTTTCTACAACCGGACATTAACAAATTGTGACACCCCAAAAATTTTGGCCTTGTTTTATTAATTAAATTTTTTGCCAGGACTTAAAACCTTTATTTTCTGAGCTCCCTTTTGATCTTTAACCTTGTCATTAAGGAGTTTTTCCCCAATTGTGAACTTTTCAAATGTGTTATTGGACTTGTTTAACCTCTCTAGAAAAACTTTACTTTTATCAGTGCAACTAATTTCATAATTAATTTGCTTGATCTTCACTTTCTTGAAAAGGGTTTTTCAAGGTTAAATGGCCATATTTGAACTACAACCATTTGATAGATTCACTTAAAATTCCCACCAAAATTTGGAGATGTCATGTGGTGTTATTAAATCACTTTTATGCAAAAAGATCTTTTATTTTTGAAATATTTTGAGCTCTACACCCTTTTTTTTTTCTTCTCTGGTCCAGTGGGCAATTTTTCACTACAACCCTTTTAAATATTTTCTTTTAGCCTCTACCAAAATTATGGGATGTTAGTAGTAACATATGATTCAATTTTATGCAAAAAACCCAGTGTTGTTCTTTGAAAAATTCGAGTGCATCACCCACATTTCCATTCTGATCCAACTTGATGGTTTGTACAGCAACCATGTTATTGCTTGCTCTTTGGCCCTTGATTCCTTTTCCTGCTTATAGCCAGCCCTACAAAACCCCTAAGTCCAGGAGCATGCACCTATTGGACCATTTTTGGTTCATGTAACAATGCATTTTTTCTCCTGACCAGAATTGAGTTTTTGCAAAACTTGCACTAACAAGTTTCTCCTTTTAACAAACTAACTTCACCACTCCCTCTTGCATCTAAGGAGACACTGATCTGGAGAATTTGGCCACCCCAAGAGATGCCTAGATGCATGTGGCATTCTGTCGAGCACCCTGTGGGCATGACCAGTTTTGACATGAGTTTTGGCACTGCACTATGAGCTTGCACCTCTGACCAAACCAGCATGTCCACTAGCATCACAACTACCCCTAAGCTAGGACTGCTAAACCCCAGCTCCATCCAAGCCACCTAGCAGGCCACGGCATTTCTTCGAGCACGTCCCGTGCGTGCACTGGACGCGCCCAGAGCGCGCCAATTGCAGCCGCGCGCCCAAAACCGCCACGCCCCGCCCCTGGTTTTTGCACTCGCGGCAGAACCTCGCCACGCGCATCCCTCCTCGCCACTACGCGCCAGCCCGCCCTGGCACCCTACAGCGCCACCGCCAGAGCTCTTTTGGCGGCACGCCGGCGTCGGCCGACCATCTCTGCCCCGTTCAGCGCCGCCCAAGCCCCTCCCGCCCGCCACCTGGCCCTGGCACAGCTCGGCCTCATCCACTCGCGCGTCCTCTAGCCCTCGTCGCCGCCACGTCTCCCTGGCACTACAGAGAGGCGGTTCGCCGCCGTTCTTATCCTCGGCAGCCGCAAACCGACATGGAAATGCTATAAATGGAGGTCCTCGAACTCCCCCGAGCACGCAGGCAACCTCAGGCCACCCTTATAGCGCTCTCCTAGCTCGCAATCGACCTAGGGAGGCTTCCTTCCCCGTCTCCGGCAACTCCAGCCGCCGCCTCACCCCAGCTCCATTCGCCTCAACCAAAGCCTCCCTCTCTCCGTTCTCTTCACCAGAAGCTTCCCCTTCCTCCCGTGGACCTTTCCCACTACTCAATTTTGATCGAGACTCACCGCGGGAGAATTTGCACTCCGCTCCCGAAGCCTCCGGCCGCCGCGAAGCTCGCCGCCGGCAGCTCCCTCCATCCCCTCCTGCAAGTCGACCACCGGGAGGACCGCCTTGGTCTCGCGGATCCATCCAGACCCTCTGGAACCCGCGGGGAGCCGCCGTTCACCGGCGACGATCGCCGGAGTCCCGCCTCTGCTCGGGATAGAGGTAGAGGAGGGAGTAGACTAGTCAAACCTGACTAGTGGGGCCCCTTGGACCCACTGTCAGTGACACACGCGCCGTCCACGCTGGAGTAAGTGAAGGCGTAATCCGACCAGTACGTTTTCCCCGCTCCGAAAGCGTAATCCCCTCTGAAATGTTTTCTTTTCTGTTTTAATTTAAAAACAGATTTGACCACAACTTTGACCGTCTATAACTTTTTAAATACAACTCCAAATGAATTGATTTCTTTTCCTACTTTCCACAAAAATTGTCTAGTTTATTTTAAGATTTATTTGAAAATTTTCCAAACAACTTTTTTGTACTGTTTTTGAATTATGTGTTATTTGCATATTTTGAAAATAGGATTTTTGGAAGAGAAGGAAACTTTCAAAAGTTTTGGAGAGCACCCCCACCTCTCCACACCTTTAAGGCAAGCATTCTGAACCCTGGTGTAATTTTTGTGTGTGTCGTTTGACTCGGTAACAACACCACCCCGGCACGTGCATGCGTCATTTTATGTGAGAATGTGATCCTCTTCATAAGTGCATATTAGTAAGTTCATGCATATGGATTTGACATGTTTTGTGATGGAAATCACCGCCGTACACTTTTCATGCATACCGGAGGGAAATGCCGGGTAGGCCTCTGTCTTGGGTAGACGCGGTCTTGACCCTAGTCATCCGTTGAGACGGTCGTGTCCGGTATGGCATGATGGAGTATGTCGTGTGGTGTTCCTATCTATTGGTTGAAGTATATACATTGTTATGCTAAACTTGCAGGGATTATTACTACCTCCTAAGTCGACCGTAGATCGAGTCTTGTGCCAGTAACCCCCATACTTGTTCCGTACTGCCACAGGTCCCTACCATAGGTGGGGTATGGTTCAGTAAGCTGTTAACCCTTGTCTTGGCACACACCGTACAGAGAGGCCATGGTGGAAGATATCGGTTGTAGCCGGTAGGCATGCCACCTGGTCAAGGGGCATGGGTGTTTCGGTTGTAGCCGAAGGGGGTAGCTCCCCCAGTTTGCGCGCGGTATAAATTTTGTGATCCCATGCTACGTCGAGGTTGTAGCCTCCCCACTTAGAGTTTGCTTGACAGGTGTCGTGGGTGATTCCAGACACCGGTGAGTTAAGCTGGTGTGTGCAAGTCAGGTGTGTTTTCAACTAAAAGACCGTAGACGGAATTAGTCCCGATGGACTAAAGGAATCCGTTACTCGTGGGTAAAGAGTACACCCTCTGCAGAGATTAAACCTATTCGAATAGCCGTGTCCATGGTTAAGGACTACAGTCTGGGATGGGTCAAGCGTCGGTCTTAGTGTCGGTCTTCGGAGGTGAAACGGTTAAAACCAGAACGGAAATTACTACTTGAGACTTGTGATGATTATGATTATTACTACTGTTGACTAACCCGTGATATTATTGTTATCATCGAATATCTCTGGGATGGTTCTACCTCCGGGATATTCCCTATGATCATTTCTTTTAAAGCCCTTTCTGTGGCGTCGCTCAGACGCCCGGCTGTGGCATTTCTTTTAAAGCCCTTTCTGTGGTGTCGCTCAGACGCCCGGCTGTGGCATTTCTTTTAAAGCCCTTTCTGTGGTGTCGCTCAGACGCCCGGCTGTGGCATTTCTTTTAAAGCCCTTTCTGTGGTGTCGCTCAGACGCCCAGCTGTGGCATTTCTTTTAAAGCCCTTTCTGTGGTGTCGCTCAATCGCCCGGCTGTGGCATTATTATTCTGCATTTTCCGCTCGAGGAGTCTTTCAGACACTCGTTTGGCACCAGTATTGTTATTCTGCATTTTCCGCTCGAGTAGTCTTTCAGACACTCGTTTGGCACCAGTATCTATTATTCTGCATTTTCCGCTTGAGGAGTCTTTCAGACCCTCGCTTCGCACCCAGTATTTATTACCTCTATGTGGCCATTGCATAAATTTCCGGTTGCATATGAGTAACCGGTTTGCATGCATCAAGATAATTGTTTTTATGACTAATTAAGTGAGTGCATGGATGTTGCAAAGCATGAGCATCAACGATTATATTATACCTGTGTTCTTAATGTTTGCGAGTACATTCAAAGTACTCACTGGCTTGTCCCTGGCTATTGTCTTGGCCAGATTGCTTGCTTGGAGAGGAGCGTTGCGACGACCGCCCCCGAACCTGAGCAACGGTGATAGCAGCCTCATGAAGATAGGAGTTAGCCTGGTCAGTTGTTCCCGTGGGAAATGGAGTCCCATAGCTGTGGTGATCCACAAACCGCTTCCGCCCTCGACCACTAGAAACCATTTGTTGTACTCATAGGCCACAATGGTCTTGTACTGCACATTTTGTGCCTTTGCTTGGAGTTTCTGTAACAAGTTGGTGCCTCATCAGCTAACAGTAATCCTGGGGCTGATGAGCTCGACGGCCATTTTCTGGAATTTAATGTCTGGAAAACCGGTCGCGACACAAATTCCCATCTGCCACATAACCGCGGGCACGGCTTTCGAAAGTTCAAAACCCTGCAGGGGTGTCCCAACTTAGCCCATGATAAGCTCTCGCGATCAACGAAGGATATTCCTTCTCCCCGGGAAGACCCGATCAGTCTCGGAATCCCGGCTACAAGACATTTCGACAGCAATAAAACAAGTCCAGCAAAACCGCCCGATGCGCCGACATCCTGATAGGAGCTGCACATATCTCGTTCTCAGGGCAACACCGGATGAGCAAGACGTCGGGTTGGCATAGACCCTGATTGCGCAGGGGGCGCCGGACATCGCTCGGTTTGGACCAGCACTTAGACAAGCACTGGCCCGGGGGCTAAATAAAGATGACCCTCGGGTTGATCAGACCCAAGGGAAAAGGATATGTGGTAGGCAAATGGTAAAACCAAGGTTGGGCCTTGCTGGAAAAGTCTTATTCAAAGCGAACTGTCAAGGGGGTCCCATAAATCACCCGACCGCGTTAGGGACGCAAAATTCCGGGAACATAACACCGATATGACGGAAACTAGGGCGGCAAGAGTGGAACAAAACACCAGGCATAAGGCCGAGCCTTCCACCCTTTACCAAGTATATAGATGCATTAATTAAATAGGATATATTGTGATATCCCAACAAGTAAACATGTTCCAAACAAGGAACAACATCTCCGTGTTCCAACAAGGAACAAACTTCACCTTCACCTGCAACTAACAACGCTATAAGAGGGGCTGAGCAACGCAGTAACATAGCCAAACAACGGTTTGCTAGGACAAGGTGGGTTAGAGGCTTGGTTTAACAATATGGGAGGCATGATAAGCAAGTGGTAGGTATCGCAGCATAGGCATAGCAAAAGAGCGAGCAATCTAGCAAGCAAAGATAGAAGTGATTTCGAGGGTATGGTCATCTTGCCTGAGATCCCGCAAGGAAGAAGAACGAGTCCATGAAGAAGACAAACGGACATAGTCGAACGGGTCCTCACAAACGCGATGATAACGGAATCAACCCGAAGAAGCAACACCGGAAAGAAGCACACAACATAGTAAACAACCAGCACATGAATATGGCATGATGCACAGCCAAGTATGATGCATGTCCGGTTTAAAGATGCATGGCATGGCAAAGTGCAACAAACAACACTACAAATTAAGTGGAGCTCAATATGCAACGAGTTGCATATTGGCGAAACACCACAACAATTATTTAGTTCTCTCTTGTTTATGTACCCAACAATATTAAATGTTGATTAACATGGCAAGGGGTGAAGCACAACAAAACTACCTATCTAGGCAATTTAAATGAGGCCGGAACAATAAACATCAATTCCGGAAACTCCTCATATGCATATATTTAGATTTGGTACTGATCTGACCTAACGCATATTATAATGTTGTTAAACAGGAAAATAAAGTGCAACATGTTAAGCTAGGCATTTTTCTACCCCATTTACATATAAAGTTTATTAAATTCCGAGTTACGGTTATTTAGTTATGAATTAAATCATTTTAACATGGCATAGGAGCAAGTTTAATCAAACATCATTTTAAACATTTCAAACATGGGTGAAAATGACATATAATTAAACTGGACAAAATTCTGAGCAAGTTTCATCTATAAATCATTTTAATATGATGCACCGTTGATGAGTTATTAAATGCATGATCTAGAGGGACTTTTCTGTAAACTGGCAAACTCCTGGATATTAGACAAATTCGCAGTACAGGAAAAAAAACTACACTGGGCCGAAACCAGGGGCGGCTGGGCGCTCACCATGGGCCTTGGCCCGGTTCGGTGGAGGAGGAAGCAGCAGGCCGGCGGGGAAGCTGGGCTTGGCGCGGAGCTGGGCCTCAGCTAGGAGGACGCTGGGCAGGGACGAGGCCCACGAAGCCAGGTCAACGGGCGCAGGCAGGGACGCGCTCGCAGCGAAGCAGAGGGCGGCGGCGCTGGGACTTGGCGGACTCCGGTGGGGTGGCACGGCGAGGGACTTGAGGCGCAGGGCGAGGCGAGCTCGAGCAGATCCGGCGGGTGGCGCTGCTCGGAGGTCACCGGACGAAGCAGGACGACGCGGCGGCGCCATGGAGCTTGGGCGAGCTCCTGCTCATTCCTGGGAAGGAGAGAGAGGGGGCCGCCGTGAGAGAGAGAGAGAGGGGAAACAGGAGGAGGAGGAGGAGGAGGAGAAGGGCTGGAGCGGAGCGCTGCTCACAGATAGCGGGGATCCGGCGGCGGCGCGGAGGAGTGCGGTCGGGCGGCGCGAGGAGATCGGGATCGGGCTCCTCCCGATCCGGATCGAGCGGGGCACCGGGAAGCGGGGAGAGCCAGGCGGCGGCGGGGTTCGGGCCCGTTTCGGCCCGGTGCGGACCGACGTGGGACGGGCGAGCCTCGGCGGCGGGGAAGCCAGGGGAGGACGCGTTGCAGCGCCTGGGTGGCTGCGGGCGTCGGCTGGAGGCGGCGCGCCCACTGGCGACTCGCCAAGTGGCGCTGAGGAGGTGGACGGCGCCGGAAAACGAGGAGATAGAGGGAGGCGGCGGCGGCGGCTGATCCGAGGGGGAAGGCTAGGGTTAGGTGGAGGTGCTAGGGATCCCCAAAAATGGAAGGGGAAGGTCTATATATAGACAAGGGGGCTAGGTTAGGGTTTGGAGGGGTTAGGAGGGGTTTTCGGAGCCTCCGATCGCGATCCGACGGATCCGACCGAGAGAGGGGTTAGGGTGGGCCCAGGTGGACTGAGAAAAGGAGTTGGGCTGCGAGAGAGAAGAGAGAGAGGCCTGGCGATAGTTTCGGAGACCGAAACGTCAGACGAATAAACGGCAACGGTGCCGCTACGGATGATGGTTGGGCTGTCAAACGAGCTCCGAATGACCCGAAACTTGACAGGCGGTCTACCGGTGCTATACCAAGGCCGCTTGCCAAACCTCGGTCCATTCCGAGAAAGTTTAATACCCGCTCACGGAAAAAGGTAAAAGGGGACGCCGGGGAACAACGGAGCGCCGGATTGCAAAACAGACAACGGGGAAAATGCTCGGATGCATGAGACGAACACGTATGCGAATGCGATGCACAAGATGACATGATATGAAATGCAGAAGATGACATGGCAAAGAGCGACACACAAGCACATGAAATGGCAACGACGACGAATAACTGACGGACACCTGGCGCAACGGATCCGGGGCGTTACAACACTCCACCACTACGTTAGGATCTCGTCCCGAGATCTAGAATGGCATCGGAAGGGAAAACGGAAGAGAAAGAGAAGAGGTAAAGCTAAGTTGCTTCTTTGACAAAATAGTGAGACCAAAGAACCTTGAGAGGTTGAGCAAAATGAAAGGAAGAATACCATGGAGAAAAGGAGAATTGCAAACACTCCGTTATCAAAGAGGAACAAGGAACATTACAAGAACCTTGTGGGTTGAAAGACATGAAACAAGGCTTAACGAACCAAAAGGATATGACCACACCGGTAGAAAAGAGAAACAAGGAACACCCTGTGAACCTTGGAGTTTGCAAAAACTATGAATGACGAGAACAAAGGACAAGAAGTACATGCAAACACTCCGGTTGAAACGAGATGTACAAAGAACGATAATGATCAATTACGATAACGCTCCGGTTGGAAAATGGAAGGGATCGAATATGAATTTGGCCAAATGGAAGCACTTGGATGAGACTCCGGTTAGAAGAGGAATGATAGACACGACACTCCGGTTAAAAACAAGATAGAGAAGAAATAAGAATGATATAATTTGGGTAGCACTCCGGCTGAAAAAGGAAGGGATTAACAAGAACTTGAGAAGATAAAATGGAACTTGATGAAATCAACAACGCACTATCTCCACAACAATTAAACGAATGACACAAGGGGTAAGAATGATTTCAGACAGCACTCAGGTTGAAAAGTGAGGCAAAATTTGATAAGATGAAAAGAACTTGAAGAGATGATACAACACCCCGGTTAAATGGATTAGCAAGGAAAAGGACATGATCTTGACAAAACAAGATGATGGATCGAAGAGAGCAACATCACAATGCCTCCGGAAGAAGAAATAGAAGATAGATCATTGGAATAAGGAATGGAGAAGAAAATGCCAACTTCTGCCAGAAATGATCTTGGAGAACACCCTTCCAAGAAGGTTAGGCCGGAGTTGTTGGAAAAAAACCAACAACGAAACGAATAAGCTTGATATGGTCTTAAGGAATGCATCTCAATTATGAGGTGATAACCTGCCACTCACGGGAAAAGAATTGGATTGATAAGAACATGGAGACGAGAAAGCTATATCACCGGGAGGACAAATGAAGAACTTGGGTCATTGATAGCACCGTAAATAGCAACAATCCTTAGGGAAAGCTTTAGATGAAATATAACCCAAGATAACTCCAATGACGAGATTGATGGATTTAAATATCTCATTCTTGACAACATGTGAATCATGAGACATGAACTCAAATTATCGAAAATGACATAATACCACGTCGAATGATACGGTTCAAAGAATTGCACTTTAAAATGCAAGATAAAGAATACTTGGCTCCTCTGAAAAGAATCTTGATGAACACTTCGAGAAGGAATTTAATCCTTTGTGAATCATCATGTAGCCTCCATAAAGAACTCCGGTAATAAAAGGATGATCACAAAGAAAATGTAGGATGAAAAGAATAAGATTGAAGCCTTGCAACGATTAGGTGGATCTCCGTGGTGATCTAATTGTGAGAGCTTGGAACTCCGAGGGAGACAAAATGAAACAATTGAAAACAAGAATTTGAAGAACCTCCGGAATAGGGAATAGAATTTACTCGATGAAACAAGAATAAGAATTTCATTATGCTTATCCTTCACCAATTTAAATTGATGACAAGCAATGGATTTGGCATACTACTTATTCTCGTAGAAAGGATTAAGATAAATATGACGCAAACTTGGGACGGTATTGATGGAACCACCGGTGGGATTGGAAAGAACGAATGAATCTATATGATACAAAGGAAGAAGGATCTTGAACGGACCACCAAAAGACTTGAAAACGAACGAAGAAAAGATAAGGAAACACCGGGAGGAATTAGCAAATGAACGAAGATGCTTGCTAGGATTTAGATACATGAGAACGAAGAGATCATGAACTGATTAGAGGATATTAGAACGATGCACCGGTAAGATTTGGAGAACAAGAGCTGAAAGCTTGAATGAATAATTCTGAGATGATGGGCTCCGGAGAATCAAACTGAAAAGACTCCTGAATTGCTCCGGATGGGTGAAAATAATTCTCACAATCGAAAACAATTATGAGAGGATGGCATCAAGCTAGAACCATGAATCTTGAAGAGAATGGAACAAGATTTAAGAGAAACACTTCTTCGGTCTTCAAATGTTGAGAATGATGACGAGAAACACCACCATGAATTGTTGAGGCACTCCGGAATGAAAATTAGAAAGGTTGAACCAATGATGAAAAGAATTTGAAAGATCTTGGAGAAAGACATATGACTGATGAAAATTCATTCTTACGTCAAACTTTGAAAAGAATTTTAGAAGCTTCGGGAAAATTAGAAGAGTCAGGTAAGATCCTGGAAAAAGACCTGTGGGTTAGGGCCCACTCAAAAGAAACACCGTTGAACGACTGCTTGAAAAGAGAGATTGCACCGGTTGAATTAAATGGCTTGAATGAGATAACATCCTCAAAAGAACTTGAGTGAATTTAGAATGGAAACTTGAATCTTCTGAGGTATCTTCAGCACTCCGGAACAAATGAATAGCGAGAAGTGAAAGATTAAGAGGTGCACCGGTATGAGAAAAACATTAGAAAGGAGAAAAAGAATACGATCAATACTGAAAGCTTGACTTGGATCCACCGGAGAAGAAAAGAATGACGAATGATGAACTTGAAACTGTTGAGCATCTTCATGATAAACACCGGATAAGAAACAATGAAGGAAAGAATGGAGAGGCTTCACAAGAATAAAATGGATACTTGATTAAGAAATCTGCGTCCTTGAAGAAATAAGGGTGGGAGGGCGGGAAAACAAAGACAACTTGGGACGGATGAAGCAAACACCATTGAGAAAAACTGATAATTGATCTTGCGAATGTTGAAGTGATTGGATCCACTTGAAGAGAGACACACCGGTTGAAAAAGAATTGACATGGCACTCTCAGTTATCATGAAGGATTGGTATCCACATAGGAATATGAGAACACCGCTTAGAATAAGGTATGGAATCAACACTTGACATTGAAGCAACTCGAATACCACAAATAAAACAAAACAAAAACAAAGGATTTGGCTTGCAGAATAAGCCGGAAACAAACATATGATAGATCCCATATCGTATCATGTGTCTGTTGGAAAGATATTCTAAGAGATACTTGAATTCCCACTTATAAACTCCCGAAACTTTCTGGTTATGCAATCAGGTGTTGGGGATACAGGGGAAGCATAATATCTCACCCAAACTAGCAAATCCTACAACCAGCTGTATCCATCCTTCAACACATAACCAAGAAATCTTCGGAAATCATCTACCTCAACCTTCGAAAAGCATCCGTATTACGAGTCATGGCAATACTCCCGCACTCGCCACAGTACTGGGCTATCAGGGTTATCTCACCAACAACTGTACAAAAGAGATTTTCGATGTCGGCGTACTAAACTCAGGTATTCCAAAACCGCAACGATAAGATTATGACGACAACACCTCGGAGCTCAACTCCCTGGGACACTGCCACAACCCCTAAATGTCAGGAGGCAACCAAGACAATGTTGTCATCATAAAACCATCGGAACGATTGTAATATACCCGCGTGATCCTAAAAAAATTTTTTTAGTGAAATTTGAGAAAAGAAGAGTCAAAACTCTACGTCAGGATGCCTTACCAGAGAGATGAGGAGACTGGGAAGTAAAAATAATTCCTAAACTCTCTGATATATAATTCCTAAATGACTCAAAACATTTTTCTAGACACAACTCGGCCACTAAAAACGATCAATCAGTGGGGCTCCTAAGGTCGGGGAAGGCTCTGATTACCAACTTGTAACGCCCTCGATGCGGCTATATCTCCCACGTGTCGAAGCACGACTTAGAGGCATAACCGCATTGAAAGCAATGTCGCAAGTGAGGTAATCTTCACACAACCCATGTAATACATAAGGGAAAGAGATACATAGTTGGCTTACAATCGCCACTTCACACAAATACATGAATAAAACAATACATCATACAGTTACAATCAGGGCCCGACTACGGAGCCAAAATAAAAGAAGAACCTCAAAAGCGACAAAGGTCCACGATCGACCCCAACTGGGCCCACTACTGATCGACTAGAACGAAACAACATAAAGGATAGAATATCCATCGAACTCCTCCTTGAGTTCAGATGTGTCACCTGCACAGTCTCATCGGCACCTGCAAACTGGTTTTGGAAGTATCTGGTGAGTCACGGGGACTCAGCAATCTCACACCCGCGAGATCAAGACTATTTAAGCTTATAGGTAGGGTAAAAGGATAGTGAGGTGGAGCTGCAGCAAGCGACTAGCATATATGGTGGCTAACATACGCAAAAGAGAGCGAGAAGAGAAGGCAAAGCACGGTCGAACAACTATGATCAAAAAGTGATCCTGAAACTACTTACGTCAAGCATAACTCCAACAACCGTGTTCACTTCCCGGACCCAGCCGAGAAGAGACCATCACGGTTACACACGCGGTTGGTGTATTTTAGTTAAGATCAACTTCGGGTTTTCTACAACCGGACATTAACAAATTCCCATCTGCCACATAACCGCGGGCACGGCTTTCGAAAGTTCAAAACCCTGCAGGGGTGTCCCAACTTAGCCCATGATAAGCTCTCGCGATCAACGAAGGATATTCCTTCTCCCCGGGAAGACCCGATCAGTCTCGGAATCCCGGCTACAAGACATTTCGACAGCAATAAAACAAGTCCAGCAAAACCGCCCGATGCGCCGACATCCTGATAGGAGCTGCACATATCTCGTTCTCAGGGCAACACCGGATGAGCAAGATGTCGGGTTGGCATAGACCCTGATTGCGCAGGGGGCGCCGGACATCGCTCGGTTTGGACCAGCACTTAGACAAGCACTGGCCCGGGGGCTAAATAAAGATGACCCTCGGGTTGATCAGACCCAAGGGAAAAGGATATGTGGTAGGAAAATGGTAAAACCAAGGTTGGGCCTTGCTGGAAAAGTCTTATTCAAAGCGAACTGTCAAGGGGGTCCCATAAATCACCCGACCGCGTTAGGGACGCAAAATCCGGGAACATAACACCGATATGACGGAAACTAGGGCGGCAAGAGTGGAACAAAACACCAGGCATAAGGTCGAGCCTTCCACTCTTTACCAAGTATATAGATGCATTAATTAAATAGGATATATTGTGATATCCCAACAAGTAAACATGTTCCAAACAAGGAACAACATCTCCGTGTTCCAACAAGGAACAAACTTCACCTTCACCTGCAACTAACAACGCTGTAAGAGGGGCTGAGCAACGCAGTAACATAGCCAAACAACGGTTTGCTAGGACAAGGTGGGTTAGAGGCTTGGTTTAACAATATGGGAGGCATGATAAGCAAGTGGTAGGTATCACAGCATAGGCATAGCAAAAGAGCGAGCAATCTAGCAAGCAAAGATAGAAGTGATTTCGAGGGTATGGTCATCTTGCCTGAGATCCCGCAAGGAAGAAGAACGAGTCCATGAAGAAGACAAACGGACATAGTCGAACGGGTCCTCACAAACGCGATGATAACGGAATCAACCCGAAGAAGCAACACCGAAAAGAAGCACACAACATAGTAAACAACCAGCACATGAATATGGCATGATGCACAACCAAGTATGATGCATGTCCGGTTTAAAGATGCATGGCATGGCAAAGTGCAACAAACAACACTACAAATTAAGTGGAGCTCAATATGCAACGAGTTGCATATTGGCGAAACACCACAACAATTATTTAGTTCTCTCTTGTTTATGTACCCAACAATATTAAATGTTGATTAACATGGCAAGGGGTGAAGCACAACAAAACTACCTATCTAGGCAATTTAAATGAGGCCGGAACAACAAACATCAATTCCGGAAACTCCTCATATGCATATATTTAGATTTGGTACTGATCTGACCTAACGCATATTATAATGTTGTTAAACAGGAAAATAAAGTGCAACATGTTAAACTAGGCATTTTTCTACCCCATTTACATATAAAGTTTATTAAATTCCGAGTTACGGTTATTTAGTTATGAATTAAATCATTTTAACATGGCATAGGAGCAAGTTTAATCAAACATCATTTTAAACATTTCAAACATGGGTGAAAATGACATATAATTAAACTGGACAAAATTCTGAGCAAGTTTCATATATAAATCATTTTAATATGATGCACCGTTGATGATTTATTAAATGCATGATCTAGAGGGACTTTTCTGTAAACTGGCAAACTCTTGGATATTAGACAAATTCGCAGTACAGGAAAAAAACTACACTGGGCCGAAACCAGGGGCGGCTGGGCACTCACCATGGGCCTTGGCCCGGTTCGGTGGAGGAGGAAGCAGCAGGCCGGCGGGGAAGCTGGGCTTGGCGCGGAGCTGGGCCTCAGCTAGGAGGACGCTGGGCAGGGACGAGGCCCACGAAGCCAGGTCAACGGGCGCAGGCAGGGACGCGCTCGCAGCGAAGCAGAGGGCGGCGGCGCTGGGACTTGGCGGACTCCGGTGGGGTGGCACGGCAAGGGACTTGAGGCGCAGGGCGAGGCGAGCTCGAGCAGATCCGGCGGGTGGCGCTGCTCGGAGGTCACCGGACGAAGCAGGATGACGCGGCGGCGCCATGGAGCTTGGGCGAGCTCCTGCTCATTCCTGGGAAGGAGAGAGAGGGGGGGCCGCCGTGAGAGAGAGAGAGAGGGGAAACAGGAGGAGGAGGAGGAGGAGAAGGGCTGGAGCGGAGCGCTGCTCACAGACAGCGGGGATCCGCCGGCGGCGCGGAGGAGTGCGGTCGGGCGGCGCGAGGAGATCGGGATCGGGCTCCTCCCGATCCGGATCGAGCGGGGCACCGGGGAGCGGGGAGAGCCAGGCGGCGGCGGGGTTCGGGCCCGTTTCGGCCCGGTGCGGACCGACGTGGGCCGGGCGGGCCTCGGCGGCGGGGAAGCCAGGGGAGGAAGCGTGGCAGCGCCTGGGTGGCTGCGGGCGTCGGCTGGAGGCGGCGCGCCCACTGGCGACTCGCCAAGTGGCGCTGAGGAGGTGGACGGCGCCGGAAAACGAGGAGATAGAGGGAGGCGGAGGCGGCTGATCCGAGGGGGAAGGCTAGGGTTAGGTGGAGGTGCTAGGGATGCCCAAAAATGGAAGGGGAAGGTCTATATATAGACAAGGGGGCTAGGTTAGGGTTTGGAGGGGTTAGGAGGGGTTTTCGGAGCCTCCGATCGCGATCCGACGGATCCGATCGAGAGAGGGGTTAGGGTGGGCCCAGGTGGACTGAGAAAAGGAGTTGGGCTGCGAGAGAGAAGAGAGAGAGGCCTGGCGATAGTTTCGGAGACCGAAACGTCAGACGAATAAACGGCAACGGTGCCGCTACGGATGATGGTTGGGCTGTCAAACGAGCTCCGAATGACCCGAAACTTGACAGGCGGTCTACCGGTGCTATACCAAGGCCGCTTGGCAAACCTCGGTCCATTCCGAGAAAGTTTAATACCCGCTCACGGAAAAAGGTAAAAGGGGACGCCGGGGAACAATGGAGCGCCGGATTGCAAAACGGACAACGGGGAAAATGCTCGGATGCATGAGACGAACATGTATGCGAATGCGATGCACAAGATGACATGATATGAAATGCACAAGATGACATGGCAAAGAGCGACACACAAGCACATGACATGGCAACAACGACGAATAACTGACGGACACCTGGCGCAATGGATCCGGGGCGTTACATGCAAGTCCTCTCAACAATAATAACATAACTGGATCATATAACTATCCCTCAACATGCAACAAAGAATCAATCTGAAGCCACTAATAGCGGAGAACAAACGAAGAGATTATGGTAGGGTACAAAACCACCTCAAAGTTATTCTTTCCAATCAATCCGTTAGGCTATTCCTATAAGTGTCACAAATAGCCCTAGAGTTCGTACTAGAATAACACCTTAAGATACAAATCAACCAAAACCCTAATGTCACCTAGATACTCCAATGTCACCTCAAGTATCCGTGGGCATGATTATACGATATGCATCACACAATCTCAGATTCATCTATTCAAACCAACAGAAAGTACTTCAAAGAGTGCCCAAAGTTTCTATCGGAGAATCACGCAGAAAACGTATGCCAACCCCTATGCATAGGTTCATGGGCGGACCCCGCAAGTTGATCACCAAAACATACATAAAGTGGCACGTGATATCCGATTGTCACCATAGATACGCACGGCAAGACATACATCATGTGTTCTCAAATCTTTAAAGACTCAATCCGATAAAATTACTTCAAGGGGAAAACTCAATCCATTACATGAGAGAAGAGGGGGAGAAGAAACATAAGATCCAACTATAATAGCAAAGCTCGCGATACATCAAGATCGTGCCAAATCAAGAACACGAGAGAGAGAGAGAGAGAGATCAAACACATAGCTACTGGTACATACCCTCAGCCCCGAGGGTGAACTACTCCCTCCTCGTCATGGAGAGCGCCGGGATGATGAATATGGCCACCGGTGAGGGTTCCCCCCTCCGGCAGGGTGCCGGAACAGGGTCCCGATTGGTTTTTGGTGGCTACAGAGGCTTGCGGCAGCGGAACTCCTGATCTAATCTCTGTTCTGGAAGTTTTAGGGTACGTAGGTATATATGGTGCAAGGGGTGCGTCGGAGGAGCTGCGGGGGGCCCACGAGGCAGGGGGCGCGCCCCTACCCTCGTGGCCAGCTCCCGTATCTTCTGACGTAGAGTCCAAGTCTATCAAGTAGGTTTCCTTCCAAAAATAACTTCTCCAGTTGATTTCGTTCCATTTTGACTCCGTCTGATATTCCTTTTCCTTGAAACACTGAAATAGGCATAAAACAGCAAATCTGGGCTGGGCCTCCGGTAAATAGGTTAGTCCCAAAAATAATATAAAAGTGGATAATAAAGCCCAATATTGCCTAAAACAGTAGATAATATAGCATGGAGCAATAAAAAATTATAGATACGTTGGAGACGTATCAAGCATCCCCAAGCTTAATTCCTGCTCGTCCTCGAGTAGGTAAATGATAAAAAAGATAATTTTTGATGTGGAATGCTAGTTGGCATAATTTCATTGTAATTCCTCTCAATTGTGATATGAATATTCAGATCCGAAAGATTCAAGACTAAATTTCATATTGACATAAAAATAATAATACTTCAAGCATACTAATAAAGCAATTATGTCTTCTCAAAATAACATGGCCAAAGAAAGTTATCCCTACAAAATCATATAGTCTGGCTATGCTCCATCTTCACCACACAAAGTATTTAAATCATGCACAACCCCGATGACAAGCCAAGCAATTGTTTCATACTTTAACATTTTCACAACTTTTTCAATCTTCACGCAATACATGAGCGTGAGCCATGGATATAGCACTATATGTGGAATAGAATGGTGGTTGTGGAGAAGACAAAAGAGGGGAAGATAGTCTCACATCAACTAGGCATATCAATGGGCTATGGAGATGCCCATCAATAGATATCAATGTGAGGGAGTAGGGATTGCCATGCAACAGATGCACTAGAGCTATAAGTATATGAAAGCTCAACAAAAGAAACTAAGTGGGTGTGCATCCAACTCGCTTGCTCACGAAGACCTAGGGCATTTTGAGGAAGCCCATCATTGGAATATACAAGCCAAGTTCTATAATGAAAAATTACCACTAGTATATGAAAGTGATATCATAGGAGACTCTCTATCATGAAGATCTTGGTGCTACTTTGAAGCACAAGTGTGGTAAAAGGATAGTAACATTGTCCCTTCTCTCTTTTTCTCTCATTTTTTGGACCTTTCCTTTTTATGGCCTTTCTCTTTTTTTTCTCTTTTTTTTCGTCCGGAGTCTCATCCCGACTTGTGGGGGAATCATAGTCTCCATCATTCTTTCCTCACTTGGGACAATGCTCTAGAAATGATAATCATCACACTTTTATTTTTCTTACAACTCAACAATTACAACTCGATACTTAGAACAATATATGACTCTATATGAATGCCTCCGGCGGTGTACCGGGATATGCAATGAATCGAGAGTGACATGTATGAAAGAATTATGAATGGTGGCTTTGCCATAAATACGATGTCAACTACATGATCATGCTAGCAATATGACAATGATGGAGCGTGTCATAATAAACGGAATGGTGGAAAGTTGCATGGCAATATATCTCGGAATGGCTATGGAAATGCCATGATAGGTAGGTATGGTGGCTATTTTGAGGAAGATATATGGTGGGTGTATGATACCGGCGAAAAGATAGGCTAGCAATGGTGGAAGCATGGGAAAAAGTGCGTATAATCCATGGACTCAACATTAGTCATAAAGAACTCATATACTTATTACAAAAATCTAGAAGTTATCAAAGCAAAGTATTACGCGCATGCTCCTAGGGGGATAGATTGGTAGGAAAAGATAATTGCTCGTCCCCGACCACCACTCATAAGGAAGACAATCAATAAACACCTCATGCTTCGACTTTGTTACATAACGGTTCACCATACGTGCATGCTACGAGAATCACAAACTTCAACGCAAGTATTCTTTAAATTCACAAGTACTCAAATAGCATGACTCTGATATTATCACCTCCATATCTCAAAACAATTATCATGCTTCAATCTTTTCTTAGTATTCAACACACTCATAAGAATATTTCTTTTATTAGTCTTGTATGCCTAGCATATTAGAATTAAGCACATTACCATGCTATTTAAGACTCTCAAAATAATCTAAGTGAAGCATGCTAGTTCAACTATTTCTTCAAAATACAACTACCACCATGCTCTAAAAGATATAAATGAAGCACTAGAGCAAACAACAAACTACTCCGAAAGATATAAGTGAAGATCAATGAGTAGTCGAATAATTATGCAACTATGTGAAGACTCTCCCATTTAAGAATTTCAGATCTTGGTACTTTATTCAAACAGCAAGCAAAGCTAATAAAATGACGCTCCAAGCAAAACACATATCATGTTGGTGATTAAAAATATAGCTCCAAGTAAAATACCGATGGAAGTAGACGAAAGAGGGGATGCCTTCCGGGGCATCCCCAAGCTTAGACGCTTGGTTATCCTTGAATATTACCTTTGGGTGCCTTGGGCATCACCAAGCTTAGGCTCTTGCCACTCCTTATTCCATAGTCCATCGAATCTTTACCCAAAACTTGAAAACTTCACAACACAAAACTTAACAGAAAACTCGTGAGCTCCGTTAGTGGAAGAAAACAAAACACCAGTTCATGGTACTGTAATGAACTCATTCTTTATTTATATTGGTGTTAAAACTACTGTATTCCAACTTCTCTATGGTTTATAAACTATTTTACTACCCATAGCGTCATCAAAATAAGCAAGCAACACAATGAAAACAGAATCTGTCAAAAACAGAACAGTCTGTAGTAATCTGTAACTAACGCAAACTTCTGGAACTCCAAAAATTCTAAAATAAACTGGTGGACCTGCGGAACTTGTCTAGTAATCATCTGCAAAAAAGAATTACCTAAATATCACTCTCCAGTAAAAAGTTCTAGCTAATATCGTGAGCGCTAAAGTTTCTATTTTTTACAGCATGATCATAAAGACTTCACCCAAGTCTTCCCAAAGGCTCTACTTGCCACAAACACTAATTAAAACATAAAACCACATCTAAACAGAAGCTAGATGGATTATTTATTCCTAAACAGAACCAAAAAGTAAGAAACTAAAATAAAATTGGGTTGCTGAGGGAGTCCTGGATTAGGGGGTGTTCGGATAGCCGGACAATACCTTCAGCCGGACTCCAGGACTATGAAGATACAAGATTGAAGACTTCGTCCCGTGTCCGGATGGGACTTTCCTTGGCGTGGAAGGAAAGCTTAGCGATGTGGATATTCAAGATCTCCTACCAATGTAACCGACTCTGTGTAACCCTAACCCTATCCGGTGTCTATATAAACCGAAGGGTTGTAGTCCGTAGGACAACCATCATCATACACAATCATGCCATAGGCTAGCTTATAGGGTTTAGCCTCCTTGATCTCGTGGTAGATCTACTCTTGTACTACCCATATCATCAATGTTAATCAAGCAGGAGTAGGGTATTACCTCCATCGAGAGGGCCCGAACCTGGGTAAAAACATTGCGTCCCTTGTCTCCTGTTACCATCCGGCCTTGACGCATAGTTCGAGACCCCCTACCCGAGATCCGCCGGTTTTGACACCGACATTGGTGCTTTCATTGAGAGTTCCTCTATGCCGTCGCAATCAGGAAGGATGCCTCTTCCCGTCTTTAAAGACGGCATCGTTACTAAGGGAGCCTTGGCTGTCTGTCAAACCCTCCGGCTAGGTGGTTTTCTCACGACCGCCTGTTTGGCCGTTGCGCCGACGGTGACCTCTCGGGTCATCGAAAGCAACCTTCACGTCAGCTCAGAACTCGCCGAGCAGCTGGATCCGATGGAGCTCTCTTTCGTAAACGAGCTCTTGGATCGCATCGCCGCACTGGGGGTCGCTACAAATTACGACCAGGTTGGGCTTAAACCCGATCTAAGAGAAATTAACTCTCCCCAAGTCACCCACCACGTTGCCGTGGTAGAGGCGCACTGCGACGACCCTTCATCTATTCTAAGGACTAGCTACGTCCGAATTCCCGAACCCTCCAAGCCGGATACCCGCGGAGGGGAGGATATAATTCAAGACCTGAGCTTAGAATCAGGCAACGGGCTAGATTCATTGGACAACATCCAAGAGTCCGGACTTCAGAGTTCGGAAGCTCTTCGGCTTCCGAATCTTAAATTGGGTGAGGTCTCTGATTCAGCGCCACCCGCCCGCCCGAACATAAGCAATCTTTCACAAATCAGGAAAAAGCCCGAGGAAACAGTACATCACTACTGGGCCAGATTCCTCCTGGTTATGAACAGGACAAAGGACTGCCGCAAGGGAGACGCAATTTCAATCTTTTGCAGTAACTGCACGGACGAGGGAATACTTCACGCCATAAGTCGTCGTGATATTACACACTTCGCTGACTTGGCGTCCATAGTACAAAAGTACTGTGCGATGGAAAGCGCTTGGAAAACCGAAATAAAATTTTGGGATAATCCGGCCTTGAATAGCAATCCCGTCCGAACTAAGAGGGTGCATCACAGTAAGACACCCGGATTAAATATCAAAAAGCCAAAACCCTCTACAGGGCATGGAACCGTACTGGAAAGGTGGCTTGATGGACCCTGTAGAATTCACAGTACAGAGGACGCCACACCAACTCACAGCCTTAGAGCATGTTGGATACTCCGACAGGTGGCCAAAATTGGCGAGGACCTCCTAATTTCAGAGGCCGCAGAAAGCCAGCCCGAGGACACCAGTACCGTTTTCACAGTCTTCGAGACTTTTGCATCAAATAATATGCAAAAAAGAACACTCCGCAGCCTCGCCGAAGTCTATCAAGTAGCAACAATAAACCCATGGAGCGACACTGCTATCACCTTCAACGCAAGTGACGAACCTAAATTCCAAACAGCCCGAGCACCAGCCGCATTGGTCCTCAGTCCAATAGTGGACGGCTTTCACCTCACCAAGGTACTCATGGATGGAGGCAGCGGATTGAACCTCATTTACAAGGAAACCCTCCAAAAAATGGAAATAGACTGGAACCGCATCGAGCGAAGCAACACAACCTTTAGAGGAATAATCCCCAGTCGGGAAGCGCGCTGCACAGGAAAAATCACACTAGATGTGGTGTTCGGCACGCCGGATAATTACAGGTCCGAAGAGGTCACATTCCAGGTGGCCCCGCTCAATAGCGGATACCACGCTATCCTAGGGCGGGAGGCATTTACAATCTTCCAAGCAATACCCCATTACGGGTACATGAAGCTCAAGATGCCCGGGCCGAACGGAATTATCACTCTCGCTAGTGATCCGGACATAGCACTCCGCGCCGAAAACAAGACGGCCGCATTGGCCCTTGAGGCACTATCCGAAGCCTTGGCGGCTGAGAAACTGACTGCGCTGTGCTCCACGGTTAATAGGGATGATGTCATACTCGATAAGAGATCCAAATCCACATCCTTCAAGCCAGCGGACGAAACAGTAAAATTCCAGGTCCATCCAACGGACCCCAATAAAACAGCTTCCACCGGGCACGACTGAACCCTGATGTAGACGCTGAACTGCGAAAGTTCCTACAAGAGAACTGGGACATTTTCGCTTGGCACCCTTCAGACATGCCAGGAATCCCACGCAGGCTGGCCGAACACAGCTTAAATATCCAGAAAGGATTCAAACCTGTCAAACAAGCCCTTCGGCGCTTTTCCGAACCGAAGAGACAGGCTATGGGAGAGGAGCTAGCCAAGTTATTGGAGGCCGGTCTGGCTAGCAAACCTGGTGATGGTACCAAAGAAGGACAAATCCTGGCGCCTGTGTGTCGATTTTAAAGACCTTAACAAGGCCTGCCCAAAGGATCCCTTCCCCCTCCCTCGTATCGATCAAATTATCGATGCCACTACAGGACACGATTCATTGTGTTTCCTCGACGCATACTCCGATTACCATCAAATCAAGATGGCAGAATCAGACCAAGCCGCAACAGCATTCATCACACCATACGGCCCATCCTGCTTCAACACAATGCCCTTTGGGCTGAAAAACGTCGGCGCAACATATCAGCGCATGATACAAACATGTCTGGTGAACCAGATCAGCAAAATTGTGGAGGCGTATGTGGATGATGTGGTCGTCAAATCAAAACATGTCGAATCTCTAGTAGACGACTTGAGGCTTACATTCGATAACCTCCGAAAATACGATATCAAGCTCAATCCGAAGAAATGCGTCTTCGGTGTTCCAGCCGGAAAGCTCTTGGGCTTCATTGTATCTAGTAGAGGAATCGAAGAAAATCCAGCCAAGATCCGAGCTTTGTCACAATTGGATATCCCAAAAGACCTCAAACAAATACAGAAATTAACCGGATGCGTGGCGGCTCTAAGCCACTTCATCTCCCGCTTGGGAGAAAAGGCACTGCCTCTTTATCGCCTCCTTCGGTGCACCGAACACTTCGAGTGGACGGACGCCGCCACGGCCGGACTCGATGAAATAAAAGCCATATTGGCAACAAACCCAGTCCTGGCCATGCCAAACACCGGCGAGCCAATGCTATTGTACATCGCGGCAACCCATCAAGTTATCAGCGCAGCGCTCGTCATCGAGCGGGAAACGGACGGACACAAATTCCCCCTTCAAAGGCCGGTCTACTACATGTCCACTGTCCTCACCCCATGCAAATCCCGGTACCCGCATTATCAAAAAATTGCATACGCGGTATTCATGGCATCCCGGAAGCTACGACACTACTTTCAAGAGTGTTCGATTACAGTAGCCTCGGAAGTACCACTCAATGACATTATCAATAACCGTGATGCAACGGGCCGGATCGCAAAATGGGCCATTGAGCTCCTCCCGTTCGATATAAACTATAAGCCACGGCGAGCTATCAAATCGTAAGTGTTGGCCGACTTTGTCGCAGAATGGACGGAGGCCGAGCTCCCTAAAGAGTACGGCACATATTCAAACTGGATCATGCATTTCAACGGCTCCAAAATGTTGGCCGGACTAGGGACTGGCGTCGTTTTAACGTCCCCCACAGGAGACACAGTCCAATATGTACTCCAAATTATGTACACGGGCTCCAACAATGCATTCGAATACGAGGCCCTTTTACATGGTCTCCGGATGGCAGTATCCATGGGCATTCAATGCTTAGAGGTACGCGGGGACTCGAACCTCGCGATATCCCAAATAAATGGCGACTTCGACGCCAAGGATCCAAAAATGGCAGCTTACCGCAATGCCGTCCTAAAAATGTCAGCTTGGTTCGTAGGGCTGGAGTTTCACCATATTGCCCGCAAAAATAATCAAGCAGCGGACGTCCTGGCACGCATCGGAGCAAAACGCGATGCAGTCCCCCCAACATCTTTTTGGAAAGATTGTTCAAGCCATCCGTAACATGGGAGGGGGAACCCGCAATCAACAGCCCGGACGCAGCCGCACCACTCGACGCCGAACAACCTGACATAATTGGAGGTCCTGCCAACGAAATTACACGTTCAGCCGACATAATAATGGCGGTTATCGCCCCGTGGACAGAACCATTCCTAGCCTATCTTACTAGGCAGGAACTCCTAGAGGACCAAAATGAGGCCCTCTGCATAGTGCGGCGATCTAAAGCCTACAAAGTCCACGAGGGGGAGCTTTATAAGAAAAGCACTACCGGAGTCCTTCAAAGGTGCATCTCCGAAGAGGAAGGGTGGAACCTTCTGGCTGAAATTCACGCCAGACTCGGTGGTCATCACGCTGCTGCTCGGCCCCTTGTTAGCAAGGCTTTCCGTACAGGCTTTTATTGGCCGACGGCCCGGGCAGATGCTCAGGACCTAGTCCAACGATGCGTTGCTTGCCAACTTTTTGCCAACCAAAGCCATATGCCTCCCACCGCACTCCAAACTATACCCATCACCTGGCCCTTTGCGGTCTGGGGGCTTGACATGGTCGGACCCCTTAAAGGCGGAACCCATAAGAAAAAATACTTACTGGTCATGGTGGATAAGTTCACCAAATGGATAGAAGCCAAGCCTGTTAAAACGGCTGAATCCGGACCTGTGATAGACTTCATATCCGGGGTTGTACACCGTTATGGCGTCCCCCACAGCATCATAACCGATAATGGTACAAACTTTACAGCCGACGAGGTAAAACTCTGGTGCAAAAACATGGGCATCAAGCTCGATTATGCTTCAGTCTATCACCCACAAACCAATGGCCAGGTCGAACGTGCAAACGGTCTTATCATGAGCGGCATCAAACCCAGACTAGTGCGGTCCCTCAAGGAATCTAACACGCACTGGGTAGAGGAGCTCGACTCCGTACTCTGGGGGCTGCGGACCACGCCAAATCGCACCACCGGATACACACCATTCTTTATGGTGTACGGCGCAGAGGCAGTTCTGCCCTGCGACATAATTCATGACTCACCTAGAGTGCGCATGTACGAAGAAAGAGAAGCCAAGCTCGATCGGCAGGACAGCCTGGACGCCTTGGAGGAGGAGCGTGACGTGGTGAAAGCCCGTTCCGCATTTCATCAACAACAGGCCCGAAGATACCAAAGCAGAGAAGTACGGGCCAAAAAATTACAATGTTGGTGAACTAGTTCTACGCCTGCCGGATAAGAAAAAGGACAAACTCAAGCCCAAATGGGAAGGTCCATTTATAATCGACCAAGTCCTGACTGGTGGGGCGTACCGCCTGCGAGATGCGTCGGATAACCGACCCGAGCCAAACCCGTGGAACGCCACACGTCTCCGAAGATTCTATGCCTAGCGCCGGACTCCGTGTTCGTCTCCTTCCCCTGTCCATTTTTTATATTTTTATGTTTTATATTTCTCTCCTTCCCTTCTTTTTCCTTTATAGCCCTTAAAAGGCTCACTACATGACGCGCCACTCGCGCTCATGTAACCTGGGGGCTTCTTTAACAGAAGCTTATTTATACGGGCTTCATGCCCCACACATGTGTCAAACTTCTGCATGTACCTTTTTCTTCACCATTATATGCATCGATATGACTTAAGTTTTGGCCAAACTGGGTTGCCTGGCTCCTGTGCTTACCCCTACGTTCCCGATTGTTCGGCTAGACGGTAAAGGGAGCACCTCTGCGATTGTTACTGCCGGGTCAGCCGGATGTGTACCTCAGACTGGGTGAAGCCGAAAGCTAGCGTTCTTAAGGGAATATTCGGTCGGTGAAATAAAAGATGATCTTTTTATTAATTTTCATGCGCCCCCAGATGCTTTTTTTGCATCTTTTTTACGCAATTCGGACATGCACTTTAGGGCATGCCTCCCCAGCGAAAGGAACCCTTAACGGAACTATTCTCTCTGGAAGATGTTTCTTACTAACCATGTAATATAACATAACTAGTTGGGCACTTGTCTGATAAAGCACTAATGACCCCTACGCCTGGTCTCCACGCATACCACGGTTCTTGTATAACCGCTATGGTATTCGGACACACTCTGGACCGTCAGGTCCCGAGGTTGACGCGAAAAAGTCAGCAACGACAAACGATCTACGATCCGGCTAGAAGGCATTACATATGTCAATTCAAAAGTACATAGTCATTTTGGAAGATTGTATTCCTCCTCAATACCATCTAACAGGCTGTCTAATTTACAGTCCTGCCGGGAATACTTTGCGGACAATTCTACTTGGCCGTACACTAAGCTTACAAGGATCTCCTTCCCGTCAGGCCCCACTGATCCGACCTCGGCCATGTGGTTTGGGTCAGACTTCGTAAAACGGGTCTTCACCATGGCCCAGGCCTCCCTAGCGCCTTGTCGGCAGGCTGATATCTTCCACAAACGGAAGCGCCGCCGAGCTCCCTTCAGCTTCTCCGCAAGCTCTCCAAGGCCCTCGGGCGTGGAGTGGGCAGGCCATAAGGCTTGGGAAACGCCTTGCATCGCCTGCCGAATTCGCTCGTGCAGTTGCAGGAGTTTGGGAAGAAGGTCACCCGTAGAACCGGGCATCTCCTCTGCAGGACGACCTGTGAGCATACCTACAGACAATACTCTGTTAGTCGACTTCCTCGCCGAACTCATTTTTCAAAGTTCGTTCAAGCACTTACTAAATATGTCGCGTCGAAGCCGCTGATTCTCCTTCGTGGAGTCCGGCAGCTGGCAACGAACGTCCTTACGTTCAACGTCCAGCTTGGTGTTGGCATCCTGAAGATCATTCTTCTCTCGCCTCACCTTTGTCAACGTACTCTCACCGGCCTTTAACCGGCGTAAGAGTTGTTGCTTCTCCGGATCAAGTCCGGCGCCATCTGCAACATGAATTGTCAGATTTGCACCCAAAGCGCACAATACTAATCTTTCGAAGTGTATCTTACCTGAGGGGGTCCCTTTGGGCTCCCCTGCTGCGGCTAGTGCGGCCTCTAGTTGGGCCTTGCACTTTTCCAGCTCCTGGGACAGCACGGTGTTCTTCTCTGTAAGAACCTGCATATTATATGATCCTTAAATCAGTTACTTTAACTGTTTCAAGTCTCGGGGGCTACTGGTATATATATATTTAACCAAAATTTTCTTACCCGTATGTCTTTCACATACTGCTCTGTGGCTCTGGCTAAACCATCTTGAGCGGCACGGAGGTACGGATCTCCCGAATTAAAGGCATCTAAAGCCTCTCGGGAGAAACAAGCGTCGCGTAGAACTGTCCGGCGACGCCTGTGGTTCATGGCACTCTCCACTTCTGAATTTGTGGCAGACAGCCGGTCCGCATCCTCTGTCAGAGGAGCGTCCGTTGCGAGCCTGGTGCTCGCCCCCGCTTCCTGGCCAGACGTTGGAGCCTGGCTGGTGGAGGCGCGATTAGCAACCTCTCCGGATATAGTCCGGCGAGGCCTCTTCGTCCTGGAGACAGCGCGAACGTTAATATGCCTTGCTAGAATAACACCAAGGAAACATAGGGCGTGTTATACCTTTGCGCCGGCATCTCAGTCCGGACTACATTTCTTTTTGACCCACGGGGCCCTGCGGCCCCTCGTTGGCTAGCCGCCGCAGGTTCGGCCTCCTGCCTCGGAAATCTCCCCTGCAAAATACGGTTGTTGTTGGAAACGCCGGAATATGTGAGGATGGAATCTCTCTTGAGGGAATAAACACTCCGGTTTCTGTCACCTGGGAGGCCGGGATTAACCCGGGGTAATCAGCCATAATGGCTACCAAGGTATTGTCCTTGCTTAACTGATGGAACACCCCGTCGATAAGCTCCACCGATATGTCTAGATCCTCTTTGGAGTCCGGATCGAGGGACCGTTCTAGGTCCTCGGGCTGTGGAGGGCGGCTGTTGATATCCTTTACTTCCTGTCGCAGTTCCTGCATTAAAGTCGTCAGACTACGTATCTAACCATGGGAGTATTAAACAAACGGGCAAGCGCAATTGTTCACTTACCCAACTTGGAGGTTCGTACATAGTGAATCTAGCCCGCGGGTTGACACGGAGGAAGTCCTCCTTTTCTCCCTTGTACAAAGATGTTAAAATCTTTACTAGAGCGGCAGCTGAGAATGGCCCCTTATGGCCGTAACGGGTGGCGTCATCCTCCCCGTTGAAATCCCACATGGAGTGGCCTCTATATTGAAGCGGTTGCACCCCCCGCATAATGCATGCGGCCATGACTCCAATCATGGTTAGTCCGGAATGAGCCAACAGTCTTATCCGGCCCATCAGGTAAAGGACGTCTCTGTCGCTTTCTCTCTGAGAGCTCCGCGGACGCCAGCTCAAGCGTTTCTTCAGTGGAGCACTGTTGAACTCAGGGAGACCGACCCGGATAGGGTCCGGCAGCGGGACGTCATCTATGTAAAACCATTCCGAAGGCCAGTCCTCGGATGCCTTTTTTGGGGTTCCGGATAGGTATCCGGTCCCGGCAATGCGCCATACTTCAGCTCCGCCCACTTGATATATGGACCCCTCTTGAGAACGGGGTACCAAGCAGAACAACCTCTTCCATAGAGCGAAATGAGCCTCGACGCCTAAAAATAGCTCGCAAAGGGCGATGAAGCCCGCAATATGTAACACGGAGCCGGGCGTAAGATTGTGCAGCTGGAGGTCGTAGAACTCCAGAAGCCCGCGGAGAAATGGATGAATTGGAAATCCCAGTCCCCTTATTAGATAGGGAACAAGGTGAAGGAAATATGCCCTAGAGGCAATAATAAAGTTATTATTTATTTCCTTACATATCATGATAAATGTTTATTATTCATGCTAGAATTGTATTAACCGGAAACATAATACATGTGTGGATATATAGACAAACAGAGTATCACTAGTATGCCTCTACTTGACTAGCTTGTTAATCAAAGATGGTTAAGTTTCCTAACCATAGACAAAGGAGTTGTCATTTGATTAACAAGGTCACATCATTAGTTGAATGATCTGATTGGCATGACCCATTCCAATAGCTTAGCACCCGATCGTTTAGTATGTTGCTATTGCTTTTGTTCATGACTTATACATGTTCCTTTGACTATGAGATTATGCAACTCCCATTTACCGTAGGAACACTTTGTGTGCTACCAAACGTCACAACGTAACTGGGTGATTATAAAGGTGCTCTACAGGTGTCTCCGAAAGTATTTGTTGGGTTGGCGTATTTCGAGATTAGGATTTGTCACTCCGAATGTCGGAGAGGTATCTCAGGGCCTTCTCGGTAATGCACATCACATAAGCCTTGCAAGCATTGCAACCAATGAGTTGATTGCGGGATGATGTATTACGGAACGAGTAAAGAGACTTGCCGGTAACGAGATTGAACTAGGTATTGGATACCGACGATCGAATCTCGGGCAAGTAACATACCGATGGACAAAGGGAACAACGTATGTTGTTATGCGGTCTGACCGATAAAGATCTTCGTAGAATATGTAGGAGCCAATATGGGCATCCAGGTCCCGCTATTGGTTATTGACCGGAGACGTGTCTCGGTCATGTCTACATTGTTCTCGAACCGTAGGGTCCGCACGCTTAAGGTTACGATGACAGTTATTATGAGTTTATGCATTTTGATGTACCGAAGGAGTTCGGAGTCCCGGATGTGATCACGGACATGACGAGGAGTCTCGGATTGGTCGAGACATAAAGATTGCTATATTGGACGGCTATGTTCGGACATCGGAATGGTTCCGAGAGGTTTCGGATATTACCGGAGTGCCGGAGGGGTTACCGGAACCCCCCGAGGGAAGTATGGGCCTTATTGGGCCGCGAGGGGAGAGAGAGGGCCGCACCAGGAGGTGGCGCCCCCCCCCCCATGAGGAGTCCGAATTGGACAAGGAGGGGGGCGCGGCCCCCCTTTCCCTCTCCCTCTCCCTCTCCTTCCTTCCCCCCTTCCCCCTCCTAGTTGGACTGGGAAAGGGGAGTCCTACTCCCACTAGGAGGAGGACTCCCCCTCCCTTGGCGCGCCCCTAGGGCCGGCCGGCCCTCCCCCCTTGCTCCTTTATATACGAGGGCAGGGGGGCACCCCAAGACACACAATTGATCAACGTGATCGTTCCTTAGCCGTGTGCGGTGCCCCCCTCCACCATATTCCACCTCGGTCATATTGTCGCGGTGCTTAGGCGAAGCCCTGCGTCGGTAGTACATCAAGATCGTCACCACGCCGTCGTGCTGACGGAACTCTTCCCCGAAGCTTTGCTGGATCGGAGCCCGGGGAACGTCATCGAGCTGAACGTGTGCCAAGAACTCGGAGGTGCCGGAGTAACGGTGCTTGGATCGGTCAGATCGTGAAGACGTACGACTACATCAACCGCGTTGATATAACGCTTCCGCTTTCGGTCTACGAGGGTACGTAGACAACACTCTCCCCTCTCGTTGCTATACATCACCATGATCTTGCGTGCGCGTAGGAAATTTTTTGAAATTACTACGTTCCCCAACAGTGGCATCCGAGCCTAGGTTTTATGGTTTGATGTTTTGCACGAGTAGAACACAAGTGAGTTGTGGACGATACAAGTCATACTGCCTACCAGCATGTCATACTTTGGTTCGGCGGTATTGTTGGATGAAGCGGCCCGGACCGACATTACGCGTACGCTTACGCGAGACTGGTTCTACCGCCGTGCTTTGCACACAGGTGGCTGGCGGGTGTCAGTTTCTCCAACTTTAGTTGAACCGAGTATGGCTACGCTCGGTCCTTGAGAAGGTTAAAACGGAGTCTATTTGACAAACTATCGTTGTGGTTTTGATGCGTAGATGAGATTGGTTCTTGCTTCAGCCCGTAGCAGCCACGTAAAATATGCAACAAACAAAGTAGAGTGCGTCTAACTTGTTTTTGCAGGGCATGTTGTGATGTGATATGGTCAAGACACGATGAGGTATAAGTTGTTGTATGAGATGATCATGTTTTGTTGAAGTTATCGGCAACTGGCAAAATCCGTATGGTTGTCTCTTTATTGCATAAGATGCAAGCGCCAAATAATTGCTTTGCTTTATCGCTATGCGATAGCAATAGTTGCAAGAGCAATAGTTGGCAAGACGACCACGTGACGACACATTGATATAGATCGAGATGATGGAGATCATGGTGTCATGCCGATGACGATGGAGATCATGACGATGCTTTGGAGATGGAGATCAAAGGCGCAAGATGATCATGGCCATATCATGTCACATATTTTGATTGCATATGATGTTTATCTTTTATACATCTTATCTTGCTTTGTTTGACGGTAGCTTTATAAGATGATCTCTCACTAATTATCAAGAAGTGTTCTCCCTGAGTATGCACCGTTGCCAAAGTTCATCGTGCCCAGACACCACGTGATGATCGGGTGTGATAAGCTCTACGTCCATCTACAACGGGTGCAAGCCAGTTTTTGCACACGCGGAATACTCGGGTTATACTTGACGAGCCTAGCATATGCAGATATGGCCTCGGAACACGGAGACCGAAAGGTCGAGCGTGAATCATATAGTAGATATGATCAACATAAGATGTTCACCATTGAAAACTAATCCATTTCACGTGATGATCGGTTATGGTTTAGTTGATTTGGATCACGTGATCACTTAGAGGATTAGAGGGATGTCTATCTAAGTGGGAGTTCTTAAGTAATATGATTAATTGAACTTTAATTTATCATGAACTTAGTCCTGGTAGTATTTTGCAAATTATGTTGTAGATCAATAGCTCGCGTTGTTGCTTCCCTGTGTTTATTTTGATATGTTCCTAGAGAAAATTGTGTTGAAAGATGTTAGTAGCAATGATGCGGATTGGATCCATGATCTGAGGTTTATCCTCATTGCTGCACAGAAGAATTATGTCCTTGATGCACCGCTAGGTGACGGACCTATTGCAGGAGCAGATGCAGACGTTATGAACGTTTGGCTAGCTCAATATGATGACTACTTGATAGTTTAGTGCACCATGCTTAACGGCTTAGAATCGGGACTTCAAAGACGTTTTGAACGTCAAGGAGCATATGAGATGTTCCAGGAGTTGAAGTTAATATTTCAAGCAAATACCCGAGTTGAGAGATATGAAGTCTCCAACAAGTTCTATAGCTAAAAGATGGAGGAGAATCGCTCAACTAGTGAGCATGTGCTCAGATTGTCTGGGTACTACAATCGCTTGAATCAAGTGGGAGTTAATCTTCCAGATAAGATAGATTGACAGAATTCTCTAGTCACCATCACCAAGTTAGTAGAACTTCGTGATGAACTATAATATGCAAGGGATGACGAAATTAATTCCCAAGCTCTTCGTGATGCTGAAATCGACGAAGGTAGAAATCAAGAAAAACATCAAGTGTTGATGGTTAACAAGACCACTAGTTTCAAGAAAAGGGCAAAGGGATAGAAGGGAACTTCAAGAAGAACAGCAAGCAAGTTGCTGCTCAAGTGAAGAATCCCAAGTCTGGTCCTAAGCCTGAGACTAAGTGCTTCTACTGCAAAGGGACTGGTCAGTGGAAGCGGAATTACCCCAAGTGATTGGCGGATAAGAAGGATGGCAAAGTGAACATAAGTATATTTTATACATGTTATTGATGTGGACTTTACTAGTGTTTATAGCAACCCCTCAGTATTTGATACTAGTTCAGTTGCTAAGGTTAGTAACTCGAAACGGGAGTTGCAGAATAAACAGAGACTAGTTGAGGATGAAGTGACGATGTGTGTTGGAAGTAGTTCCAAGATTGATATGATCATCATCGTACACTCCCTATACTTTCGGGATTAGTGATGAACCTAAATAAGTGTTATTTGGTATTTGCGTTGAGCATAAATATGATTTGATCATGTTTATTGCAATACTATTATTCATTTAAGTTAGAGAACAATTGTTGTTCTGTTTACATGAATAGAACCTTTTATGGTCATACACACCCAATGAAAATAGTTCATTGGATCTCGATCGTAGTGATACACATATTCATAATATTGAAACCAAAAGATGCGAAGTTAATAATGATAGTGCAACCTATTTGTGGCACTGCCGTTTAGGTCATATTGGTGTAAAGCGCATGAAGAAACTCCATGCTGATGGGATTTTGGAATCACTTGATTATGAATCACTTGATGCTTGCGAACCATGCCTCTTGGGAAAGATGACTAAAACACCGTTCTCCGGAACAATGGAGCAAGCAACAGATTTGTTGGAAATCATACATACTGATGTATGTGGTCCAATGAATATTAAGGCTCGCGACAAGTATCATTATTTTCTAACCTTCACAGATGATTTGAGCAGATATGGGTATATCTACTTGATGAAACATAAGTCTGAAACGTTTGAAAAGTTCAAAGAATTTCAGAGTGAAGTAGAGAATCATCGTAACAAGAAAATAAAAGTTTCTACGATATGATCACAGAGGTAAAATATTTGAGTTACGAGTTTGGCCTTCAGTTAAACAATGTGAAATAGTTTCACTACTCACGCCACCTAGAACACCACAGCATAATGGTGTGTCCGAACGTCATAACCGTACGTTATTGGATATAGTGCAATCTATGATGTTTCTTACCGATTTACCACTATAGTTTTGGGATCATGCATTAGAGACAGTTGCATTCACATTAAATAGGGCACCATCAAAATCCGTTGAGACGACACCGTATGAATTATGGTTTGGCAAGAAACCAAAGTTGTCTTGTCTTAAAGTTTGGGGTTGTGATGCTTATATGAAAAGGTTTCATCCTAATAAGCTCAAACCCAAATCGGAGAAATATGTCTTCATAAGATACCCAAAGGAGACTGTTGGGTACACCTTCTATCACAGATCCGAAGGCAAGAGAATGGATCCTTTCCAGAGAAGGAGTTTCTCTCGAAAGAAGTGAGTGGGAGGAAAGTAGAAAACTTGATAAGGTAATTGTACCTTCTCTCTTATTGGAAAGTAGTTCATCACAGAAATCTGTTCCTGTGACTACTACACCAATTAAGTGAGGAAGCTAATGATGATGATCATGTAACTTCAGATCAAGTTACTACCGAATCTCGTAGGTAAACCAGAGAGAGATCCGCACCAGAGTGGTACGGTAATTCTGTTCTGGAAGTCATGTTACTAGACCATGACGAACCTACGAACTATGAAGAAGCGATGGTGAGCCCAGATTCCGCAAAATGGCTGGAAGCCATGAAATATGAGATGGGATCCATGTATGAAAACAAAGTGTGGACTTTGGTTGACTTGCCCGAGGGTCGGCAAGCAATAGAGAACAAGTGGATCTTTAAGAAGAAGACTGACGCTGACGGTAATGTTACTGTCTACAAAGCTCGACTTGTCTCAAAGGGGTTTCGACAAGTTCAAGGGATTGACTACGATGAGACCTTCTCACCCGTAGTGATGCTTAAGTCTGTCCGAATCATGTTAGCAATTGCCGCATTTTATGATTATGAAATTTGGCAAATGGATGTAAAGACTGCATTCCTGAATGGGTTTCTGGAAGAAGAGTTGTATATGATGCAGCCAGAAGGCTTTATCGATCCAAAGGGTGCTAACAAAGTGTGCAAGCTCCAGCGATCCATTTATGGACTGGTGCAAGCATCTCGGAGTTGGAATACACGCTTTGATAAGTTGATCAAAGCATATAGTTTTATACAGACTTGCGGTGAAGCCTGTATTTACAAGAAAGTGAGTGGGAGCACTACAGCATTTCTGATAAGTATATGTGAATGACATATTGTTGATCAGAAATAATGTAGAATTATTCTGCAAGGCATAAAGGAGTGTTTGAAAGGAGTTTTTCAAAGAAAGCCCTCGGTGAAGCTGCTGACATATTGAGCATTAAGATCTATAGAGATAGATCAAGACGCTTGATAAGTTTTTTCAATGAGTACATACCTTGACAAGATTTTGAAGTAGTTCAAAATGGAACAGTCAAAGAAAGAGTTCTTGCCTGTGTAACAAGGTGTGAAATTGAGTAAGACTCAAAACCCAACCACGGTAGAAGATAGAAAGAGAGTGAAAGTCATTCCCTATGCCTCAGCCATAGGTTCTATAAAGTATGCCATGCTGTGTACTAGATCTATTACATACCCTACCACAGAGTTTGGCAAGGGAGTACAATAGTGATCTAGGAGTAGATCACTGGACAGCGGTCAAAATTATCCTTAGTGGAATAAGGATACGTTTCTCGATTATGGATGTGACAAAAGGTTCGTCGTAAAGGGTTACGTCGATGCAAGTTTTGACACTAATCTAGATGACTCTAAGTCTCGGTCTAGATACATATTGAAAGTGGGAGCAATTAGCTAGAGTAGCTCCGTGCAGAGCATTGTTAACATAGAAATTCGCAAAATACTTACGGATCTGAATGTGATAGACCCGTTGACTAAAATTATCTCACAAGCAAAACATGATCACACCTTAGTACTCTTTGGGTGTTAATCACATAGCGATGTGAACTAGATTACTGACTCTAGTAAACCCTTTGGGTGTTGGTCACATGGCGATGTGAACTATGGGTGTTAATCACATGGTGATGTGAACAATTGCTGGTAAAATCACATGGCGATGTGAACTAGATTATTGACTCTAGTGCAAGTGGGAGACTGAAGGAAATATGCCCTAGAGGCAATAATAAAGTTATTATTTATTTCCTTACATATCATGATAAATGTTTATTATTCATGCTAGAATTGTATTAACCGGAAACATAATACTTGTGTGGATATATAGACAAACAGAGTATCACTAGTATGCCTCTACTTGACTAGCTTGTTAATCAAAGATGGTTAAGTTTCCTAACCATAGACAAAGGAGTTGTCATTTGATTAACAAGGTCACATCATTAGTTGAATGATCTGATTGACATGACCCATTCCAATAGCTTAGCACCCGATCGTTTAGTATGTTGCTATTGCTTTTGTTCATGACTTATACATGTTCCTTTGACTATGAGATTATGCAACTCCCGTTTACCGTAGGAACACTTTGTGTGCTACCAAACGTCACAACGTAACTGGGTGATTATAAAGGTGCTCTACAGGTGTCTCCGAAAGTATTTGTTGGGTTGGCGTATTTCGAGATTAGGATTTGTCACTCCGAATGTTGGAGAGGTATCTCAGGGCCTTCTCGGTAATGCACATCACATAAGCCTTGCAAGCATTGCAACCAATGAGTTGATTGCGGGATGATGTATTACGGAACGAGTAAAGAGACTTGCCGGTAACGAGATTGAACTAGGTATTGGATACCGACGATCGAATCTCGGGCAAGTAACATACCGATGGACAAAGGGAACAACGTATGTTGTTATGCGGTCTGACCGATAAAGATCTTCGTAGAATATGTAGGAGCCAATATGGGCATCCAGGTCCCGCTATTGGTTATTGACCGGAGACGTGTCTCGGTCATGTCTACATTGTTCTCGAACCGTAGGGTCCGCACGCTTAAGGTTACGATGACAGTTATTATGAGTTTATGCATTTTGATGTACCGAAGGAGTTCGGAGTCCCGGATGTGATCACGGACATGACGAGGAGTCTCGGAATGGTCGAGACATAAAGATTGATATATTGGACGGCTATGTTCGGACATCGGAATGGTTCCGAGAGGTTTCGGATATTACCGGAGTGCCGGAGGGGTTACCGGAACCCCCCGGGGGAAGTATGGGCCTTATTGGGCCGCGAGGGGAGAGAGAGGGCCGCACCAGGAGGTGGCACGCGCCCCCCCATGAGGAGTCCGAATTGGACAAGGAGGGGGGCGTGGCCCCCCTTTCCCTCTCCCTCTCCCTCTCCTTCCTTCCCCCCTTCCCCCTCCTAGTTGGACTAGGAAAGGGGAGTCCTACTCCCACTAGGAGGAGGACTCCCCCTCCCTTGGCGCGCCCCTAGGGCCGGCCGGCCCTCCCCCCTTGCTCCTTCATATACGGGGGCAGGGGGGCACCCCAAGACACACAATTGATCAACGTGATCGTTCCTTAGCCGTGTGCGGTGCCCCCCTCCACCATATTCCACCTCGGTCATATTGTCGCGGTGCTTAGGCGAAGCCCTGCGTCGATAGTACATCAAGATCGTCACCACGCCGTCGTGCTGACGGAACTCTTCCCCGAAGCTTTGCTGGATCGGAGCCCGGGGAACGTCATCGAGCTGAACGTGTGCCAAGAACTCGGAGGTGCCGGAGTAACGGTGCTTGGATCGGTCGGATCGTGAAGACGTACGACTACATCAACCGCGTTGATATAACGCTTCCGCTTTCGGTCTACGAGGGTACGTAGACAACACTCTCCCCTCTTGTTGCTATACATCACCATGATCTTGCGTGCGCGTAGGAAATTTTTTGAAATTACTACATTCCCCAACACAAGGCACACCCGTTCTCCTTTAGAAGGTTTGGGGGTGCTCTCCGCTTGTTTTCCACCATTGTAGGTGGCGAGACCGGCTTGGACCGGGACCATGTATGCCTGAGGGAGATATCCCTTGGCCTGAAGCGACACTAACTCGCTATGTGGGATGGTGCAACTCTCCCAGTCCCCGGGTTCAGAACCGTAGGGGCGAGGGGAGGAGCTGCGACGGCTGGCCATGTTGGAATGGACCTTTGCTGGGAGTGCTATGATGATAACTCACGGAGAGGAGAAGATGTGGTTTGGATCTGAATCCCCATCCCGTTAACTAGGCGGCTCATTTATACGGCTAGGGGTGTGGATGTGAAAACACCCCGGCTTTTCGCATTCGTTTGACACGTGGAAGACAGCCATTATTGGGCATGGAAGCCGAGAAGCGCTACATTACAAAAATCGGACATTATTCCTACAGGTACACAGGATTTGGAAAAGAACCCGCCTTGCAACGCCGAACAATCTGCGCGCCGGACTCGTCGTCATTGAAGCCTGGTTCGGGGGCTACTGAGGGAGTCCTGGATTAGGGGGTGTTCGGATAGCCGAACAATACCTTCAGTCGGACTCCAGGACTATGAAGATACAAGATTGAAGACTTCGTCCCGTGTCCGGATGGGACTTTCCTTGGCGTGGAAGGCAAGCTTGGCGATGCGGATATTCAAGATCTCCTACCAATGTAACCGACTTTGTGTAACCCTAACCCTATCCGGTGTCTATATAAACCGGAGGGTTGTAGTCCGTAGGACAACCATCATCATACACAATCATGCCATAGGCTAGCTTCTAGGGTTTAGCCTCCTTGATCTCGTGGTAGATCTACTCTTGTACTACCCATATCATCAATATTAATCAAGCAGGAGTAGGGTATTACCTCCATCGAGAGGGCCCGAACCTGGGTAAAAACATTGTGTCCCTTGTCTCCTGTTACCATCCGGCCTTGACGCACAGTTCGGGACCCCCTACCCGAGATCCGCCGGTTTTGACACCGACAGTTGCCTCCCAACAAGCGCTATCGTTTAACGCCCGTAGCTAGGCATTATGATTCCAATGATGCTCACATAAAAGATAAGAATTGAAACATAAAGAGAGCATCATGAAGAATATGACTAGCACATTTAAGTCTAACCCACTTCCTATGCATAGGGATTTTGTGAACAAACAACTTGTGGGAACAATAATCAACTTGCATAGGAAGGCAAAACAAGCATAACTTCAAAACTTTAAGCACATAGAGAGGACACTTGATATTATTGCAATTCATACAAGCATATATTCCTCCCTCATAATAATTTTAAGTAGCGTCATGAATGAATTCAACAATATAACCAGCACCTAAAACATTATTTTCATGATCTACTAGCATAGAAATTTTACTACTCTCCACATAAGCAAAATTCTTCTCATTCGGGATAGTGGGACTAAACTCAACAAAGCAACTATCATGTGATTGAAAATTAAGATGAAGATGACAAGTTTCATGGTTATTATTCTTTATAGCATACTTGTCATCACAATAATCATCATAGATAGGGGGCATGCTTTCATCATAGTAAATTTGCTCATCAAAGCTTGGGGGACAAAAAATATCATCTTCATCAAACATAGCATCCCTAAGCTTGTGGCTTTGCATATCATTAGCATCATGGATATTCAAGGAATTAATACTAACAACATTGCAATCATGCTCATCATTCAAAGATTTAGTGCCAAACATTCTATAGACTTAACTAGTGAAAGATATTCTTTGGCACAATTTTCCTTCCCATCATACTCACGAAAGATATTAAAAAGATGAAGCGTATGATGCAAACTCAATTCCATTTTTTTGTAGTTTACTTTTATAGACTTAACTAGTGATAAAACAAGAAACAAAAAGATTCGATTGAAGATCTAAAGATATACCTTCACTTACCTAGCCTCCCCGGCAACGGCGCCAGAAAAGAGCTTGATGTCTACTACACAACCTTCTTCTTGTAGACGTTGTTGGGCCTGCAAGTGCACAGGTTTGTAGGACAGTAGCAAATTTCCCTCAAGTGGATGACCTAAGGTTTATCAATCCGTGGGAGGCATAGGATGAAGATGGTCTCTCTCAAGCAACCCTGCAACCAAATAACAAAGAGTCTCTTGTGTCCCCAACACACCCAATACAATGGTAAATTGTATATGGGTGCACTAGTTCGGCGAACAGATGGTGATACAAGTGCAAAATAGATAGTAGATATAGGTTTTTGTAAACTGAAAATATAAAAACAGCAAGGTAGCAAGCGGTAAAAGTGAGCGTAAACGGTATTGCAATGATAGGAAACAAGGCCTAGGGTTCATACTTTCACTAGTGCAAGTCCTCTCAAAGATAATAACATAATTGGATCATATAACTATCCCTCAACATGCAACAAAGAATCACTCCAAAGCCACTAATCGCGGAGAACAAACGGAGAGATTATGGTAGGGTACGAAACCACCTCAAAGTTATTCTTTCCAATCAATCCGTTGGGCTATTCCTATAAGTGTCACAATCAGCCCTAGAGTTCGTACTAGAATAACACCTTAAGATACAAATCAACCAAAACCCTAATGTTTCCTAGATACTCCAATGTCACCTCAAGTATCCGTGGGCATGATTATACGATATGCATCACACAATCTCAGATTCATCTATTCAAACCAACAGAAAGTACTTCAAAGAGTGCCCAAAGTTTCTACCGGAGAATCACGAAGAAAACGTGTGCCAACCCCTATGCACAGGTTCATGGGCGGAACCCGCAAGTTGGTCACCAAAACATACATCAAGTGGCACATGATATCCCATTGTCACCACAGATACGCACGGCAAGACATACATCAAGTGTTCTCAAATCTTTAAAGACTCAATCCGATAAAATTACTTCAAGGGGAAAACTCAATCCATTACAAGAGAGAAGAGGGGGAGAAGAAACATAAGATCCAACTATAATAGCAAAGCTCGCGATACATCAAGATCGTGCCAAATCAAGAACACGAGAGAGAGAGAGAGAGAGAGAGAGAGAGAGAGATCAAACACATAGCTACTGGTACATACCCTCAGCGCCGAGGGTGAACTACTCCCTCCTCGTCATGGAGAGCGCCGAGATGATGAAGATGGCCACCGGTGAGGGTTCCCCCCTCCGGCAGGGTGCCGGAACAGGGTCCCGGTTGGTTTTTGGTGGCTACAGAGGCTTGCGGCAGCGGAACTCCCGATCTAATCTCTGTTCTGGAAGTTTTAGGGTACGTAGGTATATATGGGTGCAAGGGGTACGTCGGAGGAGCTGCGGGGGCCCCACGAGGCAGGGGGCGTGCCCCAGGGGGTGGGCGCGCCCCCTACCCTCGTGGCCAGCTCCCGTATCTTCTGACGTAGAGTCCAAGTCTATCAGGTAGGTTTCCTTCCAAAAATAACTTCTCTAGTTGATTGCGTTCCGTTTTGACTCCATCTGATATTCCTTTTCCTCGAAACACTGAAATAGGCATAAAACAGCAAATCTAGGCTGGGCCTCCGGTTAATAGGTTAGTCCCAAAATAATATAAAAGTGGATAATAAAGCCCAATATTGCCTAAAACAGTAGATAATATAGCATGGAGCAATCAAAAATTATAGATACGTTGGAGACGTATCAATCTTTAGCAAAACTAACATTTGTTAGTCACCGGACATGGTCCCCCTTGAGAAGACTTTGCAAAGATCTCATATTGACATGGGCTAAACGGTGATGCCAAAGCCATCCCACGTCAACTTTAGCCATTAGGCATGTCGCGGTCTTAGTGGGTCGCTCCGAGAAGTTAATCACATAGAGACTGTTCTCGACATGCCCAATAAAGGCTACTTTAAGAGTCTTGCTCCACAAGAGGGCCACGGTATCAATATCAAAGAAAGTGGCAAAGCCCATGAGTGCAAGTTGACAAATGGAAAGTAAAATTGTATGCAAGTGACTCAACAAGCATGACCTTCTTGATCGTGAGATCATGAGAAATGACAACCTTGCCGAGTCCCAATACCATAGAAGACGAGACATCACCCCACTCAACATTGGTGGGTATATATGGAATCTTGTGTACATCCACCACCAAGTCCTTGCTTCCGTACATATGATTTGTAGCTCCACTATCGAGCAACCATGACCCCCCACCGGAAGCAAACACCTACAAGAGATCAATGCTTGGTTTTAGGTACCCATTTTGTAATGGGTCCTTTGATGTTTGTGACAAGGGTCTTAGGAACCCAAATAGACCATTAAATCTACTCATAAGGAGAACCAACAAATTTGGCATAAACATGCCCATCACTAGCACGGCACAACACATAAGAAGGGTTAAAGTCGTCGGCTTTGTTGGAAGGGGTGGCATTGCCCTTCTTGACACCACCACCCTTCACATTGTTCTTCTTCTTGTTGGAAGCACCCTCTCCCTCCTTCACAAAAGTTTGCTTGAGAGGAGGAGTTGGTTTGGTCTTGTCATTCTTCTTCTTGTTCTTGGACACAGGTGCGAACCCAATCCCTTCCTTGGCCACAACTTCCTTTTGATTGCTCAAAAGGTTGTTGAGGTTCTTCTCACCTTGTATGCACGACACAAGGCCTTTCTCAAGTTGCTTCTTCAACTTTGCATTCTCCTCAACAATATGCACATGCTCACAACATGTGTTAGTAGCATTTGCATTATCAATTAAAACCATGTGGGGAAAAGTGGCTTTCTCCTTGGTTAGCTTCACTTGGAGTTGATCATGAGACTCCCTGAGGGTAGCATGAACACCTTTCAAGGCCTTGTGAGCCTTGTCAAGTATATCAAACTCCTCCTTGAGTCTAGCAAGATCAACCCCAAGCTTGGCCTTCTCGAAGTTTAGCACACGAGATACAACAAGTGCATGATCAAGATCTTTCTTTAACTTAGCGTGGTCATCGTTGTATGACTCCTCAAGAGCCAAACGAAGACCTCGCTCTTCCTCAAGAGCATTGGAGAGATTCAAAATCTCATCGGCATAGACACGGCTATGCCCCTCCATCTTGGAGATGGTATCTTTGTGAGCCTCGATCATGTCATTGGCTTCACCAAGTTGTTCCAAGAGAGCAACGAAGTGCTTCTTGGATTTACCCTTGAGTTTTCTCATAAAAGACTCAAATTCATTCTCCTCCACATTAGACCCTTCATGTTCATCAATGCAATCCATCAAAGAAGGATTATTAATGATGGTAGTTTTGATGTTGGGGGTTACCTTGTTGGTGGCTTTAGCCATGAGGCACTTGGCGGTGATGTTCTCATTGGGTGAGTCGAAGAGAGACACCCGTGGAGTTGACGCAATGGCAGAGGAGGCCATGCACTACAAAAAACATACACTTCCATGATGATACGTGTTTGTCACACTAGGTCGCGTTTTTTGTCATGCATGTACATCCATGACAAATTTATGACAGAATCAAGATAGTCATACCTGTGCTGTCGTAGAAGTGTTCCATGACATTACCAAAATTATCATCACAGAAGTGTCCACTTCCATAACGATAAATCGCACGTCACAGAAGTGCTTTCGTCAAGGGTGACCGACACGTGACATCCACCGTAACGGAACGCCGTTAAGCTATCGGGTCGGGTTTTGGATCCGATAACCCGTTAACAGCCCCGACCAATTGGGATTTTCCACGTGTAAAATCATCATTGGCTGGAGGAAACACGTGTCGGCTCATCGTTGGGACAGATGTCATCCACTCATTGGACGGAAGGCGCCTATGATACGTCGACACGTGGGACGGCCCAACAGAGGCCCATCCCTGTGAAAAGGCCGACCCGTTTGACTTGGTCAAAAGGTGGCGGGCCGGCCCATGGAAAGCCTGTTAACGGCATGTTCGCATATAGCCCATTTACAGCCCGCTAACCCAAGGCCCGTTACGCCCTAACCAAATTAGGCCCAGTAGCATCATCTAGGCCATCCAATATGATTCCAGCCCGTTTTCACTTCTGACGCATGTATGGCCCATGACGTCTTTCGGCCCATATGAGGCCCTATGTAACTCTTGGCCTATTAACGGCCCGTGGTGAAACTGGCCCATAATGAACAGTGTATCACTTTACACCCATTAACGGCTCGTGGTGAAACTGGCCCGTAATGAATAGTGTATCATTTTATACCCATTAACGGCCCGTTATTCCGTTGGGCTGTTTCCAGCCCATGTTATCTTTCGGCCTTCTCAGAGCCCATTTATTCTTGGGCTCATTTCCAGCATTCGTTTACTTACGGCCCGTTACTGTCATTTTCTGATTGTGGGCCAAATTCAGCCCGTGGTTACAGTCGGCCCGTTTGTGGTCCGTTAATACGTTGGGCCGTTTTCATAGCGTCATCAAATACGGCCTATTAACAATGGCCCATTATGGTCGGCCCATGAACGGACGATTCCAGCTCTAGCCCGTTTACGGCCATAATGCGATCTGTTTGGCCCATGTTTGGCCAATCGATCATACAGCCCGTATAAGGCCCATTGATGATACGACCCGCAGAAGGCCCATTGTTTCTACGGCCCGTAGAAGGTCCATTGTTTCTACGGCCCATAGAAGGCCCACTGTTTCTATGGCCATTAGGAGGCCCAGTGTCACTACAGTAAATATTAGCCCATGGTTATTGTGGTCTAGTTTTAAAAAATAGGTTATTGCAGCCACTAGCTAACCGCGGAAAAAGAACTGCAATGACTAAAAGCAAACAAATAAACAAGACAACAAGGAAATAAATAAGCAAGCAACTAACGCTAGGCTATCACGGCTATTACACATATTACATCCACTGGGCATCAAAGTTCGCCACCAGTGCAAATATAGGGAACACAGCAGCATATGAACGCCGCAGCAAAACAAGTCCAGAACTGAAACCACTTCAGAAGAGCTCAAGAAACAATATCCTGGGTACCCATAATGCTGGCAAGATGCTTAGCAAGCTTATTAACTTTCTCTTGTTTGGCGCTTAAGTCCTCCAGCGCTTGTTGTTGCACCAGAAAGTATGCATCTGAATTCTGCAGGGACTTCCTTGGTCCTTCGGCTTCCTGTCGCATAACATCTGATCGATGTATTTCAACTTGAAGTTGAGACTCAAGAAGCCGAACTGATTCAGGCAACGAGTTCGAAGAGCTGGTGCCAGCAGTGGTAGCCAGTAGTAACTCGAACACTACATCAAGACAGGACTTTGGGGTTGTCTCACTGTCTTCAATATAATTTTTATCAGCTTTATTGGAGACCAACAGGGATGCCTCACTATCTTGAACCTTATCTTCATTACTTGCTTTACCATTGCATAACATGGTATTCTTCTCCAATATTTTATCATCGTTCTAAAAGAGAAACAAACAAACACATCTCAGGTTTACAATGTAGTATATGAAACTCATTTTGGTAAACCAGTTCAGTAGTAAGGTGGACAGTATAACAGCATGAAACAACATATATCTATGTAGTATGGTCACTGTATGGTCTATATCATTCTAGTTTATGTTGCCAAATCAAGATAGATACAGTTTGAATCATATCTATTTAAGACAAAGCAGCATAGACAGAATATAGTGTGGGAAACTACACAGCAATAACAACACTTGTAATGTGCATGGCATGAGAACATAACTGTTTATTCAATTGAAACTGAAATCAACATAGAGCAAGTTACAACAGCAAATAGCCAAACACGTTGAAGAAACAGGTTTAAAACATACCTGTTGCGCCATTAGAGTTTCAATTGCATCCTTCAAATTTGAAATTACTTGGTATCAGTAAATACAGTGATTCAAGAGCAAAGTAGTATGAACCATAGCTAAGGAACCTGACCTGAGAACAATTCTTCTTCTGCTTTAAGCGTTGACTTCGGGTTCGGAGTGGTGGTCCTCGTGATTTGGGCACTGCAGTTGCCTTACTAACTGCTCGTGTTTGGGTGCTCTGTGGTGGAGATGGTGCTGTGTCAATGGGAACTGGGTGTCTATCTGCTGGGGTTGGGGTTAGAAGGGGTGTATCTGGTTCTCTGTCCAACTGGGTAGGGGTATAATCTGCATGAGTGTGGGTTATGTGTGGTAGGGCTGGTTCTTGGGCAAATACAACCGTGGTTCTATCTGCATCGACAGGTAGCACGATCTTTTCTCAAGACCATGTTTTTACTCCCACAGATACTGCCATCACTCCCTCCAATTGAAATGGATGATAAACAAGAAAAGTAATTGAATGTACAGACATTGTAAGATAGACGGGTGCAATGGATAGTAGGGAAGAAAACAGCGCATGCAATAATTCACATTTATGTTGTGTAAGCAAACAGAATAGCAGGACATAATTTCGCATATATGATGGCTAATTAAACAGGATAGCATGACACAATTTCACATGTATGATGGCTAACTAAACAGGATAGAATGACATACTTCAAAATATGATGAGTATGTAAACAGGATGACATGATATAACTATACGATGTGTCTATTAAAGTGGTTGGCATGCCATAAATCACAAACATGCCGTCGATGGAAACATGATGGCATGAAATAATTCATGGATAGAATGACATAATTTAAAATATCATGACTATGTAAACAGGATGTGTCGGGTGGTTGGGGCGACATATGCCAACGGGTGGCTTATCATTGTGGGAGCCAATAAAACGTCGCCGGTGCCTGGAAACAGGATGAGGCGAAGACATGCACGGCGGTGAATCTTACCCAGCTTCGGGGCTCTCCGTGGAGATAATACCCCTACTGCTGCTCTGCGGGGTCTCCGCATGGTCACTATGGCAAAGAGTATACAGGGTTGCTCCTTGAGCTGTTCGATGGGAAGAAGAAGGGCAGGGCTAGGTTTCTTCTCCCCTCGTTGTGTTGTCTAAAACTCTAAAAAAGGGATCCCGATGCATGGGTGCCCTGGGGGGTTTATATAGGCCTACCCCCAGGGGTACAATGGTAATCTAGCTGGGCCAGGGCCCTAGCTGTATTCGTCTATGCTTGTCGGCTTCTCTGCCGGCCGATGGGGCCCGCCGGCTGGTGGGCCTGCCGGCTGCCGGCTTCTAGTCGACAGGACAGACCCACCGCTCGAGGGTCTTGTCGGGGGCTGGTTACTGTTGCGCTACCGCTGGTGGCGCGGGCTTCGTCGTGGTAAGCATGGCTATGATGTCGTCATGTGGCGGCTCATCACTGTAGCCTTACCATGTCTTGTCTTCTTAATGAGGCACGCCCCTCGAGGAGAGGGGCTAGCCGGCTTCTGGGAGCCGGATTCTCCCCAGGACGACTACGGGAGGCCTGGCCGCCTTCGGGTGTCCTTGCGTCTGTTGGGGCCCGCCGCCCTTGGGCCGTACTGACAGCTCGTCGTGGGTGATGCCATGGTCAGCATGGCAACAGTGCTGCGCCGGACTCGGACGGCCGCCCCGCACGACACACTGTGACCATGCGCGTCCCGGGATTCGGGGGTGGTAGGCTTGACTGTAGCCACGCCCCGACTTGTCGCCGTTATGTGGGTGTAGACTTTGAGGGCACGGTCCTGGCCGCTAGTTGGGGGCTGGCCTCTGGGAGGCGGCCTTCGGGTGGCTGGCTTCTTGGAGCCGGCCCTCTAATGGCCGGCCTCTTGGAGCCGGCCTTCTTGTGGCCGGCTTCTTGGAGGTCTTAAGGCAGGGCCGCCTTCGCCAGCCGCTCTAGGAGGTAGCTGGCTGGAGGAAGACGGCCCCACGCCTTGGATCTTGAAGGCTGAAATGATCCATAATTCTTCCGAAGTGCCAGGGGGAGCCGGCTAGGCTACCCGTGGTCATTTACTCCGACAGTAGTCCACGAAGCTGGTTGGGCTCCGAGACCGAAAAGAGACGAGAAGCTCAATCAGCTTCCTATCTCGAAGAGCCAGCGGCCGGAAGCTGGCCTGGACTCAGCGCGCCATTTTTTGGCAATATCGAAATGTGAAGGCGGGAACCGGGCGTTCGCGTGAGCGGGGGTTGTGAGCCGACCGCTCGCCGCCTGCGCGCCACGTGGCACCCGAAGGCTGGCAAGGCCTGCCAGCCCACGTGCGCGACGAGACGTTGCCGCAGTCCGGGCCCACCACCGCCGGGCCTCGGCCCACACGCGGATCCTCTGTGGCCCGGGCGGACCGCACGTCTTCCAGCGGCAGTTGCCGCACGCCGTTTAAGGTGTAATAATCGCGGAACGTGGGGAGTTGGCGCAGTTAATCCCATGCTCCCCCACACCTCGCCCCCTCGGCTTCGCCGCACGAGGCTATAAGTAGGGGGGAGGAGGGGGAGCGGCCGACGCTCGCACGCTTGCCCTCGCTCTGCCCCCTGCTTCTTCTTCTTCCTCTCCGTCACCGCAGCTTCTCGCCGCAGCCCGAATCTTCCGCCAATCCTCTTGGCTCACCGTCGCTCCGCCGTAGCGGGGTCGCGCGCGTCTCCGCCGCCGCACCTTGCTCCTCGCCGCGTCGTTCCCATGGCGTTGTCGAGCTCGTGGGACGGCTCCAACGTCCATGAAGACCACGTCGAGTTCCTCCGCCGGACGCGGTGTCTGCCAGGCGCGAACTACGTGCGGGTTCGTCGTGCACCGGCGAGGGAGATCTCGCCGGCAGCGGAGGAGGGCGAGCGGGTAATCTTCCGCTCACACTGCCTGCGCGGCTTTGGCCTCCCGGCGAGCGGGTTCCTTCGTTCTTTTCTTGAGTTTTACCGCCTCCAGCCGCATCACCTCACACCCAACGCGGTGATGCTCCTGTCGGCCTTCGTCACCCTGTGCGAGGGCTTTCTTGGTGTTCTACCCACTCTTGAACTCTGGGGAGAATTCTTCTAGTGCAAGCTCGGCACCGTCGTTGCGGGCGTACCCGCCCCATGTGGAGCCTTCATCGCCATGAGGCGGACGGGCAAGAACAATCCGTTCCCGTCCATCCCGCTGATCCAGTCGGTGAAGCTCTGGTAGAAGTCCTATTTTTACGTGAAGAACGTCGCCCAGCAAGGCGACTTCGTCAACCTGTCGGCTTACGTAGCCGGCCCGCCGGCTGGGAGGAAACCCTCATGGAGCTACCGGGCTAGGTCACTGTCTCAGGCCGGGAACACCGCCGTTGCCCGGCTCCGGGTGATGACCCAGTCGGAGGGCCTGACCGGAGCCGACCTGGTGCCCGCCTTCGTGGAGCGCCGAGTACTTCCGCTCCAAGGCCGGCCTCATATGATTTGTCAGATGAGCGGCCGCTTCGACCCATGCCGGCTGAGCACCAGGGAGATGCCCCACGTCGAGGTGTCTTATATGGTGAACTACATCTCCAACTGCAAGCTCGCCGAGGAGTGGCGATACGGCAAGGAGCCTTATTCTCGCGCCAACCCTCCGCCTGTGGTAAGTTTTTCTTCTTTTCTTCATTTCTTGTAGCCGGCTTCATGATGGCCGACTTCTGATCAGCCGGTTTGTTTTCAGCAGAACCCCCTTCTTCCGCCGGTGGCCGGGGCCGCAGGGGTAGAGCGCCAGCTCCTCCCTGACCGCATGGTGGATGACGTCGACGATCCAGACCTGGGAGCGGCCGCCATGGAAGAGGCCATCGTAGGGGAAGGTGACGAGGCAGACGGCGCGGGGCTCGGGGCCGCCCTCGAGGACTGGGCGGATGACGATGAGGTCGAAGTCGTTCCGCACCGCCAGCCGGCGCTTGATCATCAGGGTGCGGGCCCATCTGCCGGGCCGGCTGCCCGTGGCAGCGCGCAGAAACGCCGGGCCGTGTCGACCTACTTCGGCAGTCGGCCGAAGAAACCCAGGGGCACCGCCGCTGCGACCAAGCGGGACGAAGCGGCCGCAAAGGCGGCCCGTTTCCGCAAGGTGGTGAGGCAGCCGCAAACGGTTTCGTCGTAAGTGGTGTTTCTCTTACGCCTCTCTTTTTTTCGTTGTGTTGAAATTCTTCTAAGTCTTCTTCGAGCAGGGCCCCGCTTTCTCTCGAGCGGGCCTCTGCCGCCTCCGTAGTCGGAGCCGCGGGAGGGGCTTCGAGCTCCCGCCGCGTGGATCCCCGCGTCGACCTCCTAGAGGCGACGGAACGGAACTTGCGGGAGGAGCGGGAGGCGGAGGAGCGGAGGGCGGTCCGGGAGGTGAGGTGAGGGAGAAGTCGGCGGAGGCGCGGGCCGAGGCGGCCGCCAAGGCCTGAGCGGAGGCCACGGCCGAGGAGACGGAAACGGAGGCCCTGCGGAATCAGCCTCCGCAGCTTATCATCCCCCTTCGCGCCGCGTCCCCTGACGTCCCCGTGCCCCAATCGAAGGAGGCCGACCGTGACCCGCCGGTGATGGAGAGGGAGGCGGTGCTATCGCCACCGACCAGGACGGCTCAAGGGAGCCGGCCTGAAGCGCCGCCCGTGCAGCCGGCTGAGGGCGAGCCGGCCGCGGGGGCGGATCTTGTGGTCTCGTCGCCGTCTCGTTGGCGCGCGGAGAGGACGACATCAGTGCCGGGGCCGCAGAAGTCGGCGGGCGCCGGCACATCATCCCAGGACCCGGAGGCGGCCAGCGATAGCTCGTCCGAATGGACGCCAGGCGGCGGGACGAGCGCGCTGAACATGGCGGCGTAGGACGTCCGGAGCCGTCTTCAGGCCGAGGCCACCGCACTGAAGCGGTACACCCAGGAGTTTCTTGTGACTCGAACGACTATCCGGGTGAGTTCTCCTTCGTGCCATTGATTGCTTCTGATTTCTTCCGTGGGGGCGCGTCAGCGCACCCACTGGGTGTAGTCCCCGAGTTCCGAGTCGGCTGCTGAGCAGGCGGCTTGGAAATTTTTGGTAGATTTCGATTGTTACTTTGTCCTTACTTGCATCTCGTGTCTTTTCTGCAGGATTATCATAACTCCCGCGTGGCTGCTTTCAACTCCCAAGCCCAGGAGTTGAATCAGAAGACCGCTGATTTGACCGAGAGTCGGAGTAAGTGCTTCGTGCTCTATTCTCAAGTGGGGGCGCGTCAGCGCACCCACTGGGTGTAGTCCCCGAGATTCGGGCCGACTATTGAGCAGTCGGGTCGGATCTTTTCTTGACGACTCCTTTCTTATTACTTTTCCCTTCTTCTTCATATCTTCAGGGGCCAACGCCGACTTGTGGGAACAACTAGGTGGAGCCCAGTCTGCCCTCCGTGCCAAAGAGAATGAGTGCAATGCCCTGGCTCAGGAGTGCGATCGTCTGGCCAAGAGATTTTCCGACCAGGAGGAGAGCCACAAGGCGGCCCTGGCGGCGGTGCAGGACGGCGAGGCCTCCCTCAAGGCCGAGTATGAGACCGAGGCAGCGGGCTGGGCCGAGGAGAGACAGGCGCTGAGCGAAGGCTATAGCCGAATTGAAGATTTGATCGATGGTAGGCCGCTTTCTTCTTTGCTTCTTTGCCTGCCCTTTGTCATCTGGTTTGTCTTTTGATTTTGAGTTGCCACCTTCTTCTTTGCGCAGATTACTTTCCCGGCTACTCTGTCACTGCTACCCAAGCCATTGAGGCCTACCGCGACGCACGGCGGCAGGAGGGGGTTGAAATTGCGTCGGATGCGGGCCGCTCTCTTGAGGAGCAGCTCTTGGCAATTCAAGCCCGTCTGCAGCCGGCTCACCGCATGCCCCGCCGTCTTCAGCGCGCCGGGGCACAAGTGCTAGCCACATTCTGGCTTGGCGAGGCAATTCCCCGCACCCCGAGTCGGACTACCGACTGGCTGGAGGTTGCGGTTGGCCACTTCGAGGCTTGGAAGGCATCGGCGGCCCGGCTTGGTGCTGGGCGGGCGCTGGAGTTCGTCCGAGCCTGGTATCCCAGGCTGAACCTGGACCAGCTATGCACCTGGCGGCTGAAAGCCGACGAGGAGATGGAGGAGGTGTGGCCGGCTATCGCTCAGCGTGCCTCCACGATCGCCGAGTGCACTAACACCAGTGCCTTTGCTCCTGAGATAGATGACGACGGCGTTGCCCAGCCGGAGGAATGGTTCGGGCTGGACCCGGCAGAGGGTGAGGACTCGGCGGAGGAGATCGCCTCCAGTGATAAGGGCGAAGGGGAAGAGGGAGAGGGTGGTGAAGACGTCGAGCCAGCCGGTGAAGCGACCAGCCAGCCTCAGCTTGATCGTGCCTCCAGCAACGAGGCGCGTGCTAGCGCGCCTTCTGCAGGAGGTGGTGATCATGCCGAGGTTCGCCAGCCGGCCACTCCTCTAGCCAGCACTGCCGTCTCTACCGACCTGCCCGACTCGCGAGTCGCTTTATTGGCTTAATCTGCCGTCCTTGCTTTTCTTGCTTGTTACTCTTTGAACAACTTTTATTAAACTTGCACAGTTCCACCCACTGGGGGTGTATTCAAACAATGTTGAATGCTGGCCTTTCGAAGGTCTTTTGTGTAAATATAATCATGCATGTGTTTGGCTCTTGTTCACGTTTGCTTTTTATCTTTGGGCTTTTTCCTTTGCCGCCTTCCCTTGGTCGCCGCTTTCCCAGCCGGACAGCTGCTCTGCAGTCTGTGGCTGGGGAAGTACTTGGCCGTTTTCTTTTGGGAAGGCAAGTACTGGAGCTTTCTTAGATATTAGCAAGGTGAAGGGGAGTCGTCCAGCCGGCTTCTCTGGTAGCCGGCTGGCGGGGTGGGAGGCCGGCTTGCATTATATAAGTTCGTTAGTCCTTAGCCATTTTTCGTGTGGGCGCCCTTTCCTGCCTTTGGCTCTTGCCAGTCGGTCAGTCGTTTCTTGATCTGTGACTTTCGGCAAGGGGGGGCTTGGGTGCCGGCACACTACTTGTCTGACTGCAAGCAGAACTTGGATATAATTTAAGGCGGCGAGTCCCCGGGCCGACTGGTCGAACCCGGTGTCGGACGAAAAAAGACAATTGTAGTAACATAATCACAAGCGTGATACTGGTCATTCATAGATAAAAGAGGGTAGTCCCCGAGTGCTCCTCGGGGCGCCCTTTGTCTCGTACTTAGTACAAAAGATAGCGTGGTACATACTGCTTTTTAACTGTAAAATCTTCGGAGGAGATTGACGTTCCATGGTCGTTCCGACTCCTTGCCGGAATCGTCTCGCTTTCGTGCCTTCGGCTTCTGTGCGTCGATTAGGTAGTAGGAGTCATTGCCTAAAGCTCTGCTGATGATGAAGGGGCCTTCCCAAGGGGCCGAGAGCTTGTGCTGGCCGGCTGTTCGCTTGATTAGCCGGAGCACAAGATCGCCCTCTTGGAAAGATCTTGGCTTGACCTTTCGATTGTGGTAGCGGCGGAGGCCCTGCTGGTAGATGGCTGACTGGCTGAGGGCTAACAGCCGGCCTTCTTCCAGCAGGTCGACGCCGTCTTCTCGCGCTTCCTTGAACTCCGCTTCCATGTACATGGTAACCCAAGGTGAGTCGAACTCGATGTCAGTTGGGATGACAGCCTCGGCACCGTACACAAGGAAGAAGGGGGTGAAGCCGGTTGACTTGTTTGGGGTTCTACGCAAACTCCAGAGGACGGCCGGCAACTCGTCGAGCCAACAGCCGGCTGAACGCTCCAGTGGCACGACCAGTCGGGGCTTGATGCAGGAGAGGATGAGGCCGTTTGCTCGCTCGACCTGGCCGTTTGACTGCGGGTGGGCAACGGACGCTAGGTCCAGTCAGATACCTTCTGTTGTGCAGAAACGTGCCAGTGCTCCCTTGGCAAAATTTGTGCCATTGTCGGTGATGATGTTGTGTGCTACGCCGTATCGGGTTGTGATATCTGCGATGAACGTCACGGCAGTCGGCCCATTCAGCTTCTTGATCGGCTTTGCTTCAATCCATTTGGTAAATTTGTCCACAGCGACGAGCAGATGCGTCATGCCGCCGCGTGCTGTTTTGAATGGGCCCACCATGTCCAGCCCCCAAATGGCGAAAGGCTAGTTGAGGGGGATGGTCTTCAGTGCGGAAGCCGGGAGGTGCTGCTTTGAATTGAAAACTTGGCAGCCTTTGCAGTGTTTGACTAATTCTTTGGCATCGTCCAACGCAGTCGGCCAGAAGAATCCGTGGCGGAAAGCTTTGGCGACGAGCGACCTTGAGGCCGCGTGGTGGCCACATTCACCTTGGTGGATGTCCTTGAGGATGGCAATGCCCTTCTCTGGCTCGACACAGCGCTGAAAGACTCCAGTGACGCTGCGCCTAACGAGCTCTTGGTTTACTATCATGTATGCTCCGTCTCGGTGTTGAACTTGTTTTGCCGAGATCTCATCGGGCGGCAACTCTCTGTTTACCAAGAAATTCAGGATGGGCTGGGCCCATGATGGAGTTGTGACTTCTTCTATGGTCAGAACTGCTGCTGTGACCAGGGCAGGTGGGCTGGGTGGTGAAGAGTTGGAGTCGACCACCGTCTGCTATGTCGATGTAGTCCCCGGGCCGACTGTAGTAGTCCCCGGGCCGAGTTCTGAAGTTCTCGGGACGGGTTCGACTATGGCAGTCCCCGAGCCGCCTATCGGAGTCCCCGAGCCGCCTGCCTGGTTCCCTGAGTCGGATCCGACTGTGTCAGGGTCAGGTGGCACGAAGATGGAGTCGGATTTTGGAGACGGCTTGATGGATGGCTTGAGAAGGCGGCGCATGGAGACGCCGGCTGGTATAGCTTGCCGGGTGGAGCCTATCCGTGCCAGGGCATCTGCTTGCTCGTTGTCGGCCCGTGGCACGTGGAGGAACTCACATCCTTCAAAATGTTTGCTAATTTGCTGCACAAGGAAGCGGTAGCTTGCCATGTTTGCGTCATTGGCGTCCCAATCGCCAGATGACCGTTGGACCACCAAGTCCGAGTCGCCGTAGCATAGGATCCGGCGGATACCAAGTTCTTTGGCTAGCCGGAGCCCGTGTATGAGCGCCTCGTACTCGGCCACGTTGTTGGAGGCGACAAAATGAATTTGCAATGTATACTTGAGCCTGTCGCCCTTGGGCGAGGTGAGGATGATGCCGGCTCCCAAGCCGGTGCGCATCTTGGACCCATCGAAGTGCATCCGCCAATGAGTGGAGTCGAGGGCTGGCGGCAGGTATTGGGTTTCGGCCCAGTCGACAAGGAAGTCGGCCAGTGCTTGAGACTTGATGGCGGTGCGAGGCTGGTAGAAGATCGTGTAGGGGGCCAACTCAATGGCCCATTTTGCCACCCGGCTGGATGCATCCCGGCTGCCTATGATTTCAGCGAGCGGGGCAGTACATACGACCGTGATGGGGTGCTATTGAAAGTAGGGCTTGAGCTTCTTGGCGGTGAAGTACACACCGTAGAACATCTTCTGGTAATGTGGGTAGTTCTGCTTTGAGGCGGACAGTACTTCGCTCAAATAGTATACTGGTCTCTGGACTAGCTGAACTCGGCCTTCTTCTGGGCATTGAACCACGATGACAGTGCTGACCATCCGGCTAGTGGCGGCAATGTAAAGGAGCATGGGCTCTTTCTCAGCAGGCGCCGCCAAGACAGGCGGCGTGGTCAGCATCTTCTTTAGCTTGTGGAAAGCTTGGTCTGCTTGGTCGTTACACTCGAAGTGAGTGGACTTCTTCATGAGTCGGTAGAGGGGGAGAGCCTTTTCTCCAAGTCGGCTGATGAAACGGTTCAGGGAAGCCAGGCATCCGGTGAACTTCTGGACGTCTCGCAACTTGGTGGGAATCTCCATTCTCTCTATGGCCTTGATTTTCACTGGGTTGCACTCGATGCCGCGTTCGGAGACCAGGAAGCCTAGAAGCTGGTCGGCTGGTACACCGAACACGCATTTCTCGGGGTTGAGCTTGATCTGAAATCGGCGCAAGTTTTCAAATGTCTCTTTGAGGTCTTCCAGCAAGGTGCCGCGCTTCTCCGTCTTCACCACAATGTCGTCCACGTAGACGTGGGCATTTCTGCCGAGCTGCTTGAGGAGGCATTTCTGCATGCAACGCTGAAAAGTGGCACCGGCATTTCTCAAGCCGAATGTCATAGTCAGGTAGCAGAAAGCTCCGAATGGTGTGATGAAGGCGGTCTTCAGGCGGTCTGCTGGATCCAACTTTATCTGGTGGTAGCCTGCGTAAGCATCCAAGAAGCACAACAGCTCGCATCCGGCTGTGGAGTCTATTACTTGGTCAATCCTTGGCAGGGCAAAGGGATCTTTGGGGCAGGCCTTATTGAGGCTCGTGTAGTCTATGCACATACGCCACTTGATGTTCTTCTTTAGTACGAGGACCGGGTTGGCGAGCCATTCTGGAAAGAAGACTTCCATGATAAAGCCGGCCGCTAGAAGCCGGGCTATCTCCTCTCCTACGATTCTTCTCTTTTCTTCCGACAGTCGGCGGAGGGGTTGTTTGACTGGTTTTGCACCTTCTCGGATGTGCTTGTGCTCGGCGAATTCCTTCGGAACACCCGGCATGTCCTTAGGGGACCATGCAAAGATGTCCTGATTCTCACGGAGGAAATCGACGAGCTCGCCTTCCTATTTGCTGTCCAGGTTTGCCCCAATGGTGGCAAACCTTTCCCGGTGCTCTCGGTCCAGAGGTACCTGTTGGAAATATGCCCTAGAGGCAACAATAAATTGATTATTATTACATTTCCTTGTTCATGATAATCGTTTATTATCCATGCTAGAATTGTATTGATAGGAAACTCAGATACATGTGTGGATACATAGACAACACCATGTCCCTAGTAAGCCTCTAGTTGACTAGCTCGTTGATCAATAGATGGTTACGGTTTCCTGACCATGGACATTGGATGTCGTTGATAACGGGATCACATCATTAGGAGAATGATGTGATGGACAAGACCCAATCCTAAGCCTAGCACAAGATCATGTAGTTCGTATGCTAAAGCTTTTCTAATGTCAAGTATCGTTTCCTTAGACCATGAGATTGTGCAACTCCCGGATACCGTAGGAGTGCTTTGGGTGTGCCAAACGTCACAACGTAACTGGGTGGCTATAAAGGTGCACTACGGGTATATCCGAAAGTGTCTGTTGGGTTGGCACGAATCGAGACTGGGATTTGTCACTCCGTGTGACGGAGAGGTATCTCTGGGCCCACTCGGTAGGACATCATCATAATGTGCACAATGTGATCAAGGAGTTGATCACGGGATGATGTGCTGCGGAACGAGTAAAATAGACTTGCCGGTAACGAGATTGAACAAGGTATCGGGATATCGACGATCGAATCTCGGGCAAGTATCGTACCGATAGACAAAGGGGATTGTATACGGGATTGATTAAGTCCTTGACATCGTGGTTCATCCGATGAGATCATCGTGGAACATGTGGGAGCCAACATGGGTATCCAGATCCCGCTGTTGGTTATTGACCGGAGAACGTCTCGGTCATGTCTGCATGTCTCCCGAACCCATAGGGTCTACACACTTAAGGTTCGATGACGCTAGGGTTATAAAGGAAGCTTGTATGTGGTTGCCGAATGTTTTTCGGAGTCCCGGATGAGATCCCGGACGTCACGAGGAGTTCCGGAATGGTCCGGAGGTAAAGATTTATATATAGGAAGTATGGTTTTGGCCACCGGAAGTGTTCTGGGCATCACCGGTAGTGTACCGGGACCACCGGAGGGGTCCGGGGGTCCACCGGGAGGGGCCACGGGCCTCGGAGGCATACATGGGCCAAGTGTGAGAAGGGACCAGCCCCTAGGTGGGCTGGGGCGCCTCCCCACCAAGGCCCATGCGCCTGGAGAGAAGAGGGGGCAAACCCTAGGGCAGATGGGCCCTAAAGGCCCATGCCTGGTGCGCCTCCCTCTCCCCCCAACCCCACTTGGCCGCCACCCTAGATGGGGATTGGGGCTGCCGCCGCCCCTAGGGTGGAAACCCTAGGTGGGGGCGCACCCTCCTCTCTCTCCCCTATATATAGTGAGGCCTGGGGCTGCCCATAACACACGTGATTCGATCTCTCTCTCGTTGGTGCAGCCCTGCGTCTCTTCTTCCTCCTCTCTTGCGGTGCTTGGCGAAGCCCTGCTGGATTGCCACGCTCCTCCATCATCACCACGCCGTTGTGCTGCTGCTGGATGGAGTCTTCCTCAACCTCTCCCTCTCTCCTTGCTGGATCAAGGCATGGGAGACGTCACCGGGCTGTACGTGTGTTGAACGCGGAGGTGCCGTCCGTTCGGCACTTGGTAATCGGTGATTTGAATCACGACGAGTACGACTCCATCAACCCCGTTCACTTGAACGCTTCCGCTTAGCGATCTACAAGGGTATGTAGATGCACTCTTCTTCCCCTCGTTGCTGGTTTCTCCATAGATAGATCTTGGTGACACGTAGGAAAATTTTGAATTTCTGCTACGTTCCCCAACAGTGGCATCATGAGCTAGGTCTATTGCGTAGGTAAGAAACGTTCTTGCTAGAAACCCATAGCAGCCACGTAAAACATGCAAACAACAATTAGAGGACGTCTAACTTGTTTTTGCAGGGTATGCCATGTGATGTGATATGGCCAAAAGGATGTGATGAATGATATATGTGACGTATGAGATTGATCATGTTCTTGTAATAGGAATCACGACTTGCACGTCGATGAGTATGACAACCGGCAGGAGCCATAGGAGTTGTCTTTAATTTATTTATGACCTGCGTGTCAACATAAACGTCATGTAATTACTTTACTTTATTGCTAAAGTGTTAGCCATAGTAGTAGAAGTAATAGTTGACGTGACAACTTCATGAAGACACGATGATGGAGATCATGATGATGGAGATCATGGTGTCATGCCGGTGACGACGATGATCATGGAGCCCCGAAGATGGAGATCAAAAGGAGCAAAGTGATGATGGCCATATCATGTCACTATTTGATTGCATGTGATGTTTATCATGTTTATACATCTTATTTGCTTAGAACGACGGTAGTAAATAAGATGATCCCTCATTAAAATTTCAAGAAAGTGTTCCCCCTAACTGTGCACCGTTGCGAAAGTTCGTCGTTTCGAAGCACCACGTGATGATCGGGTGTGATAGATTCTTACGTTCACATACAACGGGTGTAAGCCAGATTTACACACGCGAAACACTTAGGTTGACTTGACGAGCCTAGCATGTACAGACATGGCCTCGGAACACAAGAGACCGAAAGGTCGAGCATGAGTCGTATGGTAGATACGATCAACATGAAGATGTTCACCGATGATGACTAGTCCGTCTCACGTGATGATCCGACACGGCCTAGTTGACTCGGATCATGTAATCACTTAGATGACTAGAGGGATGTCTATCTGAGTGGGAGTTCATAAGATGAACTTAATTATCCTGAACATAGTCAAAAGATCTTTGCAAATTATGTCGTAAGCTCGCGCTTTAGTTCTACTGTTTTAGATATGTTCCTAGAGAAAATATTGTTGAAAGTTAATAGTAGCAATTATGCGGACAATAGAAGGCTTATGTCCTTAATGCATCGCTCGGTGTGCTGGACCCCGAATGTGGTCTGTGGATGTTGCGAATATCTGACATACACGTTTTGATGACTACATAATAGTTCGGTAATGATAAATGGTTTAGAATTGAGGCACCAAAGACATTGTTGAAATGTCGCGGAACATATGAGATGTTTCGAGGGCTGAAATTGGGATTTCAGGCTCGTGCCCACGTCAAGAGGTATAAGACCTCCGACGATTTTCTTAACCTGCAGATTAAGGGAGAAAAGCTCAATCGTCGAGCTTGTGCTCAGATTGTCTGAGTACAACAATCACTTGAATCGAGTGGGAGTTGATCTTCCAGGTAAGATAGTGATGTTTTTCCAAAGTCATTGCCACCAAGCTGCTAGAGCTTCGTGATGAACTATATCAGGGATGGATATGATGATCCTTGGAATATTCGCGATGTTCGACACCGCGAAAGTAGAAATCAAGAAGGAGCATCAATTGTTGATGGTCAGTGAAACCACTAGTTTCAAGAAGGGCAAGGGCAAGAAGGGATATTCATGAAACGGCAAATCAGCTGCTGCTCTAGTGGAGAAACCCAAGGTTGAACCCAAACCCGAGACTGAGTGCTTCTGTAATAAGGGGGGCAGTCACTAGAGCAGAATTACCCTAGATACTTGGTAGATGAGAAGGCTATCGATAGAAGTATATTGGATATACATTATGTGAATGTGTACTTTACTAGTACTCCTAGTAGCATCAGGGTATTAGATACCGGTTCGGTTGCTAAGTGTTAGTAACTCGAAATAAAAGCTACGGAATAAACGGAGACTAGCTAAAGGTGAGCTGACGAGATGTGTTGGAAGTGCTTCCAAGGTTGATATGATCAAGCATCGCACGCTCCCTCTACCATCGAGATTGGTGTTAAACCTAAATAATTGTTATTTGGTGTTTGCGTTGAGCATAGACATGATTGGATTATGTCTATCGCAATACGGTTATTCATTTAAGGAGAATAATGGTTACTCTATTTATTTGAATAATACCTTCAATGGTCTTGCACCTAAAATGAATGGTTTATTGAATCTCGATCATAGTGATACACATGTTCATGCCAAAAGATATAAGATAGTAATGATAGTACCACCTACTTGTGGCACTGCCATGTAAGTCATATTGGTGTAAAACGCATGAAGAAGCTCCATGTTGATGGATCTTTGGACTCACTCATTTTTTTTTTGAAAAAGGATTGAGACATGTGAACCATGTCTATTGGTATATACGCATGAAGAAACTCCATGCAGATGGACCATTTGGACTCACTTGATTTTGAATCGCTTGAGACATGCAGATCATACCACATGGGCAAGATGACTGAAAGCTTCGGTTTCAGTAAAATGGAACAAGAAAGCAACTTGTTGGAAGTAACACATTTTGATGTGTGCAGTCCAATGAGTGCTGAGGCACGCAGTGGATATCGTTATGCTCTTACTTCACAGATGATTTGAGTAGATACTGAGCATATTTACTTGATGAAACACAAGTCTGAATTATTGAATGGTTCAAGTAATTTCAGAATGAAGTTGAAGATCTTCGTGACAAGAGGATAAAATGTCTATGATATGATCACAGAAATGAATATCTGAGTTACGAGTTTGGCACTGTGAAAATTGTTTCACGACTAGTACCGCCTGGAACACCATAGAGTGATGGTGTGTCCGAACATCATAACTGCACCCTATTGGATATGATGCATACCATGATGTCTCTTATCGAATTACCACTATCGTTCATGGGTTAGGCATTAGAGACAACCGCATTCACTTTAAATAGGGAACCACACAAATCCGTTGAGACGACACCGTATGAACTATGGTTTAGTGAAACCTAAGTTGTTGTTTCTTAAAAGTTTGGGACTACGACGCTTATGTGAAAAGGTTTCAGGCTGATAAGCACGAACCCAAAGCGGATAAATGCATCTTCATAGACACCCAAAACAGTTGGGTATACCTCCTGTCTCAGATCCGAAAGCAATAGGGATTGTTTCTCAAATCGGGTCCTTTCTCAAGGAAAAGTTTCTCTCGAAAGAATTGAGTGGGAGGATGGTGGAGACTTGATGAGGTTGTTGAACCGTCACTTCAACTAGAGTGTAGCAGGGCACAGGAGTTGTTCCTATGGCACCTACACCAATTGAAGTGGAAGCTTATGATAGTGATCATGAGACTTCGGATCAAGTTACTCCCAAACCTCATAGGATGACAAGGATGCGTACTACTTCAGAGTGGTACGTAATCCTGTCTTGGAAGTCATGTTGCTAGACAACAATGAACCTACGAGCTATGGAGAAGCGATGGTGGGCCCGGATTCCGATGAATGGCTCGAGGCCATAAAATCCGAGAGAGGATCCATGTATGAAAACAAAGTGTAGACTTTGGCAGAACGGCTCGATGGTCGTAAGGCTGTTGAGTACAGATGGATTTTAAAAGGAAGACGGACAATGATGGTAAATGTCACCATTAAGAAAGCTCGACTTGTCATTAAGATGTTTTCCGACAAGTTCAAGGAGTTGACTGCGATGAGACTTTCTCACTCGTAGCGATGCTAAGAGTCTGTTGGAATTATGTTAGCGATTACTGCATTATTTATGAAATTGTGCAGATAGGATGTCAAAACATTGTTTCCTCAACGATTTTCTTGAGGAAAGGTTGTATGTGATACAACCAGAAGATTTTTGTCAATCCTGAAAGATGCTAACAAGTATGCAAAGCTCCAGCAATCCTTCTAAGGACTGGAGTAAGCATCTCGGAGTTGGAATGTACGCTTTGATGAGATGATCAAAGATTTGGGTTTATACAAAGTTTATGAGAAACTTGTATTTCCAAAGAAGTGAGTGGGAGCACTATAGAATTTCTGATGAGTATATGTTGTTGACATATTGTTGATCAGAAATGATGTAGAATTTCTGGAAAGCATATAGGGTTATTTGAAAAAGTGTTTTCAATGGAAAACCTGGATTAAGCTACTTGAACATTGAGCATCAAGATCTATAAGGATAGATCAAAATCGCTTAATAGTACTTTCAAACAAACACATACCACGACAAGATTTTGAAGGAGTTCAAAATAGATCAGCAAAGAAGGAGTTCTCAGCTGTGTTACAAGGTGTGAGTATTGAGCAAGACTCAAGACATGACCACGGCAGAATAGAGAGAAAGGACGAAGGTCGTCCCCTATGCTTTAGTCGTAGGCTCTAAAGTATGCTATGTAATGTACCGCACCTGAAGTGTGACAAACCATGAGTCAGTCAAGCGGTACAAGTGTGATCTAGAAATGGATCACAGGACAACGGTCAAGGTTATCCTTAGTAACTAGTGGACTAAGGAATTTTCTCGATTATGGAGGTGGAAAAAGAGTTCGTCGTAAAGGGTTACGCCGATGCAAACTTTGACACTAATCCAGATTATTCTGAGTAGTAAACTGGATTCGTATAGTAGAACAGTTATTTGGAATAGCTCCAAATAGAGCGTCGTAACTGCATCTAGGAGATGACATAGAGATTTGTAAAGCACACACGGATCTGAAAGGTTCAGACCCGTTGACTATAACATCTCTCACAAGCATAACATGATCAAACCCAGAACTCATTGAGTATTAATCACATGGTAATGTGAACTAGATTATTGACTCTAGTAAACTCTTTGGGTGTTAGTCACATGGGGATGTGACCTTGAGTGTTAATCACATAGCGATGTGAACTGGATTATTGACTCTAGTGCAAGTGGGAGACTATTGGAAATATGCCCTAGAGGCAATAATAAATTGATTATTATTATATTTCCTTGTTCATGATAATCGTTTATTATCCATACTAGAATTGTATTGATAGGAAACTCAGATACATGTGTGGATACATAGACAACACCATGTCCCTAGTAAGCCTCTAGTTGACTAGCTCGTTGATCAATAGATGGTTATGGTTTCCTGACCATGGACATTGGATGTCGTTGATAACGGGATCACATCATTAGGAGAATGATGTGATGGACAAGACCCAATCCTAAGCCTAGCACAAGATCATGTAGTTCATATGCTAAAGCTTTTCTAATGTCAAGTATCGTTTCCTTAGACCATGAGATTGTGCAACTCCCGGATACCGTAGGAGTGCTTTGGGTGTGCCAAACGTCACAACGTAACTGGGTGCCTATAAAGGTGCACTACGGGTATCTCCGAAAGTGTCTGTTGGGTTGGCACGAATCAAGACTGGGATTTGTCACTCCGTGTGACGGAGAGGTATCTCTGGGCCCACTCGGTAGGACATCATCATAATGTGCACAATGTGATCAAGGAGTTGATCACAGGATGATGTGCTGCGGAACGAGTAAAATAGATTTGCCGGTAACGAGATTGAACAAGGTATCGGGATACCGACGATCGAATCTTGGGCAAGTATCGTACCGATAGACAAAGGGAATTGTATACGGGATTGATTAAGTCCTTGACATCGTGGTTCATCCAATGAGATCATCGTGGAACATGTGGGAGCCAACATGGGTATCCAAATCCCGCTGTTGGTTATTGACCGGAGAACGTCTCGGTCATGTCTGCATGTCTCCCGAACCCGTAGGGTCTACACACTTAAGGTTCGATGACGCTAGGGTTATAAAGGAAGCTTGTATGTGGTTGCCGAATGTTGTTCGGAGTCCCGGATGAGATCCCGGACATCATGAGGAGTTCCGGAATGGTCCGGAGGTAAAGATTTATATATAGGAAGTATGGTTTTGGCCACCGGAAGTGTTCTGGGCATCACCGGTAGTGTACTGGGACCACCGGAGGGGTCCAGGGGTCCACCGGGAGGGGCCACGGGCCTCGGAGGCATACATGGGCCAAGTGTGAGAAGGGACCAGCCCCTAGGTGGGCTGGGGCGCCTCTCCACCAAGGCCCATGCGCCTGGAGAGAAGAGGGGGCAAACCCTAGGGCAGATGGGCCCTAAAGGCCCATGCCTAGTGCGCCTCCCTCTCCCCCCCCCCACTTGGCCGCCACCCCAGATGGGGATTGGGGCTGCCGCCGCCCCTAGGGTGGAAACCCTAGGTGGGGGCGCACCCTCCTCCCTCTCCCCTATATATAGTGAGGCCTGGGGCTACCCATAACACACGTGATTCGATCTCTCTCTCGTTGGTGCAGCCCTGCGTCTCTTCTTCCTCCTCTCTTGCGGTGCTTGGCGAAGCCCTGCTGGATTGCCACGCTCCTCCATCATCACCACGCCGTTGTGTTGCTGCTGGATGGAGTCTTCCTCAACCTCTCCCTCTCTCCTTGCTAGATCAAGGCATGGGAGACGTCACCGGGCTGTACGTGTGTTGAACGCGGAGGTGCCGTCCGTTCGGCACTTGGTCATCGGTGATTTGAAACATGACGAGTACGACTCCATCAACCCCGTTCACTTGAACGCTTCCGCTTAGCGATCTACAAGGGTATGTAGATGCACTCTTCTTCCCCTCGTTGCTGGTTTCTCCATAGATAGATCTTGGTGACACGTAGGAAAATTTGAATTTCTGCTACGTTCCCCAACAGTACCTTCTTTGTTTCTTTGGCTGGCTGGAAAGAACCTTGGGCATCACACTCCTTGGGGTCGGGGGACAGGGCCGGCTGCTTGCCGGCCATGGCCACGACTCAGTCCAACATCTTCTTTTCTTCGGCAATGACGAGGGACTCGGCCAGCCGGCTGCTGGCCGCCGCACACTCAGCGGACTTTTTGTAGTCTCCAGTTATGGTGATGATGCCCTTGGAGCTTGGTATCTTCATATTGAGGTAGGCATAGTGTGGTACAGCCATGAACTTGGCCAGAGCAGGGTGGCCAAGCAATGCATGGTACGGGCTCTCCAGATCCACTACTTAAAACCATACTGCTTCTCGGCGGAAGTGATCCTTATCCCCGAAGAGGACATCTATCTTGATCTTGCCGATTGGGGAACAGGACAGGCCGGGAATGATGCCATGGAACACGGTCCGACTGGGCATGAGTTGCTTTGTCTTGATGCTTAGCTTCTCCATGGTGTCACGGTACAGTATGTTGATGTTGCTTCCGCCACGCGGGAGAACCGGGCAGCGCGCCTTTTTGTAGAGAGGGTGGAGTCTAAGACCAAGGCATAAGAGTCGAGGGACGGCATCACCTCTGGGTGATCGGCCCGACTCCAGCTTATCGGCCTTTCCGACCAGTGCATGAACTTAGGGTTGCTGGAGGCGACGGCATTGACTTCTTAGTGCTGTCGGCGCCGGCTACGTCGGTCTTCCGGCTGGCTTGTGAAGACGACGTAGGCGGCTTGTTCATCGGGGAACTCGTCTTGAATGGCTCCGACTGCTGGTCGAGCGGCCGGCTGCTGAGGGGCCGGGGGTGGCTGTCCAGCAGGTGGAGGCGGTACTATCCCCTCGCCCTGGGAGATTCGCTTAAGCCAGTGACATTTCCGGGTCGTGTGGTTGGAGGGCCTTGCGCCACTGTGGAACTTGCAGGGGGCGTCAAGTGCTTGCTCGTAGGAGAAGGCCGGCTGCCAAGCCAGCCTGCCGCCCTTCGGCTTCTTGGGCGCGGGCCGCCCTTCGGCTGGTTCGTCTTCGACTGTGGCTACCTGCCGACTGGTGGAAGGCGGCGCGGGACCCTTGCGCTTATGGTCGTTCTGGTGCGGGCATCGGCTGGAGTCCCCAGCCAGCGTCTTGGGACCCGGGACGAGCACCTTCCCGGAGGCGTCGACTCGAAGCTTGGTCTTCATGGAGGAGTCAGCCGTGGCGTATTTATCCGCTATGACTAGCAGCTCATCGAGGGTAGTCGGCTCGTCGCACAGGAGTCGGTGCTTGAGGAGGGTGCCTTCTCGGCACCCGGCGGTGAAGTATTCTATGGCTTGAACCTCGTGCACCCCTTCGCAGGAGTTGCGGAGCTCGGCCCAGCGCGTGAGGTAGTCGTGGGTTGACTCATGGGGCCCTTGGACACACAAGGAGAGCTGTCAGGGCTTGGGAGCCCGCTTGTAGGTGCTGGTGAAGTTGCGGACGAAGGCTTCTGTGAAGTCCAGCCAGCTGTTTACACTGTAAGGCTTGAGGCTATTGAGCCAGGTGCGCGCCGTGCCTTGGAGCATGAGGGGTACATACTTCACGGCAACACGCCTATTGCCGTTGGCTATGCGAACCGCTGTGGAGTAGTCGATCAACCAATCTTCCGGCTTGACGGAGCCGTTATATTTGGGCGTGTCTCTTAGGAGCGAGAACCCTTTGGGGAAGGGCTCGTCGTGGATGCGGGGGCCAAAGCAAGGCGGGCCGACATCGTCTTCTTCTTCTAGGGCCAGGGATCGCGCTAGGCGGTCGATCCGGTGGCGGGCATCATTCTCGCTGACTCCTTCGCGGCGACCCAGTCGGCCGCTGAGAGTCGGATGCGTGACAGGCGGTGGGGTGGGATATCTCTCCCCACGAGGCGGAGGAGGGGGCGGGTTGCCTTGCCGCTCCACAGCTCGAGTGCGGCCTTCTGCGTCGCGCTCGATGGAGATTCGGGTCCGGCTGCGACTCGCAGACGGCTCCTTTTCTTTCCTTGCATGGGTGTTGCCGGCCGTCGGTGTTCATGACGTCGCACCATGCTCCCGGCGCGGGGGAAGACTTTCGGCGCGGATGCCGTCTTCATGCCGCTCAGCGGCAGCGTCGATAAGCTGCTGGATGCGTCTGGTCATGTAAGGGAGCTCGTCGGGCCCCAGTTTATCCAGCTCGTCTACCGCTGCCTGAGCGGCGCGTAGGTTCTCGAGAGGCGTGGCATAAACCGGGCGATCTGCTCCCAACATGTCGGTGATCGCCGCGCCGCGTTTCTTGATAACGCTGACACGGCTCGGCCCGTCGGGGGGTGCTGTGCCGAAGGCGGCGCGGTCAACCTCGCGCTGGTGAGCCTCGGGGAGGCGTCTCATGGAAGCTAGCTTCTGGCCCTCCGCAACGAGGGCGAGGCGGCGTGCCTCTAGTGTTTCTGCGTCGGCGTCAGACGGGATGGGGGCGGACAAGTCGTGCAACGCCGTCTGCAGGGCGTCGTGGGTGTTTCCGCCAGAGGCGGAGCCATGGCTGATGACCAGTACCTCGGTGATGGCGCTGTCGCTGCTGTCGGCTCGAGGAAGAGGGTCGTTGATGATGACTACGTCGGTGGGGAAGGCGTCGAGCGACGCAGTGTTGGAGTCGACGAGCATCGAATCGGTGGAGCCAACCGACTCCAAGTCCACAGCGGGCTCGCTGGATCGAGGAGGCTAACGAGGTGGCTCTCGTGGCAGCCGGTGCCCGCGTCGGACGCGGGCTCGTCGGAGATGCGAGTCTCGCCAAGAAGATCGGCGAGGCAGCTCGCCGCGCAGGCGTCAGTAACACCTTGTAGCGCGTCAGGGCAAGCGCCACTAGGCGAGCCGGGCTGGCTACGCTCACGGGGAAGGAAGAGGGTTCCCGTCCAGAGCAGATCTCCGGGCAACGGTGCACATGGCCCCACGATGGGCGCCAAATGTCGGGTGGTTGGGGCGACATATGTCAACGGGTGGCTTATCATTGTGGGAGCCAATAAAACGTTGCCGGTGCCTAGAAACGGGATGAGGCGAAGACATGCACGCCGGCGAATCTTACCCAGCTTCGGGGCTCTCCATGGAGATAATACCCCTACTGCTGCTCTGCGGGGTCTCCGCATGGTCACTATGGCAAAGTGTATACAGGGTTGCTCCTTGAGTTGTTCGATGGGAAGAAGAAGAAGGGCAGGGCTAGGTTTCTTCTCCCCTCGTTGTGTTGTCTAAAACTCTAAAAAAAGGGATCCCGATGCATGGGCGCCCTGGGGGGTTTATATAGGCCTACCCCCCAGGGGTACAATGGTAATCCAGCTGGGCCTAGGCCCTAGCTGTCTGCGTCTATGCTTGCCGGCTTCTCCGCCGGCCGATGGGGCCCACCGGCTAGTGGGCCCGCCGGCTGTCGGCTTCTAGTCGACAGGCCGGACCCATCGCTCGGGGGTCTTGTCGGGGGCTGGTTACTGTTGCCCTACCGCTGGTGGCACGGGCTTCGTCGTGGTAAGCATGGCTATGATGCCGTCATGTGGCGGCTCATTACTGTAACCTTACCATGTCTTGTCTTCTTAATGAGGCGCGCCCCTCGAGGAGAGGGGCTAGCCGGCTTCTGGGAGCCGGATTCTCCCCAGGCCGACTACGGGAGGCTTGGCCGCTTTCGGGTGTCCTTGCGTCTGTTGGGGCCTGCCACCCTTGGGCCGTACTGACAGCTCGTCGTGGGTGATGTCATGGTCAGCATGGCAACAGTGTTGCGCCGGACTGGGACGGCCGCCCCGCACGGCACACTGTGACCATGCGCGTCCCGGGATTCGGGGGTGGCAGGCTTGACTGTAGCCACGCCCTGTCTTGTCGCCGTTATGTGGGTGTAGACTTTGAGGGCACAGTCTTGGCCGCTGGTTGGGGGCCGGCCTCTGGGAGGTGGCCTTCGGGTGGCCGGCTTCTTGGAGCCGGCCCTCTCATGGCCGGCCTCTTGGAGCTGGCCTTCTTGTGGCCGGCTTCTCAGAGCCGGCCCTCTTGTGGTTTCATTTGGGAGGTCTTGAGGCAGGGCCGCCTTCGCCAGCCGCTCTAGGAGGTAGCCGGCTGGAGGAAGACGGCCCCACGCCTTGGATCTTGAAGGCTGAAATGACTCGTAATTCTTCCAAAGTGCCTGGGGGAGCCGGCTAGGCTACCCGTGGTCATTTACTCCGATAGGATAAGATGATATAACTATATTATGTCTTTAGAAAATGGGTTGGCATGCCATAATTCTGATACATGTTGTCTATGTAAACATCATGGCATGACATAATTCAAATATATGATTTATATACTAAGGAAGTTAGCAGAGGGAAATCGCATATATGATGTGTCAACTAAGGAGATGGCATTCAATATTGTGTATATGATGTAAAAACTAAGCATTGCAATACAACATATGCATTATATGAGTAATATAACCCTGCCAAGTTTGAGCATACACCTCAGGGGGATAATAGGACTGGTCATCTGCCTCTGAATCCTCCTCTGAAGAGCTATATGTAACCAGCAAGATATCTGCTTCAGCAGGTAGCATTGTCTGCTCTGAAGACCTTGTTTTCACTCCAGATTTCTCCATCACCAATTCAAATGGCTGATGCACAGGAAGAGCAGTTGAATATACAAACATTGTCGACAAAAGCAATGAGAAATACAAAAAAAAGTACGGCATGATATAATTCACATATATGACGCTTGCCTAAACAGCATGTCATTGCATAATTCACATACATAATGCCTTGCAACAAGATAACATTGCATAATTCACATATATAATGTCTGGCAACAAGATGGCATTGCATAATTCACATATATGGTAATTAGACACTAAACAAGTGGCATTCACACAAAGCATGTCTAAACTAAGCAAATGACATAGCAATGCAAGATACCATACGCACGATATGAGCAACATAACCCTGCCAAGTTAGGGCATGCACCTTGGGGGGAAATATGACTGGTCATCTGTCTCTGAATCATCCTCTTAGGAGCTATCGGTAACCAGCAAGACATGCGCTTCGTCAGATAGCATTGTCTGCTCTGAAGACCTTGTTTCCACTCCAGATTTTTCCATGACCGTGTCGAATGGCTGATGCACAGGAAGAGTAATTGAATGTACTAAAATTGTTGACAAATTTAACACGTAATAAAAAAATGATGGCATGATATAATTCACATATAAGATGACTGGCTAACCAGGGTGGCATTGCAAAATTCACATGTATGATGCCTGGCTAGACAAGCTGGCATTGCATGATTCACATATACGATAAAGAAACTAAACAGATGGCATTGACACAAAGCATGTCTAAACTAAGCAGATGACATCTTTAATGTATATAGTAAGCAATGCAAGGCACCATATGCATGATATTACCAACATCAGCATGCCAAGTTAGAGCGAAGACCTCATGGGGTAAATAGGAGTGGTCTTCTCCTTCTGAATCCCCCTCAGAACAGTTATCTTCCTCTTGATTACGATGCGAAATGGGTGGAGGGGGGCTGCCTTTGTGCCCACCATGGAACGACGTCTGCATGAAATTTTATTGCCACGCAAGGCTCGTCTCTTTTGCTCTACATGATCAGTTCCATTGTGTACAATAACTGGCATGCATAGGAATAAAACATAGTGAGATTATGTAAGGAGTGCATGCACAAATCCAGAGTGATGGTAGCAAACTGTGGATAGACCCAAAACCAATGATAGCAGGCAGATAATAGCTTTAGTTAAAAAATACAGATAATGGCTCCTTTAATGTTTGTTTGCACCCAACATGAAACTCATAGTAGACACCAGAGATTAACCAGATAGTAGACATATAGTACTGATTGCTGCCCCAATATGTACCCCACAACCATTTAAAAACTCAAGTTTCAGCATTAGTTTGGACCTGACTCGGAGTCTAATAGGTGAACGCGATGATAATGTAGCATGTCATCATATTAAGCGACGCATAACATAAGCAGACACGGAAGTGTGCGACCTCTCTTGCGGACCCGTGTAGTCCTCAAGGTCATCTGCTCAGTTGATGATGGTAATGCAGTTGTCGTGGCTGCCGGCGGTGGGGAAGAAGATCTGAGGCGGCGAAAGACAGTCTGGAGAGCGGATCCCTGCTGTGGTGAACCCTTTCGTCGTTGGAGCAGCTTAGCTGGGGTGGAACACAGCGCCGCAGGAGCAGGACAAAGCACACAAGGTTTTCTTTGACACATATCTATAACAGAAGTAATTGAGTAAGGGCTTGTTTGAATTTGAGGATTCTAACAATGCAGGGATAGGAAATAGACAGGAATAGGGTAGGAATGCACGTGCAAAACAGAGAATTTAAAAACATAGGATTTCTGCCAATCTGGGTGTTTGATTCATAACCATTGGAAGATCACAGGATGCAAAAAAGCATGGTGAGATTAAGTCAAACCACAAGAAAATGTATGGTTATAATGCTATTATGCTACTATCTCTTAGTCTTCTGTTTGATGAATAGGAATATGAAAAGGAGGAGAAGTGGAAATTAGAATTCCTACGGTTTTTCTTTCAAGGAAACACTAAAGGAACAAATCCTACAGTTTTCCTTTGCTCCATTCCTTTGCACCAAATTCATGAAAAGTAGTACCATAGGAAACTTTCCAATTCCGATGTTTTTCATTCACTTTTCCTTTCAAGCACTGGCGATTCTAGTAGGCAGGCTTGAGCAAGGAAAATCCTACACTAAAAAAATGTTTTTGTGCTACTTCTATTACTTTGGACCCAGGCCACTGCCATACTAGCTCAACTCCCAGGCCCATCGACAAATGCACAGCTCAAACGCGCAGAGATAAATAATGATGACGTTCAAGAGAGTCCATCACGGATAGCTAAGTTGCCCGGTACCTCACTGCTTGTCATATAGTAGGATAAAATAATCGTATTTCTCGTTACTATGAGTGCTCAGTGGACAATATAACATGTAGTGTAAAAAAAGAGATGCAACAAGTGTACAACCTCTTTGGCGAAGCCATGTTGATCTCAGCGTGACTGGGTTGGCCGGTGAGGATGCTCCGGCTGACTTGGCTGTCGGAGGAGGGGAAGAAGATCTTAGGCGTCTAGAGATGGAGCCCGAGGTACTGCTCCGTTGTGATGGAGGGTTTCATCGTTGGAGCAGCTCCGGTGACCTGTACGACGCCGAGGCTGAAGCAGGACAAGAGAGACAACGAACAATGTTAACCTGAGTCGAATTCTAATAGCATCTCCAATACATGACGTAAAATACATAACCACAAAGTGCTAGATGTAAAATATATCAGCCGCTCATCTCTGAACTTAACTGTAGAAACTGAATTTAACTGTCGAAACTGAACTTAACTGTCGAGACTGAACTTAACTGTCGAAACTGAATTTTGCTACCGAAACTGAATTTTGCTGTCGAAACTGAACGCACTAGCAAGGTGAGTCTACACGTCGGTCGACTGACTTTTTCATCTCTGGTTAGTCGATTTTGCAGCCATTGGATACGAAATCAAGGGCCTGCGGTTCATCTTCAACCTCCACCCCCATGAGCCGCCAGCCACCACCGGCCAAACAGCAGCCCCCCGCCGCCCGCGGCCGGCGGTGCGCCACCCCGCCCGCTGTCACATCCCTAGTTCTGGTGATGCTTAGTGCTTGCATTAGAGTGTTGCATCAGGTTTAAATTCTATTCAATTTGAAATGGGAAATGTTTCAAACCCTAGCACTAAAGCAAATTCAAATAGATGCAAATTAAAAATGGAATTTCAACTAACCCAAAATGCTTTTCAAAAATGTTCATGGCCTTTGGAAAATGTTGCAAACAACAACCAGAGGTGATGCACATTTTTGCTATACATTTTGGATTTTTGAATGAACCCATATGTATTTGAATTGGAGCTGTTTAAAATAATATAATTATTTTGAAGGCTCCAAAAATGTTGGAAACTGGTGAGGGCCTCTGGTTTATTATAACCAGTGGTCACAAGGAATCTCAACATTTCTATAACTGTGATAGTATTTATTTTAAGTCAAAAACAAATGTCAGAATTAGAAAAGAAAACAAAAATATGGAAACCCTTACCTGGGCCACTTGCTGGCCTGGCTCTAGGCCGGCCCACCTGGCCCATGCCAGTCACCTCCTACCTCTGCCAGTAGGCAGGGGAGGGAGACAGCGCACGCGCGCCCGCGGCGCCACGCACCTCCCTGCTCGCCTGCGTCATCGAGGCCACCGCGACGCCTCGCGTCTTCTCCTCGGCGCCGCCTTGACCCCTGGACGCCACTCTCCCCTCCTCTGCTCTCCCTCACCTCTGCCCCTCTCTCTCACTCGCGCCCGAGCGCGCTCATCGCCGCCGCTCGCTGCTGCCACGGCCACCGGCCACCGCACGCCTCACCGATGCGCCTAGGAGCTCCGCCTCGCCGTCCTCTTCCTCATCGCCGAGCCACGAGACGTCGGGTGCCCTGCTTCACCGCCATCGTTGCCTTCTTCAACCTCGGGACCGCCTGCCATCTCCGTCGATTCGGCCACTCCGGCGCGCCCCCGAGCCCGCTAACCATCCTTGCAGCTCCGCGGTGAGCCGTTGACCCGATTCCCCCTTGCCCCGTCGTCCCTCGCGTGCTCTAGCCCCGATCCCCAACCATGCCGAAGCTCCTCGCCGCCGGGCATGGCGCCGCCGCGGACACCGGCCCTGCCGCTCGTGTCCGAGCTCGTCAGCGTGCTCAGTGAACCCCCAGGAGCACGTAGCACCCTCCGGTTTCTCCTCTGGTGCACCGTAGCATCACCACCGCCTGCACCCGAACTCCGGCCGCCGCGAAAGCGGACACCGCCGTCGATTTAGGTCGTCTCCGGCGACCCCTCCAGCACCAGCCGACGCGGACGAGGCTCAGGGTTCCAACGGTCCAATCCGCGGCCAAAACCGAGGCCTGTGGGCATTTTCCGAAGCCCTCCGCCGCGCCTGTCGTCGCCGGCGTCGAGTCGCCGGTGGGTTTGACCCCGCCGGCCTGGGGTTGACCCCGCTGACCGGGTTTGACCCCGGCTGGGCCCAGTTGACCCCTCTGGCTCAATGACAGGTGGGCCCGGCCCTGCTAATTAATTAGGATTAGTATTAACTGTTTTAGTTAAACTAATTACACTGACACACGGGACCCACAGGTCAGATTTGACCTGGACCGCGCCCCGTTGACCTGCTGACGTCGTGATGATGTCAGGCTGACGCAGTAATCCTTTTCTGAATTTAAATAAATCTTAAATGATTTGTTTAATTCAGAAAATATCCAAAACTTTGAAAAATCATAGAAATTAATCTATAGCTCCAAATGAAAAGATTTATATATGAAAAATTATCAGAAAAATTCAAGGAATCCATCTGTACCATTTTCATGCATGTTTAAACAATGTTTGTCCTCTGTTTTGGACAAAACACATAAAGGGCATTTAAATAATCATATATGGAGTTGGAATTTGAATCATGTATTCAAACCAACTTCATTTAAATCATAGCTAGATGCATTAGCTCAAATCACAGCATATTGCCATGTCATGATCATGCATCATATTGTGGCATTGCATTGATTGTGTTCTTTCTCAGTTGCCGGTGTTTGTCCCCTCTCGATAGACGATGTGCCGACGATGAGATCGATGACACTGATGAAGAACTATATTATCTTCAGAAGTGCCAGGCAAGCAGAACCCCCTTGTTCATTCCGATAAAGTCCCACTCTCTCGCTCCTGCTCTCTTTTATTGCATTAGGACAACAACGATTCATGTGTTACTTGTTGCGGTAGCTGAACCCCTTTATCCTTTGCATGACCTGTCATTCCACAGTAAATAGATGAAACCCACTAGCATGAGTAGGAGTTGTTTGAGCCCTGATGTGCCTACTCATTCATGCTTGTCTGTCATGCCTGCTACTGCTTAGAGTTGAGTCGGGTCTGATTCATCGGGAATGAATTAGAATGGTGATGAACATGCCCTACTGTGTGTGAGCTAAGTGTGTGAACACGATTTGGTAAAGGTATTGGTGAGAGGCCATGTAGGAGTACATGGTGGGTTGTCTCATTGAAGCCGTCCTCAGGAACTGAGTTCTGTGTTTGTGATCCATGAAACAGTTACTACCACACATTGGGATCCTTAATTGACTCTCTCGGCTTCTTAATCACCCTTGTCCTCTGTCCAGGAGTTGCAAGTAGTTTCTGGTGTTTGTAGTATGCTGGGGGCCGCACGCAGCGCTGACCGTAGGGGTGGGCTGTGTTGCGGTAGGCACGTGGCACGGTGTACCGATTCGCCCGTTTGGTGTCTCGGGAACCCTGCACACATCGTTCGGGGCCGTTAGTGGAAACCTCGGCCGGACTCCCTGCGGATGGAACCCGAATAGGCGATAAACCTGGACTAGAGACTTGAGTGTTTAGGTAGGCTATGGCCGACACCCTCGCTGGGCTTCCGCTTGAAGGTTGTCGAGTACATGTCGTGTAAACGGCGGTAAGTGGTGAGAGCGTGTGTGAAGAAGTACACCCCTGCAGGGTTAACATCATCTATTCGAATAGTCGTGTCCGCGGTTATGGACTTCTGGGTTGCCTATATCAGTTCATAGACAAGTGAAAGTGGATACTCTAAAATACGCAAGATAAGCGTGAGTGCTATGGATGGCCTTCTCGTAGGGAGACGGAAGTGGATTCATAGTGGTGTATTGATATGGTGAATATGTGGACTCGTGTGCGCCACCTCAAAAGAGTTACTTGCAGTCGTAGTTCAGGTTAGCCACTGAGTCAAAGCTGGCTTGCTGCAGTCAAACTCCACCACCCCCTTTATTGATACTGATGCATATGTAGTTAGTTCTGATGTAAGTCTTGCTGAGTACAATTGTACTCACGTTTGCCTATTTTATGTTTTTGCAGAGAGACTTCAGTCTCGCTAGTAGTTCCGTGTGGACTTCGACGTTTAGCTTGTTACCTCAGCTACGATCTTGTGCCCTCGGCAGGATCTGGTAGATAGTCAGGCTTCTCAGCCTTTTTCATTTGTAGATGTCTGTACTCAGACATGTTAAGCTTCCGCATGTGCTTGACTTGTGTGCTCTGAATGTTGGGTCATGAGACCCATGTTTGTAATATCTCGCTCCTCGGAGCCTAATGAATAAATACTTGAGTCATAGAGTCTTGTTGTGATGCCATGTTGTATCTACTCATATCGGGCATATTGTGTGTATGATTGAAATGCTTGGTATGGGTGGGATCCGACTATCTAGTTGTTTATCCTTGGCAGCCTATCATATGGGGAAATGTAGTCTAGTGCTTCGGAGCGATAGTAGTCCGCTACAGCCCGGTTCACCGGAGTCCTGCTAGCCCAGCACTACTGCTCGGAACACTTGACTGGCCGGCATGTGATTCACTTCGTTCCTGTGTCTGTCCCTTCGGGGAAATGTCACGCGGTGACATCCGGAGTCCTGTTAGCCCAGTGCTACAGCCCGGATTCACACGTTGATGACCGACATGCTCGATGTGATTCATGTATGCCTGTCCTCATAGGTTAGCGCCGCTTTGGGTTCACGACTAGCCATGTCGGCCCGGGTTCTCTGTCATATGGATGCTAGCGACACTATCATATACGTGAGCCAAAAGGCGCAAACGGTCCCGGGCCAGGTAAGGTGGCACCCGTGGGAGTACCGTGCGTGAGGCCGCAAAGTGATATGATGTGTTACACGCTGGATCGATGTGGCTTAGGATCGGGGTCCTGACACCCGCCCTGAAAACACTCCCCACCGCCGGTCCGCCGCCGCCCCGGCCATCCCTCTAGGCCCCCCGTGCCGAGCTTTTTCTCCGGCGATCCCCACGCCACCGCCCCGCCAACGCCCCACCACCGCCGGCAACCACCGCCGGCGACCACCGCCCCCATCCTGAACCCTAAGATAGATAGTGGGGTACCTCTCCGGTGAGCCCCCCTCCCCGCTGCGGCTGGTTCTTCCTTCACCCCGGCGAGCCCCCCCCCCCCCCCCCCGAAAATCGACTGACCCAAAAGTCGATTCAGTCGACTGAAGTGTAGCTAAATCGGAGAAGCATCGCAAGCATGAGCAAGAGCGAGAGTAGCAGCGCGAGCAAGAGCAGACCAGGCAGGGGACCGAGAGCAAGAGCAGAGCAGCAGTGCGAGCGAGAGCTAAAGCAGCAGCAGCTCCTACTGATGTGGACGTCGCCGCCGACGGAGCGACGCCGTGGAGGAAGTGGCCGGCGACGCCGCCGTGGATGGAGTCGCGCCGTGTCGGCTCGGGACTGAGCGCCGGCAGCACCATGAGATCGAATCAAGAAGAAAATGCGGCGATTAGTGTACAACCTCTTTGGTGGCGCCGATTAGGCCGCAGCTTCATCCGAGGAAACGGTGATGATGATGCTCTTCCGATGGTGCAGGTGAAGACGGCGGTGCGGGAATGGAGGTGTCGCAAAAGACGAGGGGAACATCGGGGCAGCTCCTTGGAGGTGGAGGACGGGGTGGCTGAACCGGCGGGACGATGAGATTGACGACGGATCCTCATCCGGTACGGTGGATGAGGGACGTCGAGGTGCTGCTGTGGACGACGTCGTCGGGGAAGAGGCTCCGGCTGGGTGGCGGACGGAGCAGGATGTGGGGCTTAGTCGCGGGTTTTCGCGGCCTCGGTGTATGAATGGGTGGGCGGATGGGATGGCAGTGGGGAAGCATGGATTAGAGATGCGCTTGTCTGAAATGTGGGGTAAGTTATGAAAGTACCCCCACCGATTTGAGGCGGTTCTTTCGGTTCAGGGGTACCACGGGCATTTCCCATGTCGGGATTTCACAGGAGGTGGGAGTTTTCGCGCGCATTGTAATTTCGGAATAGCAAGGCGCGGGTTGAGATGGAGGGATTTGTCGGAGCACAACGAGACAAAGATATATCTTAAATATTTCGGGCTACCAAGGCGCGGGTTGAAGAGGCGGGAGTTTCACAGCATGATAGACAGAGACGCTAGCTTGAATTTTCGGCATAACAAGGCGCGGCTTGAAATTTCGGAAGAACAAGCTTAACATGTACCCAAAAAAGACAATTTGCACCTCAACACGCACAACACACACACAAACACCATTTAGACTAGAGTAAGGTACACGTGCATTGCATGCATGAGATTTGGCAACCAAATTATGAATAAATACCACATTATAGCATGCAAGCTTTGAGTCATATATGCATGATGTAGATGTTCATTTAATTCTTATAGTTCATTTCATTCAAAATCATCTAGTTTTTATAAGAAAGCTAATCTATTTTAAGATTCATGGAATTGTGCGTCGTAAGACATAAAGTAAAAACAAATAATGGCAAATCATGTAGAAAAACATTTGGGCAATTCTGATATGGAAGATTCTAGAACAAATAAGAAGTGTTTGTGTTTTGATGTTTGTGCATTATGCTTAAGTCCAACCATGGAGTCTTCTAGATTATACATGTGACGAAATCTGGTGGAATCTAGATGATATCCAACGGCCAGTAGTGCTCAAATTCGCCATCTTTGGACCATCGGATTCGCCTCATCCAACGACCATCTTTCAAAGTTAAAGTTACCCGCACACAATATAAAAAAATATATAATATAAAATATATATATATAGGGGTGTAGATAAAGATATGTGATGCGAAAGCCGCCCATCATCTCCAATTAGAATAGTGTGTCCATGCACGGATGTGACGTGGCCAAATGATGTCTGCCATCGGTATCTCAAATTCAAATCCATCTGACATTGTTCAATGTGTATACATTACAACATGCTCGTTTCCAAACCACATCACGCAGATCTCCGTTATATTCATGCATGTATGGGTTTCAAACATCAGGATCTCTTATTCAAATATTTGAATTCAACTTTACATTGATTATGACCTCACCTATTCTTTTACACCCACACAGTAGTCTTCTCTTTATAATTGTACCACTAACTTTCTCTCGTGCATGCATGCACACACACTACCAGTCGGCATTATCCATCGCACGCATGCAATCTTTTTCTTCAGGTCGGTCTCCCATGAAGGCACACACCCACACACATCCCCCTCTCCATCATATCGGGCATTCTTTATCTCACACACGTGCATGCGCAACGATCGATGTTCCTCTATGTATGTGTGTATATAGCTAGGTCTTTCATAGTTTTCTACACAAACCGATCAATCGATATATCCAGTGAGGTCTCACCCTCTTTCCCACGTCCACATCGATCAATCTATACCTCTCTATATAGGATTAACATATATAGCTTATACACCCACATTAATTATATATCCAACGTCCCCCTCTCATCATCCATGTCTTCCGCTTCATCTCTCAGACGCGTGCACAATGGCGAAGACAAGGGGCAGTAAGGGCCCTGCCCCCCTCCCCCCCTAACATCACTATATATCGAGGCTAATATGAATGTGATCATTAGACAATTGCTGCTAAAATGGTTTAAGTTCATGAATTGACCCTCCTCGTAAAGGATTAGCAATGCTTGGCCCCCTAGCTCATTTATTTTTCATGGCTCCGCCACTGCGCGCAACAGCGCACGTGTTCGCCCCCTCTCTCTAAATATCGATCTCTCACTTGTGCATTCCTTCATAGTCTCCCTCCACTCGGCCCCTCGCACCATCTTCTAGCCCCCACTGGATTTTGCTACATGTACAATCTAGCAGACTCCATGGTTGAACTTAAGCATAATGCACAAACCTCAAAACAACAGTGGTTCTCTTTTGTTCTAGAATCTTCCGTATCATAACTACCCAAACTTTTTTTCTAGTTGAATTGCATTATTTGTTTTTACTTTATGCTTTACAATGCACAATTCCATGAATCATAAAATAGATTAAGGGCTTCTTTGATTCAAAGGATTCTCAAAGGAATTTTGGAGGATTCTAATCATTAGGAATTTTTCCTATCTTGGTTGTTTGATTCGTAGGATTGTAAACCATAGGAATTTTTCCATATGATTCATTTGCACTAGATTTCATAGGAAACATCCCATCCACTCAAACCTCTTTGAAAGAATTCTGCGTTTTTCTGATGCGCAATCAAACACTCGTACAATCCTGTAGGATTCAAGACGACATTCCACTATAATCCCATGTTTTTCCTATTCCCGCGTTCTTAGCTTTTTTATAGAAACTAATTGATTTTGAATGAGATGAACTATAAGAATTAAACGACGGGCTACATCAGGCATATATGACTCAGAGCTTACATGCTATAGTGTGGTATTTATTCATAATTTGGTTGCAAAATCTGATGCGTGCAATGCACGTGTACCTTACTAGTACTTCGAGTATGTGCAAAACACGTAAATTAGAATACCAATGGCACGCTACACAGTGTCTCTCTTACAGTTCATGAAGCCATGTGGCACATGTGGAGGCATTGTCGCGACCTCCTTGCGTGGATTGATCACAGTGACGTGTTGCTGGTTCCAAAAGAATGTACTCGTCCTCCCTGAGCCATACTGGCGGTAGATGCATGAAGCGAAGATGCGCGCGCATGCCACGCACGCACACGCGGGTACACGGGAGGACGCAATTTTGTACCAAGATCCGCCCCATGTGATAATTTGACGTGTGTAAAGTCATTCACTTCATTGATGGTCAATTAATATAGCGCGTGCAAATTGAGTGGACGTGAGGGCGGAAGAAAGACATTATTACTCCATTGCGCGCATGCGAGTAGTTAAATCGTGGGTTGCTAGTAGTACTTCCATTCGTCTCCTTCGTATTTTGTGCCAATTTTTGACAGTAACATAATATTTACGCATTTCAGCAGTTTAGTACTTGAAATTTATGTTCCGCTAAACTCATCGGGAGCCGTTTCAAGCCTCGAAACCAAAACCATCAATTAATCTTTACCTTGTTCCCATCACATTCGAAAGTCTGCTCACACCTACTAGTATGTACCCAACCTGAACGTGTTCTCACTATGCAGGTATTAGTACTAGTGCTAGTACTTAGGTTATAAAAAGGGGAACTACCTAACCAAAAATTACTCTACCTTTCCTCCTCATAAGTGCTTCTTCTTCGTCCGTCGTTGCCATGGCCGGTGAGCAGAGCTCTAGATCGAGAACTACTCGTAACAAGGGAGCGGCAACCAAGTCTGCGGAAAAAAAGAGAGGGGTCGCCGCCACGCAGAGACCTCGAAAGATCTCTCACGGACAGGCGATGGCTCCTAGTAGCGCCCTAGCCGCGGAGGCCAACATGCCGAGCCGGCGGAGCTGGAGTCGTTATCCCTCGACGGCATGCCCGGTCAGCTCAATAAGCAGAAGGAGTTCATCCAAGGCTTGATGGAGTTGTTGAAGGAGAGCCTCAACGACATGCCTGCTGAGCTCAATCATCAGGGGGAGTTGACCGCCGGCTTGGTGATGCTACTGAAGAAGAGCATTGCCTTGGAGAAGAAGGCGACAGGCGAAATCCTGCGACTTCAGGAGGACAAGGCGAAGCTCTACCACGAGATCGACCTATTGAAGGAGATGAACGCCGGCTGGAAGAAGCTGCATGAGAATAGTACTTCCTCGATGAAGATGCTGCAGGCCCTCGTCATGGAACAGAAGGAGGAGTTGGCGAAGCTCCGCATCGAGCACCCGGCTGCTGTCAAGGTACGTAATGCGGCCGTGGAACAGATGATGAAGGCTCGCGTCGAGAAATCTCACGTTATGGACAGAATGAAGAAGATGGCGGAGGAGACGCGCAAGGAGATGGAGGTCGTGGAGGCGATGAAGAAGCAGTTACGACTCCGCGGTGAATTAGATCATTTGGGGTGATAATCTTCCTTCTTCTTTTGCTCCTGTGTTTCATCTTTTGCTTCGGGTGTTTCGCCGCACGTGTCACGTTCTCTGCAAGGCATGAATAGAACAATGGTTTTTTTAGGAAATGAATAGAACAATGCTAACAATGAGATGACTAGCAAATTAGATCATTTTTTATCACCATATGGCACTGGGCTGTCGTGTTTCGTGCTCCTCCGTCGCAGTACTACTCCAGTGGAAAACTTGAGTATACCGCATGGTTCTTTGCTCCTCCTCGATCAGGTCGTCGGCGCATTTATACGAGCAGTCAAATCACAAGGCCCCGCCTTCCAGCAGTAATGAGCCATCAAATCACAAAGGCCCTCGCCTCTCGTGAAACCGACCAAGCTAGACTGCCCCGCCCTCTAGCCTTTTAAAAAATGTGTACTTTTGTACAACAGTAGTATCGATGGATTGCGCCATGGAGCAAAACTTGAAATTAAAAAAAGGTGATACATATAGAGAGCGCTCGTCGCCAAATTATGCATATAGTACTATTAAAAAGGCTAGTCACAATAATGGTGTCCAGCACAACCCACCCCTCAAATAAAACTAAGAGGGTGCTTGGATACGTTTTAGTCCCATGACTAAAATTAGTGGGACTAAAACATGCTAGCCTCACCCATGCTTGGATCCAAATAGTAAAAAGGCTAAAATCAAGTTAATGACCATTTATTATCCTCCAAACCCTCCAATCCAGAACTCGCCTGTGTTAAAGAAGAGGAGTTAAATGAGTAGAGAGAGGACTAATCCACATTTTAGTAGGGGTACCCCTCACTAAAAAAATTTAGTCTCAAGACTAGTTTTAGCCCCTCTTTAGTCAGGGGTGCTTGGAACTTTAGCCTCTTAAAGAGACTATTTTTAGTCAGACTAAAATAAGTCCCTTGGATCCAAGCACCCTCTAAGCATCCTGGAATTCTTTGACAAAACTAAGCAACCTGAAATTCTTGACAACTAAACTGCTAGCTATATGATGTTGGCCATATATATTGTACGTATATAATGTGAAGAAACAAGTGCTATTACTATACCAACTAAAAGATGAAATGTAAGAAATACTAGTATGTACGTACTGAAGAGTTAAAGTAACAAGAAGAAACATAACATAGTTCTGCTGGGGGCTCAGCACAACACACCCCTCAAATTAAATTAAGCACACCTGAAATTAAACTTTGCAACTATTCCGGTAGACACTGCACTAGAACCACCATGAGCAATGGCACTGCCACCTTACTCGGAGTCCTCGTCCACGTCCTCGACTTCGTCCTTGTCCCTCTTCCTCTTGGCCGATACTTCTTTGCTTGAACCGCACACTTGGCTGTTGCTCTTCATCCAACCCTTGTAGATATTGAAGCAAAGGTAGCCATCCATTGCAGCATAGTGGATGTGGTCTATATCTAGTACATTCCGCTGCCATCCATGACGATGAAACATGTATGGAGGTTTCTCCAGTTTACCGTACGAAGGATGAACCATGGCTCCTGCCAGGGTCAGCATTGAAGGCTGAAGAGAGGACACTAGCCGATTCTTCTGGAGGTCGAAGGTGTTGCCTACAACGAGGCCTATCCGACGCAGGACTTCTTTGTCGTTACCAAAGTCTACAATAACGAATTTGACTAGGTTGCTCTCGAGGAAGTCTTTAAAATCCTGGCACTCAACGTCGGCATGGCATATGTGGTAGACCAAGCATAAGTCATGCACGCAAACCTGGATCACGGCGGGCTTCTTCCTCTCTTCATCCTTTAGATCCTTCTCTCGTCCTAGGACTATGGTCTACTCAACATCTAGCCCAGCGACCCACTCATCATCTGAGTTTTCGAACATGCGTCTGAAGCGAGAAAGGCATCCTTTCACCGTCGCGGAAGAACGGGTGTAGATGACGTCGAACTCATCACCGGTGATGGTTCTAACCTTGTACTCACCGCAGATCGTGAAGATTTGGGATGCCATGGATTTGGGAGGAGGGTTAGGATTAGTGGAACTGCCTAATGTGAATGGACGGGACAACTAGGAGCGAACCGCCGTAGAATTGAAGGACGTGTGGGGACGAGTAGGAGCGAACTGCCAGCGTGCGAACGGCAGGGTAGTGGCTTTCCATTCTCCCATGATACGGGCTTCCGAGAGCCCTTGGATCTGAGATCGAATGGTTGCATGGCGTGATTCTAGACCTGTGGGTGAATATCCTATCCTGGAGGGTTATTCTGCAAATTTTTAGCAACTTAGCATGCGACCGTTTGATCTCAGATCCAAGGGCTGCCAGTAGCCTGTATCATGGTCGTGCCTACCACGACTGTCGTGTCGCTCGTGCGGTCGCGCCCTTGGAGATTTAACACGGTGTTAGGCTATCTAATGTTGGCATGTCATACATAGTCATTACTTAGTCACTCATACTACAACAAGGTTGGCTATAAATGTATTTTTTACTCCTCTCTATCTCTTTCTTCGTACTCCCTCCGTCCCATAATAGTGTAGTGCCAAAAACATTCTTATATTATGGGACACAGGGAGTACTAGTATTTATTGCATTTACCAAGGAGTGACCTCTTCCAATGAAATGGTGTTGCTAAGTTTGCTTCATTTAATTAGCTATAGACTCAAAATTGTCTTTTCACCTAGGTACACGCGCTTAGCACCGTTTCTTCCTTGGGTCACCAAACTAGTCTCTCTCTTCTTGATTAACTTGCCACATCAGACTTTATGCCTATGTGGCAAGCTTAAGCACATGTAGGAGCAAGTAAAAGTAAGTACAATAGTGCGCTTTACATGGCATTTTTGCATATGTGGAGGAAAGAGAGGCAATGAAAAAGTGGAGAAGTGGGCTCTCATGCAAGAGCCAGCCTCTACTACATGGTGGAGCATTGGGAGAGGCACCTGTATGGAGGTGGTCAGGAATCGGGAGACTCACGCCGGTCGTAGCGTCGCAGTTAAAATGATAATGGCAAGTCAAATCACGGGGCCCCACCTGTCCAGCAGTAACTCGATGTCAAATCACACAGCCCTACGTTTGCAACAGCCTACTCCCTCGTCTTCTCGCGTCTCTGTCGAACCGACTAGGCGGAACTGCCCCGCCGCCTACTGCACAGGAAAAGCCCCGCCCTCGACTTTTAAATAGTATACAGTATACTAATTTTGTATCCATGGATTGCGCCTGCACCATGGAGCAAAGCGTCTAGAAAATGGCGGTACACATGTACAGAGTATACAGCACGCCCGTCGCGTTCGCGTCGCACCCCAGACGGTCAGTCGGTCTGGCACGCTGTTCTCCAAATGGAACGCGCGCCATATTGCGTTTGCACACACATGTGGGACAGCAATTGAGAACCGACCATAGGCACACTCCCCGGCCCCGCAAGTCGGGTGACTTAATAGAAGAGGGAGACAAGCGATAGTACTAGAGAAGTGTTGTACTACGTTGGTGCCTGGACGATCCCTGCAAGACACGGAAGATCAGTTCATCCATGCATGTGACCAGACTCCAACAGACACGCCTGGATTGGCTATCGTCTACATATCGTGCAGGCTGTGTTATACATGGCTGTAGTTGTGGTGAGAAATCTAAAAAAAGGTTTCTTGTCATCTCACAAAATTAGGTGTCATGTGCTTCGGATCACTGCGAGGGTTAAACAGCGACAACTTAGTTGGGCTAGTCATTGGGGGCACATGCACCAACAGTGACTACTCGGCTGCCATCTAGGTCAAGTCGGCTATGTTAATTAGGACATCTATTGACGGACCCCTTTTCTACGAGCTTATCTTTAATTTGAGCTTTGTTCCTCGTTTAGTTTGTCCGTCGGGATTCATGTTGTCTCCTTTGAGCAGTGAGGTTATGATTTCTTGTCATGTGGCATTTTTTCGTGTTATATGTTATAATCCGGCGCTTCAGATCAAAATGACGACAACTGCGCCTCCGGGCCATGTGCATGAAGACTTCGCGACAGTCATTGACGAGGTCAAGCCGGCTCCGGTAGACAAAAGAAAACTAGTACTACTCCACTATATAGAGAAGAGGGAGAGGCGAGACGGTGGTTTTGGAATGGAGATGATGGAGAGGAGAGGAGGTGGTTTTGCAATGGAGAAGATCAGAAGAGGGAGAGGCGAGACGGTGGTTTTGGAATGGAGATGATGGAGAGGAGAGGAGGTGATTTTGCAATGGAGAAGATCAGAAGAGGGAGAGGCGAGACGGTGGTTTTGGAATGGAGATGATGGAGAGGAGAGGAGGTGGTTTTGCAATGGAGAAGAGGGAGAGGAGCGTGCGGCAGCGATTTAGGATTAGACGAGAGGGTCGGCGCGCTGTGACTGGATCAAAATCAAAATCAATTTACCCTTCAATTAAGAAAGCAACCCCACATTAACTAGTCTCCCTTTTATTCTGGGTCATAATTGACCATGCTTTTCGCACATCAAATATATGTTATACGTTGCAAAAATAATATAATTTGAAAGTACATTCAGATACGAACCAAACGATACAATTTTTTGGTGACATGCATTCACATTTTGCTTGTCAAATACAGTACGTGGTCAAATTTTGACCCAAAATACGCAAAACAACAAAAAAATACTTCCAAGACCAGCGCCGCTCTTCCGCTCTTCTCCTCTTAAACCACCGCCGCTCCTCTACTGTTCCAATCTAAATGCAGCGGCGCTCCTCTCCTCTTTCATTTCAAAACCACCGCCCCTCCTCTCCTGTTCCAGTCCAAAACCAGCGTCGCTCCTCTCCCGTTCTAATCCAAAACCAGCGTTGCTCCTCTCCTCTTCCATTCAAAAACCACCGCCGGCGAGTGAAGGTGTTGTGGAGAAGTAGATCGATGGAGGAGTACAACCGATACGTGAGGATCGCAGACGGCGACCCTATGAAGCTAGCTAGGATGTTGGAGATACAGTCTTGGTTTGACAACAAGGACCAACTAGAGGCGAAGGCGACATCCATGGCCAAATATCTGCAACAGAGCGAAAAGGCGGCGATACTCCCGGAGGGAGTCGCGCCAGAGTACATAGAGCTGCTCCTCTGGGCCATGGAGCAAACAGATTCATCGAATCCGATCGTGAGGGAGCGATGGTGGGAGTATCAATCCCAGATGGAGCATCCACCAGAGATTGAAGGATCGAGCATCTACAGGGTGTCATTTGTGAGGGTGTCCTGCCAGAGCGAGCCGGTGGAGTCTTCGTCGACAGAACCCAACTGCAAGAGGAGAAAAGCAGTTGGCCCAACGACGCTTCCCCGCCATCGTCTCCCTCGTCGTTCACATCGTCTCACGGGATGGTTGTCTGCTGCCAAGGAATAGGAGGGGGTGCCCCCCTAGCCCAATAGTCGGGCAGGTTGTGAATTGTCAGGAGGAGTTTAGGGTTGTCAGTATTTGCAGGTTGTGAATTGTGTTTTGTGTTGTGTATTTTGAGAGTACTTTCAGATATGAATGTCTTTTGAATTTCAGATTTGCAGTATTGAGCATATGAAGTATTTTATGAATTCTAGAGATATATTTTTAGCACTTAAAAAAGTAGTTTCATAGGAGTATAAAAATGCAGACAATGTGATTCTCAGAGAAGAAACTGCAAGTTTCAGTTTCAGATAAGAAACTGCAATTTTCAGAGGCAGAGCATTTATATTAACACGGACTTTTCAAACAGGGTTAACATCATGTTGGAAGATTTATTCATGGTCGAAAATGTAACTACCAACCAATTAACATCATGCTGATCAACATTCATGCATAGCACATCTTCATATGATGCACAGTCAAAATTCCCACGCAATGTTAAGTGTGCGAAACACAGAAAACGAGGGACGAAGTTTTGGCAAGTGTTGGACATGGTTTTGGGCTGCCCCTTCTAGGCTTTGATTTTTAACATGCGCAACCCATGACCTCGGATGGGAGGTCCATAGGCCGGTCGATACAAACAGGCCTATGGACCTCCCATCCGAGGTTTTATTTTTGGCAGCCCAATTTATGTATTTTTTTAAAGAAAACGCAGAGGTCTGTTCTATTTTTCTATATAAGAATAGGAACGCCAGGTCCAACTTATGTTTCCTTTCTAACTATATTATATATATTTAAATTATTTTATATGTTATTATATATTATTTTATTGTCATCATATATTTAACAGATACTTACATATGTAAGAAAACAATATCCCACATCTTATGAACTTATAAAATAATTTCTTAACAAATAAAATCCTGGATTGTTTTGGCACGAAAATCCTAGTGATTGTGTACAAAAGCTTGGTAAGATTTAAGGACGAATGTAATAATATCACTTATTATTAAATATATTTATAACAAAATGCTCAGCCCCTTTTTATTTTTTGATAACATTGCTGGCAAAACCCAACATTATAGTTAGAATCAGCCCAGCAAAATCGTGTATTTCGAGAAAGTGCAAATGGCCTGTAATTTTTTAGGAAATAAAATAAATGGGCCGCATGGACGCTACATTATTTGTTCACCCAGCCCAGCTAATGGCTATAATTCAAAAAAAAGATCAAATTGATTGTAAATTCTTCCGCGCAAAAAAAAGACTGTAAATTCTGAAAAAAATGGGTTGAATACGTGCCACATTTTTGGAGGCTGAAATGTGGGCCAATAGGTCGAAGCCAACGCAAGTCGTTGTCAATTTAGTCAACAAATGATTCTGACATGTTAGCTGTTAGATTTACATCCAACGACCGGCATCCATCTTCAATCTCTCGTCTTCTTCCTCCAGCGCCGCCGGGACCACCTCCCGCCTCCTGCTGCTAGCAGCTCTGCTTAGCACACTTCGCTATGAAGCGCTACTCCAGCGTTGGCCAGGCCATCCCTCCACCCCTCCACATCTCCTGTTCTTCTCCACCGACTGCCGAACAACACCGCACTAGAACCAGTTAACCCTCGTACACCTCTCCGTCTGCGACCCTACTCCCGCGTCTTCCCATCTCCGACTCGTTTTTGTCCGGGGCCTCGCCGACGTCCACCACCTTGGATGCGCTCGGCGCGGCGTGGTCAACCTGGTCAACGAACGACGCCATCAAAAGTAGACTGTGCGTGGAGAGGCTGACAGCTGGGTCCACGGCCGCACACAAGGAAATGCCTCCTTATTACGCGCAAAATAATGATTCCTCCACCTGACATCTAGGATCCACCGGAAGGGCCTCTGTATTTCGCGAAAATAACGTGCCCCCCGCTGACATGTCGGACCCACCAGCTATCTTCGCACGCAAGGAAGTGCCTCCTTATTACGCACAAAAAATGAATATTTCCCCTGCCAGCTGGAACCCAGCATAGTGGGAGGCTGACTTGTGGGCCTACCAACTTGACGGGGACGGAGGCTTTGTCAACTTAGTCAATATGAACGATTCTAGCTCCTGTTACCGTACGATGTTCATCCAACGGCCGTAGTGCTTCTTCAACCTCTGGTCTACTTGCTCCAGCCACCCAAACCAGTGACGGTCGTGCCGCGTGCTCCTGCCTCCCGTGGTCGGTTGTGATGCCGCGGAGGCCTCACCGCCCCTACTACTCCCACCGCTGGCCAGGCCATCCCTCTACTCACCCACACCCCCTGTTATTCTGCGGCGACAGCAGCCTGAGACCGCAGCCGAACCAGTGAACCCTCGTACTCCTCTTCGCGTGGGCATCCACTGCTGCGTCTTCCCCGGGTCCGAGTCGTCCCCTTCCTAGTCCTTGTCGTCGTCCACTGCCGTGGTGCTCTCGGCGCGGCGTGGTCAACGTGGTCAAGGAATGACTTCCATCAGACGTGGACTGTACGTGGAGAGGCTGACAGTTGGGTCCATGGCCGCAGCAAGGAAGTGCCTCCTTATTACGCGCAAAATAATGATTCCTCCACCTGACAGCGAGGACCCACCGGACGGGCCACCGTATTTCGTGAAAAAATATTTTCCCCCTGACTGCTGGGACCCACCAGCTACATCTTCGCACGCAAGGAAGTGCGTCCGGGCAAAAAAAGATTCGCCCCCCTGACTGCTGGGACCCACCAGCTACATCTTCGCATGCAAGGAAGTGCATCCGGCAAAAAAACGATTCACCCCCCTGACTGCTGGGACCCACCAGCTACATCTTCGCACGCAAGGAGGTGCCTGACAGTCGGGACCCACCTGGTCGAAGCGTACGTAGCGTTGTCATTCTGGTCGCGAACGTGTACGTACATATATACTGGTGGATGTAGAGACGCGCATGTGTCGTAGTAGAGGCGCGTACATGTCGTAGTAGAGGCGCGCACGTAGCATGTACACGTACGTACAGCGGCCAGGGTGCAAGAAAGAAAATACGGCCATGTATGTGTACATACGAGCGGGGTCTCGAACGCCTACTTGCGCATACGTACGGCCAGGGCTTGTCTACATGGCTGGGTCGGAACGGAGAAACAGCGTCATCGTCGTGTTCATGGGGAGGCAACGAAATGCATCGTGTTCATGGGGAGGCAACGGAATGCATCGTGTTCATCGGGAGGCAACGGAACGCGTGGGAGCCAACCGGTTGGATCGGAACGGAATGCGTGGTCGTGTTCATCAAGAGGGCTTGGACAGAACAGGCGATGGAAATGAGGCATGGCATACCGCAAAACGGATGAAACGGACCTCCTACGTTCGGAACGGGGTCCTGTTGATCGGGAGGGGTGTGGCGTACCGCAAAACGAAGGAAACCGACCTCCTACGGTCGAAATGGGGGTCCTGTTGATCGGGAAAGGTGTGGCGTACCGCAAAACGGATGAAACGGACCTCCTACGGTCGAAACGGGGGTCCTGTTGATCGGGAGGGGTGTGGCGTGCCGCAAAACGGACGAAACGGATCTCCTATGGTCGAAACGGGGGTCCTGTCCATCGGGAGGGGTGTGGCGTACCGCAAAACGGGACTCCACGGGATACTGTTCATCTCCACCGTCGACCTCCTCTAGCCTTCACGGGCTACCGTCGACCTCCTCCAGCCTCCACGGGCTCCTGTTCATCCAGCCTCCACCGCGCGCTACTCCACCGGCTACTGTTCAACCACCCCTCCAAGGGCACCCCTCCACCGTCTACTGTTCATCCAGTCCTCCACACCACGGGGTCCTGTTCAACCACCCCTCCACGGGCACCCCTCCATCGTCTACTGTTCATCCAGCCCTCCACCACACCACGGGGTCCTGTTCATCCAGAGGCGACGCCACCACTCACTGTTCATCCAACCCCCCCCCCCCCCCCCCCGCAACGCTCATTGTTCATCCCAGAGGCAGCATCGATCGGGTTCAGTTAGCAGCAGTAGCGAAGGAATCGCTCGATCGGGTTCAGTTAACAGCCATCGATCGATCGCTCGGGTTCAGTAACGCATAGCCTGCAGTGCAATCGCTCGGGTTCAGTTAGAGCCCAACGCCTCGCTCGGGTTCAGTTAGAGCCAACACCTCGCACACATGCGCGTACGTGTACGAGAGAAACGCGCATCGCTCGGCCCCCGACCTCCCACCGTAACCGGGAACTCCCCGAAATTTTCCTCCCCCTCGCTTCTACCACGGTTTTTTCCGTCATGGACGGCCCAAAGAATGTCATGCAGCTGCGTCTCCGGCCCGCCCAGGACCAAAATCCCATTTTCTGTCATGATTTTTTGTCATAGAAGTAGGAGCCCACCACATCTATGATGATACCGGGTTTTGTCACAATTATCGTCATAGAAGTGTCATATGTATGACAAAAAAAATTCGTTCGGCCCAAAATGTCACGGATGTGTCTTTTTTTTTGTAGTGATGGCAACCGACTCACCATCTTCATCATCATCATCATCCTCATGGTACTCTTCTTGGGCCATCAACCCCTTGGGAGGAGTCTTCTTGGTGAAGTTGCTCTTGTTGGGTGACTTGGCCTTGTCCTTTTGGATGAGCTTGACACCATTGTCTTCCCTCTTCTCATAAGGACATTCCGCAACAAAATGGCTCACATTGCCACAATTATATCAAGTCCTCACTCGTTGCTTGACCTTCGCGCCACTTGAGTTGTTATTGTTGAAGTTGGGCCTTGTGTTCTTCTTGCTCCAAAATTGCCTTGAAGCAAGAGCCATGTGTTCATGATAAGCATACTTTGTATCTTCGGGGTTGCTCTCCTCTTCTTCCTCTTCGTCCTCTTCTTCCACACTAGCCTTGGCCTTCAAGGCAAGATTGGGCTTCTTTGCTCTTTGAGATCGTAATACCACATTGTCGGCGGTCTTGTCCAAGATACTCATGGCCACAAACTCATCCAACACTTCACTTGAGGACAAAGTGTGAAAGTCCGGACTTTGATGAATGACGGAGGACATGGCCTTGTAGTAAGGCATCATGGCCTTGAGGAATTTGCGCTTGATCCAATTGACATCTGTATCCTTGCTCCCATGATCTCGGAGTGAGACCGAGAGAGTAGTTAATCTCCGATAGAGCTCACGAGGTTCTTCATCTTCTTTCATTGCAAACTCATCGGCTTCATCTTGCACTACTTCATAGTTGGAGCGTTGAATGCTTGCGCTTCCCCTGTAGAGGGAAACAACATGCCGCCATGCATCCTTGGCCACGGTGAAGGGTCGGAGATGAGCAAGATCTTCGGGTGGAATTGCATCTTGGATGATGAAGAGAGCATTCTCATTGAATTGATTATCCGCGGCTTCTCTAGGGGTGAAGTTGCTTCGGTCATGCGGATAGAAACCTTCTTCAATGATTCTCCAAAGGTTAGTATTAACATGGTTCAAATGACGCTTAAAACGATAAACCCAAGAATCAAAGTCCTCATGGTTCAAATGACGCTTAAAATGAGTGGAAGGAATCAGTCCACCATAAGTAAGTGGAGGTTCCACATGGGCAAAGATGTCTTAGCCATTTTTACCACTAGAAGAAGGAGCCTTTTCACTAGTAGCTTCCCCCTTGTCGGAGTTAGCATCCGTCACCTTGTTAGTGGGATCACCCACTTTCATCGATGCGGTAGATAGTTTAAGCCCTTCTAAGAATTTATTAAACATGCTTTCAACCTCGGTCGTCATAGAGGTTTTCACTGTGTCCAAAGCCACATTGAATTCCTCACGAGAGATCGCGGTTTCCCCATCGGCCGTAGATGAGACCGAAGTCACACCGGAGTGCTCCTCCCCACCGTCTACAGTGTCAAACATACTCTTCGGACGGCGAAGTCCTTAATAAAGAGATGAGGCTCTGATACCAATTGAAAGGATCGATATAGTTGACTAGAGGGGGTGAATAGGCAACTAACAATTTTTAGCTTTTCTATACCAAATTAAACTTTGCATCAAAGTAGGTTGTCTAGATATGCAACTAGGTGGGCAACCTATATGATGCAACAACAACAACAAGCACACAAGCAATGCAAGCAAGGGATATAACACAAATAAGGTTGCACAAGTAAAGGCACGAGATAACCAAGAGTGGAGCCGGTGAAGACGAGGATGTGTTACCGAAGTTCCTTCCTTTTGAGGGGAAATACGTCTCCATTGAAGCGGTGTGGAGGCACAATGCTCCCCAAGAAGCCACTAGGGCCACCGTATTCTCCTCACGCCCTCACACTATGCAAGATGTCGTGATTCCACTATTGGTGCCCTTGGAGGCGGCGACCGGACCTTTATAAACAAGGTTGGGGCAATCTCCACAACTTAATTGGAGGTTCCCAACGACACCACAAAGCTTCACCACAATGGAATATGGCTCCGCGGTGACCTCAATCGTCTAGGGTGCTCAAACACCCAAGAGTAACAAGATCCGCAAGGGATTAGTGGGGGGAATCAAATTTCTCTTGGTGAAAGTGTAGATCGGGGCCTTCTCAACCAATCCCTAGAAAATCAACAAGTTTGGTTGGCTAGGGAGAGAGATCGGGCGAAAATGGAGCTTGGAGCAATAATGGAGCTTGGGGATGGAAGAGGTGGTCAACTCGGAGAAGAAGGCACCCCTTATATAGTGGAGGAACAAATTCAACCGTTATCCACCAACTCAGCCTGCGTAGCACGGTACTGCCGCGACGGGGACGCGGTACTACCGCAAGGGCACACGGTACTACCGCAGGGCCCTGCGGTACTACCGCCCGTGCAGCAGAAACCAAAACAGCCTAGATGCAATGAAGTAGAGGGTGGTAGAACCACTGGCGCGGTACTACCGCTCGCCCTTGTGGTACTACCGCAAGGCAGGGATAGTCTAGATATTGGGAAGGCACGGACATATAAAAATATATCCGTGCAACTTCCGGAGAGTTGGGATCTATGCAAAAATCCGACACGGTAGTACCGCAAGCCAGGAGCGGTACTACCACGCGTGGTGCGGATGTAAAAAATTACATCCGCTCCTACTGCCGCGCAAGTTGCTGAGCCTGGCCAGAGCGCACGGTACTACGGAGCCCCTGGCGCGGTACTACCGCGTAGGGCGCGGATGTAAAAAATTACATCCGCCCTTACTACCGCAATAGCAACAGCGCCTGGCCCGAGGCCACAGTTCTACCGCTCCAAGGAAGCGGTACTACCGTCGGCACTTGCGGTACTGTCGCGCCAGAGGCCGATACTACCGCTACTAGGAGTAGTACTACCGCATGCCCCAATTCCGCAAACACGACATTTTTGCATAGACAAGAAAAGACGGAGGATACTCCAAAGTGCCAAAGGAAAGGCGGTGCAAATGGAGTAGCCGAGTACGTGATGATTCCACCCAAACCTTTCCAAAGCGGACCCCTCTTAATAGTACGGCTTTCCTATGACTCAAATCCACCGAAAAGAAACGTAGAGAAACGCCATCTTCAATAGTCTTCGAGGGGCACCAAACCGTCTTGTGCCTAGTGATGAAATGTCTGAAATGCTCAATGCACATGATTAGTCTACAAAAGCATTGTCATCAATCACCAACACAACCAAGGGATAAATATGCCCTTACACTTGTGCATCCAAAGACCCTTAAACCCAGTTTCATGTTACAAAAGTGCACTATATCTACCTATGAATTGAATAAGATCCTTCAAGTAAGTTATCATCGGTGCATAAGGCAATAAGATCCTTCAAGTAAAGAGTGCACTATATGTACCTATGGGTTCGACACTCTTACTTACTCGAATCAAACTCTATCTCGATGGCCGCGGGCACGGGGAATGCTGGCGCATGCTCACACACTTCCGACGAGCCATCCCTAGGTGACCCGGAGAAGTGGGGCGCACCCGAGTCATGTTGAGGTAGGAACCCGCACATTGGTGGTGTCGTGGAGGTGCGCGATGACTCCAGATGTGGTGGGCAACCAACCGACGAGCCTGTGCCGGTTGCGGCGCGGGAGGCGACGATGAGAATGGTCGGCTCGCCACAAATCCCGTGCATGAGAAGGGGACGCTGGGTGGCCTGCCTGACGAGCAGACCATTCTCCACGAAGGCGGCCTTTGCGATGCGTGGCCTCGGCTGCGGCGCGGCCGACATCTTTTATTCCGCGGCCACCTTCCTCCGAACAGCCCTCTTCTCTGGCTCGACGGCCCTCTGCTCCGACGTTAGCTCCTTCTACGGCTTCTTCTTCTTCTTGGCGGTTGGCCACGCAGCCGATAGTGGCCAGCGGGAGGGAGGCGGTTTGTCGGGTCGGCCATGGCGGGAGGGCGGGAGTGGCAGGAGGGTTTTGAGGAGTGAGAGGAAATGGAGTGGTTGTGCGACCGATTGACGAGCGAGAAGGATGATAAGGGCGGGCGTCGTGCCGGACAGAAAAACGGACGCCCCGTCCGTTTGCTTCGACGCGTTGGATCATATTTTCTCTTCACAGGGACCCAAACAGACCAGACAAAATGCGTCGCCGCTTTAAAGTTGGCCTAAAGGAGATAGTGGTTCGATTGGATGGCCGTCCGGACATTTTCACACCTAGAGTTGCTACCGAAAATTTTAAGATCGCTGCTACACGGACCACAAATTTACGGCCGACACCTGCACGATCCTACTCTACTTGGCAGCGTCAACAGCGGAAAAACAGCTAGCGTGCATGCATGAAGCGCTGTTGCGGAGGACGCATTCGTTCGCTAATCTGCCGAGCCCGGCCGCCGGCCAGAAACTCGCCCCTCTTCTGCTAAAGTTCAGCGGCACTTCCTCCGCCGAGAGAATAAACAACGACGAGGCGGCGAGTGTTAAATCCGCACGCAACCACCGCGTCCCGGTCAGACACCAACCAACCAACCACCTCCGAGTCCGAGGTCCACCATCCACTCCCCGCAGCCGGACACGATGTGCACCCTGGAGCAGCGTGGCCGGGTCTTCGTCCTCACCCTCACGGGCGACGGCGAGCACCGCCTGGGCCACCCGCTCATCGCCTCCATCCGCTCCGCGCTCGCCTCCGTGCTCGCGGCGGCCCAGGGCCCGGGGGCGGCCCTGGTGACCGTCGCCGAGGGCCGCTTCTTCTCCAACGGGCTCGATGTCGGGCGGGCGGGCGGCTCCCGCGCGCGGCTCCGGGAGCTCGTCGACGCGTTCCGCCCCGTCGCCGCCGACCTGCTCGCCCTCCCCATGCCCACCGTCGCCGCCGTCACGGGCCACGCCGCGGCCGCCGGGCTCCTCCTCGCGCTCTGCCACGACTACCGCCTCATGCGCGCCGACCGCGGCGTGCTCTACATGAGCGAGGTCGACATGGGCCTCCCGCTCCCGCCCTACGTCGCGCGCCTGCTCCGCGCCAAGATCACCCAGGCGCACGCGCTCCGGGACGTCGCGCTGCGCGGGAGGAAGCTCAGGGCGCCCGAGGCCAGGGAGATGGGGATCGTCGACGCCGTCTGCGCCGGCGCGCCCGAGACCGCCGCCGAGGCCGTCAAGCTCGCCGAGCGGCTCGCGGCCAGGGAGTGGGACGGCGCCGTGTACGCGTCCATCAGGGCCTCCGCGTTCCCCGATGCGTGCAGGGCCGTCGGGATCGCCGTGGAGAGCGACGAGGAGAAGAGCAGGCACTTCGCTTCCAGACTCTGATCAGCAGAGATGGGGAGGTCAGTCTCCCTCTGCAACTCTGACGAGGTGTTTGCTGAACTTTCTGAATAATGGAAATCGCTATTCTCTACTTGTAGTACCTGAGAGTAGCTTCGATCTGATTCAGGTCATCATAAGATACAGCTAGAGGGCTCACTCTAATCGCCCTTAGCATTTTGTTTTGTTTGTATAATTCTAGCTAGAGATGAAGCGGCACAATCTGCGAGCAAGGAGTGAGTACCCGAGCTATTAGCTGTGCTTAACTAACACTATGTACAGCCTTGTGAAATCTGAATACGACTGCGCCAAGATTTATCTCATCATAATTCTTGCGTACAATCTTTCTTCAAGCTCCTGAATCGACCTGCCTTTTTTGCTGCAGAGTGTCTATGGAGCCTGAAATCTCTCTTGGTATTCTGCAACTGTACATTGATCAACCGTCGATGATGTGAATGAAGCAGGCAGTACATACTACTTCTGCAGACGTTGTATTTCTCTTGCTTTGGAAGTGTGAAATAAACAGAATGCTGGTCTGTTTGTCTATGGACTGATTATTTTACTGTCGCTGCAGTGAGATTCTCATCTACAAAATCGACATATGACGTGCCAGGATGCATTTTGTTCTCTCGATATTTTTTTTATTGGAACCATATAAGATCATGTTTGCGTAGGAGGACATGGATTCAAATCCAGTCTTTTTTAGGGAGAATTGGCGGGTGTTCTACCTATTCATTTAAGATAGAAATAAGACACAAGGGCTCATCCAGAGAGGCTCCTACTATGAGCTCCGAAAAACAAGGGAAAGATTATACAACAAAAGAAAAGGAATTCGCCGAGCCGACTACAGTCCTAGGAGTCGGGTGCTGAACCCGGGGCCATGGCTGAGTTGAACATCATCTCTTATCTTGTCCATGATCTGATCTTCAAAATTAGCCTGTGTCAGGACCCAACACTTGGTAAGGGTATCTCCAAGGCCGACACTCAAACCGTCCGCATTTGTCCAGACCATGCGATTCGGATGTGTTTTGCCATCCAGTGCGGTACCCCATCCGTCCGCGTACCGGTCTGGACGTCCGTTTTCTCACAAACCAGAAGCAAACCGTGGGAAGCTTTGCAGGTGTCCAGACCGTTGCAACGTAACGACACTCCAGACACACCCAAAACCCTCCCCGCGCTACCTCTCCAACTGATGCGCCACTTCCCTCCCCGCATTCATGCCGGCCGAGAGTCGCAGCGACTGACATTGATGCCACGCTGGCCCTTGAGGCCCGTTAAAGGCGCCCGGCTGCAGATGCTCTTAGGAAGCCAAATCTACCCAATGCAGTCCAGTGACACTCACGGTGTTAGATTAACTCGATTCGGCTATAGATGCTCTAAATAGTTCCACAAGCCGAGTTTAGGTCCGGATTTGCTTGGTCCAGTTGTATAGTTCCACGAGCCAGAACTTCACCAGGAGGGCCGACTTCATCGGTCCAATGACCGCACGATAGACGGCGACCTACTGAACGTGCGCTCCAGTAAAATACACAACTTTGGTTAAGACATGCGTTAAAACTTGCACGGTTCGTCAGCCCAGCGAGAAAAAACAGCTCTGAACATTGTAAACTCATACTTGTAATACAACGGTAAAAATACTTGATGAAGCACAGATTCCTCGCAGAGCACAGGGGCACACAAAACGCATAGAGTTCAAAGTTGCATCGGTTCACATGATGCCAGACTGGAGATCGCTTCGTTTGTTTGTTTACAGCAGGTGAAATTGAGCGGGCAAACAACATGCCTAATGAATTTGGACTTGCTGATACTCCAATCTCAGATACAATATTTAAAACCATGCCCCTGATATGCCAATTTCGCATCACGAATGATTTCAGATCAAATGACCTCAAACATGATGCATTAGCCTGCACAAATCGTCGACCCAAAAGAAAAAAAAAGGAAACATTCCTGACCATTGTAAACATGGTACTTGTAATTACAACGGTAATACTCAGCCAAGCACAAAGCTTTCTGGCACAGCGCAGCGACGAACAAACACATATAGTTCAAAGTCACAACGGTTCACATGGTGAAGGCGAGACCAATGGAGATCGCATCGTTGTTTGTTTACAGCAGGTGAAATAGAGCGAGCAGGCAAACAACAGGCCAAATGAATTTGGATTCGCTGATTCTCCATCCCAGGTACAAAATGGAACTAGTCTACTATTGTACTGTTAGCCTCTCAAACGTAATATAGCTTTTTGCAAGATAATCCACTACAGAACCACCGAGTCTCTCTCTTCATGCCAATATCATCAACTCAATTTCGATAACACTTCTGGCCCATGCAATGCAATGTGTGCTTTTTGTCGCATGGACAAAGCATGCTCAGGCAGGCAGCTCGAGCTTCACGTTGTTCTTCCAACTGCAATGGCCAACACAAAATTTGTCAGAAGCCGAGGAGCGCGTGCATGAGAAACGTGTGTCGTGAAAGAACACAATGCAGTTTACCTCAAGAAATAGTAGTAGAAGAAATCTGCGTATAGACCAGTTTGGACCAAACCAGCAATCCAAGCTGAAGGAAAAAGAGAATTAGGGAATGGTAATTGTGATAAAATGTGAGGCATGAAACATGGGTGCAAACAAAGATTTGGACTCACGAATCCATCTGCTTTGGTGTCCCTCTGTGAAATAACGGTAGATCCAGTTTAGAATGTAGAATGCACGGTAGGCCCTGCAAAACAAGTATTGTTTAAGTAGAAACAGACGAAAACAACTGGAGATGCAGGGACGCACCCCGCAAAAAAAAACTGGAGATGCAGGAACACAAGTTTCAATAAGATCGGTTATTTCAAGATTGAAACTCATTTCTGCACAAATTTACAGGTCTAATTCAAGTCTAACTACAATATACTATGTACTCACTCCATTCCAAAATAAGGTGTACTAGTTTTTTCCAAAAATCAAACTTCTCTATATTTGACCAACTTTATATTAAAACATATACATATCTACAATAACAAATAAAAAAATGTGAAAATATATTTCATGATGAATCTTAATGATAATGATTTGGTATTGTAGATATAGAAGTTTGACTTTTCAGAAAATTAATAAACCTTATATTTTGGAGTGGAGGGAGTATATGCTAAGCGTAACGTAACCAACATGGCCACAACTAATTGAACTTGGAAGTTTCAGTTCAAGATTGAACCACGTCTAACCAAATGCACCCCAAAAAACTAAGCATGGATGCACCAATGCAGGAGTGCTCTATTTAACTCCAATGCAATCAATGGTTCAAAATAATTGGTGTTCAACTTGAACAATTTAAATTAAATATCCTGTAAACATTCAGGGTTATATTTCTAGAACAATGCAATAATTGATTGCACATGATCTGCCTATCAATTCAAACAGCTAAACAGGGTTATATTTCTAGAACAATTCAATACTTGGATTGCACATAATCTGAATCAATTCAAACAGCTAAACAACAGCTTTTAAATTTTCCCTGTGAGGTGTGAACCATCCAACACTTGATTGTTTTAGACCTTATATACATAATATCTTATGAACATGTAGGGTACAACAGAACTTATATGAATCATCAGATGAAAACTGGTTTCATTAGTAAAAGATAAGCCTATTTGGCGTAAACTCATACCCGAGAAACAGAACATATTGTCCAGTCAAGTTATCCACATTTCTGCTTCTCTGGAGTAGAACTAACTGCGGTAGAATCGCCACTGCCTCCAGGTAAATCGAAAATGCCCAACATATCTGTACAGTGACAATATTTTATGAGAAGTTCAGTCACCATAATAATGATTGCTATAATTGGTCACATTTCACTAACGTACTATGGGACAGTAAGTACCAAAAATCACAGCAAAAACAGGAACACCATGGACATGTTCCCCAAAAAAGGTTGTCACTTGCTAAATAAGATAAGCTGTAGCACACAAGCGAACATACAGACAGATGAGTCAAACTGAATTTACCCAAATAAGAAGAATTGCTGACTATATGCACACCGTGGACAGTGTAAAGAATCGCTAAAGCTTACAAGTTCCAACCACAGCATATACACATGTATATTCTTCACCTTTTATTCAACATGTAAGTTCTCTAGGATTGTGGCATCAGCCTTCAGCTTAATACTGGAGCTTTCTAGTGTACCACAGATTGTTGTGTAAATAGATTGAAATGCTGATATGATTATTCTGGAATTTGCCATATATCTAAGTCAAGTATGGTCATCACTGCATAAAAACAATTTCCCCAGTATTTTGTGAAAGATCAAACTGCAAAATGGTTTGACAATGTGGCTCCACTGGCCATACTCAGCTGAATCTGTCAAATGGCAGTGTCACACAGGACTAGCAGCCAATTTCCCACACACCAATTATGACCCTAAACAATCTACTAGCTACTACACCAAAACAAATATATATTTCTTTATAGCACACAGATTCAGCGAAAGTAACCGTTTTCATCTCAGATCTCGCAACCAACATCAATCAATTCAAAAAGGCAAGTAACAATGTGAGGCGGGTGAGGCGGCATCACCTCGCGGAGGGTGAAGCGCTCGTTGAAGATGAGGGCGAGCGCGAAGGCGGCGGCGACGAGGAAGACGTGGCGGAAGGTGTCCTGGTCCCGGTCGTAGGTGCGGCGCACCTGCGGGTGGCGGCGCATGTACCAGACGATGGCGGCTGAGGTGGTGATGAAGACGATCTTCATGACGGAGTTGTAGAGCGAGATGTAGTCGGTGAAGAGGTCGAGGTAGCGCGCCACGAACACCGCCAGGTACAGCTCCTGCGTCTTCCTCGACACCCCTGCGGCGCGGCGCAGCCAGATCCGTGAGCGTGAGCGACGGGCGAGGGGGGAGAAAAGGGGAAGGGGCGGCGGCCGGAACCCCAGAGGAGGACGGCGGGATGTTTGGTACCTGAGCATGACTTGTTGGCGTAGATCTTGAGGAGGAGGACGATGACCGAGAAGAGGTGGGTCATGTCCCCCAGGAACCGGAAGGCGTTCATGGCTGCTGCGGCTGCGGTAGCGCCGGCGGCGGCCCGGCGGCTAGGTTTTGGGGGTTTATTCGGTGGGAGGTCGCTCCAGATGCGGCGGGCGAATGGCGGAGGGGACACGAGGCGTGGCGATGGATGGAAGGGACGGGAAGGGGGGAGGTGCGGCGTGCTCTGTGTCTGCGCCCGGGTGGTGGGGCCCGGGTGGCAGCGGCCGTCGGTGCGGTGGGTCAGGCTCGAGGGGTGTCGGGCGCTGGCGCTGCCCACATGGCGGTGGGCGAGTGGATCCGTACCTGACGGCCACGTGGGCTGTTGGGGGAGGCCACGTGGCGGGACACCTCTCTCTCTTTTTTCTTTGTTTTTCTCCCTGACTTGTCGCCTGGAGTCTCGTCACTCTGCCGCTGATCCTTCCTCTGGCGTCTCGCTTCCGCTGCAATCCACCGTGCTCTCCTTTCCCAATCCACCGTGCTTCTTCCGCCGCGAGGATTCGCCCGTCGTCCGATCGCCCGATCGGCGGCGGCCATGGGCTGCGCTGGATCCACACCCAAAGTTGATGGTACCATCTTCTCTTTCTCGCTAGGCGTTATCTTCTCTCGCTTCTCTTCTTGTTCCCTTGCCTGGTTAGCTAGCCTAGGATCAGGGCTGAAGAATTGTACGATTGTATCGTATCATGGGGCTGCATCTAGAGCAGTGAGGTTAACTCCTTCTGTTGATCTGTTTCCTCGGCTTTTACTGCTCCCCGTTTAAATTGGTTAGTTGGTATTTCTACGAAAACGGACAGTCGAAGCTATCGATTCAGAGCTCCGACCAAGAAGCCAAGAAGAATTCAGTGGTGGAATTGTATTCCTGGTGTCTATTTCCATCAGAGGGGCAGGATTGTTCGTGAGGGTCGGATGCAGTTTAGTGTTAATATTACTATGGTGTGGTTTCTTACTAGATTTGCTGGTGTCCTGAATAACTTCTAGTCAGTGGTACATTTTTTGAGTTGCGGTCAGGCTCACAGCGGATGAAGTAGTGCATGTCCATGGAGGTAGCTAGCATTTGGATTTCGTTAGTGGGAAAATAAATTTATCATTACTCTGGAACGCTAATCAGATGAAATTATCCATCTAGGATCTCAGAGAAAAATGGTACTGATTTGAAGATATCTTCAAAAGCAAATGTGACAGTTCATTCTCTGATAGAATAGAGTTTGTTGGGATTAAGCGCAAATATTTCATATCAGTTGCTAACACCGTATCTAGTTCCTGGTACTTTATATCTAGTTCCTGGTACTTTATGAGGTGGAGCATTTCAGAAAGACGCACTCATTTGCGCCAATGCTTGGTGTACATACTATTTAAAGTGAACGTCTTTTCCCCACTAAATATTTGTCTATTCAGTGATCACTGATATAGTGCGCCCTTCTACTTTTAGCACTGATTCCACTTCGTTAGAGAGTTATGTGCGCTCGTAGTTCTGCTCAAATTAATGGCCAAGTAACTTAGGATGTACTTCCGCTTGTGCCATTCAGAAAATTACAAGATATTGTTTGATTCAAAAAAAATTGTAGGATATTGTTAATAAAAATGTTTGTTGATTTATGGATACGGTTGGGTAGGTATTATTATGGCGAGTTGATAAAACATGGGCGTATGGCTCTTTGTCAGCAATTACTGGACTAGAGACCTGCTTCTGTGTTGGAAAAGTTATACCATCGCCTCTTAACTGATGATATCCTTTGTGTGATTTTTTGTTTTGTTTTTGAAACGGACTTTGCAGGATATTTTCAAATTCCTATAACGTGATAACTACTTCTTGGTGCCTTTGGATTTATTCAGTAATCAACTAACAATTTATCTTTAATTAATACAGAGAGCAGTAAGAATCTAAGGAAGCCTAAGCCTTGGAAGCACACTCAGCCAATAACACCAGCGCAACTCAAACAGATGCGTGATGAATTCTGGGACACAGCTCCACACTATGGTGGACAGAAAGGTATTTAACCGTTTATACATAGTTGGTTGGAAGTTAATACCCTGTTTTAACTTCAGGAGGGTGGTTGGATTTGCAATGTTGCTCGTGGTCTCTATAAGTTATGGTAACATTTCTATGTGGTTTTATTTTGACGCTTCTGTCGCTATTCAGGTTGGCTACTGATATATCTTTGTTCTCAGTATATATACTTAAATTTCACTGTTCAAATTATCGCGCCTTACATATTAAATTTTATTTGTCCAACTAAAATTCTTCGGGGCAGAAAAGTTCAGGACCTGTTAACCAGATATAGTAAGAATTTCATTCTGAAGTGTTGATAATGACACCTGGGCTCATCGGTACTGATTAGCGGTACTTGATATTCTAGCCATATCAAATGAAAGAAAATTACTAAATAAAATGAAAGTACAATCCTAGTGCCACAGGGAGTCAGAGTTCATTTGTGTTCAGTCATCTATTTGCCGAGCTGGATAACGTCTGTTCATTTTGTTTTTACAATAAGCAGTTAGCGATATAAAAATGTTGTCTGGGCCGATGATAGTACAGGTTAATGGGTATATACAACTGCCGGATGCTTTGAATTTTGAACACCATTCTTCAACAATATCTCGACGGTTTTGCAAGTATGGCCTTGGTGACGAGTTGCTCGCTGTTTGTGCAGAGATTTGGGATGCACTTAGGGCCACGACAGACGCCGACTTAACTCTTGCGCAGACCATAGTGGACAGTGCTGGAATCATCGTTTCGAATCCTGACCTCACGCTTTGTTACGACGAGAGAGGTGAGCCTGAGTTCCTGTTTCCTCTTCACAAGTCGCGCTATTATTGTTCAGCTGTCTTTTCTCTTGAAAACTTATTTCTGTGGGAACTGTATGGATGCAGGTGCAAAGTACGAGCTGCCCAATTATGTTCTGAGCGAGCCGACAAACCTGATCCATGATGGCTGAACAGATAAAAACTCGGCGTCTGCATAAAACGGACGTGCACACGTTTGAGGAGAGTAGTACATAAAGCAGATCGATCCATGTAAGTTACGTAAAATCGTTGGTTTGTCGTTGGTTCGGGGTCGTGTTCATATCGTATCGACGGGATGAATCATAGAAGGGTCATTGGCTATCGACAGTTAGGGTGCTTTGCTAGGCCCTGTTGCAGGGCGGTTGTAGTCCTTGAGCTGTCTATATGTACCCCTTTCCTCTGTCCTGCTGAAGAGAGCTTCACCAGTGGTGTCACTGATTTTGACCCATGCGTTGCGCTTGCTGATTGCTCTCTCTCTATATATATATATACTAGACCATGAATGCGCGCGTTGCTGCGCCCGCCCATCTTGCCGAAAGAGCATAAATATTTAAAAATATATAAATAGTACAAATATTTGAGAACAATCTGAACGGTTCATCACTTCCTATTTAATGTTTTAGGTAAAGTGTTGCCTAAATTTTTATGCTATGATTTCGTAAATTGTCACACACATATATGGATTAACTGGAAAAAACATGACGTCCTAAATAATGTACGATACCATTGGAGCACTAACTCATTAAGGCATAATATTAATATGGTCTAAATGTAGCGTAAGTAGGGTTGGACTGAACAAAGCCAGCGAAGATAACAAAAGGCAACAATTAATTACTGCATCTGTTCCCTAATATAAGACCTTCTAGCTATTTTAAAATATTGACTCTATACGTACTAAAATGAGTGGACATAGATGCTGAAATGTGTCTACATGCATATGAATCAAGAAAAAACTAAAATGTCTTATATTAAGGAACGGAGGGAGTAGATGTTAGTATCAAAAGTAATATGAAATGTCGAGCAGAAGGATCTAGCAAATAGTTTTCAAACAATAAGGATAAGAATATATCCTATTCATTTTCAGGCCAATAATAGCATCTTAGCAGCTCTAATTGTTATACAAAGAAAAATGTATTCATCATTTGATAGGACAATACTTTTCAAGAGGATCTATAGATTGATGGATTTCTTCATAACCTCCCCGCTTTCCTTGAATATTCCTGGTAGAATGTCGGGCTCGCCACACAAAGCAAAAGAAGCAGACTAACAAGAAATCTTCGGAGAGAGAGTAGAAACAAATGGTATACTCAAAGTTATCAAGCAAATTACCTCAAAAACTTATCCAAGCAATGTTCATTATATGAACTTCTGAGGCACAACACCCGTTCGCATTGCTGATCTCTATCACTCTATGATAGTTGTATGAAAACTGAGCATGTCTACATTCATAAAAGATTACCTATGCAAAGGAAGAGGTATCCATAGTAGTTCAATAATTCACTGAAGGTCTGAAGCATATTCAAGGACAGAGAACCCAATAACACAAATTTAGTTGCTATCAAAATAAATTGCATAGTAGCTAGCAATGAATGCGGTTTGCTTCAATCCATCATATCAGCTACCTGTGAAAGAATAAGAAACAAAACCAGCTTAAATTGACTAATTATCTTTTGCCACGTAAAACAATTCAATGGACCAATTAAACCAAAAGATCTTCCTTTCCAGGATAGTCGCGCAGTGAAATCAGAGGCTTTGGTAACTTTAGTGGTTCTTCTTTAGCTGAATATGCCAAAAAATTCAGTGGAAATCAAAAGTTTATTGCGTTAACAACTGAACCAACGGTCCTGACTTGCTAAACAAAGGATCAAGCAAAGTTCATTCTACCTGCATCCCATGTATTAGTGAATACCCTATGAACACAAGTATCTGGATTGCCGTATCAAAGATAAATTTTGTCAAGCAATGATGAGTGAATTTTTACATAACCGGAATTACATTTATGTTTGTTTGTGATTTAAGCACGGTAGAATCCGTTTTCTACTTGACAATCTCGACATGTATTCTTCCTAGGCAACCTCGGTGAGGAAACAGATTTAATCAGACAGGTGTAGCGGACAACGTTGCCATTTTGCATACAGCTAAAGAGATGTTAAATCTGAAAATGCAAGAGTTACTGTGATTGTGGATGCAAGTGAAATCTTGATATTCTGCTCTTAGCAGATTTTTCTCTGAGAAATAGGAGGCCCTCTGTTGCACAAACAGAGTAAAACCAAATCCTTTAATATTGAGGTTTCAAGCATCCTTTGGTTGTTTTTGCATGAATAGAAAACACATTACACCACATACGAGCAGGAACGAAGAGGTCAACATGCGTTCTTACTTCTGAGTAACAACGAAATATAAGTATGTATGAACAGAAAATCACCAATCTGAGGTTAAAATGAGTGGTCTGAAGTTGATGTTATATGTACCTTGCATTGTTCAATTGCATAATTCTCAATGTAGTTCCTCCGGTAACAGGGCCAAAGGCACGAGGCCGTGAGTGAATTCCATTAGCTTTGGAGTGGCCAGGTCATAAGCAAGCACCGATGGTGGCCAAGTATTCGGGTCAATGGGGAATCGAGAAGTTGGATGGCATGTTCATGCATATACAGAGGAGCAGCAGCAGTTGTGATGCAAGGCGGGGAACGGATATCTTTACGCCATGGCACTTAACCTTGGTGAAGCATCCTTCTGGGAACAATATGTGGTTGTACAGGATGCTGCAACTAAAGCGAGAACAAAACCAAGACATCAAGAATCAATCACAGAAATCGAGAGTTTTTTACAGACTCCGTCTCAAAGAAACCAGCACCAGACAACCTGTCATGCACTTGTTAGCTGCGTAACCTGTTACCGATTCATTTGATCAAACAAATGCAAGGTAGCTGCGAGAGTGGAGGGCGGACAGCGGCAGGTATGTACCGTCATGGAAGGGGGCGAGAGGAGCCACCAACAAATGGGCGCCATGTGCTGCTGCCGCTAATGAAAGGGCGCCATTAGGTTTCAAGATCGCTTGCTCGCGGAGGGGATAGAGGAAGATGTGCTGCCAAAATAGAAGGCGTGGCAGTCCAACAGAAAAGGGAGGCAAGGGGGAGAGTGATTCAACCACCGCAGGTAACTTGCGATTAATAATGAAGTAACGGAAGGAAGGGGAACGGTAAAGCTTCCTCGCCGCCATGATTCCACCGTCGCCGGCTCTGGGCGAGCAACACCCCCACCCCACGCGCGCTCCCATAGCCATGCGCTGATCGCAACCGTGTGTTCACGATTAGGCATTACGATGCATCCGTGAATGAGAGGGCGCCCAGATCGCTGTCCGGAGCAGCAGCCCATTAACGTTGGGCCGACCGGGAAGCTCAAGTTGGAGCGGTAGAAAAGGCTGTGGGGTGAGATGGGATGACAGGACGATCAGGAGCGTTGAGTGACGTGATCGGACGGTTTTAAGCGTTAAATCGCTGTGGAGAGCCGTAGCTCGCCCCATTATACTGTTTCTCAATAGCAATAATAACGGGGACAGAGTGCTTGATTGCTTCTTGATTTGTCCCTTTAAACTGGTCCATTGGTACAGTGGCCTGGTCCCTTTGAAACTGCAGCAACAGCAACAGCTACCGTGCTCGTTCATACCATCAGTTGTCTGCTGAAAAGGAAGATTTTGTGCTTGTGGTTAGGATGTGGGCGACGTGATCGGCATAATTGGTCTGATGTCAAAAGTTGGCATGCCAATGTTTGGCATTGTGTCAAATATTGGCTACTGCTTGATTGGTTACCGAGTTGCCTTGCCTATCTCACATAAAGTTACCAATTGTCGGCAAGTTTTGGTATTGCCCATGGCAGCAAATATATGTATACACAACAACGCTGCCGAAGAAATCGTGTACATTAAGAAGAAATCATGGTGGAGCCCAGCTACATGATTCTTAGAACAGCTGCAGCAAGCGAAGCGATGGCCGATGGGTAGCTAATCGCGGATCTGAGATGTGATCGGCTATGGAACCAACCACTGCCGGTTCGAACTGGCCCGCGCGCAGTTAACCGGCGGTCGGTCGGTACAACGAGAAGGGGTTATTTTGTCATGAGCTTCAGGATCCGATCATGAGTGGTGCTACGCAAGCAGGAGCACGTAAATAAACAAGATCCAATACGTACCACTACCACATGAACGTTCTAGCAGCTCGTCTCCGGCTACGTTGGTGCTGCGTTTGCTTGCACAGTGCTGTCCGCTCGCTCTGTTGCCGCCGGTGTCGCCACTCCTCCTGTTCCTGTCCATGTGGGTCGGAGCCAACGAGGCCCGGGGGCACGCGCGAAAAGGCACGGCACGGGACACGCACGCCAAATGCCGTGCCGCACACCGTTTCATGGTGCTGCTGCTACTGCTACTGCTACTATGAACTTTTCCGTCCACAGATTCCCGGCTACGTTACGTACGTGGTCAAGGTCAATGGTGGCTGTTGTTTCTGTTCAGCCCGAGATTAGGCCGCAGGATGCTCGTATATGCAGCTCGGGGTTAGGGCATAGCCTGTCATTTTGTCCCTAGAAGAGTAGTACAAGCGTGTCTCCCACGTGGATCTCCCCTCCAACTCTCCTCTCCTCTGCTGTCCGTTTCAAACGGCTGTGGCGGGAGAACGCGCGCTGCCTTCATTGGAGGAAGAACCGGACAGAAATCCCCGTTCGCTCATGCTTCTTCGTGCCCGACTGCCTTCGAACCGCAACGCCGCTACGGGCGCCCGATGATTGCTCTGTCCAAATGCTTTTACCACAGCTCGGTGACCTCTGAGTCCTTTTTCTTTTCTTTTTTACCCAACGCTGCTGGGGGCGTGGTTTTGCTTCTCTTGCAGCGCAGGCTTTACTCCGTGCTGATCACATGCGCGCCTATGCGTTACAGCTTACACAAGACGGCGTGTTCACGTGTTGCGACCGGCGTAGGCGTAGCATTACGTACTACCGTCGTCGTTTCATGCTTCGAAAATGGGCCTCGTTTCGAGCTTTCGGTCGATGAGACACGTTCACGTAGCACTAACACGCTACGCTGAGTTGGGATCCCACCCCTCTCAGATATGGCGAGCGGTGCTTGATGGGAGGGACATTGTTGCACAAGGAGTGGTTCGGAGAATTGGTAATGGGGCGTCGACAAGTATCTGGCAGCATAACTGCATTCCTCGTGATAACTTCAAGAGGCCGATCACTTCACTTGTTCCTAATCCGCCAGAAAGAGTGTCGGATCTGATTGATGCTACCTCGGCTCAATGGAGAGAAGACCTAGTACGGTCTGTTTTTACTCCTTTTGATGCTGCAGAGATCCTCAAGATACCGTTGTGCACGAGGGGCATGGCATGAAGAGAGACGGGGAGTTTTCTCGGTGCGTTCTGCTTACCGTATGATACTAAGAACGAAGATCAGCAGGGAAAGATGGCTCCATGAGGAAGAAGGTACTTCAAATTTACAGGAAGCTAAGCAGTGGAGTGCAATATGGCACATACAAGTACCCTCGAAGCTGCGGATGTTTGTTTGGCGTCTAGCCAGGCAGTCGATGCCTACGGGTGAGGTCCTCCATCACCGAAACATGGTCGACAAAAATACATGCCACATATGCGGAGCCACAGACACATGGAGACATGCGCTGTTGAATTGCTCGATGTCGAGGAGCATCTGGGCTTTAGCTCCCGAGGACTTTGCTGAAAAGGTGATAAGCTGCCAGCATGATAATCCGAAGCAGTGGTTGTTTGCTCTACACGATATGCTACAGTCTGAAGAGTTCACTCGCCTTGTGGTGACAGCATGGGCGATATGGAGTGCAAGGAGGAAGGCGATCTATGAGGACATTTTCCAATCTCCATACTCCACGAATGGCTTCATCATGAGTTACTTGTCAGAGCTGCAGCAGATCAATAAGAAGTCACCAAGGTCGGTTACTGCGTCTGTGACGAGACCAAAACGATGGCTACCTCCGGTCCAAGGATGTGCCAAAGTTAACATGGATGCAGCGTTGTCGAGAGGAGGCACGTATGCTATGGTTGCAGCTGTGTGTAGGGACCAAAATGGCCTGTTCCTTGGAGCTTCGGTCGTGGGTTTCAGGCAAATCAATGATCCTCAAACACTCGAATCCCTGGCAATAAGGGAAGCACTAGCTTTGGCGGAGGACTTATACGTTCAAAGCATTCATGTGGGATCCGATTGCAAGACGGTGGTAGAAGATATACAGAGGGGTACTTCAGCTTCATATGGTGCGGTGATACATGAAATCATAGAACATTCTGCTAGTTTTCAGTTTTGTAAGATAGTTCATGAATTTAGGAGCTCAAACTTTGAGGCTCACAACTTAGCGAAGCATGCTTTATCTCTCGGGGGTGGCCGCCATGTCTGGTTAGGTCATCCTGGAGATCTTTCTTTCGTCCCTGTAAACATTGTGACGGTTTAATAAAAGCTTCGCGAGGTTGTCTCAAAAAAAAACTAACACGCTACTACGGTCATCTTAATTAGCTAGCGAAGCAAAGCAAAGCTCCAGCGGTTATGAGTCCAATCAGACTACCCACAGTGGGAGTAACATAGGTAGTAACATCACACATATCTAGGTTAAATAGATGATGTGGCATGCAACAAATGAAGAAAGAGATGAAAGTGGTAACATAACTAGTTATTATCCGTATGAGTAACATCACACATATCAAAACAAGATGTGTCTATAGCCTAATAAATGAAGTGCTTCATGTTACCATATGTTACTCTCCCCTATAGAGGTAGTAACATAAACTAGTAACATGATCATGTTATTAGTCTATGTTAGGGCATGTACAATGGTTGATAAGATAGCATTATCTTAAGTTTTGCATGTAAATTAGAGATGACAAAAAACATGTCTACAATGGGTCATCTCTTAGGCTTATCTTCAATAATTAGTTGTTCCTAAAAATATGGTGAGACAAATTGCGCTAAGAGATCATCTCTTGTCTTCTTTTAAATAAGATAAGACAAGCCTTCTCTTATGATTTCTCTCTCCTCCACCTCATCATTTATCCTACGTGACACTCTTAAGATAGAACCATTGTACATGCCCTTACTATCCATGGTGGTTAGTCTCAAAGGCTTGCTTATCTCTCCGGGCGGGTGGGGCCAGCCATTTCGGCGCCTACTAGCCGCTGGGGCCCGTGTCGCCCCACGACACGTGGGCTGCGTCCGTCCTCCTGGTTCGGTCGTCATCTCCGAGCTCGTCCGGTGCGGCGCGCTCGTGCCCCGCGGTAGACTAGACGTAGTAGACGGGGAACAAACATGTGGGCGGGTTACGATACGACGAACGGATGTGGCGCTTCGTGTCGCCCGCACACACAGTACTACGTGCGCTGTACGCGACGTGAAGGTGGTAGGGGCAGCTAATCAAGCATTAGTTAAGTTGTGGAGTGTACAGTGTACAAGAGAGCGCAGGCAGTGCTGTCACCAAAGAGCGTGCTCTTCCTTTTTTTTCTTTTTTTTTTAGAATGTTGGCGTGCTCTTTCTCTTGGAATGCAACATTTGAAAAGAACTCTTGGAATGTGAAATACATCAGCTCTCGTACTAAGTTTCCGTGGTAAGATCGATCGTGGGCTGGAAACCTCCTAGCAAGCCATGATGCTTATTCATTCCGAGACGTCTCTCCCAAAGTGTGCTCATATAGTATACAATTATATCGCCTGATTCTCTCTCTCAAGAAAAATATATCGCCTGATTATCACATCCCGTTTCAGTAAACCACAGTTTCAACCATCCCTATCATAACATGCGAGGGGGAGTAATAAATGGGTGAAGGCTACGGAAATTAAAAGCTCAGCATGGCCGCATGGGACAAAAAAATCAAGTAGGCAGAGACAAGCAGAGGTGTAGGCCGTGTTTGTAGGTGTAGTATTGATTAGCAAGCACCTCCTTTCTGAGCTGCATCGAATCCGTTATATGCTTTTTTTTTCGTTTTCAGTGACAAAAAGATGACGGATAGAAGCAATTTCCTAAAGGTGCATGATACCAGAACAAATGGATGGGCATGGCATTTGGCAGGTCACCTGAAAATCGAGAGCGGGTAGAGAAGAGGACAACAGGGTTGTTCATCGGAACCTTGCGTTTGTGTTCTGCTCACCTCATTCAAATGTGGTGGCCTTACCATCACATGATCAACACAACAGCAACAACAGAACAACAAAATCAAACAAAGCAAGCAATGTAATGACAGCAAACTTAACACAAGAAGCAAGGAAATGACAGCAAACTACTTAACTACATAGCATAAGTCTAGATTAAAAGCAGGGGCATCCTGCTTCCCTGCTCCATGCCAGGGTGCTGCTCCTGGCCAAAATATGAACAAGTTTCCAGCACAAGACCATAAAAGTTCTTCACTAACACCTTACTTAACTTAACTACATAGCCTGCTTGATGTTACCAACGCAATTGTGCCTGCTGCAACGAAACTTGCACATTACCGAGGAGTCGTGGTTGTAGATCTGAACCTTCAGTCCGAGTCCTGAGATGCGCACAACGACGAGGTCGCCGGGGACGATCCGGTGGCGGCGGCACAAGTAGTTCCAGCCCCGGCCAAGCACCATGTGCCCCTCGAAGTTCTGGACCTGCACCCAGAACACGCACCGCTTGTTCGCCGATAGCCTGACCACGCGCGGGAGCCGCTTGATGACCAGCCAGGTGTTCGTCACCTCCACGTACTTGGGAGGCACGACGAGCATGGCGAGGTCCTCGTTGTCCTTGATCTGCTGGTAGAACCGTAGCGGCTCCTGGCCCTGGCTCGGAGATCGTCCCCTTGAACGAGGCACGCTCATGAAGGCGATCCTGCCAGGCAGGTCCACCTTCCTGAGCCACCTGTTCGTAGGGATGAAATCCTCGGCGCGCTCAGCTCCGGCCACCACCTGAGCTCCTCCTCCCGGCACATCCCAGTCAGTCTTCAATATATAGTCATGTAGGATGACAAGTATTAGTGCACAAACTCTTTGCAAAATGGCACTGATCAGGGACATTTGCCCAAGAGCAAATGACACTGATCAGTCCACAAACTTTTTGAGGAAATGCCACTTATTAATGGCACTTGCTGTTGGGCTACAGCAAGTCCATTGATAAGTGCATTTTGCCCAACAGCAAGTGCCATTGATAAGTGACATTTGCCCATCAATGACACTTGTTGTTGGGTAAATGCCACTGATCAGTGGCACTGATCAGTTGACTTGCTGTTGGGCAAGTCCACTGATCAGTGCCATCTTCTTTGATGCAACTGGCACTCATCACTGCACTATCCTAATCATGAAAACATCTAAAAATAGCAACACCAAGTGCCAATAGCACCCATGTGCAGCCATGCAGATTTGGCACCATCCTAAAATGGTCCTACTACATGCACGTATAACATTCAACGCAAACCCTAGCTTGAACATGTATGTTAGCAACATGAAACATGAACATGCGCTAGTAGAAAACAGGGCTATGGTCACGGGGCAATATTCACATTAGTCCCGGTTCAGTCTAGAATCGGGACTAATGTGAGCATTGGTCCCGGTTCGTGCGGCTAAGGCATTAGTCCCGGTTCACCTGAGCCCTTTAGTCCCGGTTTAAGACACGAACCGGGACTAAAGATTAGACCTTTAGTCCCGATTCGTGCCTCGAACCGGGACTAAAGATTAGACCTTTAGTCCCGGTTTGAGGCACGAACCGGGACTAATGGGGTTGAGACCTTTAGTCCCGGTTCGTGCCACGAACCGGTACTAAAGGTCCCATTTTCAAACTCTACCCCCCTGGATCGCCTTTTCAGTTTAAAAAAAAAGAAAATGATGGAATTATCAAAAAAATAAAAGAAAATAAGTTTCCCATGTGATATGTGGTCTAGTTGTTGGGAAAATTTGCAAATGTGAATTTTGACTTTATTTGCAAAATCTCTCTGAAATTTGTAAAAATGGGCATAACTTTTGCATACTAACTCGGATGAAAAAGTTTTTTTTATATGAAAAATCTTCTACTCGAAAAGTTACATCCGAATTGAACCCCGTTAAACATTCTCAAAATCCTCAAAAACAAAACAGAAAAAAACTTACGGGGCTTTTAAGATCTAGAGTGGAAAAAATCGAAAAAATTTCAAACAGTGGGCAAACAGTGGTCAAACAATGGTCAAACTAATTATTCTAGAATATTAGTGTTACTAAATAATTATTTCAGTTATTTCAATTTTGGTGAAATCTGGTCAAACTATGGTCAAACAATGGTCAAACTAATTACTCAAGAAATATTAGTGTTACTAAATAATTATTGTTTTTTAAAACAATAGTTTCAAACTCAAACAGTGAAATGTGTCACTTCATGCTCAAGCAAAATTCCTGAAAGTTAATAGGATTGACTGAAGGAAATATGCCCTAGAGGCAATAATAAAGTTATTATTTATTCCTTATATCATGATAAATGTTTATTATTCATGCTAGAATTGTATTAACTGGAAACATAATACATGTGTGAATACATAGACAAACAAAGTGTCACTAGTATGCCTCTACTTGACTAGCTCATTAATCAAAGATGGTTATGTTTCCTAGCCATGAACAAAGAGTTGTTATTTGATTAACGAGATCACATCATTAGTTGAATGATCTGATTGACATGACCCATTCCATTAGCATAGCACCCGATCGTTTAGTATGTTGCTATTGCTTTTATCCATGACTTATACATGTTCCTTTAACTATGAGACTATGCAACTCCCATTTACCGTAGGAACACTTTGTGTGCTACCAAACATCACAACGTAACTGGGTGATTATAAAGGTGCTCTACAGGTGTCTCCAAAGGTACATGTTGAGTTGGCGTATTTCGAGATTAGGATTTGTCACTCCGATTGTCGGAGAGGTATCTCAGGGCCTTCTCGGTAATGCACATCACATAAAGCCTTGCAAGCATTGCAACCAATGAGTTAGTTGCGAGATGATGTATTACAGAACGAGAAAAGAGACTTGCCGGTAACGAGATTGAACTAGGTATTGGATACCGACGATCGAATCTCGGGCAAGTAACATACCGATGACAAAGGGAACAACGTATGTTGTTATGCGGTCTGACCGATAAAGATCTTCGTAGAATATGTAGGAGCCAATATGGGCATCCAGGTCCCGCTATTGGTTATTGACCAGAGACGTGTCTCGGTCATGTCTACATTGTTCTCGAACCGTAGGGTCCGCACGCTTAACGTTACGATGACAGTTATTATGAGTTTATGCATTTTGATGTACCGAAGGAGTTCGGAGTCCCGGATGTGATCACGGACATGACGAGGAGTCTCGAAATGGTCGAGACATAAAGAATTATATATTGGAAGCCTATGTTTGGACATCGGATGCATTCCAGGTGAAATCAGGATTTTACCGGAATACCGGGAGGGTTACCGGAACCCCCCGGGAGCATAATGGGCCAACATGGGCCTTGGAGGAGAGGTGAGAGGGCTGCCCTAGGGGCTGCGCGCCTCCCCCCCTTTCCCTAGTCCTATTAGGACTAGGAGAGGTGGGCGCCCCCTCTCCCTCTCTCTCCCCCTTGGAGAATCCTAGTCCAACTAGGATTGGGGGGGGGGGGGATCCTACTCCCAGAGGGAGTAGGACTCTCTGGCGCGCCAAGGCTTGGCCGGCCAGCCCCTCCCCCTTGGCTCCTTTATATACGGGGGCAGGGGGCACCCCATAGACACACAATTGATCATTGAGATCTTTCCTTAGCCGTGTGCGGTGCCCCCTTCCACCAAATTCCACCTCGGTCATATCGTTGCAGTGCTTAGGCGAAGCCCTGCGCCGGTAACACATCAAGATCGTCACCACACCGTCGTGCTGACGGAACTCTTCCCCGACGCTTTGCTGGATCGGAGCCCGGGGATCGTCATCGAGCTAAACGTGTGCCAAGAACTCGGAGGTGCCGGAGTAACGGTGCTGTGATCGGTTGGATCGCGAGGAGAACGTACGACTACTTCCTCTATGTTGTGTCAACGCTTCCGCTTCGGTCTACGAGGGTACGTAGACAACACTCTCCCCTCTCGTTGCTATGCATCACCATGATCTTGCGTGTGCGTAGGAAATTTTTTGAAATTACTACGTTCCCCAACAGTGGCATCCGAGCCAGGTTTTTATGGTTTGATGTTATTTGCACGAGTAGAACACAAGTGAGTTGTGGACGATACAAGTCATACTGCCTACCAGCATGTCATACTTTGGTTCAGCGGTATTGTTGGACGAGACGATCCGGACCAACCTTACGCGTACGCTTACGCGAGACCGGTTCCCTCGACGTGCTTTGCACATAGATGGCTTGCGGAAGACTGTCTCTCCAACTTTAGTTGAACCGAGTGTGGCTACGCCCGGTCCTTGAGAAGGTTAAAACGGAGTCTATTTGACAAACTATTGTTGTGGTTTTGATGCGTAGGTAAGATGAGTTCTTGCTTAAAGCCCGTAGCAGCCACGTAAAAACTTGCAACAACAAAGTAGAGGACGTCTAACTTGTTTTTGCAGGGCATGTTGTGATGTGATATGGTCAAGACGTGATGCTAAATTTTATTGTATGAGATGATCATGTTTTGTAACCGAGTTATCGGCAACTGGCAGGAGCCATATGGTTGTCGCTTTATTGTATGCAATGCAATCGCGATGTAATGCTTTACTTTATTACTAAGCGGTAGTGATAGTCGTAGAAGCATAAGATTGGCGAGACGACAACGATGCTGCGATGAAGATCAAGGTGTCGCGCCGGTGACGATGGTGATCATGACGGTGCTTCGAAGATGGAGATCACAAGCACAAGATGATGATGGCCATATCATATCACTTATATTGATTGCATGTGATGTTTATCCTTTTATGCATCTTATCTTGCTTTGATTGACGGTAGCATTATAAGATGATCTCTCACTAAATTATCAAGAAGTGTTCTCCCTGAGTATGCACCGTTGCGAAAGTTCTTCGTGCTGAGACACCACGTGATGATCGGGTGTGATAGGCTCTACGTTCAAATACAACGGGTGCAAAACAGTTGCACACGCGGAATACTCAGGTTTAACTTGACGAGCCTAGCATATACAGATATGGCCTCGGAACACGGAGACCGAAAGGTCGAGCGTGAATCATATAGTAGATATGATCAACATAGTGATGTTCACCATTGAAACTACTCCATCTCACGTGATGATCGGACATGGTTTAGTTGATTTGGATCACGTGATCACTTAGAGGATTAGAGGGATGTCTATCTAAGTGGGAGTTCTTAAGTAATATGATTAATTGAACTTTAATTTATCATGAACTTAGTCCTGGTAGTATTAGCATATCTATGTTGTAGATCAATAGCTCGCGTTGTTACTTCCCTATGTTTATTTTGATATGTTCCTAGAGAAAATTGTGTTGAAAAATGTTAGTAGCAATGATGCGGATTGGATCCGTGATCTGAGGTTTATCCTCATTGCTGCACAGAAGAATTATGTCCTTGATGCACCGCTAGGTGACGGACCTATTGCAGCAGCAGATGCAGACATTATGAACGTTTTGCTAGCTCAATATGATGACTACTTAATAGTTTAGTGCACCATGCTTAACTGCTTAGAATCGGGACTTCAAAGACGTTTTGAACGTCATGGAGCATATGAGATGTTCTAGGAGTTGAAGTTAATATTTCAAGCAAATACCCGAGTTGAGAGATATGAAGTCTCCAACAAGTTCTATAGCTAAAAGATGGAGGAGAATCGCTCAACTAGTGAGCATGTGCTCAGATTGTCTGGGTACTACAATCGCTTGAATCAAGTGGGAGTTAATCTTCCAGATAAGATAGTGATTGACAGAATTCTCTAGTCACCATCACCAAGTTAGTAGAACTTCGTGATGAACTATAATATGCAAGGGATAACGGAAAATATTTCCAAGCTCTTCGCGATGCTAAAATCGGCGAAGGTAGAAATCAAAGAAAAACATCAAGTGTTGATGGTTGACAAGATCACTAGTTTCAAGAAAAGGGCAAAAGGAAAGAAGGGGAACTTCAAGAAGAACGGCAAGCAAGTTGCTGCTCAAGTGAAAAAGCCCAAGTCTGGTCCTAAGCCTGAGACTAAGTGCTTCTACTGCAAAGGGACTGGTCACTGGAAGCGGAACTACCCCAAGTGATTGGCGGATAAGAAGGATGGCAAAGTGAACATAAGTATATTTGATATACATGTTATTGATGTGTACTTTACTAGTGTTCATAGCAACCCCTCAGTATTTGGTACTAGTTCAGTTGCTAAAATTAGTAACTCGAAACGGGAGTTGCAGAATGAACAAAGACTAGTTAAAGGGCAAGGTGACGATGTGTGTTGGAAGTGGTTCCAAGATTGATATGATCATCATCGCACACTCACTATACTTTCGGGATTAGTGTTGAACCTAAATAAGTGTTATTTGGTATTTGCGTTGAGCATAAATATGATTTGATCATGTTTATCGCAATACGACTATTCATTTAAGTAAGAGAATAAATTGTTGTTCTGTTTACATGAATAAAACCTTCTATGGTTATACACACCAATGAAATGGTTTGTTGGATCTCGATCATAGTGATACACATATTCATAATATTGAAGCCAAAAGATGCAAAGTTAATAATGATAGTGCAACTTATTTGTGGCACTGCCGTTTAGGTCATATTGGAGTAAAGCGCATGAAGAAACTCCATGCTGATGGATTTTTGGAATCACTTGATTATGAATCACTTGATTCTTGCGAACCGTGCCTCATGGGCAAGATGACTAAGACACCGTTCTCCGGAACAATGGAGCAAGCAACAGATTTGTTGGAAATCATACATACTGATGTATGTGGTCCGATGAATATTAAAGCTCGCGACAAGTATCATTATTTTCTGACCTTCACAGATGATTTGAGCAGATATGGGTATATCTACTTGATGAAACATAAGTCTGAAATGTTTGAAAAAGTTCAAAGAGTTTCAGAGTGAAGTGGAAAATCATCGTGACAAGAAAATAAAGTTTCTACGATCTGATCGCGGAGACGAATATTTGAGTTACGAGTTTGGTCTTCAGTTAAAACAATGTGGAATAGTTTCACTACTCACGCCACCTGGAACACCACAGCATAATGGTGTGTCCGAACGTCATAACCGTACTTTATTGGATATAGTACAATCTATGATGTTTCTTACCGATTTACCAATATCGTTTTGGGATCATGCATTAGAGACAGCTGCATTCACGTTAAAAGAGGCACCATCTAAATCCGTTGAGACGACACCGTATGAACTATGGTTTAGCAATAAACCTAAGCTGTCGTTTCTTAAAGTTTGGGGCTGCGATGCTTATGTGAAAAAGCTTCAACCTGATAAGCTCGAACCCAAATCGGAGAAATGTGTCTTCATAGGATATCCAAAGGAAACTGTTGGGTACACCTTCTATCACAGATCCGAAGGCAAGACTTTTGTTGCTAAGTTCGGAAACTTTCTAGAGAAAGAGTTTCTTTTGAAAGAAGTGAGTGGGAGGAAAGTAGAAAAACTTGATAAGGTAATTGTACCTTCTCCCTTATTGGAAAGTAGTTCATCACAGAAATCTGTTCTTGTGACTACTACACCAATTAGTAAGGAAGCTAATGATGATGATCATGTAACTTCAAGATCAAGTTACTACCGAATCTCGTAAGTAAACCAGAGTGAGATCCGCACCAGAGTGGTACGGTAATCCTGTTCTGGAAGTCATGTTACTAGACCATGACGAACTTGCGAACTATGAGGAAGCGATGATGAGCCCAGATTCCGCGAAATGGTTAGAGGCCATGAAATCTGAGATATGATCCATGTATGAGAACAAAGTATGGACTTTGAGGGATTTGCCCGATGATCGGCAAGCCAAAGAAAATAAATGGATCTTCAAGAGGAAGACGGACACTGATAGTAGTGTTACTATCTACAAAGCTAGAATTGTCGCAAAAGGTTTTCGACAAGTTCAAGGTGTTGACTACGATGAGAGTTTCTCACTCGTATCTATGCTTAAGTCTGTCCGAATCATGTTAGCAATTGTCGCATTTTATGAAATCCGGCAAATGGATAAACAAAACTACATTCCTTAATGGATTTATTAAAGAAGAGTTGTATACGATGCAACTAGAAGGTTTTGTCGATCCTGAAGGTGTTAACAAAATATGCAAGCTCCAGCGATCCATCTATGGACTGGTGCAAGCATCTCGGAGTTGGAATATACGCTTTGATAAGTTGATCAAAGCATATAGTTTTATACAGACTTGCGGTGAAGCCTGTATTTACAAAAAAGTGAGTGGGAGCACTATAGCATTTCTGATAAGTATATGTAGATGACATATTATTGATCGGAAATAATGTAGAATTATTCTGTAAAGCATAAAGGAGTATTTGAAAGGAGTTTTTCAAAGAAAGACCTCGGGGAAGCTACTTACATATTGAGCATGAAGATCTATAGAGATAGATCAAGACGCTTGATAAGTTTTTCAATAAGTACATACCTTGAAAAGATTTTGAAGTAGTTCAAAATGGAACAGTCAAAGAAAGAGTTCTTGCCTGTATTACAAGGTGTGAACTTGAGTAAGACTCAAAGCCCGACCACGGCAGATGATAGAAAGAGAATGAAAGTCATTTCCTATGCCTCAGCCATAGATTCTATAAAGTATGCCATGCTATGTACCAGATCTATTGTATACCCTACACTGTGTTAAGCAAGGGAGTACAATAGTGATCTAGGAAGTAGATCACTGGACATCGGTCAAAATTATCCTTAGTAAAATAAGGATATGTTTCTCGATTATGGATGTGACAAAAAGGTTCGTCGTAAAAGGTTACGTCGATGCAAGTTTTGACACTAATCTAGATGACTCTAAGTCTCAATCTAGATACATATTGAAAGTGGGAGCAATTAGCTAAAGTAGCTCCGTGCAGAGTATTGTTGACATAGAAATTTGCAAAATACTTACGGATCTGAATGTGACAGACCCGTGGACTAAAATTATCTCACAAGCAAAACATGATCACACCTTAGTACTCTTTGGGTGTTAATCACATAAGCGATGTGAACTAGATTACTGACTCTAGTAAACCCTTTGGGTGTTGGTCACATATCGATGTGAACTATGGGTGTTAATCACATGATGATGTGAACTATTGATGTTAATCACATGGTGATGTGATCTAGATTATTGACTCTAGTGCAAGTGGGAGACTGAAGGAAATATGCCCTAGAGGCAATAATAAAGTTATTATTTATTTCCTTATATCATGATAAATGTTTATTATTCATGCTAGAATTGTATTAACTGGAAACATAATACATGTGTGAATACATAGACAAACAGAGTATCACTAGTATGCCTCTACTTGACTAGCTCATTAATCAAAGATGGTTATGTTTCCTAGCCATGAACAAAGAGTTGTTATTTGATTAACGAGATCACATCATTAGTTGAATGATCTGATTGACATGACCCATTCCATTAGCATAGCACCCGATCGTTTAGTATGTTGCTATTGCTTTTATCCATGACTTATACATGTTCCTTTAACTATGAGACTATGCAACTCCCATTTACCGTAGGAACACTTTGTGTGCTACCAAACGTCACAACGTAACTGGGTGATTATAAAGGTGCTCTACAGGTGTCTCCAAAGGTACATGTTGAGTTGGCGTATTTCGAGATTAGGATTTGTCACTCCGATTGTCAGAGAGGTATCTCAGGGCCTTCTCGGTAATGCACATCACATAAAGCCTTGCAAGCATTGCAACCAATGAGTTAGTTGCGAGATGATGTATTACAGAACGAGAAAAGAGACTTGCCGGTAACGAGATTGAACTAGGTATTGGATACCGACGATCGAATCTCGGGCAAGTAACATACCGATGACAAAGGGAACAACGTATGTTGTTATGCGGTCTGACCGATAAAGATCTTCGTAGAATATGTAGGAGCCAATATGGGCATCCAGGTCCCGCTATTGGTTATTGACCGGAGACGTGTTTCGGTCATGTCTACATTGTTCTCGAACCGTAGGGTCCGCACGCTTAACGTTACGATGACAGTTATTATGAGTTTATGCATTTTGATGTACCGAAGAAGTTCGGAGTCCCGGATGTGATCACGGACGTGACGAGGAGTCTCGAAATGGTCGAGACATAAAGAATTATATATTGGAAGCCTATGTTTGGACATCGGATGCATTCCAGGTGAAATCAGGATTTTACCGGAATACCGGGAGGGTTACCGGAACCCCCCGGGAGCATAATGGGCCAACATGGGCCTTGGAGGAGAGGTGAGAGGGCTGCCCTAGGGGCTGCGCGCCTCCCCCCCTTTCCCTAGTCCTATTAGGACTAGGAGAGGTGGGCGCCCCCTCTCCCTCTCTCTCCCCCTTGGAGAATCCTAGTCCAACTAGGATTGGGGGGGGGGGGGGAATCCTACTCCCAGAGGGAGTAGGACTCTCTGGCGCGCCAAGGCTTGGCCGGCCAGCCCCTCCCCCTTGGCTCCTTTATATACGGGGGCAGGGGGCACCCCATAGACACACAATTGATCATTGAGATCTTTCCTTAGCCGTGTGCGGTGCCCCCTTCCACCAAATTCCACCTCGGTCATATCGTTGCAGTGCTTAGGCGAAGCCCTGCGCCGGTAACACATCAAGATCGTCACCACACCGTCGTGCTGACGGAACTCTTCCCCGACGCTTTGCTGGATCGGAGCCCGGGGATCGTCATCGAGCTGAACGTGTGCCAAGAACTCGGAGGTGCCGGAGTAACGGTGCTGTGATCGGTTGGATCGCGAGGAGAGCGTACGACTACTTCCTCTACGTTGTGTCAACGCTTCCGCTTCGGTCTACGAGGGTACGTAGACAACACTCTCCCCTCTCGTTGCTATGCATCACCATGATCTTGCGTGTGCGTAGGAATTTTTTTGAAATTACTACGTTCCCCAACATTGACATCTTACTATTGCCAGGAAAACAACAAGTGCAGACTTGGAGCGAGGGAGAATAGAACCCGGAAGTTAAGCGTGCTCAGGCTGGGGGAGTGGGAGGATGGGTGACCGTTCGGGAAGTTAGATGATTTGGAATGATGAGGGGTGATTAGAGGATAAATTGAGAAGTGATGAGGGGTGGTGATTACAGACTAGAGGTTAAAATAATTCAGAAGAAATTTGAAAATAAAAAAAATTCAAAGAAAAAATCATAAAATTTTCTTTAGTCCCGGTTGGTGTTACCAACCGAGACTAAAGGTGGAGCTCCACGTGGCCGCGCCCTTTAGTCCCGGTTCATGAACCGGGACTAAAGGCCCTCACCAACCGGGACAATAGGCCCCTTTTCTACTAGTGATGATCCTAGCTTGAACATGAACATGCCATCAGTCAACATGATTCTAGCATTCATCACTCAACATGAACATGCCATCAGTATAACATTCATCACTCAACATGAACATGATTCTAGCATGAACACACCTACTAGCATGAACACAAATCATAGGACACACAAGCAGTAGCACAAGAAAATTATCATAGCACACACACTGTACAAAACAAGAACAGATCAGTCCGATTGGATTCGATTGGGATCGCATCCAATCGGATCTGCTAGAATCCTATCGAATCCACTAACTACTACCACATGCCTAAGAAATATACCCTAATCAACATCTAGGAGCAAGGATTGAGGGGGTTTGACTCACCGGAGCACGCGCAGCCGCCCCGTGCTCAACGCCACGCCGGAGCTCGAGAAGGACGGCCCGTCGACAGGACAAAACCCTTGGACGAGGGTCAAGAAAACCCCCGTGGCCAATGGGGTCCCAAGAAGGGGCGGCTCCGTCGACGGCGCCGGCGCCGAGCCCAGGACCACGAGGTCCGGAATCGGCGGCGGAGCAGGAGCGGCCGGCACCGCATTGGCCGTCGCTCGTGGTGGCCGGCAAAAGATGGGGGGCGGCGCCCGCAGCGCCGACGCCAGGTTGCGGCCCGAGTTCTGGAGCCTGGCCAGCCAGCGCTCCTGGATACCGGCGATGCGCTAGTCGACGGGGGTCAGAGGGCGGCGCGGCGGTAGGCGTGGCCGAGCCATCGAAGGAGAGGAGAGGAAGGGGCGGTGAGGGAGAGAGAGGGAGCGATGGGAACAGTGCGTTTGGGCGATGACAGGAGAGTGGGGGGTGAGTAATGAGACGTCGCCTCCGTCTCCCGCGCTGCCCGAGACGTGCAACAGCCTCACACGCGTGGCCGCGCGGCCAGGCTCGCGAGAAACTGCGGATTCGGCAGTTTCCGCCGGGCTAGGCTGCAGACGTGCAACAGCCTCAAACCGCATGCAGCCCAGGCAATCAAACAGGCCACGCACATCCCGCGCGGGCCTGGTTGAGTTGCATGCGAGCAACCAAACACGCGCTAAAACTTTTTTGAATCAAACTGTACTACTATTCCGCGCACACATTCCCTGCTACGTGCTGCTGTTGGTAGCTGTAAGCTTGTGTCAGCTCGAGATTAGGCCGCAGGAGACTCGTACAGGTACTACGTCTAGCTAGCTACGTAACCTGTCATTTTGTCTGCAGATCGAATCTAGCAAGAGCAGCGGAACCTCTCACACCGTCACTCGTGCCCATACTAGACGCCGGGGCGCGAGAAGTCCAAATAAGACAGAGGGGTACAAACCACGTAAATATCTCGATGCCAGGCGCTGCTCCTCATCGCTGACAGCGATTAGCGTGAGGAATTAGCAGAGTTCAGAGCCGGTAACTCTTGTTACTAGCTTAGGTTTACGCAGGTGCTCACTCCTTGGGCCTTCGCCGCGCAGCTGGATTTGAGTCACGCGTCGCGCACGCTTCGAGAGGCTTGACTCTCGGTTAACTCACGGTACGTACTGCTGTTCTTTGTCTCTGCACTTTGCACACTAGTACGTGCTGTGCTGTAGTACTAGCATGTCTCCCAGGCTCCCACGTGGATCTCCTCTCCTCTCCTGGGCTTCTCGTTTCGAACCGCGATGGAGGGAGGGAGAACACAGTGTGGCTTCAAATTGCAGCGCTGCTACGGGCGCCTAGAATGCTGTACCCACGAAGAATGCTTTACCTCAGCTCGATGACAGGCGAGCTTCTTTTTTTCACGTGTCAGTCAAAGCCGAGCTTACATGAACGGCGTGATTTTGCTTATCTTGCAGGTTTTTTACTCCGTGCCGCACCTGCTCATCACATGCATGCACCCATGAATTATTACAGCTTACACTAACCACGTACCGTCGTGCTGTGAGCAACGTGGCGTCTACAGTACGCCCGGCGTGGTTCCATGAGCTTTCGGTCGACGAGACACAACACAATTACGTAACGCTAAATACACTACAGTCACCCTACCTAGCGAAGCAAAGATCCTACGATTATCAATCAATCGGTCAAATCAAAGAAAGGTTTCTCTGGGCCACATCGCGTGTGTGGGTCTAGCGATGTTTCGGCGCCAATCGTTCGGGCCCGACACGTGGGCTCTGTTCTCCGGTCCGGTCGCGATCTCTCCGGTGCGGCGCGCCAACCCAAATCATTGTTCGCCAAGATAAAACGCGGGACCCCGCTTCGGTCCCTGAAAACAGTGCGCCGCGGGAGTGCCCCGCGGGAGCCATAGAGCGCGCCCTGGTTCCGAACGCTCAAGATGCGGGCGGGATACGACGAATGGATGCGGCACTTCGTGTCGCCCGCACACACAGTACGTCTACTGTACGCGACGTGATGCTGGTAGGGGTAGGCCTAGTGGTAGCAGTATCTTTTCGAGATTGCCGGGGCCACGGCCATGAGCAGCTAGCTAATCAAACATCAACCATCAGTTATAGTTAAGATGTGGAGTGCAGTGATCACAAGAGAGCGCAGCAAACCTGTGGCAAAACCTGTAGTCTGTTATACCCTACCGTCAAGGGCCTTGGCGGTAAGAAAGGGTCAGATCCCGAAATTTTTACGAACCGGGGTCAGATCTCGAATAGGTTTCAGAAAATGGTCAAAACACGAAATTTAGCCCAAACCTGTCACCAAAAAAAGTGTGCTCTTCCCATAAAAAAAATAACATTCTGTTCGTTCTTACGAAACATCATTATCGCTCGTGCTTATCTTTCCGCGCTAAGATCGCGGACTGAAAGCCTCATCCCGCAGGCCTCGAGTAAAGCAGCATTATTATATCGGCTGAAAATCACATCACGGTTTCGGGCTCTCATAAACCACGATTTGGACCATCCCTAATCCCCTATCATCCCATGCGAGGGGAGTGGTAATAAAGGGCTAAAGGTCCGGCACTGGAAAGCGCCGCATGAGACAAGGTAAGTTTGAAGACTTAAGTAGGCGGGACAAACAAAGCTGTAGGCCGTGTTCGTAGGCTTTTAAAATCGGGTCTCTTTATGTCACATCTAGATGTGAGATAATATCTCACATCTAAGGTGACATCATCCTCTAAAATCTGTCCCCACCTCATTGACAAACAAAAAATCAGTTTGTTTGATTGTCGATCTCCCACATGTGTCGTTGTTTTGTATGTCGTCAAGCCTCCCACCCAGCCCGAACCTCCCGGCTGGTGGGCCTTGTTAGTGGAGCTTTGTATTGTTTTTCTGACTGGTAGAAAAAAGCCCTCTAGTCCCGGTTCGCAACAGCCTTTAGCCCCGGCTGTGCAACCGGGACTAAAGGGTCGCGACTAAAGCCCACCCCCCTCTTTAGCCGCGGCTCTTCCGGACCGCGACAAAAGGCTTTAGTCCCGGTTCTTGTGGCTGACCGGGACTAAAGGCCCGCCACGTGGTCGCCCGTGGTCCGTCGGGGCCGATGACCTTTAGTCCCGGCTCTCGTGGCCAGCCGGGACTAAAGGCCTCCTCCGCAGGTTTAGGGTTTTAGCCCCCCTAAACCTGGTTTCTTTTTAATTTGTATTGTTTTATTTGTTTTATATTTTATTTTGTGTTTTATTTTATTTTTGATGAAGTTTCAGTACACATATTCTACGCTACTATATATATACATGCATATGAAATTTCAAACAAGAAGAATTCAAGAGGAATATATAATATATATATACAACTTTGAACAAGTTTCCATACACAATTACGATGGATGACCATATACAACTTCGAACAAGTTTCAATCTCGGGTATGCATATAAATTTCTACGTCCTCGGTATAGTGTTGTCCTTTAGGATCGATGACTTCCCTCATTAAAAATCCTGCTAATTCTTCTTGAATTGGTCGGAAGCGAGCTTCTGGACTAAGCCTCCTCCGCAAGTTATCCCTCGCGTTCCGCACGCTAGCTGATTCCTTCCGCTCAGTGGTTTCTCTCCGGATGTTCTCACAAACATAGTATCCACATAGATCGGTCGCCGGTGGCTGCTGATCCACATTAACTAACTTTCTGAAATCTAGCTCATGTTTGAATTCACCGACAATTTCTTCTGAAAACCGTCTCCAAACCCTACAGGGCAAAGAAAATCAAATGAATAAGGGAGTTATATTAGTTAGTTGATATTAGGAAATGAACGAAAGAGACCGATCGATATAGAGCTCAAATGATTGAAAATAATTACTTTTTCAGCATTTTTCTCATGTCGGCCCAATGCTTTGGATCCGAATCCTTAGAGTCGCTGATTAGAACTGTGGAGGTGTGAAGTTCAATATTTAGCAGAATCCAGTGGAACCTGCGGACACGTTACATGCACAGTCATGCATAACTCATCGATTAGACATACCATGCATGGAGTAAACAAAAGAGAATGGGCACAAGAGAGAAAACACTCACCCAAAATGGTAAGGAAATAGAATATGACTTTTGAGTTGATGCTTTGTAAGAAACTTGTACAGGTCTTTCTCCACATCTTCGGGGTGATGTTGTAACACATGTCCATTAACGATATGTGGGTCAATGAACCCAACATCATGGATGTTTCTTATTTTGCATTCCCAAATCTTCATTCTGCATAATAGCGTACCAAACAATATAGTTAGGACAATATATATATATATATATATATATATATATATATATATATATATATATATATATATATATATAGTGCAGGCAATAATGAAGAACGAGATGAGGTAGAAATAAATCACTTACAGAACGTAGCAACTCAGCATAGATTTGTCGAGGGCGCGCAGATTGAACAGCTGGAACAATTCACTCATATGAATTTCTACAGAGTACCGTTTGGTGTGATGCTGTTCTGTAACATCCGCATAAACATATTCTTTGTCGGCCCATGATATGAATTGCTTGTACCAACGTAGCAGATTTCGCATTTGTTGTGGTAGACTATTTTCCTGCTCAGGCTCGACGAGAGGCCCCTTCCGCACATATTGGAATGCTATCTCACCTACAGGCGCATCCTCAAGGTCTAAGCAGGCACGAAGAGTCAAACCCATCTCGGACGCTTGTTGCATGGCACCCGCTACAGTCAATCCAAGTGCTGCCGCAGCTGCTATGATCTCGGGGTCCTCTTCCGGACCGGCTTTCACTATGAGCGGGGGGATCGATTGTTTCTTCTGCATCCCGAGCTGGTCAACTTGTTTCCCGCTTTTTTTACGACTTTCTTCCTCCTTCAACATTTTTGCTTGCTTACGAAGTTCATGTCCATAGTCGTCAGGCATATTCAGCTCGGCTTGGGACGGTGTCGTCAAAAAATCCTTAGCCCACTTCTTTTGCTTCTCAGTGAATACTTGCTTGGGCTCAGGCTGTTTTTTGGCCTTCATATCCGCCTTCCATTTCTCATAATCAGCAGCCGCGGCCAATGTGAGGTCAGCATCACTAAGTTCCCCAGGCCTTGGGAGGAGAGGCTTCAGTGATGGCTCCGGTACCCTTGTGGTCTTATGTACATAAGGGTCCGGGTTAATAGTCCAGGAGCGGGTTTCCTTGCTGTCCGCCTGCTTCTGCTTCTTCGCCGGAGGTGGATTGGGGGGCGTCTGCTTACCCGCCGGAGGTGGATTGGGGGGTGTCGTACCCGCCAGAGGAGGATTGGGGGGCGTCGTACCCGCCGGATGTTGTGGATGGGGGGACGGCGTCGAATGGCGTGAAGGAGGTGTAGGTGAACCACCACGACCACCACCACCGCCACCACCACCACCACCACCATCGGAGGGGGGTGGACTTGCTGGCCTTGGCGCCTCGCCTGGAAACACTATGTACTTCTTTTTCCATAGAATGTACTGGCGCTTGACATCTCCAAGTCTTCTCTCCCCTTCGGGTGTAGGTTTGTCAATCTCGAGGTCCTCAAACCCTTGGACTATGTCTTCCACCGTGACACGAGCATAGCCATATGCAATGGGGTTGTTGTGGTGGAGTGCTCCAGGTGTATAGGGTAAAGCACTGCCGCTAGCTACCTTCATGGAAATGTTCCCCACGGGATAATGCAGATCACAGTCTTTCATCTCCTTTACATCATCCACGGGGTAGTGAGGCTCCGGTGCACGAGTCTCGATCATCGGTGCACTAGCACAAGGCGGGGCATCCGTGGAAGCCACGCTGCTTCTCCGCTGCTGGCTTTCGCGATCCGCTTCATGATCTTCATGCGGCCCTGCAGCCGATTTTTCTTTCATTAGTACATGCACGGTCTGCTTCAACTCATGGAGTTCCGATGCAAACTTCGTCATAAGATCTGCATCCCGGTCCGTCTTTCTCTTACGGCTTCTGTAACCGTACGGGTCATTGTCCTGGGAAAACCCTACTTTCCACGAAACTTTGCCTTTGCCTCGTACACGTCCTCCGTGTTCATCATTCCCGAGGGCTAAAGTCAGTGCGTCTTTCTCTCTGTTGAACTTGATCAAGCCCGCTTGAGCTTGGGTCATTGCGTCAATAAGGGCTTGGGTCGGAACAAAGTGTCGATGCCGGTGAACACACTCCCCTGTCTCCGGGTCTAGCGACCCCCCATGCCCGTACCACCAGCTTTTGGCCCTTGGGTCCCATCCCTCTGTACCTAGAGGGATTCCTCGCACCCTCAGGTCCTCCTCCATCTTCTGCCACCTAGGGTCCGCAATGCGGTATCCTCCTGGCCCCATAACATGATGGTACTTTTTCTTACCCGCATTATCCTTATTTTTTTTCGATATTTCCTTGAAATGCTCCGATTGCTTTTGCCTCACAAATTCTGGCCAATCATCTTTCAGTTTCTCATGTTGTCCATTGAAATCCGGAGTCTTGCCCTTGTTGACATAGTCACGGGTTAAATTTTTCTTGAAGTTCCGGAATGCATCGGCCATCTTCTGAAGAGCGAACTCTTTAACTAGCCTCCTCCTCTGACGTCCACCCGGAACCTCGTTACCGAATTCATCGACTTTGTTGTATTCCGGAGGTAGAATGAAATGTTCCATAAGCTTTCTCCAGCAATCCTTTTTCGTTCTCTTGTCGACAAAACTGAAACCAAGACGTGCCTTCTTTGGCTCATTCCATTCCTGGACGGTGATCGAGACGTTGTCTCTAACAACGACTCCGCATTGGTTGACAAACTTTGAGGTGTGCTGTAGGGGCTTGCCGGTTTCACTGACAGACTCAATGGCATATGTTTCTCCTGTTCTCATCGCCTTGGATTTGCCGCGATGCTTTGTCGTACTCGATCCGGATCCGGAGGGCTAAAAAAAGAAAGAGAGTTTGTATCACGAGAGGCTCTCAATGTATATAAATACATCGCCGGAGGTGGTTGTTGCTACTTGCAATTGGAGATTGTCGGTTGTTGACGGTTGACCTCCGTCGACAATGTCCGTTCCTTCATCTTCTTGATCATCGTCACCGGCAAGGTTCAGATAAGAAGAGACTACATCATCCTCTTGTTGCTCATCTTCTGAGCCCGGCACATAAGGAATCTCGTTGTTGATGATGCCCATTAAATAACGTTCAGCCTCCGGATCCCTAAGCGGCTCGGTTCTGTCGTCCGCCATATGTCACTCCTGCATGTAGTAAAAATTCTTTAAGTGTAAAGGAATTAAAAAATAAGATTAAGGGGACATAGAGGAGGAGGAATTAAAAAAAATAAGATTTTTTAAGTAAAAATTCTTTTTTTCTTCTTCTTCCTTTCTTCTTCCTCTTTCTTCTTCTTCCTTTCTTCTTCTTCCTTTTTCCTTTCTTCTTCTTTCTTTCTTCTTCTTCCTTTCTCCTTCTTTCTTTCTTCTTTCCTTTCTTCTTCTTTCCTTTCTTCTTTCTTTCTTCTTCTTCCTTTTTCTTTTTTCTTTCTTTCTTCTTCTTCCTTTGTTTTTCTTCTTCCTTTGTTTTTCTTCTTCCTTTTTCTTTTTCTTTTTTTCTTCTTCCTTTGTTTTTCTTCTTCCTTTCTTTTTTCTTCTTTCTTTTTCTTTCTTGTTTTTTTTCTTCTGTTTTCTTTTATACCACCATTTTTGCACTTTTAATTATGCACTTTTATGTTTTCTTTTATGTTTTCTTTTTTCTTTTTTTCTTCTTCCTTTGTTTTTCTTTTTCCTTTCTTTTTTCTTCTTTCTTTTTCTTTCTTGTTTTTTTTCTTCTTCTTTTTTCTTCTGTTTTCTTTTATACCACCATTTTTGCACTTTTAATTATGCACTTTTATGTTTTCTTTTTTCTTTTTTCCTTCTTCCTTTGTTTTTCTTTTTCCTTTCTTTTTTCTTCTTTCTTTTTCTTTCTTGTTTTTTTTCTTCTTCTTTTTTCTTCTGTTTTCTTTTATACCACCATTTTTGCACTTTTAATTATGCACTTTTATGTTTTCTTTTATGTTTTCTTTTTTCTTTTTTTCTTCTTCCTTTGTTTTTCTTTTTCCTTTCTTTTTTCTTCTTTCTTTTTCTTTCTTGTTTTTTTTCTTCTTCTTTTTTCTTCTCTGTTCACATCGGCGCGGCGACGGCGCGGGGACGGCGCGGCGACGGCGCGGCGACGGCGAGGCGGGGACGGCGCGGGGACGGCGCGCGGGGACGGCGCGGCGACGGCGAGGCGGGGCGACGGCGCCGACGACAGAGGGGGAAGGGAGGAGGAGGAGCTCACGGCGGCGCGGGGACGCGGGGACGGCGCGGCGACGGCGAGGCGGGGCGACGGCGTCGGGGCGTCGGGGCGTCGTCGTCGGGGCGTCGGGGCGTCGGGTCGGAGAGAATGAGGAGGCGAACTGCCAGCAGGTATATATATAATAGGACTTTTAGTCCCGGTTGGGGAGGAGGACCGCGACTAAAGGTGGCCTTTAGTCCCGGTGCGCCTCCCCAACCGGGACTAAAGGTGTTTGGCGCCGCTTTTGTTCCCGCGCAGACCGACCTTTAGTCCCGGTTGGGGAGGCGGACCGGGACTAAAGGGTGACCTTTAGTCCCGGTCCGCCTCCCCAACCGGGACTAAAGGTCCGTGGTGGCATATTTTTAGTTTTAAAATCTTAAAAATACAATTATATATCAAAAAAATCAGAAAAATAAAACTAATTCATTTTAAAATCTTAAAAGTACAATTATATATCAAAAAAATCAGAAAAATAAAACTAATTCATTTTAAAATCTTAAAAGTACAATTATATATCAAAAAAATCAGAAAAATAAAACTAATTCATTTTAAAATCAATAAAGTACAATTATATATCAAAAAAATCAGAAAAATAAAACTAATTCATTTTAAAATCTTAAAAGTACAATTATATATCAAAAAAATCAGAAAAATAAAACTAATTCATTTTAAAATCTTAAAAATACAATTATATATCAAAAAAATCAGAAAAATAAAACTAATTCATTTTAAAATCTTAAAAGTACAATTATATATCAAAAAAATCAGAAAAATAAAACTAATTCATTTTAAAATCTTAAAAGTACAATTATATATCAAAAAAATCAGAAAAATAAAACTAATTCATTTTAAAATCTTAAAAGTACAATTATATATCAAAAAAATCAGAAAAATAAAACTAATTCATTTTAAAATCTTAAAATCCCTTGAAGGTTTGACAAAAGGTTTGATACATCATTCAGTTCATCGACCAAATACAAAGTTTGGTACAATTATACATTATTACACATCAATTCTTCCCTTGGACGTCCCTGCTTGCTTACGATTGTGCCGTATCCATGGAGCATCCTCATCATTTAACTTAATGCTTGGGTCAGTGTTCACTTTGAAGGGCGGAATTTCACCAAACATATTATAATCTTCTGACATGTCTGTCTTGTCCTCCACTCCCACGATGTTTCTTTTCGCTGAAAGAACAATGTGGCGCTTTGGATCATCGCATGATGTACTGATCGTTTTCTTATCTTTCCGTTTCCTCGGTTTGCTACTCATGTCCTTCAAATAAAAAACCTGAGCGACATCTTTGGCAAGGACGAATGGTTCGTCAAGGTAACCAAGATTGTTGAAATCCACCATTGTCATTCCGTATTGCTCGTCCACCTTTACCCCACCTCCTGTTAGCTTGAACCATTTGCACCGGAACAAAGGGACCTTAAAGGAGGGTCCATAGTCAAGTTCCCATATCTCCTCTATGTAACCATAATATGTGACCTTTTGCCCATTCTCGGTTACTGCATCAAAGCGGACACCACTGTTTTGGTTGGTGCTCTTTTTATCTTGGGCGATGGTGTAAAATGTATTCCCATTTATCTCGTACCCGTGAAAAGTCGTTATAGTCGAAGATGGTTTCTTGGCCAACATGTACAGCTGATCTCCAACATCATTGTCATTCATGAAATGTTTTCGCAACCAACTGCCGAAAGTCTCCATGTGGGCCTTTCTAATCCAGGATTCAGGCTTCCCCGGGTTGTCCGAGCGTAAAATATTCTTGTATTGCTCGAAGTACGGAGCCACCAAGCTGGAATTTTGCAGGACTGTGTGGTGTGCTTCAGTCATAGAATGACCGTCCATACATATCGTGGTATCCCTTCCGATCTTGCCTTTTCCACTTAGTCTCCCCTCGTGCCGCGATTGAGGAATACCAATCGGTTTAAGGTCAGGAACATAGTCAATACAGAACTCAATTACCTCCTCATTTCCATAGCCCTTGACGATGCTTCCTTCTGGCCTAGCACGGTTACGAACATATTTCTTTAATACTCCCATGAACCTCTCAAAGGGGAACATATTGTGTAGAAATACAGGACCGAGAATGGAAATCTCTTCGACTAGGTGGACCAGGAGGTGCGTCATAATATCGAAGAAGGATGGTGGGAACACCAACTCGAAACTGACAAGGCATTGGACCACATCGTTCTGTAACCGTGGTAGATCTTCTGGATTGATTACCTTCTGAGAGATTGCATTGAGGAATGCACATAGCTTCACAATGGCTACTCGAACATTTTCCGGTAGGAGCCCCCTCAAAGCAATCGGAAGCAATTGCGTCATAATCACGTGGCAGTCGTGAGACTTCAGGTTTTGGAACTTTTTCTCCGGCATGTTTATTATTCCCTTTATATTCGACGAGAAGCCAGACAGGACCTTCATACTGCTCAGGCATTCAAAAAAAATGACCTTCTCTTCTTTGGTAAGAGCGTAGCTGGCACGCCCTTGAAACCATTCCGGATGCCGGTCATCTGGGTCTTTCAAAAGTTGCTGGTCCTGCCGTGCTTCCTTTGTATCATTTGTCTTCCCATACACGCCCAAGAAGCTTAGCAGGTTCACGCAAACATTCTTCGTAACATGCATCACGTCGATTGCAGAGCGGACCTCTAGGACTTTCCAATATTCTAGCTCCCAAAATATAGATTTCTTCTTCCACATGGGTGCGTGCCCGTCAACTCCCCGCGGAACTGATTGTCCGCCAGGACCCTTTCCAAAGATGACTTTCAAATCCTTGACCATATCAAATATCTCAGCACCAGTACGTTCCGCAGGCTTCGGCCGGTGATCTGCCTTCCCGTTGAAATGCTTGCCTTTCTTTCTTACGTTATGATTTCGGGGAAGAAATCGACGATGACCCAGGTACACGTTCTTCTTACAATTAACCAAACGTACACTTTCAGTCTCATGTAAGCAGTGCGTGCATGCATTGTATCCCTTATTTGTCTGTCCCGAAAGGTTACTGAGAGCAGGCCAATCGTTGATGGTTAGAAAAAGCAACGCTCGTAGATCAAATTCCTCTCCTTTGTGCTCATCCCAGACACGTACACCAGGTTTCGCCCACAACTGTAAAAGTTCTTCAACTAATGGCCTTAGGTACACATCGATGTCGTTACCGGGTTGCTTAGGGCCTTGGATGAGAATTGGCATCATAATGAACTTCCGCTTCATGCACAACCAAGGAGGAAGGTTGTAGATGCATAGAGTCACGGGCCAGGTGCTATGGCTGGAGCTCTGCTCGCCAAAAGGATTAATGCCATCAGTATTTAGACCAAATCTTAAGTTCCTTGCGTCAGCTGCAAAATCTTTGAAAACTCTGCCGATCTTTCTCCATTGCGTTCCATCAGCGGTGTGTCTCGACTGCCCGTCGGACTTACGGTCCTCTTTGTGCCATCGCAACAACTTGGCATTCTTTTTGTTCATGAACAGACGTTTCAACCGTGGTATTATAGGAGCATACCACATCACCTTGGCGGGAACCCTCTTCCTGGGTTTCTCGCCCTCAACATCGTCACCAGGGTCATCGCCTCTGATCTTATAACGCAATGCAGTGCATACAGGGCATTCATTCAAATTCTCGTATTCACCGCGGTAGAGGATGCAGTCATTAATGCATGCATGTATCTTCTGAACCTCTAAACCTAGAGGGCAGACAACCTTCTTTGCTTCGTACGTACTGGCGGGCAACTCGTTATTCTTCGGCAACATATTCTTCAACATTTTCAGCAAATTTTCAAATGATGAGTCACCTACACCTTCCTGTGCCTTCCATTTTAGCAAATCCAGTGTGCAACCCAGCTTTTTCAGACTATTATCGCATCCTGGATACAACGACTTTTTGTGATCCTCTAACATGCGATCCAAATTCTCCCTCTCCTTCTCAGTTTCGCAGCGTCTCCGTGCATCAGCAATGGTCCGACCAAGATCATCAGCGGGCTCATCATGTGCCTCTTCTTCACCTTCACCTAACCCTTCCCCACCTTCAGCATCATCCTCCATGAAAGTATCACCGAAATGATCACGATAGTTGTCATCGATATCATCCCCTTCTTCATCGTCTTCCATTCTGACCCCTCTTTCTCCATGCTTGGTCCAACAATAATAGCTTGGCATGAAACCATGCATAAGCAGGTCCATGTGAACTCTTCTTGGCGAGGAGTAACCCTTATCATTCTTACAGACAGCACATGGACAGATAATAAAACCTTGCTGCCTGTTCGCATTTGCCACTACGAGGAAATCTTTCAAACCCGTAGTGAACTCGCCGGAGAGTCGGGAACCGTACATCCATTGCCGATTCATCTGCATTATTATTATATAAAGTATATAATTAACCATCATGCATTTGTTAAACTAAGTAGCTAGAAATAATACTAATTAAACAATGAACTACACACATGCGTATTTTATCAATGACACATGAAAGGTTCGAGTTGCTAACCGCGATCGCGAAGGAAAAATAAATGAGAAAGCTCAAGTGTGGCTTGTTTCAGGCTCTCGGGCATTTCATCAAACACCTTGTGTGCATAGGAGAAACCAAAAGCAAACCATCACCACCCCACCACCACCTTCTGAAAATTGTGAAGTGTGATGAGCTGAGTGAAGTGGAGTGAGCTGAGTACATATAGGGATGGGCCTTTAGTCGCGGTTGGCCAGGCCAACCGGGACTAAAGGCCTCCCGTCCGCCAGCTGGATGGGCCTTTAGTCCCGGTTGGCCTGGCCAACCGCGACTAAAGGCCTTCGGGGACCTTTAATCCCGGTTGGCCTGGCCAACCGGGACTAAAGACCCTCCCGTCCGCCAGCTATCGACCGAACGCGGGGGCCCAGGTAGTTGGTCGCGGGCCTTCTCCCGAACCGCGACTAAAGAGCCCTTTGGTCGCGGTTCGGTTCTGTTGGGGACTAATGGCGGCGTATGGAAGCCCCTTTTTCTACCAGTGGTGGCTGGGAAAGTAGGAAAAATCCTAGTAGTTGCGAGTCACGCACTGGCGTGCTAGATCTTGTGTCATCAGTAAGCTAATATGCATGAAGTTCTATACACTTATGTTCCATTTTTTCTGATAAAACATGGCCTATATATGACAGTTAAAAGTATTCTTACATTTTTCAGGGAGCGTTGTTGCAGAAAAAGAGAAAGGAAAACATTATAATTCAATGTTCGAATGCACGAAATTTTCATTCATTTTCACTTGGACAACCTAATCCTGCCTAAAAAGCAACAAAATAACTCCATCTTATGTTTTTCATTGGTTCTAGACTAACAGGGTAACACGAGTCTAGTGTTTGGGCAACCAAAATTACATTTCATAGCATGGAACAAACAATGATATTACACTGTCAATAAAACCCTATAAACATCTCATCACCACAAAAAAGCAGTACCGTTGCTCATTGTCCAAAATAAGTACTATACAACTCAGCATGCAACAGCCAACCCTGACAGACCGACAGTGTTACTACACCTCTTAACAAAGTATTCAAAAACTGGACCACACAGCAAGCAAATTTATTTACAAAGAGAAATGGACACAAACACTCCGTCGTCGCCGCTCGAACACATCCGAGAACTTAAAAAGATTTGAAAAACACCAGAAAGCATGTATTGTCGTAAAACTTGATAATGCAGGGTATAGCAGGCACCAAAACAAAAATGTTAGCTGACATAGACTGACATTGCTGTCAAGATTCTCACAAATTTCATAAACAAACAAAGTTAGATAGTCCACGTAGCCACCTTGGCACCTTGCAAAAAACAAAAAAGCCTCCAATCTAAACCATCAAGCTAACACCACAGGGCCTAAAAAACACAAAAAATATAGTGTCGGTGTGTGAAACAAACAAACCCAAAAAAAACATTGATGAAATTTTCCCCGCTTCTCTGCCTGCAACAACAATCTGTAGGTTGATCAATCTAAAAATTCTGGGAGACTGTTGATGACATCCACCTTCACAAATACTCATCGGGTTTCCCTGCTTCCATTCTCACATGCTATATTAGTTACTTAACCAAAGTAGAAAACAACTTCTGTTTCTAGATACTTAACTTTCTGTTTGGGAACAAATTGTTGTTTTGACTATGTACCAACCATTTACCATGTTCACTCATTTGGTCCAGCTATATTAGTTACTTAACCCTGTTCTGCAGCAGGAAACATCGATGAGTGTACCCACAAACAAAAAAAAAAGATAAGAAGAAAATAATGTTCAAAGTATCTTCAACATTGACAGTGGTATAATTGTTCACAATAAATATTGAATGTGGGCATGCAGGATCATCATTACAGGGCCTTGGAATGGGCATGTCATATACACAACTTTTACTTGTTGCGGACAATGAGGTTTGTCGATAAAAAAACATCAGGAAAAACAAATAGAGACAAGGGAAAAGTGAGGTTCAAACAAAATACACTGAATGCTTTTGCTTGTGTGTTTGTGTACCCAGAATGTATATGCTAGTTCGCCATAGTTGAACTATGATCCGATGTGTGCTGAGATAAGGAGCACCAAACCACTAAAAAAATGACCCCCTAGTTTACATAAAAATGTTGAATGGAAAAACACTATGGGCTCTCCCCCGGTTGCTAGTCAAGTCGAGGGTGGATTTGCAACTGGTACAACAACACCTATGGGCCCCAGTTACGAGTCGGGGGTGGACTCGTGACTGGGACAACAATAAAAGAACTACAAACCCTAGTTGCGTGTCTAGGGTGGACTTCTAACTAGGATGAAAACAAACTGCATTCCGACTTGCGAGTCGAGGGTGGACATGCAACTGGTACAACACCAACGCGGGTCGATTGTGAGTCAGGGTGGAATAACTACAGGCCAAGTGGCTGGACTTGCAACAAAGACAAAACTATAGAGTAGTTGCGACTTGGGGCGGACATTAAACTAGGAGAAAACAAACTGCGGACCCGGTTGCGAGTCAAGGGTGCACTTCCAGCTATCACAACAAAAAAACTACAGGGCTCAGTTGCGGCTCGATAATGGACTTGCAACTAGGACAACAACAACTACAGACTTAGTTACGAGTCAAGGGTGGACTTGCAACTGGGACGAAAACAAACTATGAGCCCCGGTTGCGAGTCGAGGGCTGGCTTACAACTAGGATAACAACACCCGTAGGCTCAGTTGCGAGTTGAGGGCGGACTTGCAACTCGGACAACTACACAAAACTAACATATCATTTGCGATTTGAGGATGGACTTGCAAATGTGACAATAATAAACCTCAAGCCCAGTTGCGTGTCGAGCGTGGATTTGCAAGTGGGATGAAAAATAAAATACATGTCCAATTGCATGTTCGGGGTGGACTTGCAACTGGGGTGAAAACACAAAACAACACCCTCCCGAGTTTCAAGTCGAGGGTGGACATGCAATTGGGCCGATAGAAACCGCTAGTTTCAGGGTCGAGGGTCTAATTGCAACTACTGTGAAACAAGGACACCCCCCCGACTTGCGAGTCGAGGGTGGACCTGCAATTAGGCAACTACAAAACAACACCCTCCCGAGTTGCAAGTACATGGTTGACTTGCAACTGGGAAGATTACAAACTACATCAGTCGAGTTGCAAGTCAGAGGTGGACTTGCAACTGGGGTGAAAACAAACAACACCCTCCCCGAGTTGCGAGTACATGGTTGACTTGCAACTGAGGCGATTACAAACTACATCTCTCGAGTTGCAAGTCAGGGGTGGACTTGCAACTGGGGGTGGAAACAAAACAACACCCTCCCGAGTTACAAATGAGGGTGGACTTCCAAATGGGCCGACAAAAATCCCTAGTTGAGGTCGAGTTATAATTGGAACTACTATGAAACAAGAACGAAAAACAACCCCCCCCCCCCGAGTTGCGAGTCGAGGGTGGAGTTGCAACTAGGGCAACTACAAAACTACACCCTCCCGAGTTGCGAGTACAAGGTTGACTTGCAACTGGGGCAATTACACACTACATCCCTCGAGTTCCAAGTCGGGGGTGGACTTGCAACTGTGGTGAAAACAAACGACACCCTCCCAAGTTGCGAGTACATGGTTGACTTGCAACTGGGATGATTACAAACTACATCTGAAGTGAAAACAAAACAACACCCCCCCCCCCCCCCCCCGAGTTGCGAGTCGAGGGTGGACTTGCAACTAGGCCGACATAAAACATGCTAGTTGCGGGTCGATGTTTGACTTGCAACTGGTCCACCTAAAAAATAGGGAAAAGAAATCGAGTTGCAACTTGGCAATGGAGTTGCAACTAGGGGCAATGTCCTAGGAGTTGCGAGCTGGCATTGGAGTTGCAACTAGGGGAAAGAAGTCGAGTTGCAACTTGGTAATGTAGTTGCAACTAGGGGAAATGTCCTAGGAGTTGCGAGTTGGCGTTGGAGTTGCAACTAGGGCACCAAAAATACAAAGAAAAGAAAAAAGAAAACATGCAAGTTGCGGGTCGATGTTTGACTTGCAACTGGGCCACCTAGAAACTAGGGGAAAGAAGTCGACTTGCAACTTGGTAATGTAGTTGCAACTAGGGGCAATGTCCTAGGAGTTGCGAGCTGGCATTGGAGTTGCAACTAGGGCAACAAAATTGAAGAGAAAGAAAATATGCTAGTCGCGGGTCGATGTTTGACTTGCAACTGGTCCACCTAAAAACTAGGGGAAAGAAGTCGAGTTGCAACTTGGTAATGGAGTTGCAGCTAGGTGCAATGTCCTCGGAGTTGCGAGTTGGTTTTGGAGTTGCAACTAGGGCAACAAAAATACAAAGAAAAAAATAAAACATGCTAGTTGCGGGTCGATGTTTGACTTGCAACTGGTCCACCTAAAAAGTAGGGAAAAGAAGTCGAGTTGCAACTTGGCAATGGAGTTGCAACTAGCGGCAATGTCCTAAGAGTTGCGAGCTGGCGTTGGAGTTGCAACTAGGGGAAAGAAGTGGAGTTGCAACTTGGTAATGTAGTTGCAACTAGGGGCAATATCCTAGGAGTTGCGAGTCGGCGTTGCAGTTGCAACTAGGGCAACAAAAATACAAAGAAAAGAAAAAAAACATGCAAGTTGCGGGTCGACGTTTGACTTGCAACTGGGCCACCTAGAAACTAGGTGAAAGAAGCCGAGTTGCAACTTGGTAATGTAGTTGAACTAGGAGCAATGTCCTAGGAGTTACGAGCTGGCGTTGGAGTTGCAACCAGGGCAACAAAAAACAAAGAAAAAAAACATGCTAGTTGCGGGTCGATGTTTGACTTGCAACTGGTCCACCTAAAAACTAGGGGAAAGAAGTCGAGTTGCAACTTGGTAATGTAGTTGCAACTAGGGGCGAACTTCTGAGGAAACCCACCGGCGAACTTCTAAGGAAACTGCTTCATGGCGGAGCATGGTATAATCTACAAAAAAATAAAAAAATAGAGGATATGAACTTGAGCACACATAGCGTTATGAAAAAAAACGTTGTACTGACTTAGTTTTTCTATGAGGACTACAATGCAATCCCTTGCATCGCTACGCTGGTACCAAAAAAATGTACTAGTATTCGTGGATGCAGGCTATCATATAACAGAACTAAAAAAACATGCGCTCGTGACATTTGAAGTAACATGTCACAAGACAAAAGTTTATGGTTGTAAGGAAGATAACTTGTTTTTGTATCAACGAAAGAACTGCTAACAACACTGAGGGAAAAAGATTTCATGAAGTATACAGTTGCAGCAAACACACAAAATAAACTATACACGACATGACAAAGGGGAAAAGATTTCATGAAGTATACCGCAGAACTTGCGTCCACATCGCGAAAATACATGCTGAAGGTCCGACCGTTGTCACGGTCACAATGAGCAAAGCAAACTGGGCAAACCATCATGGTAGACAGGGAGAGAAAAACACAAATCAGTACCAAAAAGTCAAAAAACAAAGCATCAGTGTGAGCGCAAAAAAATTTAAAACCTTGATTGATACAAAAAAAATGAAACTACTCTGAAATACCATAGAAAAACTTCAAACCAAACTACCTAAATAGCTCACCGATCGAACCTCCTAAAGTTAATCAAACCAAACTACATTTGGTTGACAAAAAAGCCAATTTACTACCTACGAAACACACAATACCGACTGATATAAAAAACTTCAAAAATGAACCAGCCCCCACTGAAATCTAGGCAAAAAGAACACTAACACCAAAAAAACTCCATACTGACAAAAAAAACTATCACTCCACTAAATCTTGACTACTGTGTAGAGTGGAACAGTATGATGCAGATATAAGTTTCACATTCGTGTTCATTGTACTTGTACACTTGGCTGTGTTCATCACCAGGTGCAGAGGCGGCACTAGTTTCAGAAAACTAAACTCAGAAAATCTGAAACGTCTACTGCAACATCTTGGACCCTGTAAAACTTTCTTGGCATAATCCCTCCACGCAGGACTTGCTAACACATAAACTCTAGCCTGTCTCAGGGTAATTTGAATGCTCACTAAAACAAAAATAGACTAAAAACGGAGAAAAAAGCACATATAATAAGTAATGATACTCGACAAAAATGTATCTGAACAGACTCAAAACTACAAAAAGAATCAATCTAAAAAAGATGAAAATAAATCAACCGTGATTGATACAAAAAAAACCTAACCCCTACAAATCACCCAAGCAACACCCACTGAATCTCTCAACACTACCTAAAAAGACCCTTCCTGAAATCAAAACTGCTCTGCATACGATGGTTTTCCCGTCCGACCGGTACGACCAGAGAGCAAATCATTTCTAAATGCTATGGCCCACAAACTGAATTATCTAGGATTGTCTCTAATCGTACAGTGTTGGACAGGCACTCTGTCGTACGTATAGCACTGCTCTCCTGAAATCTACATAAACTTGAAGACCCCTTTCTTAAACACTGCTACAAAAACTAGATTCTAGCCTGACAAAAATGGATCTAAACAGACTCAAACTACAAAAGAAAAAATGAATCTAAAATGAAAAACAAAAAATCAGCCCTTGATTAATACAAAAACCTAACCCTACAAAATCACACAGGCAACCCAACTGAATCTCACAAACACTACCAAGAAGCCCCTTCCTGAATCTACATCAACTTGAAAAATCCCCCCCCCCTCCCGTAGTAGGATGTACTGGGCCAAAACAAAAACACAAATAGGGGGATGCTAAAACTATGAGGAACACTAACACTTCCACACAGATTAAGGGGGCAAATCCTAGATCCACGAACACCTGAGAAGGGAAGGGGTGTGATGCTAAAAATGGGTGCTAATCTCTTAACAAGAATCAACTCCCGAACACATACAAAGAAGAGAAAAGGAGACGAAATGACAGGACAACTCACTCGGATGGCGCCTCTCTCCTCTCTCGCTCTTCAGAAATCGCCGCCACTTGGAGGAGCTCAAGCCGAAGAGCAATGGGGAACACAGCGAAATGAAAGTGATGGAGAAAAAGAGGTAACTGCTCGCCCCCTCGTCTTCTGCTCTGCGAGAGACCGAAAAAAGGCCCGCCAGCCCAACAAACAACACCACTGCCACGGCCCGCTGCTAGCAACGACCTGAAACGGGCCGCTCAACAGACAACGCGCGCGGGGGGGACGGGGAAAACGCCAGACCGGGACAGAAAAAATAATTGCGCGAATCTTAAAGACAAAGAGAAATCCAATGGCTATGGACTTAGATGTGAGATAGCTATTTCACATCTAGATGTGAAATAGCAAACCTGTTTAAAATCTGTTCCGTTACATGCTTTTCGTTTCCGTTTTCATCACTGACTAGAAAAGACAAAATTCACGGATAGACAACAGGTTCGGCGAGGTCCACGGCGCCATAAATGGGAAGGCGTGGCATGTCACCTGAAAACGCGAGAGAGGAAAGCACTGTGGACTTGTATGGTACTAGTACTGTACATATTTTTCATAAAAAAGAAAAAAAAACCTGTATGGCAGATCATGCCCCTTGTTAGATCAACCGATGTGGAGGATCTTTGTAGAGCGGATCGTACGTACCCTGGTTGATGAGTAATACAAATTCTTTCACACATAGAAAACGATGTTGAGTTTCTTAATATTTACACTTGAAGTATCGGGGTTTTTGAACACCATAAATTTAACTGAAAATGAGAGAAGAGCCATTTGTTATGTCCGGAGGTTGGGCGGCTCTCGATTGCCGGTGGCAACGACGATAAAATCTTGGGGCAATGTCGTTTGTCGGAGGTTGGGTGAAAGCCATGCTTGTCGTTTGTCGGTGGCAACAACGGTAAAGTCCTGCACGCAACACTTCCCATGGATGCATTGAGCTACGACGGATACAAGCAATTTCTGCCAAAAAAACAAACAAACAAAATGATAGAAGCAATTTCCGCAAGGTGCATGATACAAGAAGAAATGGATGGACACTAAAAAAATGAAAGAAAACAGGTACTAGTACAAACCACGTAAATATCGATGCCAGTTGCCAGGCGCTGCTCCTGGTCGCTGGCAGGCAGCGATTAGCGCAAGGAATTAGCAGAATGCAGAGCCGGCAACTCTTGTTTCACGGTACGTTAGGTTAGGCTATACTAGTACGCAGGTGCTTGAGGTTGAGTGGTGCTCACTCCTTGGGCCTTCGCCGCGCAGCTGGATTTGAGTCACGCGCATGCTTCGACAGGCTTGACTCCCGGTTCCGGATAACTGGCGAAACGTACTGCTGTTCTCTGAATCTGCACTTTGCACCGTACGTAGCATGCTGTAGTACTACATGTGATCTCCCAGGCTCCCACGTGGATCTCCTCTCCTCTCCTCTCCTCGGCTTTCCGTTTCGAACCGCGATGGAGGGAGGGAGAACATACAGACATAAACGGCGTGATTTGGTTTATCATGCAGGTTTTCACTCCGTGCCGCATCTTTTTGGAGATTGCCGGGGCCACGGCCATGGGCAGCTAGCTAATCAAACATCAACCAACAGTTAGTTAGTTAAGTTATTACGGAGTGTAGTGATCACAAGAGAGCGCGGCAAACCTGTCCGTCACCAAAAAGTGTCTTCTTTCTTTCTTCCCATAAAAAAGAAAGAAGAAGTGCGTTCTTTTTCTCTGAATGAAACATCATTATCTCCCCTGCTCATCTTTCCGCGCTAAGAAAACTTCATCTCGCAGACTTCCGAGTAAACTAGCATTATATCGGCTGAAAACCCCATCACGGCTTCAGTAAGCCACGATTTCGACCATCCCTATCATATCATGTCATGCGAGGGAAGTTGATAATAAAGGGCAAAAGGTCTCGCACTAGACAGTGTCGCGTGAGACAAAGAAAAACTGAAGTAGGCAGGACAAATCATGGTGTAGGCCGTGTTCGTTCGTAGGCTTTGAGGGTTAGCAAGCGCGCGCCACTCCTTTTTGAGGCTCCCTTTGATCAGCACTACAATCCGTTACATGCTTTTCGTTTCCGTTTTCATTTCATTGACAAGAAGACAGAAAAAAAGTCACGGACAGAAACCTGTTCCGCAGGGTCCATGACGCCCCAAATGGGAAGGCATGGCATGCCACCTGAAAAGCGAGAGAGGAAAGCACTGTCAACTTGCGTGGTACTAGTAGATATTTTTCACACACAAAAAACCTTGTATGGCAGTCATGCCGCTTGTTAATTAGATCAACCGACGTGGTGGAACTTTGTAGAGTATATCACCTTAATATCGACGAACTCATCAAAGATGTCTCGTAGTTGATGAAAACGTCTTCTTTCACTAAACACACATCGTCAGATATTCTGAAACAAATCAAAGAATAAATGCGAGCAACAGAACTTGAACCCTGATGAGTTGGGGCTACCACTGTCCAGCTAACCATCCAACCATGGGCTAGTTCACGGATTGTACCCTGGTTGATGAATAATACAAATTCTTTTACACACACAAAATGATGTTGAATTTCTAAATATTTACACTTAAATACCAGATATTTTGGACACTATAAAAATAACTAAACATGAAAAACGGGTCATTTATTATGTCGGGAGGTTGGGCACCCATCGATTGTACCCCCTCCGTTCGGAATTACTTGTCTCGGAAATGAATGTATCTAGAACTAAAATACGTCTAGATACATCCATTTCCGCGACAAGTAATTATGAACGGAGGGAGTAGGTGGCGACAACGACCTAGATACATTGTTGTGGATACAGACCCCTTCCTCTGCCCCCTCCCCCGGTGAAAACCCTGGGTCTGGTTTGCCAGACTCAAGTCTGTTGTGGTGTTTTGGCGTCATTTTCTTCTTCGAAGCACTGTCTTTTCAGTATTTGGCCCATGTCGGGTAGGTCAAGGGTGTGCGCTGGTGGGGTGGACGACAATGGTGTCCCTCAAGGTGTGGTTTGGGTTTAGGGTTTAGTTCTCATGCTTGATGTCTCTTTTCATGTCGGGTGTGCTGCGAGCTTCCTATCCGAGCTCTCGTGTTAGCTTCTCCATCGGTCGATGGTACGACACCTGTCGACCTAGAGCGAGAAGACGAGGGGGGTCCCTGATGGATGGGACAACATCGCTGTCAACCTTACTAAAGTAGAGAAGAGCTTGATCTTTCAACATCCATCCATCTGTTGACATTAAAATTTTGCATTTTCATTTTCTTCCCTCGAAGATCATAATGAGTATGGTGGGCCATAGATTCCAACATGTGCCCTTAGTTTTATGCAATATATTTTCCAGACATCTAGAGATTTAGGACTAGTTTGTCAGTTTTCCCAGGACCATAGTAATTTGAAGCTTCAGCATACGATGCATAGGCAATGAATACTCCAATTTCCAAATATCACAGTTTTTCTTAGTTTGGTCGGAGGTTGTTTTTTCTTTCAAAATAATCCAAAAAACCATGGTATTAGGGATGCAACGATTTTATGAAACTGATGTACTTTTTTATGTCAAACACATAAAAGTGCTTCAAGGCCGTAGTTTTCTGAAACTATAAGAAACTGATGTGCCGAACACATCTAATGGCCTAGGACGGCCAGATCAAGCAAACGGACGGCCGGAAACACAAGTAGCCTGAGAGGTCCGAGAGCCTCAGATGATGCTCATTTTTACTGTCCCAAAAAATAAAGCCAGCCTTACGAGGTTGTTTCGAAAAAATTACTGTAAATAAAAGTAACCATGTGGAAATGAGATACTACGTGGAAGGTAGTACTCCCTCCGTTTCTTTTTAGTCTGCATATAAGATTTGATCAAAATCAGACTTTGTTAACTTTGACTAAGTTTATAGAAAAATATATCGAGATTCACAATATAAATCAATATTGTTCGATGCATTATGAAATTAATTTTCATACCATATAACTTTGGTATTGTAGATGTTGATATCTTTTTCTATAAAGTTGATCAAACTTTATAAAGTTTGAATTTGACTAAATCTTATATGCAGACTAAAAAGAAACGAAGAGAGGAGAAAGAAGTGTCACCGTGCAGCCTGCGCCGATGGCATCACAGTCACAGGCTCACAGCCAGTTCCCGCACGCCGCCTCCCACTCGCACCAGGCCACACCCCTCTCCCCCTCCCGCTCCCAGTCTCCCACGACTCCAGTCAACACCCCGAATCTCCCGGGCGGCCGGCCCCGATGATTTAGCCGGAGAGCCCGTCGCGGCCGGATCAGCGCAATGCCGGCCCCGCCGGAAAGCGCGGCGGGCGGCAGCAGCGGGGAGCACCTCCGCGCCCACGCGCACCTCACCAACTGCATCCACCTGCGCCACCACCACGCGCACGCGCACAGCCACGGCAGCGCGTCCGGCCGGCGGCGCAGCCCCCCCGAGTCCTCCGCCTCGCTCATGCGGGACCTCCTCGCGATGCAGCGCTCCCGCTCGCTCCGGGACCCCTCCACCCGCCGCTCCGTCGACTCCTCCTCCCGCGTCGCCGCCGAGCCCCCCGAGCCGGAGGACCCCGCCCCCGGCCGCGGCGCGCTCAAGACCCTCCTCGACCAGCTCGCGGAGGACCCGCGCCCCAGCAGGCCAGCCGCCCGCCGCCCGCGCCGCCGGTTCAGGCGCGGGGCCGGCCGCCGCGCCGCAGCGGGCGCGGACGCCGGCGGCCCGGATCGCGCCGGCGCCTTCTCCGCCAACTCCAGCTCCCAGGAGGCCGTCTGCGGCAACAGGTACTTCTTCGGCGCCGGCGCGGGCGGCGACGCCAGCGACGGCAGCGAGGGGATGCAGCAGCGCCCGCGGCCCCAGGCGTCGCAGGACTCGCGCAACGTCTGCGGCATCCCGTGGAACTGGTCGCGCCTCCACCACCGCAGCAAGTCCATCCTCGACATGGCCGGCCGGAGCCTCTCCTGCGGCCTGTCCGACCCCAAGTCGGCGGCCGCGGCGCGGAGGTCCTTGGCCGCCGCCTCCGCGGCCTCCTGCGGCGCCTACGCGGACGGGTCGCGTTCGCACCCGCACTTCCCGGTGACGGCGAGGCTGACGTCCTCCACCAGCTCCGACTCCGACTCACTGCCGCTGCTCGCCGAGGGCGCGCGGAATGGCGGCATCCGCGCCATTTCCAGGAGCTTCTCTGGGGAGCTCGGGATTTTCTCCAACCAGAGCAGCGAGCTGGATTCCGACCTCATGTCCGAGGCGCGCTCGGGGCAGAAGTCCCGGGGCTCGCAGCGTGGCCGGCACCGGAGCCTCACTCAGAAGTATGCACCCAGGACTTTCAAGGACGTTGTTGGGCAGAGCTTGGTTGTGCAGGCGCTGTCCAATGCCATTCTCAAGAGGAAGATCGGGTCCGTTTACGTCTTCTATGGGCCGCACGGCACAGGCAAGACATCGTGTGCTCGGGTGTTCGCCAAGGCGCTGAATTGCCATTCCCCTGAACACCCCAAGCCTTGCGACACATGCGCGTCTTGTATCGCGCACAATCTGGGAAAGAGTAGAAGTTTGGTGGAGATTGGGCCTGTTGGCAACATTGACCTGGACAGCATTGTGGATATCCTTGACAATGTGATGCTTTCGCCGCTACCGGCGCACCACAGGGTGTTCATCGTGGATGATTGCAACACACTGCCGCCTGATACGTGGAGTGTCATATCGAAGGTTGTCGAGCGTGCGCCTCGGCGTGTGGTTTTTGTTCTGATCAGCCCAAATCTCGATCTCCCACATATAATTATGTCAAGGTGCCAAAAGTTCTTCTTCCCCAAACTGAAGGAATGCGACATTGTCAACACTTTGCAGTGGATTTGTACCAGTGATGGCCTAGATGTCGATAGAGATGCCTTGAAGCTTATTGCTTCCCGGTCAGATGGGTCATTGAGGGATGCAGAGATGACCTTGGATCAACTGAGTTTGCTTGGGCAGAGAATTACAATGCCACTTGTTCAAGAACTTGTAAGTTTTCTAACAATGAGTCATAAGAATTACTTCTATATTAGGTAATATATATAATTGAATAATTATAGGCTAAATAAAAATGGTAAAGAATTCTGTAGCCGGGGAAGTTATTGCTTATATAACTCTGGAATATGTTGAACTAATGATATCATTGCCATACACTTCAAATTTCTCTTCCAATGCGTGTTCCCATTTTGGCATACTACACAAAAGAGTTCAGTAAGTTAGAGTCACAACTGGAAGCACCAAGCACCTTTTTAGTAAAATACTTGTTTTTATCTCTCTAAATAACACATTCTTGCATTCCAAGCGTAGCGATATGATTGTCGTTTCTTTTTTTTAGATTGGTTGTCGTTTCTAATACTTCGTTACCTGACAGGCTGGCTTGGTTTCTGATGATAAATTGGTAAATTTGCTTGATTTGGCACTATCTGCTGACACTGCAAACACGGTGAAAGCTTTGCGTGATATTACTGAAACAGGTGTTGAGCCTTTGTCCCTAATGTCTCAACTCGCCACAATAATAACTGACATCCTTGCCGGCAGCTACACATTCACACAGGAAAGAATTCGAAGAAAATTCTTCAAACGTCCAACCTGTAAGCAACAATATTCCTTTTTATCTATTTATTTATTACTCCATCTGTAAACTAATATAAGAGCGTTTAGATCACTAATAGTGATCTAAACGCTCTTATATTAGTTTACGGAGGGAGTACTTTGAAAGGATTTTACAGCAGGGGATAATTTGCCCTGAACCATGTATTACATGGAAGTCTACTACTGTAAATGTTCTGTTTTCACATTGTAATTTTTGTTGCATTGATTACAGTATCAAAGGAGGATATGGAAAAACTGCGCCAGGCCTTGAAAACACTCTCTGAAGCTGAAAAGCAGTTGAGGGTCTCTAATGATAAGATGACCTGGCTTACAGCTGCTCTGCTCCAGCTTGCTCCTGATAAACAGTATATACTGCCAAGTTCATCGACAAGTACAAGTTTTAACCAGGGTTTGCCTACATACCCTGACGGGGATATAGCAAGGAACTCTGGTCCGCACGGGTTATCAAGAGCATCTGACCAGGAAAATCAGCAATACAGAAATGCTAATCTGGGGATTTGTTCTAGCCATGTCACGGCAAACAATTACCATGGTGGAAGGAGACTCAGGGAACATACACCAGATGGCCATATCTTGTCAACAAGTGCTACCAGAATGAATGAAGGATCTAAATGTAGCAAGACTGACAACGAGATGATTTGGCAAGCTGTTCTAGAAAATGTTCAGTCAGATTCGTTGAGAAAAATGATGGCTAAAGAGGGGCGGGTGATTTCTGTTAGCCTTGGGACAGGCAAAATTCCCTCTTATTCCATTTCTGCCTGTATTATTTGTACACCTTGTCAAGATTTTCATTGCAGAATATGCCTATGGAAAACTTTGTTCTTATCATTGTTAATGTGCTAAAGTAACTATTAGTGTAGAAGTGCAAGCAGTGCTGCATATATACGATAATAATATATTAGAAGTGGTTTGCGTTTATATGTTAGTATTTGGTGACCATGTAATTTAGAATTTGTTATCTTGGTTATGGTCAGATGTATACATTGCTTCTATGCACCGTTAATCTTCCCTAGGCATGGAATATATCATTGCTAGTTCTTCAACATTGCTAGCAAGTTTTAAACCGTGTTAAAGTAACTCTGAAATACATAATTTTTTTATAACTAACCAAACAAACATTAAATTGTGCCATTGTAATGATATTGTTTCAATAATCTTTGTTCTTACATTTTGTTCTTTTCTTCCTGCAGCACCAACTGTGCAGTTAATGTTCAGTTCTCGAGTGAACAAGTCCAAAGCTGAAAAGTCAAGGGGTCAAGTTTTGCAAGCATTTGAGTCTGTTCTTTCTTCTGCTATAATACTTGAAATCCGATACGAATCGAAGGATGGTGGGGAAGATGTTGAAGATATGTATTCCAACATCGCATTAACGAGGTCTTTCACGAAACATAGTTCAGTTTCTTCTGGAGGTGAGAATTTAGTTAGCAGGCTCCAGAAAGGCAGAGTAGCCCAGGGTACTAGCTCAAATCAGACAAGATGGATGCAATCTGATCCACACATATTGACTGAAGGTGAGATTATTGAAGTTGGCCCTTCTGAAATGGAATGGTACGGGGAACCAGATACTGGTGCTGTTGCCTCAGATAAAAGGAGGAGTATATGGGAAGCAGCTTTGTCATCACAAGACCAAGAAAATATACGTCCTCCAGGAGGAACAAATGAACATGATCGACAAAAAAATATAGTAAGAGGTAAGGTATCTCTTGCTCATGTTATTAACAAGGCGGAAGCTTGTTCTCAACAAGGAGGCTGGTCAAGACAAAAAGGGATGTCAATAACAGAGAAGTTAGAGCAAGAGAATTTGTAAGTAATCCCATACTACAACCAATTAAATCTGTTCATACACATTATTTTTAACTTTAGCATGCAATATTATAACGGAGCCTGGGTTAGATCTTCTTATTTTTCTTTAACATTATTAAAATGTGAGAAGTTCCCTTTTTTGATCCTAGAATATGATTATGGACTGTTTATCTATTTGCAGGAGATTAGAGCCTAGGTCGAGTCTGCTTTGTTGGAAAGCTTCGAGCACTACTAGACGGAAGGTAATGACCTGGGATCACAACAACTCAAAACCTCAGTCCTAGGGTAGTTTATATATTTCTTCATTCCCATAAGCAACTTAAGCTTGGGCTCCATATAAGACACATGGCATGATAGTCGTCTGTTGAAAAGTAGTCATTTATATAAAATATAAGAAACAGTTGCCAGTAACCAAGGTTATATATGTTTTGCAACATATCAAGCCTGGATAGCTTGAAACTAACTTTTTTTGAAGAGTTATTCTCCTTCAGGATCACCATTCATAGTTTCATACCGTTGACTCACTGAAAATAGTACTCCCTCTGTACCATAGTACTTCCTCCGTCCGAAAATACTTGTCGGAGAAATGAATACATCTAGATACATCCGTTTCTCCGACAAGTATTTTCGGACGGAGGGAGTATAAGGTACGGAGGGAGTAGAATGTATGCTTCAAAAAGACAAAATAAGCGAACTTTTTTTGAGGGAAGGTGATAGAATATTTCCACTTCATGTTTTTCTTGTCAGCTATACTTTCTCATCCTTGCTGAGTGACATCGTGTCATTTCGCTGCAGCTCTCAGCATTGAAGATAAGGACTCGAAGATCACGAGCTCTATCAAGACTCGTCTTGTGCGGAAGGTGCATTTCAGTGAAATCTCCAAGATAACATACCGCCGCCGAGGTCCCACCAGATTTTTCATGGAGCTAAATTGATCTCTGTGGCTGATTCTCTGTAACTGTAGCAACCTGTAAGAATGTAGGTCATTCTGTACATCGTTTAACATGTAGAAGAATGAGAAATTTCCATCATGTCCATTATTTTCCCTGAAATTGTCTGAAATGCCAACAGTAAGCCATTGCCACACTTCATGAAATAAAACTTGTTAACATGCGCTAAAGACTGACGATCTACCACTTGACTCGTTAATTTCTACATCATGGAATGGCTATAGTGCTGATTAATGTGAGGGTCATGGTTACCCCTATTGATTGGGGTCAAAGGGCTGCATACACTGCATAACAGTTACCACATTATATATGAATCCCTAATTATATACAGTATGTGTTATATTGGAATTCTCTCAGCATCTTCATGTCACCAAGGTTGAGGACTGCTTTAGAGTTCCAAGTTGAGACAAATAGGTGAGGGCCTTAACGATGAGCTAACATGGGCTAACAAACTACTCTGCTTCACGAGAAGATCCACATTAAGGAGGCTAAGGAGATGGGGTTCCTGCATTGCAGGATATGACTTGTGCAGCACATCCTGTAAGTAAAGCCCACCTGTTGGATCACAGTGACAGACAGAGCAGCCGAGGTGAATCGCAGGGCAATTCTCCTTTGGCACGCACAGCATGGCTAGCTAGGTAGCTTCCGTGCATGGAGCCTCTTCAGCTCACCCGGCTATAGCTCCTGTCACCAACACATGCATGCATGCCGCCGTGCCAAAGGAGAAGCTCCCTGGGATTCACACGCCGCAACACATGGACATGCCTGCTTGTATAGCTCAATGTTCTGAAGTTCTTGCGCTCGTTGGTGTAAACATTCTGCTTCTTGGCCTCCCTTAAATACTGCACGATCTGCCTCGGGATATGGATCTTCGGACGGCATATGCTCAGCGTCCGATCGACTATTCCGGAGAAGGATCTGCCTTTCTTGCCGGCAGTGTCTCCATCGCCCCCGGGCCCTTTGGAATGTGCGCCAGGAACAGGGTCCTCGTAAGCCAACCTGCCTTTTCCGAAGTATACATGCTGCAACTTTCGACATAGAAAACCGTTTTTTAGAGCTGAGTAGCACGGTGTGTGTATGTCTCGCTGCAGCAGTGAAGCGTCAATGAATTCGATGCCAGATATGAAGAGATTTTGTTCTGGGCATCTCTAGCTTTGCTTTTTAACCGAGCTGTTGCTGTTGAATAAACTGATTTATGCGTTCACCGTTAGCCCTTGGCGAGCCACGAACTTTTCTCATGGTCTGAGATGGTACATCCCATTGGATCTTCTCTACTCGATCAACCTCATGCAAGTTGGTCGCTTTTCCTGACTGAAACGCAAGGCGTAAAGGGGCAGAGCTCTCCCGGACCAAGACTGTCTGCATAGAGCTCCCAGGTTTTGTGCTGGGAATTGAAATGAAGCTTGCTACCAAATGGAATATATTAATCTTTTGAAAGGTTGGCATCGGTTTTATTTTTAATTTTTATTATGATGAGACGTCCAGGTTTATATCCAGTCTGAGACTGAGGCTACATTGTTCTCTGAACCTTGTTTAACTCCTTTGCATTGTTAACTGAAGTCTAACTAAGTTAAAGGCGAAAAACTATTGGCTTTCATACTGTAGACCAAGTGGCGTGAGACTTGCCTTTCCTTTGTTTTTCGAATTACTATTACTCAGTTATTACTTGATGTAGTTTATGAAACCACATATTAAAGAAATCCTTCCAGATCACAAAAAACAACAACATCCAACACCTGAAAGGATGTTGTCGCAGTTTAACATCCAACGCATAGGACAATGTAACACTGCAAATCAACTCGGATACAAGTGTTTCTCAGCATCATGCTAAGATTTAGAGAAATCCAGATATTCAGAGTTCAAGAAAGGTGACAGAGGAGCGAGCATCTAGAAGAGATAGTAGTACAATTATTTTTCAGTCCGATCCCCTCCACAACAGACCAGGAGTAGTTGAGCGTGCCACACCTCCCTCCTATGCTTGGCTGTCCCGAGCGACGTTCTTCATGGGCCTGGGCTTCGAGTTAACAGCCCGAAGAGCTTGTGTCAATCTCTTTGGAGTCAGTCCATTGAACACATTCAGTTTAGCTCAGTTTAGCTCCAGTCTTCTTCAGCTTGTGTTCTTCACCCTTCAGGAAGGCCGTGACAGACACCTTGCCAGTCTGCTTCAGGCTAAGTGATTTTACCATCAGTTTGGAAGAGTAGAAACTCCCAGTTTGCAGTTGAAGAAAGATCTACAGGTTGAATCGTTTTCCCAATGCCTCTCATCCCAAAGGTACTGTCATATTTCCTTTTTCGCTCAAACATGTGAAACTTGGGTGGAAGGGATGGGAAATCCAACATAAGGCGGTAAAAAAATGTGGTTTAGTTTGCTAGCATAACTACATTGTCCGCTTATTGCACATTGCCCTCCGGATCTTGAGCATATATATATATAGAGAAAAATGCACAATACATCAGACAAGTAGATGTGTCTTTACTCACTGCATGAAAATTGTCATATATTCACCTTAATTGTCTGGGTACTGTGGTGGTAAAGTGAACTAGCTTCGATGGATATATAGATTAATAGATATCACAAAGGGCCTGCAGAATACAAAATGTTGCAATCTCATAACAAACTAATAAGATGCACCATGGTTATTTTTGAAACTTAACAAGTGATATACGAATTAGGTTGTCTCAGGCAAAATACTTCCCTCCTCCTCTGGCGCTCCCGTGGGCGGCAGGGGATGAACCCTAGCCGCCGTCTGCCTCTCCCTTCCCCTCACCTCCTCCCCCTCCCATCGCCACCAGAGGCCGCCGCCGGCGGCGGCGGGAACTTCTCACCCCCTCGCTCGACTGGGGCTGGGCGGGCCGGCGTTGTTGGGCCTGGGCGCTGCCGTGCCGGGACATGGCGGTGTGGTGGCGGGTCGGCTTGGTGGAGGCTCGGGGCCCAACTGGCAGCGCGGTGGGCTGGGTTGGGGCGGGGCATGCCCGGCCATGCGCTGGCAGCGGCTGTTGCAGCGGCGGCCAGATCTGGCGGCGGCGCGGGCCGAGTGCCTTGCGGGCAGCTTGGGCCACGGTCGTCCGTCTCTGCAGTGGTCGGTCGAGTGGCGCCGCGGTGGTGGTGGTTCGTGCTGGTGGTGGCGCTGGCTGCGGTGTGGGCTTCGGCCGACCTTGTGTGCGGCGGCCCTTGGCGACGAGGGTGGTGGCGCTGGATTGGGGCTCCCCCTCGGGGTCCCGGCGTGGATGTGGGCTGCCACGGCGTGGTGGTGGCCCATGTCCGTGGTCTGTGTCGTTTCACGACGGCCTATTGGTGAGCGCCATTGACGACACTTGATTCCTCTCCTCGTTGTTCGGGTGCTACCCTCATCAAAGGGTTGGCCTTCTCCCAGCGGCGGCCCATCGCTCATCTCGCGCCCGGCAGCAGGACCGAGTTCTTCTCGCGCTCGACAGTAGTACCAGACTCGTCTCGCGCCCGGCAGCAGGACCGAGCTCGTCTCGCGCCCGACTGCAGGACCGATCACTTCTCGCACCCGGCGGCAGGGCGGGTCGATGAAGGCCACTTTTAGCCGGCCTATTGGGTCTCGACGCTGGGGGCAGCTCAGGGGTGCGAAAGGCCGTGCCTTTCCACTCATCTCTTTGGTTGGGGTAGCGGTGGGTGGCGTTTTAGGTGGCGTCAAGGTCCTGGATGCCGGGGCGGCGGCCCTAGTGGTCGTGTCGCGGTGCTCATGGGCAGAGCCCGTGGCTTGGTGCTGCCTGGTGGCCATAACCGTGTGGGCGGCGTAGTAGCCAGCGCGTGACGTTCATTGGTAGTAAAAATTGGCCAGGGTGAAAAGCTGTCCTATGTCCGGATGGACTGGCGACGGTAAAACACGTTCCCTTCTTGAAGGCTGTTAGAATAAATCCAAGGCACTCCGTCGATCAACTGAGGACCAAGCAATCACACGAGGCACAATACCGAGATTTGGTAACAAGGTTCACCGATATGGCTACATCCCCGGGGCCTGACTACGGGCGCTCCTCCCCATGGCACCGCTACAATACCTCACCCTAGCCGCCCGGGCGTCGGCAACGCTGTCGGCTCCCCCGCATGCCCGTGCTATTATGTTGGCATAGGTTACATCGTGTGTCTACCCTCGCTATATATGAGAGACCTAGGATACAAGTGTCCTATTAGGACACAACTCCTACCATGTCTACATACAATCTAAAACCAAGTCCAATTGTAACCTACCGTGTACTATAATATTCGACACAACTCTAACAAACTCCACCTTGACAAATATGCTCCACCACCTTGGATTCATCCATGCGTCGAACCTCCATGTACATTGGACTTGAGATACGCCATGAGCGCCGCTGCTACTCCCAGACTCCATGTGACTCCACCTGCAACTGTAGTCCCTTCTCGTCTTCTTCACAGTCAACACTCGGGCAAAAATCAACTTCTGGAGTATCCGTTCAACGTCATCACACACCGACCATGTCTGCGTGAAAGTGAACAACTCTCTTATTAGATGCCACATATAAGAGTTACCTAAACTCAACATCCTCACTCTTTATTGACCGACTGTCTGAAACTTGAAGGAATTTCACCGTCGCCTTGTGTCACCCTGAGTCAAATTCACAGTTGTCTCACCCTTTTTCCGGATAGTCTCTGACATGTCTCACAGCTATAGCACTCCACCTCCTTCTGTACTTGTCATCCGCAATTTGCCATATGCACTAAACACCACATAATATACGGCAATGTACTCTCTCGGCTTTTGATAATTTTAGACTTTCCGCCACTTTTTCAGATTCCTTATGGTCCACTCTAATCTATCTGACATGTCAAACTCGATAGATCTAGTCACCAACTTGAACCTTGTACTCGTCAACACTGCTTTAGCACCCTGTGCACAATTTATCTCACCACCAGTGTCTTTGCCTGTCGTTGTGTCCCGTGCTTACCGCATGCCTCGCCACTATCACCGCGTCGAGCCTCTGCTGTCCTGGTCGAGTCTTCCGGATAGTTAGCCCACACTGCCTCAACCCCCACCGCAGAGAACCATCGATCATCACCGACCGATTCCGAGTATCATGTCTCCATCAAACCACTGGTACCCAGGCTGAACCACGTGTCTGTCGCCTTCCCGTTGAAATAGGCTTCGATTCTCCGGATCCTTACACCGTAGCCCCTCCACCAGCACAGAGTGAAGTCGTCCATCAGACTCCAGCTCCACCTTCAACATGACTCCATGGTGGTTGTACGTGACACCCCCGCGCCCCGTCGACTCCAAGCTCTGATGTGCACCATCTTGAATCAACACTGCACAATAGTCTGTCGAAGCCGCACAAGGCCTCAGGCCCTCACCACGTGTTTCCACGCCCCAGAAGTTGGCCACCATCAGCATCACGCTCCTATTTCGTCGTCGCTGAAATCACCACCGTCTTCTGCTTTGACCGACATCCCCATTGATCCATCAGACTGTCCAGTCCGATCCAGTCGAACTTATGCGACTGCAACCATGCTCCAGCCTGCGTCATGTCCGCTCACACATCTTCATGCATTACTTGAAGCCCTGTGTATACATGATCCTACCACAACGAGCTCTAGACTCCTCTGAGCCTTATACACACATCGCAAACCTGCCAACCTCCTGCTAGGACCCTACGTGTAATTAGCAACACCTTTGAAAAACAATGTTCCTTGATAGCTTCCGTGCGTGCACTGTGTGCCACACAACTCCCAAGACTCCTTTTGTCTAACCATGCTGCTGTCCCATGCCACGTAAATACTGTTGCAGGCTGCCCCTTTTTTTTGTCACAAACAAATCTCCAGCCCGAGCACCCAGCCCAACGTCGTGGCCGCTCCTGGCTTGAGCCCATACCGGCCTTCCAACCAGTGTGCTACCTCCTCGCCTTGATGGACCGCTGCCTGGCCCATGAAAACTGTTGCGTCGATGCCTCTAGCGACTCGCCGAAATTACTATGAGTAATCGTTGCAAACATCACTCCAACTCTTTAGGTCGTGGCAAATGGCGATTGTCGTAACCTGAGAGTTTTTTTTTTCCGTAGATTCGTTTATTCAAAACGTTTTATCTCTTCAACCAAGCGTCCAAATCTCGAACCGCTTTTATCATTGGATTTCTCATGTCGAGATCTTTAAAACTAGATCCCATGTTGATAGATTTTGACGAACTTTTTTTCACAAAAAAACCGTACGAAAAAACAGGACGAAAAAACCGAACCAGGAGCACGGGTTTTTTCCCTTTCCAAAAGAGGCACGCCCGTGCCTCTCACGAAATCACAATCGTGCCTCTCATGGAAGGAAAAAAAAAAGAAAAGCGTTTTTTTCCGTTTCAGAGGAGGCACGGCCATGACTCTCGCGAAAGCACATCCGTGCCTCTCGCGGAAGCAAAACCGAGACTCTCGCGAAAAAAAACAGAAAACATGTTTTTTTCGTTTCCAAGAGGCACGGTCGTGACTCTCGCGAAAGCACAACCGTACCTCTCGCGGAAGGAAAATCGTGACTCTTGCGAAAAGGAAAAAACATAAAACACGTTTTTTTTCGTTTTCGAGAGGCACGGCGATGACTCTCGCGAAAGCACACCCGTGCCTCGCGCGAAAGCAAAACCATGACTCTCACGAAAGAAAAAAACAGAAAACGCGTTTTTTTTCCATTTCCGGTAGGCACGGCCGTGACTCTCGCGAAAGCATAACCGTGCCTCTCGCGGAAGCAAAACCGCGACTCTCGCGAAAGGAAAAAAAAGCAGAAAACGCGTTTTTTTCCGTTTCCGAGAGACACTGCCGTGACTCTCGCGAAAACACATCCGTGGCTCTCGAGGAAGCAAAACCGTGACTCTCGCGAAAGAAAAAAAACGCGTTTTTTCGCGGGATTTTTTTGATCGCAAAGCTAAGAAAGACCGGTGGAAAACCAAAACGTCGAAAAACCCGAAAAAACCATTTAAATAGCCGAAAACGCGTGCGTAAAAATAAATTAAAAAAAATCTAAAGGAAACATCCAGAACGCGACACGTGGCGAATGGCTGAGAACACGCTAAGTGGGGCTGATCGTTGCAAGGCTCCCAAAAGAACGCTCGTTAACTGGTGGCTCCAGCGAGGCGATCGATCTGACTGCTACACAAAACCACGTGCACACCGGCTGGGCCTAACGACCGCTGTGCCAACACGCGTCAACCTGGCCGCTTCCATGCGCCGCACCCATCAATCTGCCTGCCGCTTTCCATCGATCTCGTCGAGACTTTCGCTGCACGCCGAGGACTTCCGTTGTACGCTGCATGCTGCTCGCCTCGTTCTCGATTGCTTTCCTTTTCGGTCTATCTAGCAAACTGATAGCTTGCATGAGAGAAATTCCTTAAACCGACCAGCCTAGCTTCGATAATGAATTCTCACGACCGCTGTCTTTGCACTAAATCTGACATGATCCATCCTCTTGATCAATTCCCTCGCCTTTTGTACCTTGTAACCTTGCTCATGATATCACTTGTTAGAATAAATCCGAGACATTCTGTCGATCATCCGAGGACCAAGTAATTATACGAGGCACAATACCGAGATTTGTTAACGAGGTTCATCAATATGGCTACATCCCCGGGCTTGACTACTGGAGCTCCTCCCCATGACACTGCTACAATACCGCACCCTGGCCGTCCAGACGTCGGCACACGCCGCCGGTTCCCCCGTGTGCCTATGCTATTATGTTGGCATAGGTTACATCATGTGTCTACCCTCGCTATATATGAGAGGCCTAGGATACAAGTGTCCTATTAGGACAAAACTCCTACCCTATCTACACACAATTCAAAACCAAATCCAACTGTAACCTACCGTGTACAATAATGCTCGACACAACTCTAACAAAGGCGTCGCTGTGGCTCCCATTGCCCTCTTGTAGCTCCATAGAAAACTCTGATCCTTGAATCGGACGGTGGAGGCACTTCGGTGTCGTAACCTTCCTGAAGGCACCGCCTTGGAGGCCACGGTTTGTCGTATGTAACTTCATCTCTTCGTGGTGGTGTGTTCACGGCTGAGGCCCCCGATTGCTCATGTAGTGTTAGGGGTGGTGTTGTTGCGCTGAGCGCCTGTGTATCCTGCCTTAGGTGTGTGCGTGTGTTCTGGTGGCGTGCGTTTGTATTAGGTTGTTGATGATCTTTGCTTTATATATAATATAAAACGGGGCAAAAGCCTTTTTTGTAACAAGTCATGTACAATGTTCATTAAGATGAAATATGTCTTGCAATGAGTGATGAAGTTTTTGCTCATGAAACACATGAACATTTTAGATATGATTCCATTTATCTGAACAAAATGTCCGTTCAAGAACTCCATGTACTCCAGTGGAAGAGGAAGACATGCATAAGCTCAAAGAGGCTTCCACGTTCAGTTTTCGAAGACTATTTCGAAGACATGCATATCTTTTTGACCAACGGAGAATGTATATTATTTGTTTCTTTTGACAAAGGCATTATACCAAATTTTAAATTAACAGAACAACAAAAGGATGGACCCCCAACGAGAACAATCAAACAAAAAAACAGAATGATGCGCACAAAGGCACTCATCGATTGAAGAGATCAGTGACCAGGTAAAGGCAAATGCAATGCATTGATGTGAAAGAACGCCATATGCTAGAGAAAGAAGCACTAATATGCTTCCTAAAGGTCTAATAATTTTGTAGTACCCTTAGTTCTACCCATACCCAACAGAGAAGCTCACCTAAGAACTCAAATCGGACTTAACGGCTAGACACCACTAAAAAGGAGATTTTGAGGATGATCATTGTCTCGAATCGATACCACACCAAAAGCATCACTGTTAGTTTCAATGAAGTAACCAGACGACTAATAGCCAGAGGGACAATAGACTCCCAAGACAATGCCTCCAAGAACGGAACAATAGACTCCCAAGACAATGCCTCCAAGAACGGAACGATGCCATAGAATTGTTGCCACTAGCCCGACAATTTTTTAAAAAAAGACGAGGATTACTCACGTCCTCTGCATCATAGGATGCACACAGCCACACATCCAGTCATTAAGACGAACCAAGTAACAAAGTTTCAAGTAAAAGCTCCGGTAAAGAAATAAAAATTACATGACGAAATGCCACAACCGGCAAAAAAAAAAGGATAATATGCCTACACACATATCTTATTATTGGATCACCATACAATTTGGTTGTACGTAGCCCGTATTGCCATATCCCAACGGTTAAACCCATAGGCCATAAGCTCCCGCACTTCTGCATGACGTAATAATGACCATGTACGGATTCATCTAAACGCTTTGTAGACAACCTGTGGTGCCCTCGATGTCACGAAGCTTGCCCACCCACATGGCATCTCTCATCCGCAGGTCATCAACATCCAGTTGTACTTGAATATGATCACTCACATGCCTATTCATAGATCCAGGACCAAAATCCCCCCAATCGCCACCACGTCCGCCTCCAAAATACAAACTAGAGAAGACCGATCACCCGACGGCCGGTAGATCAGCGACGACAACCAAGTCGTCGCACCCGCATCAGACATACAAGCTGCTGGCTATGCTGTTGCAGCGTTGCACTTGAACATCAACAGAAACCAGGCCTCGTCATCACGGGAGACACCAGGCGCAAAGGAGAAGCAGCCGACCTTGCAGCGAGAGATTGCCGCGATGAAGCGACCGGCCTAGGTGAGAGCAGAGAAGAGGCCTCCTACCTCGACTCTACTCCCAAGTCCCAATAGCACCGCTCGTCCTCAGAAACCACGCAACACGCACAAGGCGAGGGCTCCGGGAACATGAATCGAAACCAAGACCGCAAGAGAAAAAATGAACAAACTTTTGACCTCGTCGTGGCAACAAACGAAGAAATTATGAGCGGGCCATGCAAATACCACAACCACGGGAATTATAATGCCTCACACTCCATCAATCCTTGTTTGGTACTAGGGTTTTTGAGGGGATTGGTGGGGATAATCCCCATAGGGATTGGGTGAAACCCCAACCTTCACCCAATCCTTCAAATCCCCATTTATCCCCAATCCACTAGGTAGGGGTAGTGTATTGGGTATTTGAGAAAAATGCACTAGAGTGGGGATTTATAAGGAAATGTGGGGATAAAACATGCCAAATACACTAGAACCAAATGGTGTCTTGGGATATGTGGGGATTTAGGGGTTTGACTGGATAATCCCCATCAATTCCCTAAAATACACCAGTATCAAACAAGGCCTCAGGGAGTGCACGCTCAACGACATGCTTGCCAAGGAGAAGAATGGCAAGGCCAGTGATGATGTGGAAGCCGACGACGATAGCAACCCACCATCGCTAGCACGTAGGGCGGGATCCTACGCCCGCAACATTTGCAGGGAAGCCAGAAATCATTCCCGAAAGACATCCGGCGCATCAACATGATCTTCCGCGAGCTGGAATCTAAACACATACAAAAACAAGCACTGAAGGAGGTCTAGGCCCTTGTATTAGGAGTCCCCACTACCTTGACTGGTCTAACTGCACTATATCATTTGGTCAAATAGACTACCCAGAGTACATCCTGAACCGCGACAAATCTGCCCTCGCCGTCGACCTAATCATCCATGGCTGCCAGCTCTCCAAAGTCTTACTGAACGACGTCGCCGGAATAAATATCATATGCGCTGGGACCGTGCGAAAAATGGGCATCCTTCTAACCAGCCTCCGTCCATCTCCAATGAATTTTCACAGAATAGTTCTCTTTTAGGAAAGAAGGCATAGCCCCTCAGGCAGTTCAATCTAGAGGTAATCTTTGGTTCCGAGCATAATTTATGGGTTGAAACCCTTAATTTGCTTTGAGGTGGTACCTTTGAAAGGGGCCTATGACGCTCTCCTAGGACGCCCAACCTTCGTCAAGTTCATGGTGATCCTGTGCTATGCCTACATGAAGCTCAAAATGCCTGAACCGCTTGGCATCATCGCCATCTTTGGCGACCCTAAGAATGCTCTAGAGGTGGAGGTGCCAACCTACGTCGAGGTAGAGCTCACCAACTTCAACGACGCCGAGGCTAGCACGACTATCGACAATGCCAGCCATTGTTACAACCAAGAAGCCTCGCTCCAACAAGGGATGACCAGAGGCACGCGCGGCTTCCACAGACCCATCCGGCTCCAACTGGGAAACATCAACACGAACCGGCTAGACGCTGGAGGCCCCAGTCACCCGCTGACTCGACCATAGCCCGCAAACAGCGCCACAGACGGAATGGCAAACCACCTGCATCAAATCCTATGGAGTTAATTGCAGGGTTTGCAGAAAACCACCTAGTCCCTAATTTTGTGTATAATTCACCGTGTCTCCAGTAAACTTTTTGCAAAATGCACTGATTAAGTGATTTAGCCCATTTAATCATTTTCTGACAGGTGGGACCAGACTCTAAGGAGCTGACTTGGCAAAAAAATCACATACACATCCCTGGATATAAAAACAAAAGCAATCAACCCCCTGCTCTTGATCTGATCCCCTGCTCCCGATCCGATCGGGAGGAGGCAACCGCACCCGCTCTCCCTCCACTCGCAAGATGGGATGAAGCCCGACATGATGGGGGAAGCCAACTGGTTGGCGGCGCCGGCAATGGAGTTCAGGCGGTACGCAAAGACCAGGTCGAGCACATCCTCGCAGGAGCGGCCGGGGTCGTCGTGGACGATGAGGGAGGCGCTCGTGGTCTGGGGTCGCTGTCACGCCGTTCCTGCTGGTGCTCGCCGGCGACAGCATGCCAGTGGATCTCCAAGATCAATCCATGGCGGACGCCGTGCGGCAGTGCAGAAGCCGGTGCCGCTCCTCCGTTTCACCTCTCGCCGTGTGCTCCGGCGTGGGCTCAACCTCTCGGCACTGTCCATCCACACGGGCGACTCCGGCCCGGCGAACACGGCGGCGAGTTGCGGCACCAGGCCCCTGGCCAGGTCCAGGGAGGCAAGCGTGGTGCCTGCCCCGTGCCCCCAGTACGCTATCGTACTGCTGTGCGCTGCTGGAGATGGCGACCACGCATCAGCGGCGACATGATGCGGCCCTGCCCGGTCGGGTCTCGGTGGTCGCCGATGTGCTTGTCGGCGGCGGCGACATCGCCGGAGTGGTGCGGGGGGTCGGCCAGCTTGTGCTCTCCCGATCTGATGGGATCGAGGCAGGGGGCTCTGCCGGGCATGTCCGGGGGGCTGATTGCTTTTTTTTAGATCTACTAGGGGTCTATGTGTTATATTTTTGCTAGGTCAGCTCCTTATAGTCCGGTCCCACCTGTCAGAAAGTGATTAAATGGGCTAAATCACCTGATCAGTGCATTTTGCAAAATGTTTACTAGAAACGTGGTGAATTTTGCACAAAATTAGGGACTAGGTGGTTTTCTGCAAACCTTACCCCAAATGTGGTGGTTTTCTGCAATTAACTCAATCCTATCTTAGTATTTTGTATCATTTTAAAAATTTCATGTTATCGTCCCTTAGCTTGACCATGCAGAGTTATGAATAAAGGTGTCTGGATCGACTCACTCTTTTTGCACAATTTTTTCTGTATGATTGCTAAGACATACACAGGAATGTACTGACCCTCACATGGTAGAATTTAAGGCAACTTTTAAAGAGATCCTCTTATTTACTAGACTCGGGGTCTGCATCATTATTTAGACCCACCGCAGTCCGTTCCAATGCTACATCCTAAGAACCCTCAACCCATGATGATAACTCTAGAGAGGGAAACAGTGCTTGAGAGTGTTGCCTTAGCTGGCCCGATGTACTACGTTGGGTATGTTAGCAATAAGCCATGTGTTCATGTTGGGCAGTGTATGGCCCGTGTGCGTGCATTTGATTCACTATCGTAGAGTGGTTAGTTGCAGCGGGCGCTGGTTATGCGTGGTGGTGATCAGGTATTACGGATGAGTAGGTGCTCACGTTGGGAGAAGACCGGATCACCAGAGCATGGGCGTGCGTGGGTTCTGTTGCTACAAAGCCGGCTGGGGCGTGTGTTAGTGCATGCGTAGGAAGGGGCCATGTAGTTAGTGGCCGGCCGGCGTGCGTGAGTGCGTGCGTGGTGGCGTCGAGCGTGTGTGCACACCTGTGTATAAAAGGCCCCTCGTTGTACTGCTTGTGAATGGGGAGGGAGCCAGAGAGAGATGTAGTCTCTCGGAGTGTATGTGTGCTCGCCGTGGGGTGTTGTGTGTGTGGCAGAGTTCAAGCTCGCCGGAAATACAAGGGGCAGTTCGTGCGGCCGGAGGCGTTTGTGCGCCGGGAAATCTCGTGTCCTCTCTCTCTTGTTTCTTCCTTGTCTCTGGTGATCGCCGTGGTTCAGTGAGTAGGCTAGACACCAACAGGGTATGCCTTTCACCCAAGGCACTATGGCCACGTACCACTTGGAGACTCGGCACCCACAACACCCGATCCACTAAACTGTCACTAAGTTGATGGCATACAGCACCATGCCCCACAGACCTAGGCGCCCCGCTCTATCTAAGGTGGCAAAGGGGTTGAATATCTGGCAAATCAACGAGCATTGGCCACAAATTCAGGAGGTCCCTAGAAGGATTTGTGTTGTGATTGTGGCGATATTGCCACGAGGGAGATCCTTTTTGGATGCCTCTTTTTTTTTAGTCATCCGATTTGGTCGGCATTGATGCTTGGCTTTGCTTAACATCGTTGAACCTCCTTTACAAAAAAAAAACCAATGGCACCAGCGTGGCATCACTCACAGGTACTCCCTCTGTAAACTAATAAACTAATATAAGAGCGTTAAACGCTCTTATATTAGTTTACGGAGGGAGTAGGTCGTAACGGTGGTCACCATGCAGAGCCACATCTCTGGTACCCGCGTCGCCATCTTGTGCTGAAGATGCATTTCAACGAGATCCCCGATATAAGAAAATGTTGTGTGCATCAATCGATGCACATGCCCGGGTCTTTTCGCCGTTTTCGAAAGAAAAATGGATAAGGAAACACTGACAGCGATGTCCAACTAAATTTACCTGTAGCTGTGTTAGTCTTCATGACTTATTCTCTGTAATTGTGAGGAGTATAGGTTATTCTGCTTATCATTTAGCATGTAGAAGAACGTAAGAAATTCCATCAAGTTTCTTTCCACGAACTTTTTTTGGACGCCAACAGCAACACGCGCTAAGCTGCAAGATGCACCTGGGAGGCTGCAAGGTATTAATCATGACAGATAAACATTAGCATATTTAGTCTTAGGAACAACTGTACGTGCTTGCATTGCAGGACTTGACTTGTGGAACACATATCCTACATGTAATCTTACCTGACGGATGGATCACGGTCACAGATCAGAAGGCAGAGCAGCTGAGGTGAATCGCAGGGCAATTCTCCTTTGGCACACAAGAAAAAGGTTATCTAGCCTCCCTGGAGCTTCTTCACCTTCAAACTCACCTCGCTAGCTCCTGTAAACAATTGCATGCCAGCGTGCCAAAGGAGAAGCGCCCTGAGATTCACACGCTGCAATACATGGACAAAGTTTTGCTCTCCCTGCCTGCTCATTGCACTGATGTTCTTGCGCTTGTCGATAAAAACACTCGGCATGTCTGCCTTGGGATATGGATCTTCAGACAACATATGCTCTGAGTCCGATCGACTATTCCAGAGAAGGAGCTGCCTTTCTTGCCGGCAGTGTCTCCATCGTCCCTCTTTGTAATATGCCCCAGGAATAATGGTCCTTCTAGCCCAACTTGCCTTTTCTGAAGTATTCCCTCTGGTCCTTTTTACTCCGCATATAAGATTTTTGTGTCAAATATGCGGACTAAAAAGAATCGGAAGGAGTATATATGTTGCAAATTTACAGCATAGAAAACCGTTCTTAGAGCTGAGTAGTGAGTAGCACTGAGTATGTCTCGCTGCAGCAGTGAAGCGTCATTGAAATTGATGCCAGATATCAAGAGATTTTGTTCTGGACATCTCTGTTCCTGTTGAATAAACTGATTTATGCTTCTTGGTAGCCCTTGGCGAGCCATCAACTTTTCTCCTGCCCTGAGATGGTACATTTCATTGGATCTTCTCTACCCGATCAAGCTCATTTTAGCTGGTGGCCTTTTTGCTGACTGAAGCACCAGGCATAAAGGGGCAGAGCTTTGTAGGACAACAACGGGCTAGCTTTGCTGCATGGAGCTAGGTTTGTGTTGGGAATGAAAATGAAACTATTGGTTAAATTTTAATCTGAGACGTCCAGGTTTATATCAAGTCTAGGACTGAAGCTACAGTGTTCCCTGAACCATGTTTTAACAGCTTTGTATTGTTATCTGAAGTCTAACTCTAATTAAAGTCTAATAAGTAACAACTATTGGTCTTCATAATGTCGACCAAGTGGCACGAGACTTACCGCTTCTGTTTTGTTTTTTGAATTAGTATTTCTTAGTTTAGTTACTATTTGATGAAACTTATGAAAGCACATATTAAAGAAATCCTGCTAGATCAGGAAAGAAAAAATATCCGACACCCGAAAGGATGTCGTTGCAGTTTAACATCCGATGCATAGGACAATGTAACACTGGGCGTCGATCCAGAATCTTTCAGATACAAGTGTGTCTCAGCATCCTGTACAGACTATAGATTTCAGTCCGACCCCCTCGAGGAGTTATTTTCAGTCTCACAAGTTGCTACTCTGCTTCAGGCTATAGATTTCACGATCTATTTGGCAGAGGAGAAACTGCTTGTTTGCAGTTTGAGATTGCGCTATCGGTTGCATTGTTTTCCCGATGTCTCTCATCCCAAAGGTATTGTCACATTTCTAATTTCCTTTTTTCGCTCAAGCAAGTGAAACTTGGGTGGAAGGGATGGAAAATCCAACACAAGACAATAAACATATGTGGTTTGTTTGCTAGCATCACTACATGCCCACTCATTGCAGGTTATCCTCCGGATCTTGAGCATATATATACAGAGAGAAAATGCACAGTACTCAGCAAGTAGGCGTGTCTTTGCTCACTTCATGAAAATTGTACGGAGTAGATATTCAGCTTAACTGTGTTGATACCGTGGTGGTAAAGAGATCTAGCTTTGATGGGTAGACAGATAGATCAATAAATAAGACAAAGGGCTTGCAGAATACAAAATGTTACAATCTCATAAGAAATAAAGACGCATCATGGTTCTTTTTAAAACATGACAAGTGATATACAATGATGATACATATGAAACATATTTCCCGGTGAGTGATATAGTTTGCAGTCATTCAGCAACAAAACGTCAACAGTCAACTCAAGAATTCCATGCACGCCACTACGGAGACATAACGCTTCTGGAAGAGGAATAAGTGCATAGGTTGGAAGAAGATACGGCTTCCAAGTCTAGATCTCAAAGACTATTTGACCAAAGTGAAAATCGCAAAATTGTCATACCCACGGTAGTAGCGTATCTTCGTGACCAACTATTAATCTTATTTGTTTTCTTTAGGCAAAGATATTACACCAAACATTAACTTAAGAAAACAACAAATGGATGAACTAGAAACCAGGTGTAGAGAAAATCAGTTTAGAAAGACTAGGGCATTGCAGCAATATTTGACCTTTTGGAAGTAAATGAGTGGCCTCTTTTTCTAGCGAATGGCGTGTTTCCACATCAATATACGGCATTCACCTCTTCCTGGTCATCGATCACTCTCGACGAGTGCCTTTGTGCACATATTTTTGATTTGTTTTCTTGTTCTTGACACTTCATTCAACGCCAAAGAGGGCCCTCCCACCCTGCTTAAAGGACGCCAAACCATAGGACGACAAATAATCTCACCTAAGTACTCATATAGGACTTGAAGAACACCACTAGAAAAGAGACTCCGAGAACGACCATTATCTCGAGTCGAGACCACACCAAGAGCACCACGGTGTGCTTGAATGAACCAACCACACGATAACTAGCTTTCAAGGACCAAGGCTTCCAAGATGATGCCTCGAGGGTGGAATGGTGGCATAGAACCGCTGCCAGTAGCGTGGCAAATTAGACCCAGAGTTTACCGAAAAAGGCTTTTGCCCCGCTTTATATATAAAGCAAAGATCAACAACATCCCAGTACAGACGCACTCCACCCCAACACACACACACACCCAAGGCGGGATACAAAGGCGCTGAGCGCAGCAACACGACCCCTAGCACTACAAGAGCAACCGGGGGCTCCACAAGTGAACACGCCACTATGAAGAGATGAAGCCGCATACGACGAGCCGTGGGCTCCAAGACGGTGCCTTCAGGAAGGTTACGACACCGGTGTTAGAATACAAGTTGTATAGGGATAGGAAAGTGTTTTAACTTGTGTCCCTGTCTATCTCTTCTTCTCTCCCGTATCTCCTGTAACCTTTCGAGAGGATCACGATCCACGATCGATCTCTCAAACGTATACATCAAGGCATTGGCCATATATATGCATTGCGGCCCGAGACAAAGGGTTCTACGCTTCCTCATATGGTCATCAGAGCCCTTCTTCTCATCACTACTAGAAAAAGGGTTACTAATGGCACACCTAATTTGGTCATTAATGGCGCATTAGTGGTGCGTCATTACTACCACGCCATTAGTAATATTTACTAATGGCGCACCATTGGTGCGCCATTAGTATAGGGCACGGTGCGCCATTAGTATGCCTCCCAGGGGCCATGTATAGCCAGGTGCTTTGGCATACTAATAGCGCACCACAACGTGATGCGCCATTAGTAACCTTGGCATACTAATGGCGCACTGCTTAGGGATGCGCCATTAGTATCCTCTGGAATACTAATGGCGCACTGTTATGTGATGCACCATTAGTATGAATATTAGGTTTTTTTTAATTTTTTAATTTTCTGTTTTTTTGCACAGGTTACAAAATGTATAATTGGACAAAATATAGACAGCACACATCAACAACAGATTCATCGAATACAATAGAAGATTAGTCTCTGAATACAATTCATCATATTAGTCTCCAAATACAATTCATCATATTAGTCTCCGAATTGAAAAGACCGAACAAAGATAGAACATTATATTACAAGTCTCGAGACCGCGAGTAGCGAGTTTGTCTTCACATTACAAGTCGATATCGATCATCTAAACTACCATCACATAGAAGAGAGCTGCGGTCATCACGATGAGCATCATCACGATGAAACTCGTCTTCATCCGGTTCCTCCAACGCTCCCTCCCCTCTCGCGCTAGATAGCGGGCGTATCTAGATTTGGCCTCGGCCCTAGTGGTGTACCCTTTGTAACTGTTTCCGCTGAATCGGTGAACCTGTCTCCGACACTCCTCCCAGTCGTCGTAGACTCCGGGAACCTTACCCTTGTACACGACATACGACGGCATCGCTATGCACTAGCCAAACGAAACGTTAGTACCAATTCACAGACAATACATAAGCAATATATAAATATGCAACAGAACGATCGGAAGAGAAAAGCAAGACATTAATAGCATCGATTACATCTAAGTTGAACGACTCTCGAAACCAAAGAAACATACTACAAGTTCATTAAAGTTTAATTACAACATGAGCCAATCGATGTTTCAGAACTAGACACATCATCACTGCTTTCGACTCGACTCAAGGGGCCGGAACGTGGATGAAGCCGCCGTCTATCGTGGGAGTCATGAAATTACGGGCGTTGTCATCCTGCATTTGTAGCATTCCGTCTATCTCACTGTTGGACGGTTGATTTCTGAGGTAGAACTGCCCCGAGGTACGAAGGACATCTTGATGGATGATTTCCGCAAACTCCGACTGGATGCGAAAGAATTCTTGTCTGATGTCCGCGTCCTGGATTGCCGACACGCTCGCGGCCCAATCTTTGAGTTTACTCGGTAGCAGAAGTTGATGATGGTCCCGTACGATCGCCCGCATGTGATGGATGGCGTAGTAGGCACCCTTCTGACCGCCAGGCGGCTGCTTGACGCAGCAGAACGTCGTATTGTGGGAGAACACGTGCTTGCCGTACTTACGAATAGGCCTGTTGAAGGTGCCTCCAGATTGGGCGTAGCCGGGGAGAACATCATCAAGAACCTTCTTGACATTTGTGTAGTCTACGTTCGAATGACGGTCCGGATCGAAATACGTGGCCATGGAATATTTGGGGCTTAGGAGGATGAGCGTGCAATGTGTGTCACTGTAGAAAACACGGAATGTTAAAAGAAAAACGATCGAAATCTAAGAATTCGTATATTACGGGACGGTTGAGGGGAGGACTTACTCGGGAAAGTAAGGCACGAGGAAGTTATCCTTATCTGGGTTTGCCAGAATGACGCCTTCGAGGTAAGAACTCGCGACTTGCCGGCCCCCAGCGCTGCCCAAGATCTTGGCACGCATGTAGAAGGGGTCGACTATCACGATGTCCGGGGTCTTGTCGCGAATGATCCGCATCTCCATACTCAGCGAAAATAGCCGAACGAAGGTGTAGTGCAGCGGATGAAGGTTCAACATAGCGTGGATGTCATCAAACCGCAGGACGATCATACCCCCGATGGATTTATCCACAAAGCCCTTGCCCTCTGGCACCTTGGCCACGAAAACCGGGTATGCCACATCCTTCTCTCTGAGACGCCGCTTCTCCAAAGCAAGAACACTGTCATGCAGACTCCGCATAGAACCGGCTGCAACATCGAGCATATTTCTCGGTAGCATCGGCCTACCCGCCACATGCACCCTCCTCATTAAATCCTCAGGTGAAGGTGGCCCGTCCTGAGCACGGATCGTACTAGGTGCCGGCTGGCCCGCACCCTTGTTTGTCTTTCTTTTGCGTGCCTTCTTCTTCTCCTGTAATGGGACCGAGTTCTGCTCACAGACCGCCTTCTTGAGTGTGTTGGGGCTGAGAATATTTCGCACCTCGCCTATCTGAGGCTCGGTGAAGTCGGCAGCTGGAGGCGTCTCCTGAGAGCTGAACGGCAGACGACGCCTGTTGCAACTTGGCTTCTCCGCGGTACCAGCTAGATCACGCACGTCTTTTGTTGGGTTGGGTTCTTGAGAAGGAGGCCCCATGAAGTCGCCACCGTACCCATGATCGGCAAAGTACTGATCGACGTTGCCGAATGTATCGTCGTCGTCGTCGTTCTGATCCTGTGCCATATGCATGTTTGGATCCAGTGGCATAGGGATGTCCGGCACCGTTGCGGCGGTCTTGCCATGGGGCCGACTTGGCGCCGGCACGACTGGCGGTGTTGTCTTTGGGGTGGTGTCCCCCGCCCCCAAACGAATCTGGCTCTTCGGCCAAAGCAGGGGCCAGCCGATCAGGCAGGCGCTGAGGGTCATCACGTCATCATCGTCGGCCCCGACGGGTCGAATCGGAGGTAGCAACTCGTCGCAGCCTGGCAGCACCCGAACCAGTTGAACCCTAAACAAGTTGGGTGGCATCTGGGTACCGTGGAACAAGGGGTTGCCCGGTTGAACGATTTTGCCCTTGGCGACATCGACCAACTCGTTGTTCACGAAGTGCAGGAGAGTGCACGGAACGTCGGCGACGCCCTGCGAAAACATGTAGGGCGTCAGGGATGCCCAGTCAAAGGCAAGGAGATGAAGTCCTCGGCCGAGAGAGGCTTAATTAGTTACCGTGATGATGGCGTCGAGCTCGGCTAATGTCGAGGCACCGCCAACGGCGGGCGTGCAGTTGACGGAGGGGCCGCTTGCTGCAGAGGTGCCGGCCGGCGTACACACGGGTGCATTAAGCTCCCGTGCCGGCGTCGGTGATACCAATGCCGCCTCCGCCGGAGACACCAATGGCCCCGGCATCGCGTTCTGCGAGTTGCTGGCCGTGAAGCTAGGAATCGGGGGCGGCCCCTGTTGGCCGCCCGCAATCCACGCACTCAACCCCGAGATCAAGGTAGGCACAATGGCGGTGATCGTCGCTCCGAGTTGTTGTTGCACTTGCTCATGGACAATCTCCGGAATCCGCGCCACCTGTGCCTTGAGTTCTTGAACCTCGCGCGCCTGGCTTTCCGAGCTGGTCTTTTTCTCCTTTCGCCCACCAGTGTTATAGTATGACCCCCGTTTTGTCGACAAGCCTTTGCCGGCCACACGACCAGCTGACGTCGGCTTACTGAGCTTATCCTTGTTCTTCATTACATTCAACGCCCTATTTAGAGTGGTGTCCCAAGGGTTGCTCTTAGTCGACCCCGCACTACTGCTTTTAGTCGCCTGCGGAAGGAATGTGAACCATTTAGAAATTTGGCTTCATTAATTAGAATGCAACCATATGGAGCTAATTACGCGGGGGTGTATTCCTTACCAGAACAAGCTCAAGCGCCTTGGTCTTCGGATCCGTGGTAAGCTCCTTTGTTTTCGGGTCCTTCTTGTACCGCGCCCTGACATAGTTCCTGGTCTGCTTGTCACCGTATTTATCGAAGAGGGGCGGTAGGCCTTGCTCGGCACGGTCCGCCTCCTCCTTGTCCCATATAGGCTCCGCCACTCTATAACCGCCGGGACCGAGTGTGTGTTCCCCTAAGTTCAGCTCCCGCATTTCTTTCCCCCACTAACTTGATTGGGAGTGTGCGGTGCTCGAGCAATTGATCTTGAAGTCATTGTAGTCATCTTCGGTGATCGAAGGATTTTTCTCCTTGATCTTCTCATAACTCTCACCTTTCTCGATCATTCTCTTCACATTGCTTTTCCAAGTAGACAGGGCCTTGCTCATCTTCGTGAGGGCAACATTGTTCACTTTATTCCCTTTGAGGCTTGTGTTTTCAAATTCAGCGGGGAACTTTTATCGTTCGTGCAGCTTCGTGAAGAGGAGGTTGCGCAAATTCCCTCGGTCAGGATGCCTCAGGTTCTCGGTGTTGATCGAGACGGTGCTCCGGAGAATGCACCCGAGCTGAAGCGAGTACCCCTTGACTATTCGTTCGGGCGCCGTTGGATTCCCGTCGGAGTCCACTTCAGTAACTTCCTCCTTGAGGGTGCGGAGCACGGTCGGGCGCCGATCCTTCCGTTGCCTCTTCTGGCTGCCATCTGTGCGTGCGCCGCCATCATCAGTGGTGGCATCCTCGGCGGCACCATCAGTGGTGGCATCAGTGGGGTCATCCTCGGCGGCACCATCAGTGGTCTCAGGATCGGTGGGGAAGGCGGTGTCCTCATACAAGTGAGGTTGTTCCTCCATCTCCTCGGACAGCTCCCAGAATGCCTTGCCGCCCGAACCCCCGGCCTCATCGTTGTGGGCCATGTTTCTCTCTAAATAGAAACAAAGTTTGGTCAAAAAGTTGTTTATTGTCAAGGAACAAGATCATGGTCTCATCATTTAGGGTTTGTCGACACCGAGGCATCCTAAAATCTAAGCTTTTATCATTGAGGGTTTTTCGACGCCGAGGCACCCTAAAAGCCATGCATTAGTCACAAGTACCCCGGGGCACTTGATCCTACTTAATTAACTACTAAGATACCCCGGCCCATGCATTAGTCACAAGTACCCCATATGTCCTATTTTTAGCAAAGTCATGCTAAAATTCACGGAAAATTTCAGCATGACCTTTGCTGAAAATAGGACATATGGAGTACCCGAATTTGCCGGAACGGAAGTTAATCGACATTTCGGCAAACTCAAGGGCCTCTCGGGGTACCTGCAAATTCATCACGACACACTGGTCGGAGACAAAACCCAGCAAACTAGCAAAATCATCACAAATTGTTTTCTGTAAAAGATGATCATCATCTTTACAAGTCTTTCTCAATGTGATCACAAGTAATTCAGAGGCATCACAAGTAATTCAGAGCAAAGAAACAGCTTAATACATGCCTCAGCTTATCAACAGTCATTACTTGTCAAATACAGAAGAAGGAACAATTTATTTGTGACATAGTTACAAATGATGACAGAATAAAGCAAACACCATACACTAGCCTAAAAACAAGTGAAGTTTCACCCATATAAGAACAAGTGAATTCTAGTCACATTGAATCTGAAAGAGAATGCAAAATGCTACTTGGTATTTTCAATCTGGATACAACATAAATAGTGTTGGAATCTTGGTAATACACTAGTTCTAGAAGAAGTAGACAGACATATACATCCATCTAATTCTACATGAAGTTGACAGAAATATGCATGAACCATCTAGCATCCAAACATATATCCGGAGGACTTGAGGATTCTTTAGTCCAAACAATACATGAACAGCTTCCGATATGCTTTTCTACAGACAAGACATGTTTGCAGCAGAGTGGTGTGATTTTATTGTCTGAATTTAATCCAAACAGAACTACAGTGTGCACTGCTCAACTGAAAATTTAATTATTTCAAGTAATCTAGAAGTTAGATAGATAGTTGCAACGTGCTTCATGAGATTGTCTAACACATGTTGGTTTCTTGATAATATTGAGAGCTCGGACTTTGGACTCACTATATGTTAGGTTTATTAGTCATATATATACTAATTTCTGGACCAGCCTAGTAATAGTTTTTATGGGATCGTCACTAACAATCATAGCACCAGCTTGTTTATTTAATGATGGCATTGTTGCTGCATCTACTTGTTGTACTACTAAACTATCTTGGTTTTTAAAACTTAACTTGCTACACCTCTACTCTATCATCAAACAAAGTCCATATTAAGAACATGTCAGTTTCAGAGAAGATGTGCATCCTGGAATAAGATAACAACATATTTTGTCATGATACTGCTGCACCTCTCCATCAGCATGTTGCTACTACATACTGTACATGATACATAATTAGGTGTGTGCTTAAAAATGGAGATAAAGACAAGTTGAGAGCGCCGCTTGGTCTGCCAGCTATTGAACTGAGTGTGACACTCTCTGAAGTTGAAGTTGATTATACTAGAGTTAACACTAATTAATGGCGGCACAGGTTAACAATCGCGCAACTGGCATCTGGTCATCTACCAAATCCACCCTAACAGCAACAGGATCCGGATGATCACGACGACCGATCATACACGTCGCATGGCTGAATTCGCACCCGAAAAGGAAGCAGCCGGGCCTGGTTAGTGGGATGAATCTTGTCTCAGCAGGAAAGACATACATCAGCTTTACCACATACTGTACATGCCTGTCATTCTCCCCTTTCTGGTGTAGCCAATCATCCGTGCTTTGCTCGTTGTAGCATGTTTTAAGACAAGAAAGTACTCTACCCTCTAAAGAGCTATTACTGGCAGCGGTATGTGTAGCTAGTGTTGTGAAGCTGAAACTTAATTTGGCAGAGAAGGAAATCCTGGGTGGTTAATCACTGTCAGTCAGGCTGAGCAGTGTGCAGCAAGCAAGCAAGCCGGAGCTAATGGCCTAGGAACCACTAGTAGGACAGTGGAGCGAGGTAAGTAAGTACGGTAGATCTAGCTGGTCGCCTATGCACGGCGACGGTGAAAATCATGCCTGTCGCCTAGGCGGCTGGATACACATGAACTCGTCTAGACGGTGAAAAACAAGTGTTGCCAGGAGTGAATTCGTCTGAACCCACATACATGGCAGCATGTGGATTCGTCTGATGATGCGCATGCATGCTTTGAGTGGAGCCAGGAGACAGTATAGCTAACAACACAATTTAAATAGCTGCTGATGAAACGCCCGGCGAAGCAAAGCGTCGAGCACATGGCGGCACTCACCGCGCAGAGGAGGGACTTGAGGATTGCGGCGGAGGCTTGGTCGGAGACGTTGGCGGCTTGGAGCCGGTCCCGCAGGGCCTTGTCGTCGGCGGCGTCGCAGCAGGTGCCGCCAGGGGCGTTGCCGCAGAAGGCGAGCGTCCCGTTGAGCGGCAGCGGCGCTCCTGAGCGGCAGCGGCGTCGAGGGCGGCGGGGCGGCGGCGTCGGCGTCGAGGGTGGCCGGGCAGCGGCGTCGGCGTCGAGGGCGGCGGGGCGGCGGTGTCGGGAGAGGAGAGGGGAAGGGGATCGAGGGCGAGGGGCTCGGGCGAGGGAGAGAGAGGGGATCGAGGGCGAGGGCTCGAGCGAGGGAGAGAGAGGGGATCCTGGGTTAGTATTAGGGGGGCACAATACTAATGGCGCACCACCCCTCGGTGCGCCATTAGTATTTTTTTTATTTCCGCTCGAGCCAACAGGTTATCTCCCACCTGACCTTATCCACATCAACTCCCCTCTACTAGCTCGACTGGTCAGGTGCCAGTTCTCACACCAGGAGGTCCTGGGTTCGATTCCCAGGCTCCACAATTTTTTTTATGCATTTAAAATGCTGTTTGATACTTATTTGTGATTAAATAAGTTCAAACTTGTTTAAATCATAACAGTAATTTTTTTTATAAGACAGTAATAATTTTAAAAGGGGGGTCGGTGGCGGCGGTTGAGTAGGGGAGGGGTGCGGGGGGTCGGCGGCGGCGGTTGAGTAGGGGAATCGAGGGTGCGGGGGGTCGGCAGCGGCGGCCGGTGGACCGGGGGGTGCTCGGAAGCGAGGGGGACCGGATCTGGCGAGGTGGGATAGTGATCGAGATGGAGGGGGATCAAGATCGAGTGTCCATGAAATTTAAAAATATTCATGATAGTTTAAAAAGTGCCCATGAAAATACAATCGAGAAATGAAGGCTACGATTTAAATACAATCGATCTTAGCTAGCTATCTGTTAACAATCTTCTTGCCCTTCTTTTTCGCAAATGGAGTTCTTCTGTGGAACGAACGTCCTTTAGGTAGGGTGGTCCTACTTCTTCTTGTGGTGTATGCTGCTACTTCATCATCGTCGTCATGTTCGATCCTCGGGTCGCCGTACTTGTCGAAGTCTTGCTCATTGGCTACTCCATCCATTCCGATGATCTTCCTTTTGCCTCTCCTCACGACAACACGACTGGTCTTTGACGGATCGGTAATGAAGAAGCATTGGTCCACTTGGGAAGCCAGTACCCATGGCTCATTTTTCGCGGTGACGTTTGCGCCCGCGGTCTTGGATTTGGCTTCGGGTATAACCATGGTGGTGAAATACCGGTCTTCTTTTAGGACGCTCTTGGCCCATCTGACACGGAACATCGGGACCTTCTCTCCAGCGTAGCTCAGCTCCCAGATCTCCTCGATCCTTCCATAGTATCTGTCCTTGTCGTTACCGGTGTAGGAGTCCATCGTTACCCCGGAGTTCTGATAACCATCGCTCTTCATGTCCTTGGCCTCGGTGTAGAATGTGTAGCCGTTGATATCGTACGCCTCATAGGTCATCAGGTTGTGCTCGGTGCCCTGTGACAAGGCGAATATGAGTTGTTCTTCCGCGGAAGAATCCTCATGTAAAGGGTACGACAGAAGCTTCTGCTTGAACCAACGCGTGAAACATGAGTTGTGCTCTTTGAGTATATCTCCGTCCGTCCTCCGTTGGCCTCGGTCATTGTACGTCTTCTTAATAAAGGTTTTGTGCTCTACCACCCAAGGATCGACCACGTCTATGTGTTGTAGCGCGACTAGGTTTGCTCTTTCAAATTCGGCGAGTCGACCCTCGAAGTCGGCATGCATTTCGCGGCGACCCTCACGGTGACCTAATCCAGCGAGCCTGCCGAGGTGCCTGTTGACGGGCAGACCAACGGGGTTCTCGATGCCTAGATAATTCGTGCAGTACGAGATGCACTCTCCGGTCATAAAGCCCCTGGCTATGCTTCCCTCTGGACGTGACATGTTGCGAACGTATCCTTTGATGACACCATTCATCCTTTCGAACGACATCATGCTGTGCAGGAACGTATCCTCCACTATATGGACTAGCAGATGCACCATAACGTCGAAGAATGCGGGCGGGAAGTACATCTCAAGCTCGCATAGTATCACCACGATCTCTTTCTGTAGCCTTCTGAGTTGCCTCACACCAATCGACTTCCGAGAGATGACGTCGAAGAAGTTGCATAGGCCAAATAGCGTTTCACGGACGTGCGCGTCCATGATCCCACGGATTGCAACTGGAAGTATCTGCGTCATCAGCACGTGACAGTCGTGAGACTTCATCCCGCTGAACTTCTGCTTCGCTGGGTCTAGGTATCTGCTTATCTTCCCCGCGTAACCGTAAGGAAGTTTTACTCCTAGGAGGTAGGTGAAAAACTGCTCGATCTCCTCCTGACTTAGAGTGAAGCACGCGGGAGGGTAGTCATTTCCGGTCTTCTTGGCCTTTTTGCCTTTGCGACCACTTTCTGTGTCCTGCTTCGCCTCATCATCATCATCATCATCATCATCATCATCATCATCATCATCATCATCATCATCATATATAGCGTGAAGCTCCTGCCTGATGCCCATTGATTTCAAGTCTGCCCTTGCTTTCGGCCCATCTTTGGTCCTCTCTGGCATGTTGAGCAGGGTACCAAGCAGACTCTCGCACACGTTCTTCGTGATATGCATGACATCAAGGCTGTGAGGCACACGGTGGATCTTCCAGTACGGCAAGTCCCAGAAAACAGACCTTGTTTTCCATACCTTCAGCAGCGGCTCTGGCGCCTTTCTCTTCTTTCCCGGCTCTGGCGCCTTTTGCTTCTTTCCCGGCAGTGGGCAGTCTTTCCAATTTTTCAACAACTTGTCTATTTCCTCGCCGCTCCTCGTACACGGGCGTTTTCGGGGTTCGGTTTCACCATCGAACAGATCCTTGCGTTTCCTCCACGGGTCATCGTCGCGAAGCCACCTTCGATGTCCCATGAACACGGTTTTTGAAGACCCGGGATCTCTATTTAGCTGGCGATACGTTGTGTCATCCATGCACCGTACGCATCCAGAAAATCCGTGGACTACCTGCCCCGCGAGATATCCGTAACTGAGATAGTCGTGCACCGTCGTGAGCAGTGCGGCTCTCATAGGGAAATATTCTTTCTCTGCGGCGTCCCACGTATTGGCTGGCGTTTTCCACAGCGTGTCTAGCTCCTCCTTCAGCAGCCCCAGATACAGATTGATGTCGTTCCCTGGTTGTTTCGGCCCTTCAATTAGCATACTCATGTGAATGTACTTCCTCTTCATGCACAACCAGGGGGGAAGGTTGTACATCTACACAAACACAGGCCAGGTGCTATGTGTGCTTCTCTGGCTGCCAAATGGATTGACTCCATCGGTGCTCGCGCCCAGCACGATGTTCCTTGGATCCTTCCCAAATTCTGGGTATTCAAAATTCAACGCTTGCCACTGGCTCGCATCCTTAGGGTGACTCAGCATCTTGTCTTTTTATCTATCTCCGGATCATTTGTGTCATCTTCTCGCTTCTTCTCCTCCCTATCCGCGTGCCAACGCAGGAGCTTTGCTACCTTAGGATCCGCGAAATACCGCTGCAGACGAGGAGTGATCGGAAAGTACCACACCACTTTTCGAGGAGCTTTCTTCCTCTTCTTGTATCGAGTGACGCCGCACACCGGACATATGGTAGACTCCGCGTGCTCGTCCCGATAAATGATGCAATTGTTCATGCAGACATGGTATTTCACGTGCGGTAAATCCAGAGGACACATGATTTTCTTTGCCTCCTCCAAACTGGTCGGGCACTTGTTCCCCTTTGGAAGACGTTCGTGCCAGAATGACATGTTCTCGTCGAAGCATGCGTCGGTCATTTTGTGTTTTACCTTCATCTCCAGAGCCATGAGCGTTACTTTCAGGCGGGTATCCTCGGGCCTGCATCCTTCATACAATGGAGTAACCGCGTCTAACTCAAGTTGATCCACCTTGGCTTTCTCTCGGGCGGCAGCTCTTGCGTTATCCGTCTGCTTGAGAAGCAGCTCTTGAATATAAGGGTCCTGCACCCAGCCCATCGATGGTCCACCGTCGTCTGCTCCGCCGGCATCATTATCTTCATGATCATGCCCGTCGTCTGCTCCGGCATCTTCCTCATAATCATGTCCTGCATCTTCTACATGATGACTGTGTACAGCATCACCGTCATGATCATCTCCTGGGGATTCTTCGTCTTCTCGCCCGCCCGAGCCGCGGTGGTTGTCTTGCTGCCCTTCCTCATTTCTTGCCCGACCCCCATGGACGACTTCGTAGTCATCTTCATCACCTTGCCACCGAAAGCCATCCATGAAACCACGCAAGAGCAGGTGGTCCCGCACCTGCCCGGAATCCGGGTCCGCAATAAGGCTCTCCAACTTGCATCTTCGACACGGACATCTTATCTCCGTCTCATTCTTTTGAAGCATCTCGGCCTTCGCAGACCTCAAAAACCTATTCACGATGCCTTCAGTCATCGTGCGGACCATGGTTGCCTGCGGGGTAGAGCAAAACAATATTTTAGAACCAAGAAAAAATTTGGCATGACTTTCCCTAAGAATAGGACCAAAAAGAATGCTTAATGCCAAAATTATCGCCGAAACGGAAATGAATCAACATTCCGGCAAAATATTGGCAACTATCGCATTTCAAATACCGGTACACCTCCAACCACAAACACATATGCAACACCACAAACATATGCAACACCACGAACATACATAGATCTAGCTAGGCCATAAAAAGTGCATGTGCACATTGTTGTAGGGAGAACAACATAAATATAGCTTCCCCCCTTACCTACCTATCAAAACAAGGTAATTTAACCACTTAATTTGAATGAATCTATGGTGGAAATGAGGTGAAAAAGAGGAGGCACCCGAGACAAGGAGGAGGTGGAGAGAATGAAGTGGGGGAGAAAGTGAGTGTGGGTAGGAGAGGCTGCCCAAAATATCTTGTTGCTGCCCACTTACTAATGGCGCACCAACAACAAATGCGCCATTAGTAATCCAGGTTACTAATGGCACATCTACATCTCATGCGCCATTAGTAGTTTTGCAAACAAACAAGAAAGAATAAATATCATACTAATGGCGCACTGCTTCACAGTGCGCCATTACTAGTTTGAACTAGTAATGGCGCACGGTGGAGCAGTGCGCCATTAGTAGTTTTGCAACAAAAGGAATAAAAAATATAATTAAAAAAACAACATTAGTGGCGCACTGTGGGACAAGTGCGCCATTACTAGTTGCAACTAGTAATGGCGCACTGTGCCCGGATGCGCCATTAGTATGTTTGGACAGGCGCGCTAGTTTAATTTTTTTTTTGATACTAATGGCGCACCCTTGACTAGGTGCGCCATTAGTAGTTTCAACACTAATGGCGTATCAAAAGGTGGTGCGCCATTAGTATATACTAATGGCGCACCTCTTGTCTGGTGCGCCATTAGTGTCAATCCCATCTATAGCCCTTTTTCTAGTAGTGCATACGTCTAGCTCTCGAGAAGGAATCAATCTAGTTGATCCGAAAAAGAGAGGAACCGAGATCGAGAGAGAGGTAATCATGTCAGGCACCGCGCCGTCCACCGCTGCATCCACCACGCCCGCATCCACCATGAGCACTTTGTCAACCCTGTCCGCATCTTCTACCTTTGCATCATCATCTACCCATAGCAGCTCGCCCTCTCTCGGTCCGCCTCCATCAGAGAAGCTCACGAGGACGAACTTCCTCCTCTGGAAGGCTGTTGTGCTACCCCAGATCAAGGGGGCACAGATGGAGCACTTCCTCGATGCCGCAAGTCCGGCGCCCCCTGCCACCATCACCGTCACCAACGACGGGAAGGAAGAGCAGGTCTTCAACTTCGCCAGGTCGATCTGGTTTGCGCAGCAGCAACAGGTCCAAGGGTACCTCATGGGGTCTCTGTCACGAGAGGTCCTCGCTCAAGTTGCCATGCTCCAGACGCCGACCGAGGTGTGGAACTCCATCCATGCCATGTTCGCTGCGCAAACACAAGCCCAAAAGATCAACACGAGGATGGCGCTCACCAATCTGCAGAAAGGTAATCTAACCATGGCAGAATATCTTGGGAAAATTAAAACCCTTACAGATGAAGTTGCCTGCGCCGGTGCACCGCTCGGAGACGCCGAGATCATCTCCCACGTCATAGCCGGCCTCGACATCGACTACAACCCCGTGATCTCGGCTCTGTCTGCGCGGGTCGAACCTGTTATGGTTCAGGAGCTGTATAGTCAGCTCCTGGGCTTTGACGCCCGCCTCAGCATGCTTCAAGGAGGAAACCTGCGCCAATCTTCTGTCAACGCTGCCTCCCGCGGACGTGGCCGTGGGCGTGGACAGCAAGGGCGTGGACGCGGAAACAACAACGGTGGCGGGCGCGGTGGTAACCAGGGCCAGGCTCGCTCTGGTGGTGGTGACCGCGGCGGCGGCTACAACAACGGCTACAACGGCGGCTACAACAACAACAACAACAACAGTCGTCGCCCTAGATGTCAGTTGTGCAAGAAACCGGGCCATGATGTCATTGACTGCTGGCACCGGTATGATGAGGATTTCGTGCCTGATGCACGACACGCTGCTGCAGCCATACGGGAACACGGCGGAGCTGATGGTGACACGGTATGGTACGCTGATTCTGGAGCTACTGATCATGTCACAAACGAGCTAGAGAAACTTGCTCTCCGAGTGAGGTATCACAGCAATGATCAGATTCACACCGCAAGCGGTGGAGGTATGGACATTCTTCACATTGGTCAATCTTCTATTAATTCCCCTAGTCTCAAACGTGATCTTGTACTCAAAGATGTCCTTCATGTCCCACAAGCCGATAAAAATCTAGCTTCCATGTCTCGCTTAACCTCCGACAATAATGTTTTCTTTGAAACTCATCCTACCTATTTTTTCATAAATGATCGGGCAACGAGGGAGCTCATTCATCACGGTAGATGCATTGGAGGATTATACCCCATCACATCAAGAGTCTTTGATCGAAAGCGTCATCGTCAAGTTCATTCTGCTATCAAGCCCTCCTTAGCCAAGTGGCACCAAAGATTAGGGCATCCTTCTTTAAATATAGTCAAGCAAGTAGTCAATAAAGGCAATCTTTCATTGTCACGTAGTTCGGAAAGTGAGTTAGTTTGTGAAGCTTGTCAATGTGCAAAGAGTCACCAACTTCCTTATCCATTGTCAAATAGTGTGTCTCATGCTCCTTTAGAGCTTATTTTCAGTGATGTATGGGGTCATGCAAGAGATTCTTTTGGTAGAAAGAAATATTATGTCAGTTTTATTGATGATTATAGCAAATTCACGTGGATATACTTGCTTAAATTCAAATCCGAAGTCTTTTCTATTTTTCAAGAGTTCCAAAAACTTGTTGAAAGACAATTTGATCGCAAAATTCTTGCAGTCCAAAGTGACTAGGGAGGAGAGCATGAGAAACTCAACTCTTTCTTTCATAGCATTGGCATTATTCATCATGTTTCTTGCCCCCATGCCCATCAACAGAACGGTTCAGCCGAACGAAAACATCATCATATTGTGGAAGTTGGTTTCTCTCTTTTAGCTCATGCATCAATGCCACTCAAATATTGGGATGAGGCTTTTATCACAGCTACTTATCTTATCAATGTCTGCCTAGTCGAGTCATTGGCAACACCACTCCTTTGGAACGTTTGTTTCATCAAAAACCTGACTATAGTTCTCTCAAAAATTTTGGGTGTGCTTGCTACCCAAATTTGCGTCCCTACAATCATCATAAGCTTGAGTTCAGGTCCACACAATGTGTGTTTCTTGGCTATAGTAATCTTCATAAAGGATACAAATGTCTAGACATCTCATCAGGCCGTATCTATATTTCTCGTGATGTTATTTTTGATGAAACATTGTTTCCATTTGCTAAACTTCATCCTAATGCCGGAGCTCTTTTGCGTGCTGAAATCTCCCTTCTTTCCGATCCTCTGTCTTCTTCTGATCATGGGGGTGAATTAATTAGAACCGATCATGTGAAAAATTCCATGGAAAATTTTGAATCTGGTGTTGATTGTGCAGCAACAGGGCGTGATTTTATGTGTTCAGATACAGCCAAGACAGGATCTGGCGCGGGATCCCAGGCTGATTCGCCTGCAGCTGCGCGATCCGAGGCAGCCGCGCGATCCGAGGCGGATTTGCGCTGCAGACTGACGGACGAGGGATCCCAGGAGGATCGCCTCGCGTCTCCCGCGGCAACCGACCGGGTGGCCGACCGCTCTCCAGGCGCGGAGCCCGTGGCAACCGACCGGGTGGCCGACAGCTCCCCAGGCGCGGACCCCACTAATCTGCATGGGAGAGATTCGCCCCGAGCCACGAATCCCGATGCTGCTGGCGAGGGGGAGAGCGCGCCTGCTTCTGATGAGGATCCGGCCAGATTTTCTGTGGCCGACACTTCTGCTGCAGAACCAGAATTTTCGGGATCTTCTATGGCTAGACCTGCAGCAACACCAGTTCCCCTCCGTCATACACGGTCTCGGTCAGGTATTGTCAAAGAAAAGAAGTATTCAGATGGTACAATCAGGTATGATAAACTTAAGCGTGCTTTTCTCACAAGTATCGGTGAACCAACAAATTTGCATGATGCTCTTGCACACAATGATTGGAAGAAGGCTATGGATGTTGAATATGATGCACTCATTCAAAACAAAACCTGGCGGTTAGTTCCACCAAAGAGAGATGCCAATGTGATTGATTGCAAATGGGTATATAAAATTAAGAAAAAAGCTGATGGAAGCATAGACAGATACAAAGCTAGACTAGTTGCAAAAGGGTTTAAACAAAGGTTTGGTATAGATTATGAGGATACCTTTAGCCCTGTTATTAAATCAACTACTATTCGACTTGTGTTGTCTATTGCTATTTCCAGAGGTTGGAGCCTACGAGAGCTAGACGTTCAGAACGCGTTTCTTCATGGTGTTCTTGAGGAAGAAGTGTTCATGCGGCAGCCACCAGGATATGAAAACAAAAATACACCACATTATGTCTGTAAGTTGGACAAAGCATTGTATGGGTTAAAACAGGCCCCAAGAGCCTGATACTCAAGGCTAAGTACACAGTTCCAAAAACTTGGGTTTACACCGTCAAAGGCAGATACCTCATTATTCTTTTACCATAAGAACAATATTACTATATTTGTTCTTGTCTATGTTGATGATATAATTGTTGCCAGTTCAAGCCCAGATGCCACAACCTGCCTGCTTAAGGATTTAAAGCTGGAGTTTGCTCTTAAAGACTTAGGAGATCTACATTACTTTCTTGGAATTGAGGTCAAGAAGGTAAAGGATGGCATACTTCTTACACAACAAAAATATACCACTGATATTCTCAGAAGGGTAGGTATGGAAAAGTGTAAGCCAGTCAGTACACCTATCTCTACTTCAGAAAAGCTTACTGTTGAAAGTGGAGAAGCACTTGGGTCAGATGATGCAACAAATTATAGAAGCATTGTAGGTGCATTACAGTACCTGACTCTTACACGTCCTGATATTTCATATTCTGTTAACAAAGTATGTCAATACTTGCATGCTCCTACTACTTCTCTTTGGACAGCAGTCAAAAGAATTTTGAGGTATCTCAAGTTTACAGAGGGACTTGGTCTTCAGATTGTCAAGTCTTCATCTATGCTTGTGTCAGCTTACTCTGATGCAGATTGGGCAGGGTGTGCTGATGATAGAAGGTCAACAGGTGGTTTTGCTGTATTTCTGGGAACAAACCTTGTGTCATGGAGTGCAAGAAAACAGGCAACAGTCTCAAGGTCAAGCACTGAGGCTGAGTATAAAGCTTTGGCTAATGCAACAGCTGAAGTAATGTGGATTCAGACACTGCTACATGAACTTGGAATTAAAGTTCCATAGGCTGCAAGATTATGGTGTGATAACATTGGTGCAACCTATCTTTCAGCTAATCCTGTTTTTCATGCACGGACAAAGCATATTGAAGTTGATTTTCACTTTGTCAGAGAAAGAGTGACGCGCAAACTGCTTGATATAAGGTTCATTCCAACAGGTGATCAAATTGCTGATGGATTCACAAAGCCTCTGACGATGAGGAGGTTAGATGATTTCAAGTACAATCTCAACCTTGGCAAATAGGGTTTAGATTGAGGGGGAGTGTTAGAATACAAGTTGTATAGGGATAGGAAAGTGTTTTAACTTGTGTCCCTGTCTATATCTTCTTCTCTCCCGTATCTCCTGTAACCTCTCGAGAGGATCACGATCCACGATCGATCTCTCAAACGTGTACATAAAGGCATTGGCCATATATATGCATTGCGGCCCGAGACAAAGGGTTCTACGCTTCCTCATAACCGGAGCGCCGCCACCGCCCGATCCGAGGATCAAAGTTTCCCTAGGAGCCACACGAAGATAATGAGAGCCGCGACGACGCCTTCAGGAAGGGAACGAGCTACGCCATCGCCGGTCCGTCCGAAGACAGAGCAGGTTTTCACTCCGGACAATACTCACCGCACGAACGCCGCACCCCGACAACCACGCTGCCCACACGGCCATGGCCACCGGGCAACACCAAGCGACAGGCTCTGCCCAAGAGCACCGCGCAACCACCACCAGCGCCGCCGCCCCGGCATCCGAGGCCTAGATACCACCTCACCCGACACCCGTCGCTTCCCCAATTGAAGAGACGATCGGAACCAGGGCAAGCTTCCATTGTTTCGTCCTGCAGCACCGGGCACGAGACAAGCTAGGTCCTGCTGCCGGGCGCGAGACGAGCGCGGTCCTGCTGCCGGGCACGAGACGAGCTCGGTCCTGCTGCCCGAGCGCGAGACTAGTGATGAGCTGCAGCACGGAGAGGGTCATCCTTCAACGGAAATAGCACCCGGACGACGAGGCGATAGATCAAGGGCTGTCACAAGCCGCCTACGGACGAGCCGACGCCGGTATAAGCCAGCCGCCGCCGCAGTCGACTTGCCAAGGCACCGTGGAGCCATCCACGGCCAGAGCAGCAGCCGCCCCGGCCACTGCCCAACCCGCGCCGCCCGGCGAGCTCCAGGCGTCGGAGCCGCCGGGCACGCACCCGCGCATCCAGCCGTCCCCAAGCACCCACCCTCGAGCATCACCCCAACGCCGAAAGGACGGAAAGGCCCCATCTTGAGCTGGAGACCCCCGACCTCCCACAATCCAGCCCGCAATGGGCCCCTTGTAGCACCGCCAGCCACAAGGAAAGCTGGATCCGGCGCCCATCCAGCCAGATCGGAGCGAAAGCCGAGGGGTGAGGAGTCAGAGAAGGCGGAGGGAGGGAGCCGCCGCCCGCCACCGCCAGCCGCGGCCCGCCGCCGTGCGCACGCCGGCGCGCCGCCTCGCGCCCTGCCGCCGCAGCCACGCGCCCGACCGCGCGCACTCCGGGACACCGCCGGTCGCCGCCCAGATCCACCGCCCGCAGACACAGGGGAGCCGCGAGAAGACCTCCCGCCCCCGCCGTCTGCCGCGGGCTTCGCCCAACGGCGTCCTTCGGCGGCGGCGCGAGGAGAAGAAGGAAGAGGGAGGTGGCGGCGCGCTAGGGTTGGGAGCCCCCGAGTCGCCCTGGGCAGGGGCGTTTTCCCCTTGAGAAAGAGGTGTGGGGACATAAACCCATGATGATGACCCAACCAAGCCTTTCGAACATGCCCCATGACCATATACCTCTAGCCGCGTCCCATTCCCACAACATCCCACCGCATAAACCAATGCTAAGAGAATCTCCAGCCGTTGGCCCCCCAGGGGGCTCGTAAAATCGCCGCCAGGCGGCGAACCGGCGTAAAAATCGGCGTGGGGGCTTTGGGGTTCCCAGCCGCCGGCCCCAGGGTCGCCCCCAGAAGGCTTTTCAATTTTTTTTGAAAAGGAATTCGGCTAAAATTTGACAAACGGGACAAAGATTCGGCTAAAATTCAGCAAACCAGACAAAGATTCGGCTAAAATTCGGCAAACATGACATTACGTAGGTGACTTAAACAATTTTTTACATAGCAAAGTGGAATACTTAAAAAAGAAAACAAAGGCCGCAACTACAGGCCGAAGAACGCGCTGAGTGCGGCTAAGTCGCCACCGTCACCGCCCTCGCCGTTGTCCTCATCGTCCTTGTCCTCCTTCACGCGACCACCCGTGCTGGACCCTTGCCCGGGGTCGCCCTGGCGGACCGGTGGCGGCGCGGTTCTCGTCGCTGTCGCCTTTGGGAACGACGACGCCTCCCTCGCCGCGGCCACGGCGCCGAGCGGCGATCTGCTCTAGGGCACGGCACTGGCGCTCTAGCTCCGTCCGCGCCCAGTTTTCGCGCGCCCACTTCAAGGCCGCCACGTCGGAGAGCTCCGGCTCCGTCTTCACGGCGGCAAGCCCCGGCTCCGTCTTCACGGCGGCAAGCCCCGGCTCCGTCTTCATGGAGGCGAGCCCGGGCTCCGTCCTCACGGCGGCGGCGAGCCCTTACTCTATCTTCGGCTTGTCGAAGTGGGGAGGAGCCGAGGAGGAGGCGCGCCCGCCCTCGTTGATGACGATGCCGGTGTTGCGGGTGCGCCGGCCGAGTGGCATCTCCGCGTGCTCGGCCTTGACGCTGAACAACGCCGGCGACCCGGAGGAGTGTGAGGCGGAGCGGGAGGAGGAGGAGGAAGAGGACGCCGTCCTCCTCGGCATCCATTGGCGTGACGGGGTGGCAGGGTACGTCAACGGCGGGTCGTCGCCGCCCTCGAGGTGCTGGAGGACGGCGTGGAGAGTGCGGCCGGGGGCACCCCACCACAGGCGGCGGCCCTCGCTGTTCTTCGCCCCCCGCACGATTGACGCCCCGTTGGTGGAGGCCAGCCGCTGCGCCTGCCGGTGCTAGAAGTACGTCGCCCACGCCTCGTGGTTGCCGGTGGCGTACTGCGGGATGGCCCGCTGCTCCTGCGTTAGCGACGCCCGCACTCGATCGACCTCGTCGGCGAAGTAGTCGGCGCGCATGGTGACGTCGGGCAGCGGGGGGATGGGGACGCCACCAGCGCGCGCATGTCGGGAGGAGCCGGGTTGGCCTCGAACAGCAAGTAGGCTTCCCACTCGTGCAACGAGCGGCAGCCAAAGCCGTTGGCCGCCGCCCCATCGCCGGGGAACCGCTTGCCCATGGGCACGGGGAGAGAGGGGGGAGGAGCGGCGACGGCGGCAGTGCACGGGGAGAGAGAGGGAGAGGCAAAGCTCGGCGGCGGTGGGCGGGGTGTGGCCACAGGCGAGGGGGAGGCGTTGCTTTATAGCGGTCTGAGCGCCGTGTGTACGCGTGGCGGGAGGGGGGGCGTCGCCGCGCCTCCCGTGAGGAATCAATGGAAGGCTGATCGGCGGCAGCCTTTGCATTGATTCCCGCGGGAAACGGAGGCGCTGTGAGGAAGACGAGTCGAGTGTCGCTGACTCGGCGGGCCTGCAGTTCGTTCGCACCAAAATCGCTTGCCCCGGCGCCCCTGGGCGCCCCTCAGTGCGCCGTGTTCGGCATGGGTCCGCCGGCGCCAGTTTCGGCCCAAACCGCCGTGTTCGGATTTGTGGCTCCGAGCAGTTGCCCATCCTGGTGGGGGGTGATTTCAATATTATTAGACGCCGTGAGGATAAGAATAACGATAATTTTGATGGGCGATGGTCGTTCATGTTTAACACGATCATTGAAAGTCTAGACCTGAGAGAAATTGAGCTCTCGGGTAGAAAATTTACCTGGGCGAACGCGATGCCAAATCCGACGTATGAGAACCGTGTGTTGGCTAGCGTGGACTGGGAGCAGAAGTTCCCCCTGGTGACAGTCCAGGCCTTATCCCGTGGTATTTCGGACCATACACCGTTATTTATTGACTCTGGTGAACCCACGCACCTGGGGAACAAGAATGTCTTCTCCTTCGAGATGGCTTGGTTTGAAAGAGAGGGATTCATGGATCTTGTGGCCAATGAGTGGGCTAAGGATTCAGGTGGGAGGACTGCGCTTCAGTGCTGGCAGAATAAGATTAGGCATTTGAGGAGCTTCCTGCGGGGGTGGGCTAAGAATCTAAGCGGGATTTATAAGGCCGAAAAGGAAAGGCTCATTCTCCTTATACAGACTATGGATGTAAAGGCGGAAACCACGATTCTGCAGGCTGCCGAGCTTCATGCCAAGCTAGAGGTGGAATTGCGGCTCAAAGAACTTCTTAGAGAGGAAGAATTGAAGTGGGCGTTGCGGGCAAAGGTGCGAAAAGTTGTCCAGGGGGACGCGAACACACAATTCTTTCACATGATCGCTAATGGTAAACATCGAAAGAAGAAGATCTTTCAGCTTGAGCAAGTTGAGGGTACGATTGTAGGACAGGACAACCTAAAATTGTACATAACCGAATACTATAAGCAGTTGTTTGGCCCTCCAGAAGAGAACTGTGTGTCTCTGGATGAGTCAAGGGTTGAGGATATTCCTCAGCTTACGTCGGTGGAGAATGATATTCTGGCGGCACCTTTCTCGGAGAATGAGGTGCTAGAGGCCATCTCACAAATGAAGAATAACAAGGCACCGGGCCCTGATGGTTTCCCAGCGGAGTTTTATAAGAAGTGCTGGCACATCATTAAAGGGGATCTATTGCCTATGTTTCATGACTTATTTGCTGGGCAACTTCATTTATTTCAGCTAAATTTTGGAACGATTACACTTCTTCCTAAGAAGACAAAGGCTGTGAGGATTGAGCAATTCAGCCCAATCTGTCTTCTTAATGTCAGTTTCAAAATTTTCACCAAGGTAGGGACCAATAGACTCACACAGATTGCGCATACTGTTGTGCAGCCTACCCAATCCGCTTTCATGCCGGACAGGAATATCCTTGAGGGGGTAGTGGTCCTTCATGAAACGCTCCATGAGATACACACGAAAAAACTGGATGGGTTTGTTTTCAAAGTGGATTTCGAAAAAGCGTACGATAAGGTCAAATGGCTATTCCTTCAGCAGGCCTTGCGCATGAAGGGTTTTGATGAGGCCTGGCGACGTCAGGTAGAATCCTTCACGCAAAAAGGGAGTGTTGGAATTAAAGTAAATGATGATATTGGGCACTATTTCCAGACACATAAGGATTTGCGACAAGGAGATCCCATGTCTCCTGTTTTATTCAACATAGTGGTTGATATGTTGGCAATCCTAATAGGTCGGGCAAAGGAGGCTGGTCAGGTAGGAAGCTTGGTGCCTAACCTAGTTGATGGGGGGGGGGGGTGTCCATCTTAGAGTACGCGGATGATACTACCATCTTTATGGAGCATGACCTGGCAAAAGCGAGAAATATGAAGCTAGTGCTTTGCTTATTTGAACAATTGTCTGGGTTAAAGATTAACTTTCATAAAAGTGAATTGTTCTGCTTTGGTAGAGCCAAGGAGGAACAGGAGGCATATAAGGAATTGTTCGGATGTGAATTAGGAGCTTTACCTTTCACTTATCTAGGTATACCTATTCACCATCGTAAGCTTACAAACCGAGAGTGGAAGTGCGTTGAGGATCGTTTTGAAAAGAAACTGAGTTGCTGGAAGGGCAAACTTATGTCGTATGGAGGCCGCTTAATTCTTATTAATTCGGTACTCACAAGTATGCCGATGTTCCTATTATCTTTTTTTGAGGTTCCAGTTGGGGTCAGGAAACGACTGGACTTCTACAGATCAAGATTTTTCTGGCAGAGTGATGAACTTAAGCGAAAGTATAGACTCGCTAAGTGGGACATCATCTGTAGACCTAAGGACCAAGGGGGTTTGGGTATCGAAAATCTTGAGGTCAAGAACAGATGCATGCTTAGTAAATGGCTGTATAAGCTTTTGGGTACGACTGATGCAACATGGGCGCAGATTCTTCGTAACAAGTATCTGCAGTCCAAAACTTTGTCACAGGTGACAGTGAGACCAACTGACTCACCGTTTTGGAAGGGGCTTATGAGAGTTAAAGTAACCTTCTTTAGTAGAACAAAGTTTATTCTTGGTGATGGACATAACACGCGTTTCTGGGAGGACACCTGGCTGGGTGATACACCTCTAGCATTACAATATCCAACAGTGTATCGGATCGTACATCGGCGTGATGCGTTAGTTGCAACGATAGTGCAGTCTATCCCACTCAACATCCAGTTTAGACGGGTGCTTGTTGGTGAGAGATGGGAAGCTTGGCTCCATCTGGTGCGTAGACTGATGGAAGTACAGCTCACGCATCAGCCCGATCAGTTATGTTGGAAGCTTACTAGGAATGGACAATTTACTGTCAAGTCGATGTACACCGATGTCATCAATTCCACGGTCATTCCTAGTACCAACATGTTTGGAAAGTGAAAGTGCCTTTGAAAATTAAAGTGTTTATGTAGTTTGTTCATAAACAGGTAATTTTAACCAAGGACAACTTGCTAAAGCGCAATTGGACTGGATCTACTAGGTGTAGCTTCTGTGATCAGGACGAGACCATTCAACATCTCTTCCTCGATTGTCCTTTGGCGACAATTTTGTGGCGCATTGTGCAAATTGCTTTTAACATTACTCCTCCGAGTACGGTCGGGTCGTTATTTGGAACGTGGCTGGATGGGATAGAGCCCGAAACAGGTAGGCATATTCGTGTAGGAGTATATGCATTGTTATGGGCAATTTGGAACTGCAGAAATGATTTGGTCTTTAACAGAATAACTACTATTCATTTTTTGCAGGTTTCGTTCCGTGCTACAACGCTGATCCGTATGTGGTCCTTACTCACTCCGATGGAGGCCAGGGAGCGTTTGGTTACTGGATCTGTCCGGTGGGAGATGGTAGCGCGGGATATCTTCAACCGGTTTGGTTGGCGGTCATGTAATAGGATAGGCTCTTAGTGCTCCTATTTTATTCACCAGCCGGTTGTGGCCATTATGGTTTATTTTGGTTTGTCTTTGATGCTCTTAGTGAGCTCGCCTTTGTGTTATTCACGACTATACGACTCTATTGAACCTTTTTATTTATTGAGATGGCCGTATGCATCTTTCTGATGCAGAGGCCGGGGAGATCCCCTTTTCGAAAAAAAACATGCTCTCCTCTGCAGCTGTCAGCAGTTCAGACCCGTGACAGCGATCGAAAACCCACGTAGTCAGAAAAGAATGGCACAGATTCATGCCTAAACTAGCGAATGATGATGAGTCCGTATTCCAGATCTTGGAATGCTGCAAAGCAGCAAGTCGAACCATGATAATCGAGTAAATCTCTTGTTTTGTGAGATATCAAGATACTTCTTATTTGTTCTTCCTTGTTGCAGAATATGAGATGCTCACACATCCAAGGATTTAAATTTAACGAACAATAGGACTATAAATCTGAACCAGGTGACAATAAAATCAATTTCGTTAGAGTAAAGCTCTTTTTAGCCATTTGATCTTTAACTACCCCTGCTTTCCATTTTTGATTATAAACAATGTTCATTGACTTTGAGACCAACTTCGCATCACCTTTTCCACCATATAACTTGTGATCCTTTTGGAGAAATCCAGGATGGAGTTTGACATGGTGGTACTTTTCAGCACCAGTCAAAGTCATTATCGTAGCCCACAAGTTAAAGCATGCACGAGTGACATAGTCAAGTTGTGCAGTACGTTAAAAAGTTCTTGTCTCACGGTTGAATTATTGTTTCCAGTACTACTCATCCCTAAGGCATGGTCATGCAGGATTATATTCAATTGCAACATGCTTTTCTGATGAAGCTTGGGCCAAAAAATAAAGAGGTAACTTGTCGGATGGATCTTTTCACCACCCAAATCTCTAGTATATGTAAAGAGGAAAAAATTATCAAGAGTACTGTGGCCATTGTTTTAATCTTCCACGTACATTAGTCTACATTACCATGTGGCTTACTATATGCTAGTGTCATTATTCAGATGTCACATCTCTAGCATATCTGAAGAGGATAAAGATATGTATGATGGTAAACTAGGACGTGGGGGTTTAGTTATTGCACCATATTATCAAGAGTGAAACATCTTGTTTTTTCTTAGTTTTCCACGTGGGGTCATACTACTGCTATGTAGCTTAGTACAAACTGTCATCTTCCGGTATCATATATAACAAGTTACAACACATGTGTTTTCTTGTACAAAAAGGAATGATTAGTCTTGAATGGTAACAATCATGTCAACTTCGATCGTCTCGCATTCACTATCTAACACTAAGGATTTCCTACATCTCCCACATTTCCACAAAATGCTCCAAGTGAAGCTTTACATAAAAAGTTATACATCTTCCAGAAACAGAATATTGGGTTTATCATCTTACAATTTTGTCTGCATAATTGCATATAAACAAGTCACACGGCGTCTTACTGCTTAATACTACGAGTTGGTGGGGCTGCCCGGGTTCCAGCCTGCTCAACTCATTTAGAGAAAGGCCTCGTGTTTGACCGATTAGCACCACAAGTGGGTGGGTTAAACAGACCGAGTCCGAACCTCACCGCCTCCTGTTTAATTTGAGTATACCTCCAATGCTTACTTAAAAAAACTCCTCTGGTCAACTCATTTAAGTCATATGAGAGCAAGCACATCTAGGAAAAAATTAAGCCAAAAGCAAGGAGTTAATTTAATAAGGGGTGAAATTTGGGCGCAGCGGGTACCTCATAGAGCACCCCATGCTCAGTAACCATGAGGGTAAAACACACACTCGTCGACGATTATCACTATCTGTCTTTTTGAATGTTGACAAGAGAGCTACCAATCCATAAATTAGAAATGCTATTACAAGAACACCCGAGAGGAGGAATGCACCACATAACGGCTAGTGCCAAAAAAGAAGAAATGAAAAAGGGCTACTCGGTTTATTAAGGAAAGCTGGGCAAAACCCAAACAAAGCGCCAGAAGCCCAACACCCTACAACCTACAACACACCCGACTGGCACTCTAGCACCTACACTGCAGTACACGCCGAAAACTGTTGTATCATACGAGTTGCCACAAGCATTTCCGCGAACCTCAACGACACCAGAGTGGAATGATATGTCTGATAGAGCGAACACTACAACAAGAGCCCTATATAGCTAGCAACGGATGACTTGCAACGGTAAGTAGGATGTGTTGTGGTTGGTTTCCTAGCCCCACATAATCCACTAAAGAAAGGTTCACGTGATTATCCCACTAACTATCCCACCTATTCCACGTCCTGGGATAGTCTTATTATTCGTCCGCATATTTCTCATCTTCTCCGTTAATAAAAACATCCCAAAATATTATCTGATCAGAAGAAATGGGTATTACTTTTTGAAGGAAATATGCCCTAGAGGCAATAATAAAGTTATTATTTATTTTCTTATTTCATGATAAATGTTTATTATTCATGCTAGAATTGTATTAACCGGAAACATAATACATGTGTGAATACATAGACAAACAGAGTGTCACTAGTATGCCTCTACTTGACTAACTCGTTAATCAAAGATGGTTATGTTTCCTAACCATGAACAAAGAGTTGTTATTTGATTAACGAGGTCACATCATTAGTTGAATGATCTGATTGACATGACCCAGTCCATTAGCTTAGCACCCGATCGTTTAGTATGTTGCTATTGCTTTCTTCATGACTTATACATGTTCCTATGACTATGAGATTATGCAACTCCCGTTTACCGGAGGAACACTTTGTGTGCTACCAAACGTCACAACGTAACTGGGTGATTATAAAGGTGCTCTACAGGTGTCTCCAAAGGTACTTGTTGGGTTGGCGTATTTCGAGATTAGGATTTGTCACTCCGAATGTCGGAGAGGTATCTCTGGGCCCTCTCGGTAATGCACATCACCTAAGCCTTGCAAGCATTACAACTAATATGTTAGTTGTGAGATGATGTATTATGGAACGAGTAAAGAGACTTGCCGGCAACGAGATTGAACTAGGTATTGGATACCGACGATCGAATCTCGGGCAAGTAACATACCGATGACAAAGGGAACAACGTATATTGTTATGCGGTCTGACCGATAAAGATCTTCGTAGAATATGTAGGAGCCAATATGGGCATCTAGGTCCCGCTATTGGTTATTGACCGGAGATGTGTCTCGGTCATGTCTACATTGTTCTCGAACCGTAGGGTCCGCACGCTTAAAGTTACGATGACAGTTATTATGAGTTTATGCATTTTGATGTACCGAAGTTAGTTCGGAGTCCCGGATGTGATCACGGAGATGAAGAGGAGTCTCGAAATGGTCGAGACATAAAGATCGATATATTGGAAGCCTATATTTGGACATCGGAATGGTTCCGAGTGAAATCGGCATTTTACTGGAGTACCGGGGGGTTAACGGAACCCCCCAGGGGTTAATGGGCCCATATGGGCCTTAAGGGAAAAGAGGAGGGGCGGCCAGGCAGGCCGCACGCCCCCTCCCCCCTAGTCCGAATAGGACAAGGAAGGGGGGGGGGGGCGGCGCCCCCCTTTTTCCTTTCCCCCTCTCTCCTTCCTTCTCCTACAAGGCAAGGGAGAGGAGTCCTACTCTCGGTGGGAGTAGGACTCCACCTGGCGCACCCCTTGGGGGCCGGCCGCGCCCTCCCCTCCTTTATATACGGGGGCAGGGGGCACCCTAGAACACACAAGTTGATCTTCGTGATCGTTCCTTAGCCGTGTGCGGTGCCCCCCTCCACGATATTACACCTCGGTCATATTGTAGCGGTGCTTAGGCGAAGCCCTGCGACAGTTGAACATCAAGATCGTCACCACGCCGTCGTGCTGACGGAACTCCTCCCCGAAGCTTTGCTGGATCGGAGCCCGGGGAGCGTCATCGAGCTGAACGTGTGCCAAGAACTCGGAGGTGCCGGACAAACGGTGCTTGGATCGGTTGGACCGAGAAGACGTATGACTACTTCCTCTACATTGTGTCAATGCTTCCGCTTCGGTCTACGAGGGTACGTAGACAACACTCTCCCATCTTGTTGCTATGCATCACCATGATCTTGCGTGTGCGTAGGATTTTTTTTGAAATTACTACGTTCCCCAACAGTGGTATCAGAGCCTAGGTTTTTATGGTTTGATGTTATATGCACGAGTAGAACACAAGTGAGTTGTGGACGATATAAGTCATACTGCCTACCAGCATGTCATACTTTGGTTCGGCGGTATTGTTGGATGAAGCGGCCCGGACCGATATTACGCGTACGCTTACGCGAGACTGGTTCTACCGACGTGCTTTGCACACATGTGGCTGGTGGGTGTCAGTTTCTCCAACTTTAGTTGAACCGAGTATGGCTACGCCCGGTCCTTGTGAAGGTTAAAACGGAGTCTATTTGACAAACTATCATTGTGGTTTTGATGCGTAGGTAAGATTGGTTCTTGCTTAAGCCCGTAGCAGCCACGTAAAACTTGCAATAAACAAAGTAGAGGACGTCTAACTTGTTTTTGCAGGGCATGTTGTGATGTGATATGGTCAAGACATGATGCTAAATTTTATTGTATGAGATGATCATGTTTTGTAACCGAGTTATCGGCAACTGGCAGGAGCCATATGGTTGTCGCTTTATTGTATGCAATGCAATCGCCCTGTAATGCTTTACTTTATCACTAAGCGGTAGCGATAGTCGTAGAAGCATAAGATTGGCGAGACGACAACGATGCTACGATGGAGATCAAGGTGTCGCGTCGGTGACGATGGTGATCATGACAGGCTTCGGAGATGGAGATCACAAGCACAAGATGATGATGGCCATATCATATCACTTATATTGATTGCATGTGATGTTTATCTTTTTATGCATCTTATCTTGCTTTGATTGACGGTAGCATTATAAGATGATCACTCACTAAATTATCAAGAAGTGTTCTCCCTGAGTATGCACCGTTGCCAAAGTTCGTCGTGCCCAGACACCACGTGATGATCGGGTGTGATAAGCTCTACGTCCATCTACAACGGGTGCAAGCCAGTTTTGCACACGCAGAATACTTGGGTTATACTTGACGAGCCTAGCATATGCAGATATGGCCTCGGAACACGGAGACCGAAAGGTCGAGCGTGAATCATATAGTAGATATGATCAACATAATGATGTTCACCATTGAAGACTAATCCATTTCACGTGATGATCGGTTATGGTTTAGTTGATTTGGATCACGTGATCACTTAGAGGATTAGAGAGATGTCTATCTAAGTGGGAGTTCTTAAGTAATATGATTAATTGAACTTTAATTTATCATGAACTTAGTCCTGGTAGTATTAGCATATCTATGTTGTAGATCAATAGCTCGCGTTGTTGCTTCCCTATGTTTTTATATGTTCCTAGAGAAAATTGTATTGAAAGATGTTAGTAGCAATGATGCGGATTGGATCTGTGATATGAGGTTTATCCTCATTGCTGCACAGAAGAATTATGTCCTTGATGCACCGCTAGGTGACAGACCTATTGCAGGAGCAGATGCAGACGTTATGAACGTTCGGCTAGCTCAATATAATGACTACTTGATAGTTTAAGTGCACCATGCTTAACAGCTTAGAATCGGGACTTCAAAGACGTTTTGAACGTCATGGAGCATATGAGATGTTCCAGGAGTTGAAGTTAATATTTCAAGCAAATACCCGAGTTGAGAGATATGAAAACTCCAACAAGTTATATAGCTAAAAGATGGAGGAGAATCGCTCAACTAGTGAGCATGTGCTCAGATTGTCTGGGTACTACAATCGCTTGAATCAAGTGGGAGTTAATCTTCCAGATAAGATAGTGATTGACAGAATTCTCTAGTCACCATCACCAAGTTAGTAGAACTTCGTGATGAACTATAATATGCAAGGGATAACGGAAACAATTCCCGAGCTCTTCGTGATGCTGAAATCGACGAAGGTAGAAATCAAGAAAAACATCAAGTGTTGATGGTTAACAAGACCACTAGTTTCAAGAAAAGGGAAAAGGGAAGAAGGGGAACTTCAAGAAGAACGGCAAGCAAGTTGCTGCTCAAGTGAAGAAGCCCAAGTCTGGACCTAAGCCTGAGACTGAGTGCTTCTACTGCAAAGGGACTGGTCACTAGAAGCGGAACTACCCCAAGTAATTGGTGGATAAGTAGGATGGCAAAGTGAACAAAGGTATATTGGATATACATGTTATTGATGTGTACTTTACTAGTGTTCATAGCAACCCCTCGGTATTTGATACTGGTTCAGTTGCTAAGAGTAGTAACTCGAAACGGGAGTTGCAGAATGAACAGAGACTAGTTAAGGGTGAAGTGACGATGTGTGTTGGAAGTGGTTCCAAACTTGATATGATCATCATCGCACACTCCCTATACTTTCGGGATTAGTGTTGAACCTAAATAAGTGTTATTTGGTGTTTGCGTTGAGCATGAATATGATTTGATCATGTTTATTGCAATACGGTTATTCATTTAAGTAAGAGAATAAATTGTTGTTCTGTTTACATGAATAAAACCTTAGATGGTTACACACCCAATGAAAAGGGTTCATTGGATCTCGATCGTAGTGATACACATATTCATAATATTGAAGCCAAAAGATGCAAAGTTAATAATGATAGTGCAACTTATTTGTGGCACTGCCGTTTAGGTCATATTGGTGTAAAGCGCATGAAGAAACTCCATGCTGATGGGATTTTGGAATCACTTGATTATGAATCACTTGATGCTTGCGTACCATGCCTTATGGGCAAGCTGACTAAAACTCTGTTCTCCGGAACAATGGAGCGAGAAACTGACTTGTTGGAAATAATACATACTGATGTATGCGATCCGATGAGTGTTAAGGCTCGCGGCGGGTATCATTATTTTCTGACCTTCACAGATGATTTGAGCAGATATGGGTATATCTACTTGATGAAACACTAGTCTAAAACATTTGAAAAGTTCAAAGAATATCAGAATGAAGTGGAGAATCATCGTAACAAAAATAAAAGTTTCTACGATATGATCTCAGAGACAAATATTTGAGTTATGAGTTTGGTCTTCAATTAAAACAATGTGGAATAGTTTCGCAAACTCATGCCACCTGGAACACCACAGCATAATGGTGTGTCCGAACGTCATAACCGTACTTTATTTGATATAGTGCAACCTATGATGTTTCTTACCGTTTTACCACTATCGTTTTGGGGTTATGCATTAGAGACAGCTGCATTCACGTTAAATAGGGCACCATCTAAATCTGTTGAGACGACACAATCTGAACTGTGGTTTGACAAGAAACCAAAGTTGTCGTTTCTTAAAATTTGGGGTTGCAATGCTTATATGAAAAAGTTTCATCCTGATAAGCTCAAACCCAAATCGGAGAAATGTGTCTTCATAGGATACCCAAAGGAGACAGTTGGGTACACCTTCTATCACAGATCTGAAGGCAAGATATTCGTTGCTCAGAATGGATCCTTTATAGAGAAGGAGTTTCTCTCGAAAGAAGTGAGTGGGAGGAAAGTAGAAAGACTTGATAAGGTAATTGTACCATCTCCCTTATTGGAAAGTAGTTCATCACAGAAATCTGTTCTTGTGACTTCTACACCAATTAGTGAGGAAGTTAATGATGATGATCATGTAACTTCAGATCAAGTTACTACCGAATCTCGTAGGTAAACCAGAGTGAGATCCGCACCTGAGTGGTACATTAATCCTGTTCTGGAAGTCATGTTACTAGACCATGACGAACTTACGAACTATGAGGAAGCGATGATGAGCCCAGATTCCGCGAAATGGTTTGAGGCCATGAAATCTGAGATATGATCCATGTATGAGAACAAAGTATGGACTTTGATGGATTTGCCCGATGATCGGCAAGCCATAGAAAAATAAATGGATCTTCAAGAGGAAGACGGACGCTGATAGTAGTATTACTATCTACAAAGCTAGAATTGTCGCAAAAGGTTTTCGACAAGTTCAAGGTGTTGACTACGATGAGAATTTCTCACTCGTATCTATGCTTAAGTCTGTCCGAATCATGTTAACAATTGCCGCATTTTATGAAATCTGGCAAATGGATAAACAAAACTGCATTCCTCAATGGATTTGTTAAAGAAGAGTTGTATACGATGCAACTAGAAGGTTTTGTCGATCCTAAAGGTGTTAACAAAATATGCAAGCTCCAGCGATCCATCTATGGACTGGTGCAAGCATCTCGGAGTTGGAATATACGCTTTGATAAGATGATCAAAGCATATAGTTTTATACAGACATGTAGTGAAGCCTGTATTTACAAGAAAGTGAGTGGGAGCACTACAACATTTCTGATAAGTATATGTAAATGACATATTGTTGATCGGAAATAATGTTAAATTATTCTGCAAAGCATAAAGGAGTATTTGAAAGGAGTTTTTCGAAGAAGAACCTCAGTGAAGCTGCTTACATATTAAGTATCAAGATCTATAGAGATAGATCAAGACGCTTGATAAATTTTCAATGAATACATACCTTGACAAGATTTTGAAGTAGTTCAATATGGAACAGTCAAAGAAAGAAGTTCTTGCCTGTGTTACAAGGTGTGAAATTGAGTAAGACTCAAAACCCGACCACGTCAGAAGATAGAAAGAGAATGAAAGTCATTCCCTATGCCTTGGCCATAGGTTCTATAAAGTATGCCATGCTGTGTACCAGATCTATTGTATATCCTACACTGTGTTTAGCAAGGGAGTACAATAGTGATCTAGATATAGATCACTGGACAGCGGTCAAAATTATCCTTAGTGAAATAAGGATATGTTTCTCGATTATGGACGTGACAAAAAGGTTCGTCGTAAAAGGTTACGTCGATACAAGTTTTGACACTAATCTAGATGACTCTAAGTCTCAATCTAGATACATATTAAAGGTGGGAGCAATTAGCTAAAGTAGCTCCGTGCAGAGCATTGTAGACATAGAAAGTTGCAAAATACATATGGATCTGAATTTTGGCAGACCCGTTGACTAAGCTTCTCTCACAAGCAAAACATGATCACACCTTAGTACTCTTTGGGTGTTAATCACATAGCGATGTGAACTAGATTACTGACTCTAGTAAACCCTTTGGGTGTTGATCACATATCGATGTGAACTATGGGTGTTAATCACATGGTAATGTGAACTATTGCTGGTAAATCACATGGCGATATGAACTAGATTATTGACTCTAGTGCAAGTGGGAGACTGAAGGAAATATGCCCTAGAGGCAATAATAAAGTTATTATTTATTTCCTTATTTCATGATAAATGTTTATTATTCATGCTAGAATTGTATTAACCGGAAACATAATACATGTGTGAATACATAGACAAACAGAGTGTCACTAGTATGCCTCTACTTGACTAGCTCGTTAATCAAAGATGGTTATGTTTCCTAACCATGAACAAAGAGTTGTTATTTGATTAACGAGGTCACATCATTAGTTGAATGATCTGATTGACATGACCCAGTGCATTAGCTTAGCACCAGATCGTTTAGTATGTTGCTATTGCTTTCTTCATGACTTATACATGTTCCTATGACTATGAGATTATGCAACTCCCGTTTATCGGAGGAACACTTTGTGTGCTACCAAACGTCACAACGTAACTGGGTGATTATAAAGGTGCTCTACAGGTGTCTCCAAAGGTACTTGTTGGGTTGGCGTATTTCGAGATTAGGATTTGTCACTCTGAATGTCGGAGAGGTATCTCTGGGCCCTCTCGGTAATGCACATCACATAAGCCTTGCAAGCATTACAACTAATATGTTAGTTGTGAGATGATGTATTATGGAACGAGTAAAGAGACTTGCCGGCAACGAGATTGAACTAGGTATTGGATACCGACGATCGAATCTCAGGCAAGTAACATACCGATGACAAAGGGAACAACGTATATTGTTATGCGGTCTGACCGATAAAGATCTTCGTAGAATATGTAGGAGCCAATATGGGCATCTAGGTCCCGCTATTGGTTATTGACCGGAGACGTGTCTCGGTCATGTCTACATTGTTCTCGAACCGTAGGGTCCGCACGCTTAAAGTTACGATGACAGTTATTATGAGTTTATGCATTTTGATGTACCGAAGTTAGTTCGGAGTCCCGGATGTGATCACGGACATGACGAGGAGTCTCGAAATGGTCGAGACATAAAGATCGATATATTGGAAGCCTATATTTGGACATCGGAATGGTTCCGAGTGAAATCGGCATTTTACTGGAGTACCGGGGGGTTACCGGAACCCCCCCGGGGGTTAATGGGCCCATATGGGCCTTAAGGGAAAAGAGGAGGGGCGGCCAGGCAGGCCGCACGCCCCCTCCCCCCTAGTCCGAATAGGACAAGGAAGGGGGGGGGCGGCGCCCCCCTTTTTCCTTTCCCCCTCTCTCCTTCCTTCTCCTACAAGGCAAGGGAGAGGAGTCCTACTCTCGGTGGGAGTAGGACTCCACCTGGCGCACCCCTTGGGGGCCGGCCGCGCCCTCCCCTCCTTTATATACGGGGGCAGGGGGCACCCTAGAACACACAAGTTGATCTTCGTGATCGTTCCTTAGCCGTGTGCGGTGCCCCCCTCCACGATATTACACCTCGGTCATATTGTAGCGGTGCTTAGGCGAAGCCCTGCGACAGTTGAACATCAAGATCGTCACCACGCCGTCGTGCTGACGGAACTCCTCCCCGAAGCTTTGCTGGATCGGAGCCCGGGGAGCGTCATCGAGCTGAACGTGTGCCAAGAACTCGGAGGTGCCGGACAAACGGTGCTTGGATCGGTTGGACCGAGAAGACGTATGACTACTTCCTCTATGTTGTGTCAATGCTTCCGCTTCGGTCTACGAGGATACGTAGACAACACACTCCCATCTTGTTGCTATGCATCACCATGATCTTGCGTGTGCGTAGGAATTTTTTTGAAATTACTACGTTCCCCAACAGTGATATCAGAGCCTAGGTTTTTATGGTTTGATGTTATATGCACGAGTAGAACACAAGTGAGTTGTGGAAGATATAAGTCATACTGCCTACCAGCATGTCATACTTTGGTTCGGCGGTATTGTTGGATGAAGCGGCCTGGACCGACATTACGCGTACGCTTACGCGAGACTGGTTCTACCGACGTGCTTTGCAAACAGGTGGCTGGCGGTTGTCAGTTTCTCCAACTTTAGTTGAACCGAGTATGGCTACGCCCGGTCCTTGTGAAGGTTAAAACGGAGTCTATTTGACAAACTATCGTTGTGGTTTTGATGCGTAGGTAAGATTGGTTCTTGCTTAAGTCCGTAGCAGCCACGTAAAACTTGCAATAAACAAAGTAGAGGACGTCTAACTTGTTTTTGTAGGGCATGTTGTGATGTGATATGGTCAAGACATGATGCTAAATTTTATTGTATGAGATGATCATGTTTTGTAACCGAGTTATCGGCAACTGGCAGGAGCCATATGGTTGTCGCTTTATTGTATGCAATGCAATCGCCCTGTAATGCTTTACTTTATCACTAAGCGGTAGCGATAGTCGTAGAAGTATAAGATTGGCGAGACGACAACGATGCTACGATGGAGATCAAGGTGTCGCGCCGGTGACGATGGTGATCATGACAGTGCTTCGGAGATGGAGATCACAAGCACAAGATGATCATGGCCATATCATATCACTTATATTGATTGCATGTGATGTTTATCTTTTTATGCATCTTATCTTGCTTTGATTGACGGTAGCATTATAAGATGATCTCTCACTAAATTATCAAGAAGTGTTCTTCCTGAGTATGCACCGTTGCCAAAGTTCGCCTAGGACAACGTAACAGTGCGCATCAACTCGGATACAACTATTCTTCAGCATCATGCTAAGATTTAGAGAAATCCTGAGATTCTTAGTTCAGGAAAGGTGAAAGAGGAGCGAGCATGTAGAGGATATAACTCCTAGTTTGGAGTTGAAGAAATCTCTCCAGGTTTAATTGTTTTCCGAATGTCTCTCATCCCAAAGGTACCATCACTTTTCTAATTTCCGTTTTTCGCTCAGACATGTGAAACTATGGTGCAAGGGATGGGAAATCCAACTTAAGACATTAGAATATGTGGTCTGACTTGCTAGCATCACTACATGGGCCACTCATTGCACATTACCCACTGGATATCGAGCATATGTATATAGAGAGAAAATGCACAATACTCAGACAAGTAGGTGTGCCTTTACTCACTGCATGAAAATTGTCCGGATTATATATTCACCTTAATTGTCTTGATACTGTGGCGGTAAAGAGAACTACCTTCCATAGATAGATAGATTAATAGATATCACACAGGGCTTGCAGAATACAAAATATTGCAATCTCATAACAAATTCACAAATGGTTATTTTTAAGATTTGACAAGTGATATACAATGATGATATATAAAGATGAAATATGTCTCCCATTGAGTGATACGTTTTTTTTTGCGGGTATTGAGTGATAAGTTTTTGCTCATTAAGCAAATTAACAATTAAGATATGATTCCATTGAACAAAATGTCCCTTTAAGAATTCCATGTACTCCATTGGAAGAGGAAGACATGCAATTCTCCTTTGGCACACACAAGTAAAGAGCTAGCCCGCATCGCACATTCACTAGGTCACCACCATCATCGGTATATGGCACTATGCTAAAGGATAATCACACTATGATTCACACACACCGGCAAATTTGCCATGCCTTGATAATACAAAGCTAATCCTAAAAAAAATGAGAATACAAAGCTCTTTGCCTTTTTTTTCAATTATTTGCTATGAGTTCTCAACATTGTCGATCAAAAGCATCTTTGGTGGATAAATGGATTAATAAACCGAAACTAAAAATAAAATGTTATTACAATCTAACAATAGTTAAACAAACACTCAATTTCTCTACAAAGTTTAATAGGTACAATGTTGGAAATCTGTTTTGCTCTGTTTTTCCTTTCCCATTCCTACGGTTTCCTAAATTCCTATGTTTTAATACCCTTTGTCACGAACAAGGCCTGTATGCAAGAATTTCAAAGGAAAAGGTACAGGAGTCCAAAACGGAGGAAATCTACCAAGACCAAGCGTTGAACACCCAAGATCGCAACCATCAGATTCCTCTGGAAAGGCTCCATAACCTGTACTTTCACGGGAAAATAAAAATCCACCCGAAGCTCAGTTCTTCACGGAAGACTGGCATTGGAGCACATTGTTTTCATGGAAGATCCATATCTCAAGGCAGAAATGTGCCGCACACTTATATACTGCACGATTTCCAGAGAAGGAGCTTCCTTTCTTGCCGGTAGTGTCTCCATCGTCCGCCCTTTGGAATGTGCTCCAGGAACCATCGACGCGTTTGGTATGGCCCAGGTAACGCATTCGCTTTGCCGTAACAGAAAGCGCTGCTTCCGATTAATTTTTTGCAATACATGCATTGTTTGGTTGGTGCGGCCGAGTCCCGTTTCACTAATCCCCTCCGACCGGGCGGTTTAGATTTTCTGAAGCGATGTATCATGAGACGCTGCTACGGAAAACGTCGTGCGCGAAACAAACGCCAGCTACGGTTTTGAAACTCGCTGCAATCGGAAGACGCACCTTTTTTGCGGAACCAAACGCGTCGTATTCTTTTCCAAAGTATATATATATTGCAATGTTAAAGCATAGAGATCTCTTTTTTGGAGCCGAGTAGCACTGAGTATGTCTCGCTGCAGCAATGAAACGCCAATGAGTTTGATGCCACACATGAAGGGATTTTGTTTTGGACATCTGAGTATGTCTTGCTTTTAAACTGAGATGTTGCTGTTGAATAAACTGATTTATGCGTTTTGTTAGCCCTTGGAGAGCCACAAACTTTTCTCATGGTCTGAGATGGTACATTCCGCTGGATCTTCTCTACTCGATCAAGCTCATGCAAGCTGGTAGCTTTTCGTGACTGAAACACCAAGCATACAGGGGCAGAGCTTTGTGGGACAGGTCCACCAAGATGGGCTAGCTTTGCTGCATGGAGCTAGGTATTGTGATGGGAATGAAAATGAAATTTGCTAGCAAATGAAATCTAAGACTGAAAGTTTGGCATCGGTTTTATTTTTTATTTATAATATGAGACGTCCAGGTTTATATCCAGTCTAAGACTCAACCTACAATGTTCTCTGAAGTCTGAACCTTGTTTTAACATTTTCTTTTTTAGAAATGGAGGAGGATCCCCGGCCTCTGCATTTAAACAATGCATGCAGCCACTTTATTAATTATTCACATAAAACCTTATAAAGTCATACATTAGTAAGATTAAAGCCATCGTCTAGGCAACATCTGTCGCTACTCCTATCCAGTTGATGAAGGGATGTTGAAAGTCTGTGCCTAATACCAAACAGACCTCGCAACCAAACCTAACATCTAAGACCTGATGTCCCAACCAAGACGCCTGCCGGGTATGGGGTACCCACCAGTCCAGAGCACTCCTCAACCAGGACACCTGCCGGGTATGAGGCCGCCGCAACCACCTGTCACCAATCCATCTTCAGTGTTGTACTGTTGCATCTATCTTGCCCGGTCTAGCTGCAGTCGACGCCACCATGACGCCAGACAACGCCATCATCCTGTGCTCGTCCATCATCACATGCCCACCGGCCGGCGAGACCCCGCTGCTCCATGCCGCCGAGACCCGCAGTCCTCGACGCCAGAGAAGGCACGCCACACCACCTCACACCTCTTTCATCCGGCGCCGCTCCACAAACGATGCCCCCAAGAGGGAACATGACGCCGCATCGCCGCCATCGTTCGATCCGGTTATCTTAGGATTTCTCCCGGAGCGACACGAGCAGTGTTAGTTCTAATCTTGTTACATGCACTAGTTGTTTTAGTCGTGTCATGCATGCATGTTTTAATTAGAAGGTTGCACGTTGTTGTTTGTTTGCATGGTAGAGTTATTGCATGTACGTAGTTATAGCCAGAGACGTGCTTGTTCACGTTGCGGCGTGTCTGTTGGTTTAAGCCACCATCAAAGTCGTGGGATGGCACGACATAGGCGGATCGTGGCGCTGGAGTCGGTCGAGTAGTCCGGCGCTGGAGTCGGTCGAGTAGTCCGGCCGTTAGCCTTGTAATCTCTGAGTTTGTTACGAGAGAGAGAATAAGAAGAAAGAAAAGAGGCAAGCGGTTGGGCCTCGCAAAAACCTGTGTTCGTCTTCCTCCCTCGCTCGCTCCTCTCCACCGTGTGTAGCCTCGTGTTGGTTCCAACAATTGGTATACAGAGCTAGGTCGCGAGGCGTTTGGAAACGGCGAGATGGGGGACAAGTCGCCCACGAAGAGCAGCGATGCGGGCAAGGGCGATGGCAGCGGCGGCGGAAAGTACACGCCACCGAGCAAGAGGCTCGGAGCCGGCGTCTCTGACGAGGGCGCCGTCGTGGTGAGGACCACGTCGAGGGCAGCCGTCCCTGTCCAGTACCCGCACCTGATGTTGACGAACTATCATCTTTGGGCAGCGAAGATGAAGATCATCATGCGCCCCCTCGGTGTGTGGTCGGCGGTTGATGGAGACGCCGAGTTCGACGAAGAGAAAGACCAAGGCGCCATGATGGCGATCTCGCAAGCTGTGCCGGATGATGTGATGATGGCCATCGTCGAGTATGACACGGCCAGGAAGGCTTGGTCTGCAAGCCGCACAATGCGGGTTGGCGAGGCGCGTGTTATGGAGGCACGCATAAACCAGCTGATGCGGCGGTTCGATCGCATTCTCATGGAGGACAGCGAGACGATCGCCACATTCTCTCGCCGGCTGACAGCACTTGTCGGCGAGATCCGCGCGCTTGGTGAAGACCTGAAGGAGAAGGCCGTTGTCAAGCGGCTGTTCGCCGCTGTTCCAGATCGCTTCTCCCAGATAATTGGGACGATCGAGCAGTGGGGGGACATGAAAACCATGTCCATGGCTGAAGCCGTGGGCCACCTGCACGCGTTCGAGGAGAACGAGTCTGGTCGACGCCAGGACCGTGGCGATGATGGTGAGAAGCTGTTGTTGGTCTCGCGTGCACAGTTGGAGGCACTGATCCTGAAAGAGAAGAAGAAGGGAGAGGGCACCAGTAGCAGCAAGCAGGACAGCGACGGGCAAGGCGCTGGCCGTGGCCAAGACAATAGCAAGAAGAAGGAGCGCCGCAAGTTCGACAAGTCAAAGATAATCTGCTTCGAGTGCGGGGAGAAAGGCCACTTCAAGTCGGAGTGCGAGGCGCTGAAGAAAGAGAAGGCACTCCTAGCTGCTGCCGACTTCGGTGATGAGCCGGGGCTACTGATGGCTGTGGCATGTGAGCTCCCGCCAATGGTGGAGCGCGCCGCAGAAGATATGGAGGTGAAGGAGGTGCTTCACCCCGTGGCTGTCGAGGCTGACTTGGAAGCCGCAAAGGCGGAGGTTGAGCGGCTGCCCAGTGAGCTAGCCGCGGCCAATGGAATGCTGCGCGCCATGTCCGACGAGTACAGGACAGAGGCGGAGGAGAGAGCAGCTGCAAGTGGCGACGTGCTCCTGCTTAAGCATATGCGTGCATTAGAGGAGGCTGCCAAGCTATTACGTGAGGACAATGCAAAGCTACTGGAGGTGCAGTGTGTTCTCCGTGATGGGAACGGCGGGCTGCGTGACTTCGTGAATAAAATGGTGGAAGGGGCCATGAAGCCAAGTGCACTGTCGCGTGCGATGAAGCCGGCTGCAGCACCACCGCCAGCAGCCATGATGACAACAAAACAGACGTCTGCAGTGGCGCCGGCGAGCGCGGGGCGGGGCGTCGTGAAGCAGTTTGGAGTGCAGCTGAAGGTGAAGCAGCAGGTCTGCTCAGAAGGGCACCAGCAATCTGTAGAGGAGGTCCGTGATGTTGTCCTGCTGCATGAAGAGAAGATCAAGCCCAAGCTAAGTGCCAAGAAGAGCTACAGTGGGGAACTATGGTATTTTGACACAGGTGCAACCAATCATATGTCAGGCAATGCAAAGATGTTCAGTGAGATTGACAGTAGCATCAAGGGTACGGTGCGGTTTGGAGATGGGTCCGTTGTTGAAATTTGTGGTCGTGGAACGGTCTCATTCAGTGGCTGTAATGGTAAGCATCATGTGCTCAAGGAAGTGTATTTCATACCCAAGCTGAGAAGCAACATAGTGAGTCTGGGGCAACTTGACGAAGAAGGGTGCAAGTCACAGCTGTATGAAGAGTTCCTCAACGTGTTTGATCGCAGCGGAGAGCTGCTAGCCAAGGTGCCGAGGTCAAGGAATCGATTGTACCCACTTAAAAGGAGCCTCGTGTGCCTGCTGTCAAACACGAAGATGTTGAGGTAACAAGATTAGGGAGGTGAATGTTAGTTCTAATCTTGTTACATGCACTAGTTGTTTTAGTCGTGTCATGCATGCATGTTTTAATTAGAAGGTTGCACGTTGTTGTTTGTTTGCATGGTAGAGTCATTGCATGTACGTAGTTATAGCCAGAGACGTGCTTGTTCACGTTGCGGCGTGTCTGTTGGTTTAAGCCACCATCAAAGTCGTGGGATGGCACGACATAGGCGGATCGTGGCGCTGGAGTCGGTGGAGTAGTCCGGCCATTAGCCTTGTAATCTTTGAGTTTGTTACGAGAGAGAGAATAAGAAGAAAGAAAAGCAAGAAAAGAGGCAAGCAGTTGGGCCTCGCAAAAACCTGTGTTCGTCTTCCTCCCTCGCTTGCTCCTCTCCACCGTGTGTAGCCTCGTGTTGGTTCCAACAAGCAGGTTGACGATAGTTGCTTGACGATGCCTTCATCAAGGTAACGACGTATACGCCGCCATCGCCTGCCATGACCGGAGTCGGCTCGGTTTTCACCGGCGACTATGTCTCCCCAACTCGCCGCCGGTGCTAATAGTGCGATCCAAGATCCGTCACTACGAGGCTGGCCAACCGCTTTCGATGGAGAAGGCAGCACCACCACCATGCACGGGCCAAGAGACCCGGACGTCCTCGTGCCACGAAGATAACCCAGGGGGGATCTCCTCTTGCTGTTGTCGAGACGAGGCGCAGCCACAGTGGATCTCGATCTAAACCCCTCGGGCCCAGATCAGATCTCATCCGCCAACGACCGCCGGAGATCTCCTGGCCACCGCCAACCCGCTGCGCACTGCCGTTGGAGAAGGAGGGAGATGGACGACGCTGCCCCCACGCGTTACCGCCGGCCGAGGACTGCGTCGCCGCCGCCTCACCACAGGGGCTTCACCCCGCGGCGTCCTCAGCGACACCGGTGGTAGTGGGAGGCGATGGAGCGGGAGGGCTGAGGGCAGTGTGGACGGGGACTCCCCGGGGGCGGCGCGGCGCCGCCGCCTCTGGGAGAGAGGGGGAGGGCTCCGCTGAAATTGTGAACCTTGTTTTAACTGTTTTGCATTATTAACTGAAGTCTAATTATAATTAAAGGCTAACAACTATTGGTTTTCATAATGTAGAAGACCAAGTGGCGTGAGACTTGCCTTTCTTTTGTTTTTTGAATTAGTATTACTTAGTTATTACTTGATGAAATATACGAAACCACATTAAAAAAATCCTGCTATATCACAAAACAGAAAACATCCAGCACCTGAGAGGATGTTGTCGCAGTTTAACATCTGACGCCTAGGACAACGTAACAGTGCGCATCAACTCGGATACAACTATTCTTCAGCATCATGCTAAGATTTAGAGAAATCTTGAGATTCTTAGTTCAGGAAAGGTGAAAGAGGAGCGAGCATGTAGAGGATATAACTCCTAGTTTGCAGTTGAAGAAATCTCTCCAGGTTTAATTGTTTTTTTTTGATAGAAAGACTGTAAGGGAACCCCCTATAGTATAATTGGTGCAACAACCCCAAATTGCAGACTAAGGCATAGCCTAGTGGTGGGAAGGGGCTGATGCCTTCCCACCCACCCAGGTTCCAGGTTTAATTGTTTTCCGAATGTCTCTCATCCCAAAGGTACCATCACTTTTCTAATTTCCTTTTTTCGCTCAGACATGTGAAACTATGGTGCAAGGGATGGGAAATCCAACTTAAGACGGTAGAATATGTGGTCTGACTTGCTAGCATCACTACATGGGCCACTCATTGCACATTACCCACTGGATATCGAGCATATGTATATAGAGAGAAAATGCACAATAATCAGACAAGTAGGTGTGCCTTTACTCACTGCATGAAAATTGTCCGGATTATATATTCACCTTAATTGTCTTGATACTGTGGCAGTAAAGAGAACTAGCTTTGATAGATGGATAGATTAATAGATATCACAAAGGGCTTGCAGAATACAAAATGTTGCAATCTCATAACAAATTAATAAGATGCACCATGGTTAATTTTGAAACTTGACAAGTGATATACAATGTTCATTAAGATGAAATATGTCTCGCAATGAGTGATGAAGTTTTTGCTCATGAAACATATGAACAATTAAGATATGATTCCATTTAATTATCTGAACAAAATGTCCGTTCAAGAATTCCATGTACTCCACCGGAAGAGGAAGGCATGCATAAGCTGAAAGAGGCTTCCACGTTCAGATTTCAAAGACAATTTGACCAAAGAGAAATTCACAAAATGTCACAACCATGTAGTGGCATATATTTTTGACCAATGGGGAATGTATATTATTTGTTTCTTTTGATAAATGCATTATACAAAACTTTAAATTAAGAGAACAACAAATGGGTGAACCATAAACCAAGTGTAGAGAAAACGAGTTTACAAAGACCACTGACGAGAACAATCAAACAAAATAAAATGATGTGCACAAAGACACTCATTGATTGAAGAGATCAATGACCAGATAGAGGCAAATGCAATGCATTGATGTGGAAGGACGCCATATGATAGAGAAAGAAGCCCTAATATGCTTCCAAAAGGTCAAATATTTTTTCGGTACCCTTTGTTCATCGCCAAATTGGGCCCTTACACCATGCTCGAAGGGCTCTAACCCATCGCCCAACAGAGAAGATCACCAGATACCACATGAAGATCTTAACTTTCAGTGGAATCTTCGATCTCCAGATTTTCTTGTTATTATCCACTGTACATCGAGTCGACTGTGAAGGACCTAGATGCAGTGAGGTTCTAGCAGAACACATATCGTCCTTGTGTCAGATTAATCGTATCCAATCGGGACAAAAGATGTTGGCATGACACAAGATGGGGGCCAATCAAATCCCGCCTGAAAGAAATATCTGGTGAAAAGGAACTGAGCACCTGCACAAGAATTTCGTTCTTATCGCGAACAATGCGGTGCAAAGCTGGATATTGTTCCCGGAGACTGGCATTGCCTAGCCAGATGTCCTTCCAAAAACGAATCTCAGACCCGTCTTTAATCATGAAAGATCCAAAGAAGGAAACGATGTTTCTTTGCCGTCAATAGACCTGCCCAAAAGTGTGAATCACCAGGTTTCCAGTAGGCCCGAGACACAGTGTTTTGGCATAGATACTTGTTGTGCAACAGGTTTGCCAAACACCATCCTCAGTAAGAAGTCTGAACAACCATTTACTAAGTAAGGCATCATTCTTGACTTGCAGGTCATGAATGCCAAGGCCACCTTGGTCTTAGGCCTACAAACCACGCTCCATTTTGCCAATCTGTATTTTTTCTTTTCATTGTCTGCTTGCCAAAAGAATGTAGATCTGAAATAATCCAGTCTCTGCAAGACCACTCTTGGGAGTTGGAAAAAGAAAGCATATAGAGAACCATGTTTGTGAGAACATAGTTGATCAAGACCAGTCGTCCTCCAACAAAGAGCATCTTACCTTTTCAAGTACTCAATCTTTTCTCTAAACACTCCTCCACACGTTTCCACTCCGCATTAGTGAGATGAAGGTAATGAATCTGAATTCCCAAATATTTAATTGGGAATTGGCCTTGTGCACAACCAAACGCAGCATAATCAGCCGCCGCCTCACTGGCTTCTCCAAAGCAGAACAATTCACTTTTATGGGAGTTAATTTTAAGGCCCAACATTTGCTCAAACGCCGAAAGCAAGAGTTTCAGGTTTTGAACGTTGTCTAGGTCATGTTCCATAAAAAGAATTGTATCATCGACATATTGCAAAATGGAGACGCCACCATCCACTAGGTGTGGCACTACTCCTGCAATCTGATTGTTCTGGTTAGCGCGCTCAATCAGAACCGCCTACATATCAGCAACAATGTTAAATAACAATGGGGACATGGAGTCGCCCTGGCATAGTCCTTTTTTCGTTTGGAAGTAATGGCCTACATCATCATTTACTTTGACGGCCATACTACCTCCAGTAAAGAAATTTTGGATCCACTCGCGCCATTTATCAGAGAATCCTTTCATTCTTAGGGCTTGTTGAAGGAAGCACCATTTGATCTTATCATAGGCCTTTTCAAAATCAATCTTGAGAACGACTCCACTCATGTTTTTCCGGTGCATCTCATGAACGGTCTCATGTAGGATCACTACTGCATTGAGTATATTTCTTTCTTGCATGAAAGCAGTTTGAGATGGTCGGACGACATGGTCTGCAACCGTGTTAAGCCGATTAGTGGCCACTTTGGTGAGAATCTTGAAGCTGACATTAAGAAGACATATGGGTCGATATTGCTGAATCCGCTCGGCCTCCTTAATTTTTGGCAACAACACAATTTCACCAAAATTAAGCCTAAAAAGCTCAAGTCGGCCGGCATGAAGACAATTGAACAACTCCAAAAGGTCAGTCTTGATGACTTACCAAAAATTCTGATAGAATTCTGCGGGGAAGCCATCAGGGCCTGGAGCTTTGTTATGTTCCATTTGGAACACCACAGCTTTCACCTCCTCCTCCGAGAATGGTGTCGTAAGGATATTGTTTTCTTCTGCCAAGACTTGTGGAATATTATCTGTTCGGGTCTCATCAAGGGTAAAATTCCCTTCATCTAGCGTCCCGAAAAGAGACTTGTAATATTTAGTGATATAATTTTTTAGCTCCGCCTGACCTTCGATCCAGCCCTCATCTTGTTGAATAGAGAAGATACACTTCTTCCTATGTCGCCCATTGGCCACCAATTGATTGTATCATGTATCTGCTGACTCACATGCCTATCCACAGATCGAGGACCAAAATCCCACCAACCGCCACCACGTTCACCTCAAAAATACAAACTAGAGAAGGCAGGCCACCCGACGGTCGCCAGACAGGCGACGCCAGCCGAGTCGTTGCACTCGCATCAGACACACTCGCGCCTCGACATCGACAGAGACCCAGGCCTCGTCATCACGGGAGACACCAGGCGCGAAGGAGAAGCAGCCGACCTCGCAGTGGGAGACTGCCGCGATGAAGCGACCGGCCTAGGTGAGAGCGGAGGAGAGGCCTCCTACCTTGGCCGTACTCCCAATAGCACCGCTCAGCCTCAGAAGCCACGGAACCCGCCCAAGGCGAGGGCTCCAGGAACATGAATCAAAACCAAGACGACAAGAGAAAATATGAACAAAGTTCTGACCTCGCCGCGGCAACAAACGAAGAAATTATGAGCGGGCCATGCAAATACCACAACCACGGGACTTATAATGCCTCACACTCCATCAGGCCTTGTTTGGTACTAGGGTTTTTGAGGGGATTGGTGGAGATAATCCCCATAAGGATTGGGTGAAACCCCAACCTTCATCCAATCCCTTCAAATCCCCATTTATCCCCAATCCACTAGGTAGGGGTAGTGTATTGGGTATCGAGAAATATGCACTAGAGCTTGGGGATTTATAGGCAAATGCGGGAATAAAACATGTCAAATACATTAGAACCAAACAATGTTTTGGGATATGTGGGTATTTAGGGGTTTGACCGGGATAATCCCTACCAATTCCTGAAATACACCAGTATCAAACAAGGTCTCACGGAGTGCATGCTCAACGACATGCTTGCCAAGGAGAAGAATGGCAAGGCCAGTGATGACGTGGAAGCCGACGACGATAGCAAGCCACCATCGCTAGCACGTAGGGCGGGATCCTACGCCCGCAACATTGGCCGAGGAAGCCAGAAATCATTCCCGAAAGACATCCGACGCATCAACGTGATCTTCCGCGGGCTCGAATCTGAACACATACAAAAACAAGAACTGAAGGAGGTCTACGCCCTTGTACTAGGAGTCCCCACCACCTTGACTGGCCTAACTGCACTATATCATTCGGTCAGAGAGACCACCCAGAGTACATCCCGAATCCTGACAAATCTGCCCTTGCTGTCGACCTAATCATCCGCGGCTGCCAGCTCTCCAAAGTCTTAATGAACGACGTCTCCGAAATAAATATCATAGATCGTGCGAAAAATGGGCATCCATCTAACTCCATCTCCAATGAATTTTCACGGAATAGTTCTCTTTGAGGAAAGAAGGCAAAGCCCCTCAGGCAGATCAATCTAAAGGTAATCTTTGGTTCCGAGCATAATTTCTGGGCTGAAACCTTAATCTGCTTTGAGGTGGTACCTTTGAAAGGGGCTATGACGCTCTCCTAGCTAGGACGCCCAACCTTCGTCAAGTTCATGGTGATCCTGTGCTACGCCTACATGAAGCTCAAAATGCCTGAACTGCTTGGCATCATCGCCATCTCTGGCGACCCTAAGAATGCTCTAGAGGTGGAGGTGCCAACCTAGAGCACGTCGAGGCAGAGCTCACCAACTTCAATGATGCCGAGGCTAGCACGACTAGCGACAATGCCAGCCATATCTACAACCCAGAAGCCTCGCTCCAACAACAAGGGACCAGAGGCACGCGCGGCTTCCACAGACCCATCCGGCTCCAACTGGGAAACATCAATGCGAACCGGCTAGACGCTGGAGGCCCAGTCACCCGCTGACTCGACCATAGCCCGCAAACAACGCCACGGACGGAATGGCAAATTAAACCATTTGCATCAAATCCTATCTTAGTATTTTGTATCATTTTAAAAATTTCAATTTCTAGTCCGTGTTATCGTCCCTTAGCTTGATCATGCAGAGTTATGAATAAAGGTGTCTGGATCGAATCACTCTTTTTGCACACTTTTTACTGTATGATTGCTAAGACATACACACGAACGTACTGATCCTCACATGGTAGAATTTAAGGCAACTTTTAAAAGATCCTGTTATTTACTCCCTCTCTCTTAGTTTAGATGGCGTGCGTGTACCTCTATATCGTCAATTTAACCAGCCTAATACAAGTCATATATTATAAAAAATATATCAATATAAACTTCAGATGTTCTATTTTCAAACGGTATAATTTTTGTGTTATATAGTTTATATTAGGATGATAAAATTGACAACCTAGATATACACGCAGGACTTGTAAACTGAAACGGAGGAAGTACTAGACTCTGGGGCTGCATCATTATTTAGACCCAACACAGTCAGTTCCAATGCTACATCCTAAGACCCGTCAACCCATGATGATAACTCTAGAGAGGGAAACAGTGCTTGAGAGTGTTACCTTAGCTGGCCCGATGTACTACGTTGGGTATGCCTTTCACCCAAGGCACTATGGCCACGTATCACTTGGAGACTCGGCACCCACAACAACCCATCCAGTAAACTGTCACTAATGTCGATGACATACAACACCATGCCTTAATTTTTTAATCGCAACATCACCACTTCACAACATGAAGGATCGAACTGCTGGGAGAAAAGTGGGATGAGCTCCCCGCTCCCGCTCTCGCTCCTGCGCCGCCGGACTCACCACCGGTGTGCGCCGCGGTGGCTCCCCCTTCCTCGTCTCCCCCGCCCTTGTTGTGCCCGCCGCCCTCTCCCCCGCCTCCTCCACCTGCTCCAAGGCTGCTGCGCGCCCATCCTCCCCTGCCCCCCGATACGTCCAGGCGAGCCAGGTGGCGCTCCGGAACCTGGCTGGCTTCGGTGGCCTTGCTGGGCTCTCCTTCCAAGAGGCGGTCTCCCGCCGCCTCTGCCTTCCGGTCTCCCTGTCGGACCTGGGCCTGGCTACTCCCATGCTTGCGCGTTTCTCTGGTGCCTCCCCTCGCCTTAATGACTCGCTCGCAGCCGCCATCCTCCAGGCTTGCTGCGGTGGCGCTGCCTGTGACTTCACCGCCCACCAAGTTCGCCGCAACCTTTTTCGCTTTCATGTTGCTTCTCCGCTGGTTGCTGGCATGCTCCTTGAGCGGAGGGCATCCAGCCGGCGATCTGCTTCCTTTTCCATCTCCTTTGAGCCCTACGATGTCGACAGGGCCTCGACTCCCCCTCCGCGTTCATCTGTTCGTCACTCCTGTCCTTCTTCGGCCGACCTCCTGCTGCTTTCAGACGACCTGGGCCTCAGGTTCGAGCTACTCGCCTGGTCGTGCCTCCGCTCGCCGATCAATCCCCCCTCGGGGAGCGACTGGCATGGCTGCCGCTCTCGTGGGCGTGTCATTCAGTTCCCACACCAGCTCCTCCCCGACGGTGTCGCCCTCCTGCTTGCCAGCTTGTTTGGTGGCTCCCCTGCTGCTTTCAACGTCATCATCGACGATGACGACCGTTTCTCCTTCACGGTGGCATGCCACGCCGTCGCATGCCTCATCGCCAGCTTCGGTGACTTCAAAAGGCCACGCGTCCTCCTCCGCTTCCCCTGGCCCTCTGCGCCTGCGTCGAGCTTGCCTCCGGGTCGCCCGCAACCCCTCTCCACGGCTCAGCTAAGCTCTGCCGGCCCCGCTTCTTCATCGACAGAGCAGCAGCCTCGCCGTCGCGCCAAGGTACGCCTCGTTCGTCCTGGTACCTGCTTTCGTGCTCTAATGCCACGTGATTTTACCATTGATGTTGCCACCAAACCCACCTCTAGCCCATGCTCTCAGCAAACCGTAGTTTGGATTGCAGTAAAAACATCTAAGCAAGTTATCCCAACAGTTAAGCTAGTGACTGATGCCTTAGACCACCTTTTCTCTAGCTCAAACGTTTTTTTACGTGCAAATTGTACATGCAAAGCTTTTCTGCACCTTCGTGCCTGCAACGGTTATCCGTGACCAGATGATTTCCCGCTGTCCCTGCGTACTCTCGCATTTTGAAATCCTGCTGTTCGCCTCTAGAGCTGACGCGCAGGACGCCCTTGACACCGGTACCGACGTCGACCTCTCAGGCATTGTAACTGTTCACAACCTCACACACGTTGCCTCCATCCTTGGTCCTTTCTCAACCACCCCCCACGTACTACCGCAACGCTCATCGCTTGCGCCTGAGACCAGCGCCGTCCCTCGCCATGCATGCCTGGGCCCACCCCCATGCATGCACGTGCCAATTGGTGAACCTGCCCACACGCTCGTAGCCTGAGCCTCCTCCCCTTGCGCGCGCGTCCCACCGGGCCAGGCTGCTCAGACCTATGTCAACTGCGCTGTTGACCATAGAGCTGGTCACGCCCCTCCCCCAAGCGCCGCGAAGAGCCATGTCAATCGCTCCCCCCAACCACCTGACACCTTTTCGGTCCATGCATTCGACATCCCCCCTCTAACGGCCACATCTCGACCCGTCCTGGATCGCATCTCTTTGGTCCCTGCGATCGATTTCGGCATGCATCTCCTGTCACTCCCTTCGCCTCCTCCCGAGAACGAAAAGGCTAACCCTAGCCCTCCCGTTTTTCCATCGCATACTCCCTGTGCAGACTACGAGACCCCTCACCGCATTTCTGCACCAGCTCTGCCAACCTCAGCGCCCCATGACAGCTCGGCCCCACTAGCCGATCTTGACACATGCACGCCCGCCTCACAGCCAGCACAATGCCCCGCCACCACTCCCACAATCCCAGCCAATCCTCACCACGACTATGACGACTGGGCCATGCCCACCGCTCCACCCCCACTACCACGACCTGTCCACCACCTGCCACTACTACTGCCCCATCCCCATCCATCGCTCCCCCAACCGCCATCGCTGCCCGGTGGACCGGTGGGAGTCCACAACATATCCTCCCCCCTCTTGCTAACACCCCGGACCCACATCCAAGAGACCCATTCGCCCCGCCGCCGCCTTCGGCTTGCCCCGGTCTGACCTCGGTCTCCCGCACCCGCTCCTCCTGCGTCCCCCCCCCCGCTACCCTGCCACCCAGGCCATCTCCCCTCTGCCATGACATGCGACTTCTCCAAGATTTCCATCGTACAGAAGATTCTCACGCTTCATGTCATGCGCCGAGCGCTACCTCCTATCATTCCAAACCTCTCTCCTACCGAGACGCTCTACTCTCACCTCGTCTGGCCTTCCCATCTCCTTATAAACCCACCCACCCTCTCTTCCTCCTCCACATCGACCACAAACCAAGCAACTCCAGCCTGCAGCAAAAAAGGCCGTCAAACCCTCCAGGCGGTGCTTCCGCTGCCTAGCTTCGGACCACCTCGTCTTCGACTGCCGGGATCCAATCCGCTGTCGTCGTTGCTGGCGCTCCGGCCACCGCAGCTTCAGTGCAAAGCCTCTCGTTTGCTACCCCTTTTTCCTTCTATGCCGCCCTTCCCCTCCGCCCATCTTAACCCTACTTTCGCTGCCTCCAGTACCATGGACGCCAAGGATGCTTATGCTGACGCCCCCGACGCTGCCTCCGACCCCATGCTGCCGACCTCCATCCGCTTCGGCTCCTTCCTGGTGCCGGACGACTCCTGCGGCTCGTCCTCATCCCACCCGTGCCGCTCCGAGGCTGCTCGCGGCGAGCCGGACCTGCTCTGCCCCGAGACCGCCATCGACCTCAACTCGCAGCCGTCGGACCTGTCCAACCCTGTCGACGTCGTCGCCGTCAAGCTCAGGCTCCACCTTGTCAAGGCCATCAAGGACCTTGACGAGGCAGCAGCTTCCGCTGCTCGCCGCCTTTCCCTACCTCCTCCCCCTCCCACCCGCACCAATCGTTCACAGCCACCATGCTTCCACAGGGGGCCTCCCACCTTTGCCCCCATCCCATAATCACCTACCCAACCACTCATCGTCGTCCCGCCTCATCTTGTCCACGATGATATTGCTCGCTTCGCGTTTGTCCACTTTGGCACCCCCGTGCACAACCCCTTCCCCGACATCCGTCGTGTTCTACGCGACCACGGTGGCAACCCCGTCTTCCGCGTTGCTGCCTCGTATGGCGGCGCTGGCCGAGTTGCCTTTCCCAACGCCTTTGTCCGCCATGCCGCCATTGCTCATTGACCCATGCACTTCGATGGGAACTCCATCTCCTTTGAGCCGGCGGAAAACTTCGGCCGATCCACCGCTCCCTTCGAGGATGACATCACGGAGATCAAGGCCATAGGCTTCCCTCTTGAGCTCTGGCACCCTGTTGGAGTTCACTTTGTGCTCAACTTCCTCGGTGACATCTTCTCCATAGACCAGTACTGCATCCACGCTGATGAAACCACCTCCATCCGCGCCCACATCGCTCTCTTCAAAGGCACTCTTCTGCCTGATGGTGTGACCGTTTAGCTCCCTAACCTGGATATCCTGGTTATTCAGCTCTTCGAGCACGGCAAGGTTGCTCGCTTGGGTCCAAGCGATCCCTCCCCGTTCTCGTCCGACAACAGCTCCGGCTCTAACGCGCCTTCTTCTCATGGCTCCATGGAGGCCGCCCGTGTGCGTGGCCTGCGCTGTGCGCAGGAGGCCATGACCACCCACGGCCCCGTTGCGGTGTCCCCCGAATTCCCTCAAGGTCCGCCTCCTTCCCCATCCAGGAACGCCTCCCTTGCTGTTGATCAGTTCCGCGACCTCGCGCTTTCCTCCTCTGACGAGGATATCCCCCTTGCTCGCGTCAGCCTCGCTCCCCCGGTGGTCCTCAACTCCATCCTCCACCGCCCACATGCCACCTTTCCGCATGTCCCTGCTCACACCCCACCTGCATCCACGCTCCCCGCCAACCCCCTACTTGTGCTTGCCGACCTCGCCTCCTGCTACCCCTCCTGCGCCTCCCGCCCCATTCCCCTCCATTGCCGCTGCCTTCGAGGCTCTCACCGCGCAGCATGCTCCTCCGGTGACCCCTCCAATCTGCCAGCCCCAGTCTTTGGCCGTTCCACCCACCGCTCAGCTAGCTACTCCGATAGCCACCCCGATCTGCCTGCCTCCGGCTCCCGCGGATCCACCCGTCTCGGTGGCTACCCGCACCTACGCGCGCCGTCCTCGCCAAGCTGCACCCCTTGCCACTGTTGTTGCTCCGACGCCAGCCATCACCGCTAACGCCCCGGCTGTCCACGAGGCGGTGTCCAAGAAGAAGCGTGGCAAGGCCAAGCGCGTCCTGGACGACGTGCATGTCCGGCGTAGTGCTTGGCTAGCCATGGCTGAGCCCTGCGCCAGGGTGACCATGGAGGACAAGGCGTCTCGTGCCAAGGCCAAGCGCCTCATGTTGTCTAGCTCGGCCATAGACTCCGAGGACGCGGTGCGCGCGGCTGGCATGGCTCCTGAGGACAACGAGCTTGGGTCGCCTCTCAGGCATGCTGCCCTGGCTAAGGAGTGCGGCTCCTCTGCGGATGAAATCGATCTCGTTGCCTCTGCCGCTGGTGCTGCTACCATGTTTCCATGATTATGCAACCTCTTGTAACGCCTATCCCATGCCCTACCTATCTTAGTTATCTTTGCCAACTTGTCAACCCCTTAGTATGCAAGTGTTTAGGATCCAAACGTGGGGTTTGTAGCTCTCTTTTCTTTGGTGTCTTTGTTAGTGCCTAAATGTCTGCAACAACTATGTATCTCTGTTCCTGGAATGTAAGAGGGCTGGGTGATGTTGAAAAATGCAAGGATATCCTCGCTGAACTTCTATCAGTCAAGACGAACCTACTGCTTTTACAAGAAACCAAACTCGAAGCGCCCTCGGTCTCAAAAATTCGTTCCTTCCTACCCTCCTCCCTCGACTACTTCTCCGTCCTGCCTGCCATTGGCACGACTAGCGGACTGCTCTCGGCAGCAAACTCTAACACGATCCAAGTGACCCAGTGCGTTAACCACTTCTTCTGCTCTACGCTTACATGTCTTGTTCCCTCGCTCCCCTCCGCCTTCTACATTACAAACGTCTATGGCCCGACAAGCCGTTCCCATAAGCAAGCCTTCCTCGATGAACTTTCGGCCATTGCCCCCAGCGAGAGCGCCCCGTGGCTAATCAAAGGCGATTTTAATCTAATACGCTTCCCCCACGAAAAAATAACTCGAATTTCCATCAGCGCGAGGCTGACATGTTAACGAGCTAGCTCTCCTCGAACTCCCCCTGCTGGACTGCCAATTCACCTGGTCCAACAATAGGGAGGCGCCGGTCCTTGAACGCCTCGACAGAGCCTTCTTCAACCTTGCTTGGAATACCACCTTCCCAAACACTTCCCTCTCCTCGCTAGCACGAATCACTTCGGATCACGTCCCGCTAGTCATCTCCATCTCCACCACGGTACCCCGCTCCCGCCTCTTCCATTTTGAACGATGTTGGGCCGATGCTCCAGCATGCAAACGGTTGGTGGCCCAAGCCTGCCAACAAAACGCCTCGGCCCACCAGCCCCCATCCGCCCGGCTGGCCCGGACTCTTCAAACCTGTTGTCGGTGTCAAAACCGACGGATCTCGGGTAGGGGGTCCCGAACTGTGCGTCTAGGCCGGATGGTAACAGGAGACAAGGGACATGAAGTTTACCCAGGTTCGGGCCCTCTCGATGGAGGTAAAACCATACTCCTGCTGGATTAATATTGATGATATGGGTAGTACAAGAGTGGATCTACCACGAGATCAAGGAGATCTTGAATATCCGCATCGCCAAGCTTGCCTTCCACGCAAAGGAAAGTCCCTTTCGGACACGGGACGAAGTCTTCAATCTTGTATCTTCATAGTCCTGGAGTCCGGCTGAAGGTATAGTCCGGCTACCCGGACACCCCCTAATCTAGGACTCCCTTAGTAGCCCCTGAACCAGGCTTCAATGACGACGAGTCCGGCGTGCAAATTGTCTTCGGCATTGCAAGGCGGGTTCCTCCTCCAAGTTCTTCAAGAAGATTTTAAACACCAAGAATAGTGTCCCGCTTTGCAAAAAAGTTTCCACATATTGCCATAGAGAGAATAATATTAACACAAATCTAATCTGCTGACGTATTCCGTAGCGTGACATCACACTACAGCCAAGTTCTTTTCTCGAATCGTTTTTACTCTTCCACCTCAGCGTGTTTTGCGAGGCGGTTTCCTTGGCACGTCTTGTCAAAGCAGAGATCGTGTCCCCCTTTTACGGGATTCTCATCAATACGGACGTGGGTAACCCAATCGTGCCCGTTAGCATGTTTCCTCGATTAAAGGCAAGTCCCAAACGGTTACGGGGAGGGCTCTTGGTATTCAACCTCTTATAAAGAGACCAAGGCCTTACTCCTTTAAATCTCAAGCGAGTTCGCCCGTCGCCTCGAGTTCCAACACCCTAGGCTCCAGATTCCAGGCGCTTCAGACCTTCGACAATGTCCGGCTCTGACCTTCAAGGCCGATGGACGCCTTCCTCCGTCACGGAGGAGGACGTGCTAAAGTTGAGAGAGGCTAAGTTCTTGACCGGCGAAATTTCGCACTGGTTGCCTGTTCAAGGGCAGGCCATTCCCAGTCCCCAGCCCGGCGAGAGCGTGGTGTTCATGTCTCACTTCCTTCGGGGTTAGGCTTCCCCATGGATCCCTTTGTGAGAGGGCTGTTGTTTTATTAGAGGCTGGAATTCCATGACTTAGCTCCGGAGTCCATCCTCCACATCTCCTCATTCGTCGTTGTGTGCGAAATGTTCCTTCGGGTTACCCCTCATTTCGGATTATGGCTCAAGACCTTTAAAGTGGAGCCGAAGATGATCGAGGGACGGCACGCAGAGTGCGGAGGCGCTGTCATAAGCAGAAATGCTGATGCTCCATGGCCCGAGGGCTCTTTTCAAGAGGAGCTAGGCTTGTGGCAACGAGAGTGGTTTTATATCACCGTTCCCCGGGGCACCAAGTGGGCGACGCCTCCTGCCTTTCGCTCGGGTCCCCCACCACAGCTAGCGTCATGGGTCAGCAAAGGGTTAGATTGGGGGTTACCCAAAGACGTGCCCCTGTTGCAGGTCCGCATTAGGGATCTCTTAGAAGGAGACCTCAGCCTGGTCAAAGTGACACAGGTCATGCTGATTCGTCCGATATTGCCTGGCAAACGTCGCTCCCCTCGCCTGTGGGAGTTTAATCCAGAGGGACCGCGTGCTCTCCAGAGTTTCATGGGCGCAACGCCCGCGGAGATGTATAGACTGTTCTTCGGATCACAAGAGATGTGTCCAGATTTAACCAAGGATGCAGGCCTAAGCTGCAATCGCCCGGATACTCAAGTAAGTAACTCTGTGCCCGGACCTGCTATCCGTATAATGGTCATAAACTTGCCCCTAAAAGAGCTGTCCTTTTAAAAAGGAGTGGATAGCGAAGGCGAAGCTGATCAGGTGTCCGACTCCCCTTCCCGAAACCAGGCCAGATCCCGTGCTTGTTAGGATGTTGAAGATAATGCCTTTAAAGGGAAGTATGGGGGAGAACAAGGAAACTATGGCCTCCTCGAAGGAGGCTGCTCCGATGGAAGGAACCGACAATTCCTCTCCTAAGGGGAAGAAGAGGGCCGCCTCTGACGACCCGGAGACCATGGCGTCGAAGCGGGGGAAAAATCCTCGTCAGAGGGTCCGACGCCGGGGAGTTCCTCGGCCGAACTACGCCCTCACAGGGATCAGCCCTCCAGTGAGCCGTACACTACTAGAAAAAGGGCTACTAATGGCGCACCTAATTTGGCCATTAATGGCGCATTAGTGGTGCGCCATTACTAGCACGCCATTAGTAATATTTACTAATGGCGCACCACTGGTGCGCCATTAGTATAGGGCACGGTGCGCCATTAGTATGCCTCCCAGGGGCCATGTATAGCCAGGTGCTTTGGCATACTAATGCCGCACGACAAGAGGATGCGCCATTAGTAACCTCGGCATACTAATGGCGCACTGCTTAAGGATGCGCCATTAGTATCCTCTGGCATACTAATGGCGCACTCTTATGTGATGCGCCATTAGTATGAATATTAGTTTTTTTAATTTTTTAATTTTCTGTTTTTTTGCACAGGTTACAAAATCTATAATTGGACAAAATATAGACAGCACACATCAACAATAGATTCATCAAATACAATAGAAGATTAGTCTCTGAATACAATTCATCATATTAGTCTCCGAATACAATTCATCATATTAGTCTCCGAATTGAAAAGACCGAACAAAGATAGAACATTATATTACAAGTCTCGAGACCGCGAGTAGCGAGTTTTTCTTCACATTACAAGTCGATATCGATCATCTAAACTACCATCACATAGAAGAGAGCTGCGGTCATCACGATGAGCATCATCACGATGAAACTCGTCTTCATCCGGTTCCTCCAACGCTCCCTCCCCTCTCCCGCTAGATAGCGGGCGTATCTAGATTCGGCCTCGGCCCTAGTGGTGTACCCTTTGTAACTGTTACCGCTGAATCGGTGAACCTGTCTCCGACACTCCTCCCAGTCGTCGTAGACTCCGGGAACCTTACCCTTGTAGACGACATATGACGGCATCGCTATGCACTAGCCAAACAAAACGTTAGTACCAATTCACAGACAATACATAAGCAATATATAAGTATGCAACAGAACGATCGGAAGAGAAAAGCAAGACATTAATAGCATCAATTACATCTAAGTTGAACGATTCTCGAAACCAAAGAGACATACTACAAGTTCATTAAAGTTTAATTACAACATGAGCCAATCGATGTTTCAGAACTAGACACAGCATCACTGCTTTCGACTCGACTCAAGGGACCGGAGCGTGGATGAAGCCGCCGTCTATCGTGGGAGTCATGAAATTACGGGCGTTGTCAGCCTGCATTTGTAGCATTCCGTCTATCTCACTGTTGGACGGTTGATTTCTGAGGTAGAACTGCACCGAGGTACGAAGGACATCTTGATGGATGATTTCCGCAAACTCCGACTGGATGCGAAAGAATTCTTGTCTGATGTCCGCGCCCTGGATTGCTGACACGCTCGCGGCCCAATCTTTGAGTTTACTCGGTAGCAGAAGTTGATGATGGTCCCATATGATCGCCTGCATGTGATGGATGGCGTAGTAGGCACCCTTCTGACCGCCAGGCGGCTGCTTGACGCAGCAGAACGTCGTATTGTGGGAGAACACGTGCTTGCCGTACTTACGAATATGCCTGTTGAAGGTGCCTCCAGATTGGGCGTAGCCGGGGAGAACATCATCAAGAACCTTCTTGACATTTGTGTAGTCTACGTTCGACTGACGGTCCGGGTCGAAATATGTGGCCATGGAATATTTGGGGCTTAGGAGGATGAGCGTGCAATGCGTGTCACTGCAGAAAACACGGAATGTTAAAAGAAAAAAGATCGAAATCTAAGAATTCGTATGTTACGGGGGGTCGGCAGCGGCGGTTGAGTAGGGGAGGGGTGCGGGGGGTCGGCGGCGGCAGTTGAGTAGGGGAATCGAGGGTGCGGGGGGTCGGCGGCGGCGGCCGGTGGACTGGGGGGGGTGCTCGGCGGTGAGTGGGACCGGATCTAGCGAGGCGGGATAGCGATCGAGATGGAGGGGGATCGAGATCGAGTGTCCATGAAATTTAAAAATATTCATGATAGTTCAAAAAGTGCCCATGAAATACAATCGAGAAATGAAGGCTACGATTTAATTAAATACAATCTTCTTGCCCTTCTTTTTCCCAAATGGAGTTCTTCTGTGGAACGGACGTACTTTAGGTAGGGTGGTCCTGCTTCTTCTTGTGGTGTATGCTGCTACTTCATCATCGTCGTCATGTTCGATCCTCGGGTCGCCGTACTTGTCGAAGTCTTGCTCATTGGCTACTCCATCCATTCCGGTGATCTTCCTTTTGCCTCTCCTCACGACAACACGACTGGGCTTTGACGGGTCGGTAATGAAGAAGCATTGGTCGTCTTGGGAAGCCAGTACCCATGGCTCATTTTTTGCGGTGACGTTTGCGCCCGCGGTCTTGGATTTGGCTTCGGGTATAACCATGGTGGTGAAATACCGGTCTTCTTTTAGGACGCTCTTGGCCCATCTTACACGGAACATCGGGACCTTCTCTCCAGCGTAGCTCAGCTCCCAGATCTCCTCGATCCTTCCGTAGTATCTGTCCTTGTCGTTACCGGTGTAGGATTCCATCGTTACCCCGGAGTTCTGATAACCATCCCTGTTCATGTCCTTGGCCTCAGTGTAGAATGTGTAGCCATTGATATCGTACGCCTCATAGGTCATCAGGTTGTGCTCGGCGCCCTGTGATAAGGCGAATATGAGTTGTTCTTCCGTGGAAGAATCCTCATGTAAAGGGTACGACAGAAGCTTCAGCTTGAACCAACGCGTGAAACATGAGTTGTGCTCTTTGAGTATATCTCCGTCCGTCCTCTGTTGGCCTCGGTCATTGTACGTCTTCTTAATAAAGGTTTTGTGCTCTACAACCCAAGGATCGACCACGTCTATGTGTTGTAGCGCGACTAGGTTTGCTCTTTCAAAGTCGGCGAGTCGACCCTCGAAGTCGACATGCATTTCGCGGCGACCCTCACGGTGACCCCATCCAGCGAGCCTGCCGAGGTGCCTGTTGACGGGCAGACCAACGGGGTTCTCGATGCCTAGATAATTCATGCAGTACGAGATGCACTCTTCGGTCAGAAAGCCCCTGGCTATGCTTCCCTCTAGACGTGACATGTTGCGACCGTATCCTTTGATGACACCATTCATCCTTTCGAACGGCATCATGCTGTACAGGAACGTCGGCCCGAGTTGGATGATATCCTCCACTATATGGACCAGCAGATGCACCATAACGTCGAAGAATGCGGGCGGGAAGTACATCTCAAGCTCGCATAGTATCACCACGATCTCTTCCTGTAGCCTTCTGAGTTGCCTCACGCCAATCGACTTCCGAGAGATGATGTCGAAGAAGCTGCATAGGCCAAATAGCGTTTCATGGACGTGCGCGTCCATGATCCCACGGATTGCAACTGGAAGTATCTGCGTCATCAGCACGTGACAGTCGTGAGACTTCATCCCGCTGAACTTCTGCTTCGCTGGGTCTAGGTATCTGCTTATCTTCCCCGCGTAACCGTAAGGAAGTTTTACTCCTAGGAGGCAGGTGAAAAACTGCTCGATCTCCTCCTGACTTAGAGTGAAGCACGCGGGAGGGTAGTCATTTCCAGTCTTCTTGGCCTTTTTGCCTTTGCGACGACTTTCTGTGTCCTGCTTCGCCTCATCATCATCATCATCATCATAAATAGCGTGAAGCTCCTGCCTGATGCCCATTGATTTCAAGTCTGCCCTTGCTTTCGGCCCATCATAGGTCCTCTCTGGCATGTTGAGCAGGGTACCAAGCAGACTCTCGCACACGTTCTTCATGATATGCATGACATCAAGGCTGTGAGGCACACGGTGGATCTTCAAGTACGGCAAGTCCCAGAAAACAGACCTCGTTTTCCATACCTTCAGCAGCGGCTCTGGCGCCTTTCGCTTCTTTCCCGGCTCTGGCGCCTTTTGCTTCTTTCCCGGCAGTGGGCAGTCTTTCCAATTTTTCAACAGCTTGTCTATTTCCTCGCCGCTCCTCGTACACGGGCGTTTTCGGGGTTCGGTTTCACCATCGAACAGATCCTTGCGTTTCCTCCACGGGTCATCGTCGCGAAGCCACCTTCGATGTCCCATGAACACGGTTTTCGAAGACCCGGGATCTCTATCTAGCTGGAGATACGTTGTGTCATCCATGCACCTTACGCATCCAGAAAATCCGTGGACTACCTGCCCCGCGAGATATCCATAACCGAGATAGTCGTGCACCGTCGTGAGCAGTGCGGCTCTCATAGGGAAATATTCTTTGTCTGCGGCGTCCCACGCATTGGCTGGCGTTTTCAACAGCGTGTCTAGCTCCTCCTTCAGCAGCCCCAGATACAGATTGATGTCGTTCCCTGATTGTTTCGGCCCTTCAATTAGCATACTCATGTGAATGTACTTCCTCTTCATGCACAACCAGGGGGGAAGGTTGTACATCCACACAAACACAGGCCAGGTGCTATGTGTGCTTCTCTGGCTGCCAAACGAATTTACTCCATCGGTGCTCGCGCCCAGCATGATGTTCCTTGGATCCTTCCCAAATTCTGGGTATTCAAAATTCAACGCTTGCCACTGGCTCGCATCCTTAGGGTGACTCAGCATCTTGTCTTTTTTATCTATCTCCAGATCATTTGCGTCATCTTCTCGCTTCTTCTCCTCCCTATCCGCGTGCCAACGCAGGAGCTTTGCTACCTTAGGATCCGCGAAATACCGCTGCAGACGAGGAGTGATCGGAAAGTACCACACCACTTTTCGAGGAGCTTTCTTCCTCTTCTTGTATCGAGTGACACCGCACACCGGACATATGGTAGACTCCGCGTGCTCGTCCCGATAAATGATGCAATTGTTCATGCACACATGGTATTTCACGTGCGGTAAATCCAGAGGACACACGATTTTCTTCGCCTCCTCCAAACTGGTCGGGCACTTGTTCCCCTTTGGAAGACGTTCGTGCCAGAATGACATGTTCTCGTCGAAGCATGCGTCGGTCATTTTGTGTTTTACCTTCATCTCCAGAGCCATGAGCGTTACTTTCAGGCGGGTATCCTTGGGCCTGCATCCTTCATACAATGGAGTAACCGCGTCTAACTCAAGTTGATCCACCTTGGCTTTCTCTCGGGCGGCAGCTCTTGCGTTATCCGTCTGCTTGAGAAGCAGCTCTTGAATATAAGGGTCCTGCACCCAGCCCATCGATGGTCCACCGTCGTCTGCTCCGCCGGCATCATCATCTTCATGATCATGCCCGTCGTCTGCTCTGGCATCTTCCTCATCATCATGCCCATCGTCTACGTGATCATCTCCTGGGGATTCTTCGTCTTCTCGCCCGCCCGAGCCGCGGTAGTTGTCTTGCTGCCCTTCCTCATTTCTTGCCCGGCCCCCATGGACGACTTCGTAGTCATCTTCATCACCTTGCCACCGATAGCCATCCATGAAACCACGCAAGAGCAGGCGGTCCCGCACCTGCCCAGAATCCGGGTCCGCAATAAGGCTCTCCAGCTTGCATCTTCGACACGGACATCTTATCTCCGTCTCGTTCTTTTGAAGCATCTCGGCCTTCGCGGACCTCAAAAACCTATTCACGATGCCTTCGGTCATCGTGCGGACCATGGTCGCCTACGGGGTAGAGCAAAACGATATTTTAGAACAAAGAAAAAATTTGGCATGACTTTCCCTAAAAATAGGACCAAAAAGAATGCTTAATGCCAAAATTATCGCCGAAACGGAAATGAATCAACATTCCGGCAAAATATTGGCAACTATCGCATTTCAAATACCGGTACACCTCCAAACACAAACACATATGCAACACCACAAACATATGCAACACCACGAACATACATAGATCTAGCTAGGCCATAAAAAGTGCATGTGCACATTGTTGTAGGGAGAACAACATAAATATAGCTTCCCCCCTTACTTACCTATCAAAACAAGGTAATTTAACCACTTAATTTGAATGAATCTATGGTGGAAATGAGGTGAAAAAGAGGAGGCACCCGAGACAAGGAGGAGGTGGAGAGAATGAAGTGGGGAGAAAGTGAGTGTGGGAAGGAGAGGCTGCCCAAAATATCTTGTTGCTGCCCACTTACTAATGGCGCACCAACAACAAATGCGCCATTAGTAATCCAGGTTACTAATGGCGCACCAACGTCTGATGCGCCATTAGTAATTTTGCAAAAAAAAGCATACTAATGGCGCACCGATACAGAGTGCGCCATTACTAGTTTGAACTAGTAATGGCGCACGGTGGAAGAGTGCGCCATTAGTAGTTTTGCAACAAAAGGAATAAAAAATATAATTAGAAAAACAACATTAGTGGCGCACTCTGGGACGAATGCGCCATTACTAGTTACAACTAGTAATGGCGCACTGTGTCTGGATGCGCCATTAGTATGTTTGGACAGGCGCGCTAATTCAAAAAAAAATTGGTACTAATGGCGCATCCTAGGCCTGGTGCGCCATTAGTAGTTTCAACACTAATGGCGTATCAGAAGGTGGTATGGCATTAGTATATACTAATGACGCACCTCTTATCTGGTGCGCCTTTAGGGCCAATCCCATCTATAGCCCTTTTTCTAGTAGTGGTAAGTAGATAAAGGTTTTCCTTTTGAGGGATTAGGGAAATCCTTGATTTTATATCTAAGAAGACTTAACCGAAATTGTACCTTGTAGTTCGGACCTTAGCCCTTCTCAGCATAGCTCGTCTTCGGGGGATCTTCTTCCGGAGATGATGGAGAGCAGGACGCCTCCCCCTGCCGTGCCGCCTAGTGAGGCGGGCGACCCTGAGGTGTCGTCATAGAGGGTTTCTCTGAATCCGATAGGGGAGGAAGATAGCTATGTGCCCCCCAAGGTTCTCCCTGTCCGGCCTTCGAAAGAGGCCATGGGACCAGTCCGACATCGTCTGGTGCTCGGCCGGAGGAGCTAAAGATTCTGCCGGGGCAAGCTTCTATCTCGGAGGAGCATCGTGCATTGATGGGCGCGGTGATTGAAAGGATTTCATCCACAGAAAGCGGATTGCATGAGGCCGTCAAAAGCTTACTGACGGGTTTTGAGGTACGTTGGATAATGTACACTTTCGTCAGTTGCGCCTAAGTAAGATGCGCCCTGTGTAGATAGTAGCCCCTGATACTCTGTGCGTCGTCAAGAAATGACGGCACACAGAGGATCATAATCCCAGGTCTAAGATGTCGCCTTTGAATGTAGGTGGCAGGGTGTCCGGAATCGAGGCGAACTGATGATTTTGCCAAACTAAAGCGGCAACTGGACGTGGCACATGCCGACATCGCGCTTGTCAACAAACGGCTTCACGAGGCTCAAGGTCTGTAATTTCTCGGGCGGCATCCGGTAAGAAGAGTTTTATGCCAGTGTCTTATGATGTGTGTGCTTGACGCAGATGGTGCGGCCGCCGTGGAGAGTCTCAGGGCAGAACTTGCCCGAGCTAAGGATCAAGCCAGAAAAAGCGATGCAGCTGCCAAGAAAGCCCTTGAAGAGCTGAGAGCCGAACAGGCTGCTCACTGCCGAAGCAAGGAAGAGATGGCCGAGATGGCCGAAAAGTTAAGGGGCACTGCAGACCGTTGCAAATTTCTTGAAAAAGAAGACCGGGCGAGACACGGACTTAGAGAAGGCCGTTGCCGATGCCAAGGACGCTTCCCCTGCAATGAGTGCTGCGAAGGAGGAGCTGCGTCAGGCCGAACAGATTGAGGCAGGAAAGCCGTTTATGCTGCGGAGGAAGTTTTGTGATCCGAAGTTTGCTCCGTTGGACCGGATGTGGAGTGTGGAGGACACCTATCTGGATTTGGCAGCAAGTGCTGCTGATGCAACCAAACACTTTCGAGATCAAAAAGATCGCGAAGTGGAAAAGCTTTTCTGGTCGCAGTTTCACAATCCAGAGCGTCCGCTGGCAGTGGACGATCGTTTGGCTCAATGGGCCGAACTGAATAGGTTGTCCGGACTCGCCATGAAGTACGTCGTGGGTCATCTGTGGCTGGGGAGATCGGAACCGAAGAGTTATTTTGGGTTGGTGCAGCAAGTCCTTGACGCGGTGCCGCGTATTGGTGCGATGAAGAGGTCAACATGCATAGAGGGCGCACGGATGGCTCTTGCCCGTGTCAAAACATACTGGGCAGAGATGGATACCACCGTTGTTGCGTCCCGAGACTCGGACGAAAGCCGAGTACCCTCCGAGCACTATTTTCAGGAAGTCCTTGAAGGCGCTCGTGTAATAGAGATGCAGTGCTCGAAGGATGCTATGTTAAGATAGCATATGTAATTATAAAGGAATATTTTGATAAATTGTATTGGCCTTTTATACTTGTGCCTTAAGTATTTGGAACACCTCGTGTGCGGCCGTTTTAAGATATATATATATATATATATATATATATAAATATATATATATATATATATATATATATATATATATATATATATATATATATATATATATATATATATATATACAAAATCTGAAAGATGGCAGTCGTTCGCTTCAGCCCCCACGCACATAGTGCGGGGGTGCTCGCAGAAGACGCATTTTCACACTTAACCCAACGTCTTGGTCCTACAAAGGAGGTGATAGCGCAGCGGGCCAGGCAACCGGACTATAATGGTTTAACACTTTCACTTAGCCATAGGAGCTTGACAGTGGGACTATTTAGGTAGCCTCTTGGTGGCGACTGCGCTCGCCCGAGTTTGGGGCGCGTATGTGCCTGGCCGGGAAACGGCCCTTCATTAAAGCGGAGGAATCCTATAGATTCCGATAGGTCATCGAGTGGCTGACCAGTCTCACGCTACATCATGACAGTTAGTTTTCGGCTTTCTCTACTGAGGTGCTCGCCCGGCCTAACCATGGCACAATCGCAGTAGTTCTTCTGGTGCTACCTTAGCCGATAGAGCGGAACATAAGATAGCCGAACTCAGGAGCCGGGCAACCCAACATTTGACCAAAGACATGATTCGGAGCTGATGCATATAATGCCAAAACTCGCGACGCCGAACACTCCCTAAGGTGTTCGGTCTTTATGAGTGCGGGCAAGACAACACTCTTTATTAAAAAAGCCCCTGGTGTCCAGGTACAGCCAAAAATTCTGACGTGGCCACATGCCAAGACGCCCGCCTCCTCCTTGATTATATCAGAGAAAACCAGTGGATATGTAACAACAAGAGACAGTAAAAAAGGTTTACGCAGGGTCTTAATCTAAAAAGAATCCTTTAGGACGGGTCCCTACTGCATGTCTGCGCCTGTGTCTCCGTTGTGCCGTATCCTGGACGGGCGCCGCATGACGTTCATCTCTAAAAGAGAGGAACTGCGTTGAAAAATGGGTCGTGCCAAAAAAAGGTTTTTTTTTAAAAAAAGGTATATAAAAAATATATAAATTGAGCTTTATTGTCTCTCATTGTATATGTGCGAAGCCCCTTGTACGGGGGTGTATGGCCATTTTACTGTGGGGCTGCCAAAGCGGCCGCACAGTCCTCCGCTTGGGGGAGGTGCACTTCAGTGCTTCCCCTTGAAAGAGATGATGCCTCGTGGACCGGGCATCTTAAGCGTGAGGGATGCATAATGCGGTATTGCGTTAAAGCGGGCGAAAGCTTCACGTCCTAGTAACGCTTGATAGCGACTTGAGAACGGGACGACGTGGAAGGTCAGCTTTTGACGGTGGAAGTTATCGGTGTAGCCGAATATAACTTCGAGCTGGAGAAAACCCATGCAATGGGTGTCCGGACCAGGTGTTACCCCTTGAAAGGAGGTTTTGCTGCGGCGGATTCTTGCTGGGTCTATGCCCATGTGATGGATTGTGTCCTGATATATCAGGTTTAGTCCACTGCCGCCGTCCATAAGGACATTTGAAAACTGTAGTCCGCCAATTATTGGATCGAGTACCAAGGTAGTCCATCCTGCGTTCCTGGTACTTCTAGAGTAATCCAGTTGATCGAAGATGATTGATTTTGACGACCAGTGGCGGGACCCCTTTGGGATAGGTCATGTGGTGCGTACCTTTATGGGCGCCGCACATTTTGTTATGTGAAGTAAGTTTATAGTTTTTACTTCTTGTGGGAAGTTCTGTTGTTTCCTGGTACTCTACTTTTGGGGTTCGTCCTCGTCTTCGCTTGGTGTGTCGAGCCCCTTGTGTTCGGCATTGAGTCTGCCGGATTGTTTGAAAACCCAACAATCTCTGTGGGTATGGTTAGCAGGCTTCCCGGGAGTACTGTGTATTTGACATATCCTGTCCAGGATTTTGTTTAAATTGGATGGATCGTCCTTGTTATCCTGGAGGGGAGGTTTTGTTTGATTCTGTCGTGAGCCTTTGAATCCGGCGTTGACTGCCGTGCTCTTCGGACTTTTTTCCTTTGTCCGGCGACGGTCCTTGTTGCGTCGCGGTTTTCCGTTTCCATCCCTGGTTTCGGATGTACTTGGGTCCCTGGGGCTGCATCTTGCCAACCAGCTGTCCTCTCCTGCACAAAAGCAGGTCATGAGGCTTGTTAGTGCGGCCATTCTTCTTGGCTTTTCTTGGCCGAGGTGTCTGGCGAGCCATTCGTCTCGGACGTTATGCCTGAAAGCTGCTAAGGCTTCGGCGTCCGGACAGTCGACTATCTGATTCTTTTTAGTGAGGAATCTATTCCAGAATTGCCGAGCTGATTCTCCGGGCTGTTGAGTTATGTGACTAAGATCGTCTGCATCCGGAGGGCGGACATAGGACCCTTGAAAATTTGCTCGGAAAGCATCCTCAAGCTCTTCCCAACTTCCAATTGTGTTTTCAGGAAGGCTTTTAAGCCAATGCCGGGCTGGCCCTTTAAGCTTGAGGGGTAAATATTTTATGGCGTGAAGATCATCTCCTCTAGCTATATGTATGTGGAGGATATAGTCCTCAATCCAGACTCCAGGGTCTGTTGTTCCATCATATGCCTATATGTTTACGGGTTTGAGGGACCTCATCGGTGAAACATAGGGGGTGTGTGGTGCCCCTGTATTTGGGTGTGCTGGATTCTGATGATGGCTTTATTGCATTGCTCATGAGAGCTTGATTTCTGGGCCCGTAAATGGACCTGACTGGGCCATGATGCGAATCCTTTAGTGGGTCGCATGCCGATTTAAATGCGGCGCCGCTTGCCGCTTTATCCTGGCCATGGGGTCGTCTATCCGACCGTGTGGCTTTCTTATTTTTTGAATGCGAGGGCTCTAGGGTCTCTTCGTCGAATTCAGGCAGTAGCTTTCTCTTCGGATAGCTTTTGTGCGGCCACTGTCACCGTATTTATCTACGGTATTGATTACTTTGCTCCGTCTGATCCTGAGTGCATCTTCCGCTGTTTTTAGCTTCCGCTTCTGCTTTTTCAGGCTACATGCTGTTGCAACGAGCCTATGTTGGAGATTCTTCTTCTTCGTTGGTTTGTCTGGCGTGAGGTCGTCCGGAATGCCATTTTCACCGGGGGAGGGATGTTCGGCTTCTCTATCCGTGTTGCCCTGTTCGGACGGTTGCTCTAAGGCCTGCTCGCCGTCTACCGGCACATCCTGCTCTATGGATGGGTCTTTATCTAGGCGGGGCTTGGGTCGGTGTTTATGCGAATGCCTTGATTGCTTTTCGGGGGGTCGATCTCCCGTTCCATCCCCTTTTTCCTCGTTATCGCTCCCTTTAGGGGTATCCACCATGTACACATCGTGAGATGAGGTGGTTGTCCAATGCCCTATTGGCGTTGGTTCATCTGTATCTCATGCATCGTCATCCATGCTGTCGATGTCTGCGGAGTCGAAGTTAAGCACGTCGTTTAAATTGTCGACAGTGGCTACCAAGTGGGTGGTGGGCGGGCTTTGAATTTCTTCATCGTCCGTATCCCATCCTCGCTGACCGTAGTCTGGCCAGGGCTCTCCTGATAAAGAGAGAGACTTGAGGGAATTCAGGATGTCGCCAAAAGGCGAGTGCTGAAAGATGTCCGCGGCGGTGAACTCCATTATCGGCGCCCAATCGGATTCGATCGGTAGGGGCGCGGGGGGTTCGGAGTCCGGAAAGGAGTCCGGATCCTCGGAGTCACGGGTCCTGCAGAGTGCAGGGCTGGCGTTTAGCTCGATCGCCTTTGAGATTGCAGCCCCTGAGGTGACATCCAACCGATCATCCTCGCTTGATGCAACTGGCTCCGAATTGAGGGTCAGAGCCGGTGCGTTGCAACCTCCAGGGCACTGTTCGGGGGCAGAGCTATATCATGCCCCGCGAGGCAGTGCGGCGCGCTTGGCTGTGGCTCGAATCCGTCGAAGATCAAATCTCCGCGGATGTCTGCAGTGTAGTTTAGGCTTCCAAACCTGACCTGATGGCCAGGGGCGTAGCTTTCCATCTGCTCCAGGTGGCCAAGCGAATTGGCCCGCAGTGCGAAGCCGCCGAAGACGAAGATCTGTCCGGGGAGAAAAGTCTCACCCTGGACCGCATCGTTGTTGATGATCAAAGGATCCATCGAGCCCAAAAGCGACGACACAGAGGAACTCTCAATGAAAGCACCAATGTCGGTGTCAAAAACGGCGGATCTCGGGTAGGGGGTCCCGAACTGTGTGTCTAGGCCGGATGGTAACAGGAGACAAGGGACACGAAGTTTACCCAGGTTCGGACCCTCTCGATGGAGGTAAAACCCTACTCCTGCTTGATTAATATTGATGATATGTGTAGTACAGGAATGGATCTACCACGAGATCAAGGAGGCTAAACCCTAGAAGCTAGCCTATGGTATGATTTTTGAATGAAGGAGTTGTCCTACGGACTAGAACCCTCCGGTTTATATAGACACCGGATAGGGGACACAGAGTCGGTTACAATGGTAGGAGATCTTGAATATCCGCATCGCCAAGCTTGCCTTCCATGCCAAGGAAAGTCCCTTCCGGACACGGGACGAAGTCTTCAATCTTGTATCTTCATAGTCCTGGAGTCCGGCTGAAGGTATAGTCTGGCTACCCGGACACCCCCTAATCCAGGACTCCCTCACCTGTCGTTCCCGCCTAAAGCAGTGGGCCAAAACCACTAAACCCGCACATGTCCAAGAGTAACGATGCAAACGGATTATCACCCTAATCGATGTAAAGGAAGAGTCCAGACCCCTCACATATTCGGAAATGCAGCTCCGAACCGTCCTCAAATCAACTCTGCTAAAAGCTACTCGTGATCGTATGCTTGCGCTTCGACAGAGATCAAAAATCAAGCGTGCTATCTACGGTGATGAGAAAACCATGTTTTTTCATGTTTCTGCCTCCCAACGCTTTAGACGAAACCAAATCCCAGTTCTCCGCCACTTGGGCAACGATTTCTTCTCCCATGACCAAAAAGCGAAATTGCTTAAGGATTACTATCAAGCGCTTCTTGGCACTCAGTCTGCCACATCCTGGAACTTCAGCCCGTCAGACATCTACCCAACTCAAATCGCCCAACTACGACATCTCGACGCCCCTTTCTCCGATGACGAGATCAAGCTAGCCTTTTTACACATGAATCCTAATGCCAGTCCAGGCCCGGACGGCTTCGACCCTAGTTTCTATAGATCGTTCTAGCCCCACATCAAACATCTCCTCATCCCTTTCTTCCATCAATTCGCGAGCTCATCTTCCCAGACTGAACGCTTTAACCGCTCTGGCATAATCTTGCTCCCAAAGACCGAAGGCGCAGATAGCGCGAGCGCCTTCAGGCCAATCGCCCTCCAAAATTGCCCAATCAAAGGCATTGCTAAACTACTAACTAATAGACTCAAGGCCTACATCCCCTGCTTGTCCATGGGGACCAAACGGGCTTCATCTCAGGCCGATGCATAGCTGAAAACTTCATTTATGCGACTGATTCCCTGAACTGCTACCAGAAACGAAAAGCAGCCGCTATGATTATCAAGCTTGACTTTAGGAAAGCCTTTGACTCTATTTCCTGGGATTCCTTGCTTCAAATTCTTAGGCACCGGGGCTTCCCTCCTCGTTTCTGTGGCTGGATCAGCGACCTACTCTCCTTCGGCAAAACAGCGGTCTCGCTGAATGGCACCTGTCGGTGTCAAAACCGGCGGATCTCGGGTAGGGGGTCCCGAACCGTGCGTCTAGGCCGGATGGTAACAGGAGACAAGGGACACGAAGTTTACCCAGGTTCGGGCCCTCTCGATGGAGGTAAAACCCTACTCCTGCTTGATTAATATTGATGATATGGGTAGTACAAGAGTGGATCTACCACGAGATCAAGGAGGCTAAACCCTAGAAGCTACCCGATGGTATGATTGTTGTATGATGGAGTTTTCCTACGGACTAGAACCCTCCGGTTTATATAGACACCGGATAGGGTTACAGTTACACAGAGTCAGTTACAATGGTAGGAGATCTTGAATATCTACATCGCCAAGCTTGCCTTCCACGCCTAGGAAAGTCCCTTCTGGACACGGGACAAAGTCTTCAATCTTGTATCTTCATAGTCCTGGAGTCCGGTTGAAGGTATAGTCCGGCTACCCGGACACCCCCTAATCCAGAACTCCCTCAGTAGCCCCTGAACCAGGCTTCAATGACGACGAGTCTGGCGCGCAAATTGTCTTCGGCATTGCAAGGCGGGTTCCTCCTCCAAGTTCTTCATAGAAGATTGTAAACACCAAAAGTAGTGTCCGGCTCTGCAAAATAAGTTTCCACATATTGCCATAGAGAGAATAATATTAACACAAATCTAATCTGCTTTTGTATTCCGTAGAGTGACATCACACTACGGCCAAGTTCATTTCTCGAATCGTTTTTACTCTTCCACCTCAGCGTGTTTTGCGAGGCGGTTTCCTTGGCATGTCTTGTCAAAGCAGAGATCGTGTCCCCCTTTTACGGGATTCTCATCAATACGGACGTGGGTAACCCAATTGTGCCCGTTAGCATGTTTCCTCGATTAAAGGCGAGTCCCAAACGGTTACGGGGAGGGCTCTTGGTATTCAACCTCTTATAAAGAGACCAAGGCCTTACTCCTTTCAATCTCAAGCGAGTTCGCCCGTCGCCTCGAGTTCCAACATCCTAGGCTCCAGATTCCAGGCGCTTCGGACCTTCGACAATGTCCGGCTCTGACCTTCAAGGCCGATGGACGCCTTCCTCTGTCACGGAGGAGGACGTGATAAAGTTAAGAGAGGCTAAGTTCTTGACCGGCGAAATTTCGCACCGGTTGCCTGCTCAAGGGCAGGCCATTCCCAGTCCCCAGCCCGGCGAGAGTGTGGTGTTCATGTCTCACTTCCTTCAGGGGTTAGGCTTCCCCATGGATCCCTTTGTGAGAGGGCTGTTGTTTTATTACGGGCTGGAATTCCACGACTTAGCTCCGGAGTCCATCCTCCACATCTCCTCATTCGTCGTTGTGTGTGAAGCGTTCCTCCGGGTTACCCCTCATTTCGGATTATGGCTAAAGACCTTTAAAGTGGAGCCGAAGATGATCGAGGGACGGCACGCAGAGTGCGGAGGCGCTACTATAAGCAGAAATGCTGATGCTCCATGGCCCGAGGGCTCTTTTCAAGAGGAGCCAGGCTTGTGGCAACGAGAGTGGTTTTATATCACCGTTCCCCGGGGCACCAAGTGGGTGGCGCCTCCTGCCTTTCGCTCGGGTCCCCCACCACGGCTAGCGTCATGGGTCAGCAAAGGGTTAGAATGGGGGTTACCCAAAGACGTGCCCCTGTTGCAGGGCCACATTAGGGATCTCTTAGAAGGAGACCTCAGCCTGGTCAAAGTGACGTAGTTCATGTTGATTCGTCGGATATTGCCCGGCAAACGTCGCTCCCTTCGCTTGTGGGAGTTTAATCCAGAGGGACCGCGAGCTCTCCAGATTTTCATGGGCGCAACGCCCGCGGAGATGTATAGACTTTTCTTCGGATCACAAGAGATGTGTCTGGATTTAACCGAGGATGCAGGCCTAAGCTGCAATCGCCCGGATACTCAAGTAAGTAACCCTGTGCCCGGACCTGCTATCCGTATAATGGTCATAAACTTGCCCCTAAAAGAGTTGTCCTTTTAAACAGGAGTGGATAGGAAGGCGAAGCTGATCAGGAGTCCGGCTCCCCTTACCAAAACTAGGCCGGATCCCATGCTTGTCAGGATGTTGAAGATAATGCCTTTAGAGGGATGTATGGGGGAGAACAAGGAAACTATGGCCTCCTCGAAGGAGGCTGCTCCGAAGGGAGGAGCCGACAATTCCTTTCCTAAGGGGAAGAAGCGGGCCACCTCTGACGACCCGGAGACCATGGCCTCGAAGCGGGGGGAAAAATCCTCGTCAGAGGGTCCGACGCCGGGGAGTTCCTCGGCCGAACTACGCCCTCACAGGGACCAGCCCTCCAGCGAGCCGTGAGTAGAGAAAGGTTTTCCTTTTGAGGGATTAGGGAAATCCTTGATTTTATATCTCAGAAGACTTAACCGAAATTTTACCTTGTAGTTCGGACCTCAGCCCTTCTCAGCAGAGCTCGTCTTCGGGGGATCTTCTTCCGGAGATGATGGAGAGCGGGACGCCTCCCCCTGCCGTGACGCCTAGTGAGGTGGGCGACCATGAGGTGTCGTCGCGGAGGGTTTCTCCGAATCCGGTAGGGGCGGAAGATAGCTATGTGCCCCCCCAAGGTTCTCCGTGTCTGGCCTTCGAAAGAGGCCATGGGACCAGTCCGGCACCGTCTGATTCTCGGCCGGAGGAGCTAAAGATTCTGCTGGGGCGAGCTTCTATCTCGGAGGAGCACCGTGCATTGATGGGCGCGCTGATTGAAAGGATTTAATCCGCAGAAAGCGGATTGCATGAGGCCGTCAAAAGCTTACTGGCGGGTTTTGAGGTACATTGGATAATGTACGCTTTTGTCAGTTGCGCATAAGTAAGATGCGCCCTGTGTAGATAGTAGCCCCTGAGACTCTATGCGTCGTCAAGAAATGACGACACGCAGAGGATCATAATCCCAGGTCTAAGATGCCGCCTTTGAATATAGGCGGCAGGGTGTCCGGAATCGAGCCGAACTGATGATTTTGCCAAACTAAAGCGGCAATTGGCCGTGGCAGATGCCAACATCGCGCTTGTCAACAAGCGGCTTGACGAGGCTCAAGGTATGTAATTCCTCGGGCGGCATCCGTTAAGAAGAGATTTATGCCAGTGTCTCATGATGTGTGTGCTTGACGTAGATGGTGCGGCCGCCGTGGAGAGTCTCGGGGCAGAACTTGCCTGAGCTAAGGATCAAGCCAGAAAAAGCGATGCAGCTGCCAAGAAAGGCCTTGAAGAGCTGAGAGCCGAACAGGCTGCTCACTGCCGAAGCAAGGAAGAGATGGCCGAGATGGCCGAAAAGTTAAGGGGCGCTGCAGACCGTTGCAAATTTCTTGAAAAAGAAGACCGGGCGAGACATACGGACTTAGAGAAGGCCGTTGCCGATGCCAAGGACGCTCGCTCTGCGATGAGAGCTGGGAAGGAGGAGCTGCGTCAGGCCGAATAGATTGCGGCTGGAAAGCCCTTTATGCTGCGGAGGAAGTTTTGTGATCCGAAGTTTGCTCCGTTGGACCGGATGTGGAGTGTGGAGGACACCTATCTGGATTTGGCAGCAAGTGCTGCCGATGCAACTGAACACTTTCGAGATCAAAAAGATCGCGAAGTGGAAAAGCTTTTCTGGTCGCAGTTTCACAATCCAGAGCGTTCGCTGGCAGTGGACGATCGTTTGGCTCAATGGGCCGAACTGAATAGGTTGTCCGGACTCGCCATGAAGTACGTCGTGGGTCATCTATGGCCGGGGAAATCGGAGCCGAAGAGTTATTTCGGGTTGGTGCAGCAAGTCCTTGACGCGGTGCCATGTATTGGTGCGATGAAGAGGTCAGCAAGCATAGAGGGCGCACGGATGGTTCTTGCCCGTGTCAATACATACTGGGCAGAGATGGATACCACGTTGTTGCGTCCCGAGACTCGGACGAAAGCCGAGTACCCTCCGAGCACTATTTTCAGGAAGTCCTTGAAGGCGCTCGTGTAATAGAGACGCAGTGCTCGAAGGATGCTATGTTAAGATAGCATATGTAATTATAAAGGAATATTTTGATAAATTGTATTGGCCTTTTATACTTGTGCCTTAAGTATTTGGAACACCTCCTGTGCGGCCGTTTTAAGATATATATGTAAATCTGAAAGATGGCAGTCGTTAGCTTCAGCCCCCACGCACATAGTGCGGGGGTGCTCGCAGAAGACGCATTTTCACACTTAACCCAACGTCTTGGTCCTACAAAGGAGGTGTTAGCGCAGCGGGCCAGGCAACCGGACTATAATGCTTTAACACTTTCACTTAGCCATAGGAGCTTGACAGTGGGACTATTTAGGTACCCTCTTGGTGGCGACTGCGCTCGCCCGAGTTCGGGGCGTGTATGTGCCTGGGCGGGAAACGGCCCTTTGTTAAAGCGGAGGAATCCTATAGATTCCGATAGGTCATCGAGTGGCTGACCAGTCTCACGCTACGTCATGACAGTCACTTTTCGGCTTTCTCTACTGAGGTGCTCGCCCGGCCTAACCGGGGCACAATCGCAGTAGTTCTCCTGGTGCTACCTTAGCCGATAGAGCGGAACGTAAGGTAGCCAAACTCAGGAGCCGGGCAACCCAATATTTGACCAAAGACATGATTCGGAGCTGATGCATATAATGCCAAAACTCGCGACGCCGAACACTCCCTAAGGTGTTCGGTCTTTATGAGTGCGGGCAAGACAACACTCTTTATTAAAAAAGCCCCTGGTGTCCAGGTACGCGCAAAAATTCTGACGTGGCCACATGCCAAGACGCCAGCCTCCTCCTTGGTTATATCAGAGAAAACCAGGGGATATGTAACAACAAGAGACAGTAAAAAAGGTTTACGCATGGTCTTAATCTAAAAAGAATCCTTTAGGACGGGTCCCTACCGCACGTCTGCGCCTGTGTCTCCGTTGTGCCGTATCCTGGACGGGCGCCGCACAACGTTCATCTGTAAAAGAGAGGAACTGAGTTAAAAAATGGGTCATGCAGAAAAAAGGTTTTTTTAAAAAAGGTATATAAAAAATATATAAAATTGAGCTTTATTGTCTGTCATTGTATATGTGCGAAGCCCCTGGTACGGGGGTGTATGGCCATTTTACTGTGGGGCTGCCAAAGCGGCCGCACAGTCCTCCGCTTGGGGGAGGTGCACTTCCGTGCTTCCCATTCAAAGAGATGATGCCTCGTGGACCGGGCATCTTAAGCGTGAGGGATGCATAATGCGGTATTGCGTTAGAGCGGGCGAAAGTTTCGCGTCCTAGTAGCGCTTGATTGCGACTTGAGAACGGGACGACGTGGAAGGTCAGCTTTTCGCGGCGGAAGTTATCGGTGTAGCCGAATATAACTTCGAGCCAGAGAAAACCCATGCAATGGGTGTCCGGACCAGGTGTTACCCCTTGAAAGGAGGTTTTGCTGCGGCGGATTCTTGCTGGGTCTATCCCCATGTGATGGATTGTGTCCTGATATATCAGGTTTAGTCCACTGCCACCGTCCATAAGGACATTTGAAAACTGTAGTCCGCCAATTATTGGATCGAGTACCAAGGCAGTCCAGTGGCGGGACCCCTTTGGGATAGGTCGTGTGGTGCGTACCTTTATGGGCGTCGCACATTTTGTTATGTGAAGTAAGTTTACAGTTTTTACTTCTTGTGGGAAGTTCTTTTGTTTCCTGGTACTCTGCTTTTGGGGTTCGTCCTCGTCTTCGCTTGGTGTGTCGAGCCCCTTGTGTTCGGCATTGAGTCTGCCGGATTGTTTGAAAACCCAACAATCTTTGTGGGTATGGTTAGCAGGCTTCCCGGGAGTACTGTGTATTTGACATATCCTGTCCAGGATTTTGATTAAATTGGATGGATCATCCCTGTTATCCTGGAGGGGAGGTTTTGTCTGATTCTGTCGTGAGCCTTTGAATCCGGCGTTGACTGCCATGCTCTTCGGACTTTTTTCCTTTGTCCGGCGACGGTCCTTGTTGCGTCGCGGTTTTCCGTTTCCATCCCTCGTTTCGGATGTACTTGGGTCGCTGGGGCTGCATCTTGCCAACCAGCTGTCCTCTCCTACACAAAAGCGGGTCATGAGGGTTGTTAGTGCGGCCATTGTTCTTGGCTTTTCTTAGCCGAGGTGTCTGGCGAGCCATTCGTCTCGGACGTTATGCCTGAAAGCTGCTAAGGCTTTGGCGTCCGGACAGTCGACTATCTAATTCTTTTTAGTGAGGAATCTATTCCAGAATTGCCGAGCTGATTCTCCGGGCTGTTGAGTTATGTGACTAAGATCGTCTGCATCCGGAGGGCGGACATAGGTCCCTTGAAAATTTGCTCGGAAATCATCCTCGAGCTCTTCCCAACTTCCAATTGTGTTTTCAGGAAGGCTTTTAAGCCAATGCCGGGCTGGCCCTTTAAGCTTGAGGGGTAAATATTTTATGGCGTGAAGATCATCTCCTCTAGCCATATGTATGTGGAGGATATAGTCCTCAATCCAGACTCCAGGGTCTGTTGTTCCATCATATGCCTCTATGTTTACGGGTTTGAATCCCTCTGGAAATTCATAGTCCAGGACCTCATCGGTGAAACATAGGGGGTGTGCGGCGCCCCTGTATTTGGGTGTGCCGGATTCTGATGATGGCTTTATTGCATTGCTCACGAGAGCTTGATTTCTGGGCCCGTAAATGGACCTGACTGGGCCATGATGCGAATCCTTAAGTGGGTGGCATGCCGATTTAAATGCGGCGCCGCTTGCCGCTTTATGCTGGCCATGGGGTCGTCTATCCGACCGTGTGGCTTTCTTATTTTTTGAATGCGAGGGCTCTAGGGCCTCTTCGTCGAATTCAGGTAGTAGCTTTCTCTTCGGATAGCTTTTAGTGCGGCGACTGTCACCGTATTTATCTGCGGTATTGATTACTTTGCTCCATCTGATCCTGAGTGCATCTTCCACTGCTTTTAGCTTCCGCTTCTGCTTTTTCAGGCTACGTGCTATTGCAACGAGCCTCTGTTGGAGATTCTTCTTCTTCGTTGGTTTATCCGGCGTGAGGTCGTCCGGAATGCCGTTTTCGCCGGGGGAGGGATGTTCGGCTTCTCTATCCGTGTTGCCCTGTTCGGACGGTTGCTCTAAGGCCTGCTCGCCGTCTACCGGCTCATCCATCTCTATGGCTGGGTCTTTATCGAGGCGGGGCTTGGGTCGGCGTTTACGCCGATGCCTTGATTGCTTTTCGGGGGGTCGATCTCCCGTTCCATCCCCTTTTTCCTCGTTATCGCTCCCTTTAGGGGTATCCACCATGTACACATCATGAGATGAGGTGGTTGTCCAATGCCCTATAGGCGTTGGTTCATCTGTATCTCCTGCATCGTCATCCATGTTGTCGATGTCTGCGGAGTCGAAGTTAAGTACGTCGTTTAAATTGTCGACAGTGGCTACCAAGTGGGTGGTGGGCGGGCTTTGAATTTCTTCATCACCCGTATCCCATCCTCGCTGACCGTAGTCCGGCCAGGGCTCTCCTGATAGAGAGAGAGACTTCAGGGAATTCAGGATGTCGCCAAAAGGTGAGTGCTGAAAGATGTCTGCGGCGGTGAACTCCATTATCGGCGCCCAATCGGATTCGATCGGCAGGGGCGCGGGGGGTTTGAAGTACGGAAAGGAGTCCGGATCCTCGGAGTCACGGGTCCTGCAGAGTGCGGGGCTGGCGTTTGGCTCGATCGCCTTTGAGATCGCAGCCCCCGAGGTGACGTCCAACCGATCATCCTCGCTCGACGCAACTGGTTCCGAATTGAGGGTCAGAGCCGGTGCGTTTGCGGCCTCCAGGGCACTATTCGGGGGCAGAGCTAGATCATGCCCCGCGAGGCAGTGCGGTGCGCTTGGATGTGGCTCGAATCCGTCGAGGATCAAATCTCCGCGGATGTCTGCCGTGTAGTTTAGGCTTCCAAACCTGACCTGATGGCCAGGGGCGTAGCTTTCCATCTGCTCCAGGTGGCCAAGCGAATTGGCCCGCAGTGCGAAGCCGCCGAAGACGAAGATCTGTCCCGGGAGAAAAGTCTCACCCTGGAACGCATCGTTGTTGATGATCAAAGGAGCCATCGAGCCCAAAAGCGACGACACAGAGTAACTCTCAATGAAAGCACCAATGTCGGTGTCAAAACCGGCGGATCTCGGGTAGGGGGTCCCGAACTGTGCGTCTAGGCCGGATGGTAACAGGAGACAAGGGACACGAAGTTTACCCAGGTTCGGGCCCTCTCGATGAAGGTAAAACCCTACTCCTGCTTGATTAATATTGATGATATGGGTAGTACAAGAGTGGATCTACCACGAGATCAAGGAGGCTAAACCCTAGAAGCTAGCCTATGGTATGATTGTTGTATGATGGAGTTGTCCTACGGACTAGAACCCTCCGGTTTATATAGACACCGGATAGGGTTAGGGTTACACAGAGTCGGTTACAATGGTAGGAGATCTTGAATATCCGCATCGCCAAGCTTGCCTTCCACGCCAAGGAAAGTCCCTTCCGGACACGGGATGAAGTCTTCAATCTTGTATCTTCATAGTCCTGGAGTCCGGTTAAAGGTATAGTCCGGCTACCCGGACACCCCCGAATCCAGGACTCCCTCAGCACCCATGGAGACTAGATCCAATGCAGAAAGGGCCTCAGGCAAGGCGACCCTATCTCGCCCTACCCCTTCATCATTGTTGCCACGTCCTCCAGCGCATGATCCGGGCAGCTGCTGATGACGACCCGGATCTTCTCCATCACCCTGTATTCCCGGAACTCCCTCCCTTAGTACTTCAGTATGCGGACGACATGTTAATCATAACCCATGCCTCCGCTGAAGTGGCGGTCAAGCTCAAGCAGATCCTGGACGACTTCGCTAGCGCAACCGGCCTATGCATCAATTTCTGTAAGACCATGTTCGTTCCAATGAACGTTGACAGCTCTACCTCCGATCTGATAGCTCAAACCTTGGGGTGCAGCACGTCCTGCTTCCCACAAACGTATCTAGGCCTCCCTTTGTCGCCGCACAAACTACCCCCCTCGGCCTTCCAACCAATTCTGTCCTCTTATAGGAGCATGCTGCCTGGTTGGTGCGCAAAGCTTCTAAATCGGGCTGGTAGGCTTGTGCTAATCTCCTCCGTTCTCGACTCCCTTGCCACATACTTTATGTCAGTGTTCAAACTTCCAAAGAAGACCTTAAAAATATTGGACGCAATTCGTAGAGGCTTCCTCCTGGGCCGCGGAAGAAAGTTGCACCGGCTCAAAATGTCTTATTGCTTGGAAAAACGTTTGTAAACCTAAAGCTTTTGGTGGTCTAGGCATCAAAGATCTTGCTACTCACAATGATTGCATGCTTATGAAGTTCGCCTTTAAATACCTATGCCACAATAACTCCACTTTACCGCTGCCCTGGATTACTTGGCTGGACAGGCAACACCTGTGCAGCCTGCCACGCATTGCCAGCTGCCCCAACCCAGCCTTCCTAACCAAACTCATTCAAGCTCAGCTGCCAAAACTGCTGTCTATCACCTTCGTCCTAACAAATAATGGCCAGAAAACCTTTTTCTGGCTGGACCGCTGGCTCCAAAACACGCCCCTAGCTGACGCCTTCCCAAGCCTCTACTCCCACTCCACAAATATTCACATCCCTGTGGTAATTATCATGCGGTATGGGGTACAAGCAAACCTAACGAACAGGCTAACCACGGCTGCCACGCGAACTCGCTGCTCTCTCTTTGTTGTTGCAGGACTTTCAGCTTACTGATGCTCCGGATGAACGGTTCCTGACCCATGGCAAGGGGTACTCCTCCAGGCAGGCGTACCAGCTCCTACTTCAGGAGGACATTGAGGACGACCACGCTGCGCTGATTTGGCGGTCCAGAGCCCCTCACAAGCTCAAAATATTTGCTTGGTTGCTTTTCCGTGGACGGCTAAACACCAAGTGCAACCTGTTTCACAAGACAATCGTCCCTGATGCCTCCTGCCTGCGCTGTGGCGGCCCATCTGAAGACACTGCCCACCTGTTCCTCCGCTGCCCTCACGCAGCTCGGATTTGGGAAAGGTTGGGTCTCTCCCCGTCGTCAAGGTTCCAGGACCTGTGGCTACTACCGGTACCCGCGAACTTGAATGGTCGCGTTTGGCCTGAGGTGCTGCTCATGATCCTCTCCAAGATATGGGATTCCAGAAACGCGGCCGCCTTCCGTAGCGAAACACACTCTGACATCCTCACTGTGAGGAACATTTGTAATGATCTTGAAGTTTGTAATAACCGCTTCATAGACCCGGTTGACAAGGCAGCTGCTAGCTCTTGGCTGCTGTTCCTTACCTCACGGCTAGCCGTGACCTTGTAATTCCCCCACGGCCCTTTCTGGCCTTTGAGTAATATACATACAGGTGGGGATCCTCTCCCCCCAGTGATTCCTAAAAAAAAGACATACAACACCATGCCCCACTGACCTAGGCGCCAAAGGGCTTGAATGTCTGGCAAACTAACGAGCAATGGACATAAATTCAGGAGGTCCCTAGAAGGATTTGTGTTGTGATTGTGGCGATATTGCCGTGAGGGAGATCCTTTTTGGATGCCTCGTTTTTTTTTGCTTTAAAGACGATTTGGTCGGCATTGATGCTTGGCTTTGCTTAATTAACATCCTTGAACCTCCTTTACGAAAAACAATAGCACCAGTGTGGCATCACTCACATGTAAGTTGCAACTGTGGTCATCCTGCAGAGCCACACCTCTGGTCCTGTGTCGCCATCTTGTGCTGAAGATGCATTTCAACAAGATCCCAGGATGCTCCTTCTACAGACAGGTGTGACATGAGGTTCTTGCCTGGGTTCGATCTACCGCCAATCCACCCAGCGAGGATATATATGGAGTTCCATGCTTGGTGGACTGCATCTTGCACCAACGCGCCCACTGCCGCTCGCAAAGGACTGGCCTCCCTCATCATCCTCACCGCATGGTGGCTCTAGAAGCACCGGAACGGGTGTGTCTTCGACGGTACCTGCCATCAATCTCCCGCCTATGCTCTATAATCAAGGACGAAGAGGGCCTTCAGGCTAGGGCCGGCGCCACCGCATTCAGGAACATTATCCCGGATAGTTAGACTAGGCCATAGTGGGGACGAGCGGCCCCATCAGTCTGCTCCGTGATCACTTCCATGCCTTCTTGTGCACATGGCTTACTGTATCACGATAATCTTGTGCTGTAATATCTTCCTTCTATCAATGAAAAGATATGCTTCCTCAGCGTATTTGCGAAAAAAGAAGAAGAAAATGTTGCGTGCATCAATCGATGCGCATGCTGGGGTCTTTTCGCTGTTTTCGAAAGAAAAAAGGATAAGGAAACACTGACACAGATGTCCAACTAATTTTACTTGTAGCTGAGTTAGTCTTCATGACTTATTCTCGGTAATTGTGAGGAGTATAGGTTATTCCGCATATCATTTAGCATGTAGAAGAACGTAAGAAACTCCATCAAGTTTCTTTCCACGTACTTTTTTTGGACGCCAACAGCAACACGTGCTAAGCTGCAAGATGCACATGAGAGGCTGCAAGGTGTTAATCATGACAATTTTTTTTAGCATATTTAGTCTTAGGAACAACTGTACGTGCTTGCATTGCAGGATTGACTTGCGGAACACATATCCTACATGTAATGCTTACCTGATGGATGGATCACGGTGGTCACAGATCAGAAGCTAGAGCAGCTGAGGTGAATCGCAGGGCAATTCTCCTTTGGCACGCACGAAAAAGGTTATCTACCCTCCCTGGAGCTTCTTCACCTGCAAACTCACCTCGCTAGCTCCTGTCACCAATACACGTATGCCAGCGTGGCAAAGGAGAAACGCCCCGAGATCCACACGCTGCAATACATGGACAAAGTTTTGCTCTCGCTGCCTGCCTGCTCATTGTACTGATGTTCTTCCGCTTGTCGATAAAAACACTTGGTACCTCGGCCTCCCTTATATAGTGCACGATCTGCCTCGGGATATGGATCTTCAGACGGTATATGCTCTGAGTCCGATCGACTATTCCAGAGAAGGAGCTGCCTTTCTTGCCGGCAGTGTCTCCATCGTCCCTCTTTGTAATATGCCCCAGAAATAATGGTCCTCCTAGCCCAAATTACCTTTTCTGAAGTACTCCCTCTGGTTCTTTTTACTCCGCGTATAAGATTTGTGTCAAATATGCGGACTAAAAAGAACCGGAGGGATCATATATGTTGCAACTTTACGGCATAGAAAACCGTTTTTAGAGCTGAGTAGCACTGATTATGTCTCGCAGCAGCAGTGAAACGTCATTGAATTTGATGCCAGATATGAAGAGATTTTGTTCTGGACACCTCTGTTCCTGTTAAATAAACTGATTTACGTGTTTTGGTAGCCGTTGGTGAGCCATCAACTTTTCTCCTGGCCTGAGATGGTACATTCCATTGGATATATCTTCTCTACTCGATCAAGCTCGTTTTAGCTGGTGGCCTTTTCCCTCACTGAAACACGAGGCATAAAGGGGCAGGGCTTTCTAGGACAACGACGGGCTAGCTTTGCCGCCTGGTTGTAAGGTCTTTGTGAATAATTAATAAAATGGCTGCATGCATCTCCTAGATGCAGAGGCCGGGGGTCATCCTCCTTTAAAAATAAATCTTTGCTGCATGGAGCTAGGTTTTATGTTGGGAATGAAAGTGAAATTGTTGGTTATTTTTTTTAATTTTTAATCTGAGATGTCCAGGTTTATATCAAGTCTAGGACTGAAGCTACAATGTTCTCTGAACCACGTTTTAACTGCTTTGTATGTTTATCTGAAGTCTAACTCTAATTAAAGTCTAATAAGTAACAACTTTTGGTCTTCACAATGTCGACCAAGTGGCACGAGACTTACCGCTTTTGTTTTGTTTTTTGAATTATTATTACTTAGTTTACTTACTACTTGATGAAATTTTTGAAAACACATATTACAGAAATCCTGCTAGATCACGAAAGAAAAAAAAAATCCAACACCCGAAGGATGCCTTTGCAGTTTAACATCCAATGCATAGGACAATGTAACACTGGGCGTCGATTCAGGATCTTTCAGATACAAGTGTGTCTCAGCATCGTGCTAAGATATAGAGAAATCTTGGGATAGCAGTATAGCTATTTTTCAGTTCGACCCCCTCGAGGAGTTATTTTCTTTAGGGGCACGCAGAGGACAAGTAGTTAACCTTGTCACGCCTCCTGTGACTGGCTGTCCCCAGCGACAGTTTTCGTGGGCTTGGGCTTCGAGTTTCCATTCTTGACCCTTGGGGAATGCTGTGACAGAGAAGTTGTTGGTCTGCTTCAGGCTAAGAGATTTCAACGATCTTTTTGGCGGAGGAGAAACTGCCTGTTTGCAGTATGAGATAGCGCTATTGGTTGAATTGTTTTCCTGATGCCTCTCATCCCAAAGGTATTGTCATATTTCTAATTTCCTTTTTCGCTCAAACATGTGAAACTTGGGTGGAAGGGGTGGAAAATCCAACACAAGACAATAAACTATGTGATTTTGTTTGCTAGCATCACTACATTACCCACTCATTGCACGTTATCCTCCAGATCTTGAGCATATATACAGAGAGAAAATGCACAGTACTCAGCAAAAGTAGGCATGTCTTTACTCACTGCATGAAAATTGTACGGAGTAGATATTCACCTTAACCGTGTTGATACGGTGGTGGAAAAGAGATCTAGCTTTGATAGATAGATAGATTAATAGATAACACAAAAAGCTTGCAGAATACAAAATGTTACAATATCATAAGAAATAAAGAAGTATCATGGCTGTTTTTAAAACTTGACAAGTGATATACAATGATGATACAAATGAAACATATTTCCCGGTGAGTGATATAGTTTTTGCTCATTAAGAAAATAATGAACATCTGACTCCATTTATCTACAAAACATCAACTGTAGAATTCCATGCAGTCCACTACGGAGGCATAGCGTTCTGGAAGAGGACTAATGCATAGGTTGGAAGAAAATACGGCTTCCAACTTTAGAGTTCAAAGACTATTTGACCAAAGAGAAATTCGCAAAATTGTCGCACCCAAGGTAGTAGTGTATCTTCGTGACCAACTATTAATCTTATATGTTTTCTTAGGCAAAGTAATTACGCCAAACTTTAAGTTAAGAAAACAACAAATGGATGAACTAGAAACGAGGTGTAGAGAAAATCAGTTTAGAAAGACTAGGGATATTGTAGCAATATTTGACCTTTTAGAAGTAGATGAGTAGCTTCTTTTTCTAGCGAATGGCGTGTTTCCACATCAATATATGACATTCACCTCTACCTGGTCATCGATCACTCTGATCCACGAGTGCTTTTGTGCACATTTTTGTGTTTTGTTTTCTTGTTCTTGACACTTCATTCATTGCCAAAGTGGGCCCTCCCACCCTGCTCGAAGAGCGCCAAACCATAGGACGACAAATAATCTCACCTAAGAACTCATATAGGACTTGAAGAACACCACTAGAAACGAGACTCCGAGGACGGCCACTATCTCAAGTCGAGACCACACCAAGAGCACCACTGTTACCTTCGATGAACCAACCACATGATAACTAGCTTTTAGAGACCAAGGCTCCCAAGATGATGCCTCTGAGGGTGGAATGGTGGCATAGAACCGCTGCCAGTATCTCAGGAAATTAGACCGAGAGTTTTCACCTTGAGAAAGAGGTGGGGGGGCACAAACCCATGATGATGACCCGGCCAAGCCTTTCGAACATGCACCATGACCATTTCTTGCCGAGGGTGGAATGCAACAAACCACGATAATCGAGTAAATTTCTTGTTTCGTGAGAGATCAAGAAACTTCTTATTTGTTCTTCCTCGTTGCAGAATATGAGATACTCACACATCCAACGATTTAAATTTAATGAACAATTAGACTATAAAATTTGGACCACTTGACAAGAAAATCATGTCATTGCAGTAAAGCTCTTTTTAGCCATACCCCTGCTTTCCATCTTTGCTTATAAACAATGTTATTTGACCTTGAGACCAACATCGCATCACCTTTTCCACCATATAACTTGTGAACCTTTTGAAGAAATCCATGATGGAGTTTGACATGGTGGGACTTTTCAGCACCAGTCAAAGTCATTACCGCAGCCCACGAGTGAAGCACACATGAGTGACATAATCAAGTTGTGCAGTACATTAAAATGTCCCCGTCTCATAGTTGAATTATTGTTGCCAGTCCTGCTCATACCTAAGGGACGATCATGCAAGATTATATTCAATTGCAACATGGTTTTCTCACCTCAAGACATGATGAAGCTTGGGCGAATAAATAAAGAGATAACTAGTCGGCGTATTTATTTGCTTCGCTACATGGGTCTTTTCACCACCTAGATCTCTAGTATATGTAAAGGGGAAAAAGTATCAAGAGTAACGTAGCAACTGTTTTAATCTTCCACATACTTTAGTCTACACTACCATGTGGCTTACTATATGCTAGTGTCATTATTCACATGTCACATCTCTAGCATATGTAAAGAGGACAAAGATATGGATGATGGTAGACTAGCAGGTGAGGGTTTAGTCATTGCACCATATTATCACGAGTGAAACATCTATTTTTTTCTTAGTTTTCTACGTGGGTTATAGTACTGCTATGTAGCCTAGCACAAACTGACATCTTCCGCATATATAACAAGTTACAACACATGTGGTTTCTTCTACAAAAAGGAAGGATTAGTCTTGAATGTTAACAATCTTGCCAACTTTGATTGTCTCTCATCCACTAACACTAAGGATTTCGCGCATCTCTCACATTTCCATAAAATGCTCCAAGTGAAGCTTACATAAAAAGTTATACACTTACATTCCAGTGTGCATCGCAATGATGCACGACCCCTTTTCAAAAAAAAATTGAGTTTATCATCTTACAATTTTGTCTACATAATTGCATATAAACAAGTCACATAGCGTCTTACTGCTTAATACCACGAGTTGTTGGGGCTGCCCGAGTTCGAGCCTGCTCAAATCATTTAGAGAAAGGCCTCTCGTTTTATCTATTAGCACCACAAGTTGGTGGATTAAACGAATGAGTTCGAACCTCACCACCTCCTATTTAATTTGAGTATACCTTCTATGCTTACTCACAAAAAAACTCGTTCTCTGTTCAACTCATTTAATTCATATGTGAACAAGCATATCTAGAAAAAATTAAGCCAAAAGCAAGGAGTTAATTTAATAATTAATGAAATTTAGGCGCAACGGGAATCCGAGAGAGCACCCCATGCTCAGTGCCCATGAGGGTAAACACACACCCGCCGACGATTCTCACTGTCTGTCTTTTTGAAGGTTGACAAGAGAGCTGCCAAATCCATAAAGTAGAAAGGGTATTACAAGAACACCCTAGAGGAGGAATGCGCCATATAACGGTGAGTGCCAAAAAAAAGAAGAAAGGAAAAAAGGGCTACTCGGTTTATTGAGGAAAGCTGAGAAAACCCCGAACAAAGAGTCGGAAGTCCAACAGCCTAGAACACACCCGGTCGGGCACTCAAGCGCCTACACTGCAGTACACGCAGAAAAATGTTGTATCATCCGACTTTCCACTATCATTTTCGTGAACCTCGACAACACCAGAGTGGAATGATATGTCTAATAGAGTGAACCTATGTCGCTCTGATCTCACTAGTTTGGCTGACATAACTTGCCCGACATTTCTTGTATGCGGAGAATGCTCATGCTTCCCGACAACCTCCACATGACACTAGTCCCTTTGACCCGACGCCGAGCATAGCTTGTAGTGCCGCCATCGCTTGACCCGGGTGACCACATCTAGGGCTTCCCTCAGAGAATGTTGGGAGGGCAAGGTGAGGTTTGTTATGTCGACCCCTCCAACATGGGAACGAGCACATGACCCAGGAGGCGTGCTCTCTTCTCACTGTCTATCACATCTACAAAATGGTGCCCATGCTCGTCAAGTCATCACACGCGGGTATGCTGTCAGCACATGCAACAAGCTGCCTCTGAGCTGCTTTCCTCAGCATATGTAGTGGTCAGACATATCCATGATCAGTGGTCGATTATCGGTTTACCAACACATGCTGATCTTTGATAAAGGCCATGATCGAGTCCGACTACCGTTCATTAAATCCAGACGTTAGAGCATCTACAACTAGACTCCTCAAATCCTCGTCAAATGTCCAACCCCTACATATGTTGCATGCACGGACAAATGAGGACTTGAAGTGGACACGAATCGTATAGCGGGTCAAGTTAGCCCACTCCAATTGTAGATACTTTTACATACCTAAGTCACCGAAGCGATCGGCTATACATGCACCAGCACACGTGATCAACAGGGAGAAGTTCATGAAAAGCCCACAGATATTGCGTGGGAGATCTTCCCATATCTAGCTTTTGTGCTACTGAAAATGCTCTCTCCGGCGCAGCATCTGTGCCGCTTAACATTGTCGAATTAAGTGATCCATGGACCACCATGAAATTTCTCGGCAGCCTATATAGCCAGCAAAAAAAAACTGGAAATAAATAAATTAGAGCGATTAGTTCCACTACTGTGGACCATTGGTCCATTGGGCTACTTCCTACGTAGATCACACAAGATAATCATATCACAGGCAAACGCAAGAGTATGGTTAATCTCAGGAATAGATGAACGTACTTGCATTTCATCAGGGGTTGCCTTGCGAGTTGTGACTCATGAGACGCTTGTTGAATGCAGCTATGGATAGATAGCTCACCTGTTGGAATAGAATTCACGCAGCAACTGAGGCGAATGGCAGGGCAATTCTCCTTTGGCACGCACGGCTTGCTAGCAAGCTGCACGGCACGCTCACCAGGCTACCACCATCATATGTACATGCATGCCACCGTGCCAAGGGAGAAGCGCCCTGTGATTCACACACGTCGGTCAAATTTGCCATTCCTTGCTATAAGCCAAAGCTCTTTTGCCTCCTATCAACTATATTTTTTGCTAATGCTTGCTCTATGTTTTGAAGTTCTTGTGCTCGTTGATGGAAACATATGCGCCTCAGCGTCGCTTATATACCGCAGGGTTGGCTTCGGGATATGGATCTTATGGTAGCATATGCGCCGAGGCAGATCGACTATTCCAGCGTAGAAGTTGTTTCCTTGCCGGTGGTTTCTCCATCGGCCCCCTTTGGAATGTATGCTCCAGGAATAATGGTCCTTCTCATCGCTCAACCTCGCCTTTCCCTGATCTCGGTACCGACACCTTTTGATGGTGCAGCTATGAAACATCAACGCATTTGATGCCAGATATCAAGAGATTTTATTCTTGCATTGGCGACCTAGCTAGCTAGCTTTTTAACCGAGCTGTTGCTGCTGTTGAACTACTCACCGTGGCATTCCACACGGAGCAAGAGAATAAACCGGTAAATCCCTGAAAAAGAGAGAATAAACTGATTTATGCTTTTTTCCTAACCTTGGCGAGCGACAAAAGCAAGCCTTCTTTCTTTTGGTCTGAGATGGTACATTCCATTGGATCTTCTCAATCCGATCAAGCTCATGCAGCAGGTAGCTTTACCTAACTGAAACAACAGGCATAAAGGGGCAAGAGCTCTGCAGGACCAGATACTGCTGGCTGTATTGAGGGGTGGTAATGTGTTGGGAATGAAAATGAATTTTGCCAACAAATTAGATCAGTTCACTTATTTAACATTGATTCTATTTTAATATTATAAGTTGAGATGTCTAGTGTTATATCAAGTCCGAAAACATAACAATTTGAAGCTTCACAATGTTTTCTGAACCTTGTTTCAAGTTCAACTGCATTGCGCAGCTATCTAAAATCTAACTCTAATTACGGAAAGTTGCAATGTAGGACGAGCTCCACGGTACCCATTATCTCAACCGTCCCTTTTTTATGAGATGCGTGCTGCTAGCAGTGCTGGAGCAGAGGTTAGCAGTGCTATTACCAGAGTGTTTGACCCTCACATGAGCACACAGTGCTCTCCTAGGCTAGCTAGTAGTTTCTGCTTTCTAGTTGTTGGCTAGTGCATGTCTTATCCTGCACGTCTTGTCTTGGGGCTCTCTGCTGTCCATCCATTCATTCAGACAGAGACAGAGAGAGTTATGGGGTTCTTCGTCCATCGTAGTGCAACGCTGTGAGAAAGAGAATTTCTTATTTTGCACATGAACAGTAATACTATCGCAACAACATGCGAATATATATATTGCACATATTTACTCCTCTTCTTTTGTTTTTGTATGATTATATATGTGCCAACATACACATGAAAATCCGCGCAAAAAGAAGGCATGCACATGCAAATGTTGTTCGGTCGTCGTTTGATGCTCTTAGTCAATCATACTGGTCTGATCGGTGTTGATTATAATATGAGATTTAAGAAGCATAGCCCTGTACCACTCTCTCCTCCACACATATTATACGAAGTACTCCCTCCGTTCAAAATATAACGCGCCCATGCTTTTTAAGGTTCAACTTTGACCATAAATTTAATCTACGAGACCGACTGTGACGGGATAAAAAAATATATAATTGAAAACTTTGTTTGAATTTGAATTCATTGATATAATTTTTTCGCCCGCCGCAGTCGGTTTCGTTGGTTAAATTAATGATCAAAATTAAAGAACGGAAACCGAGGACGCGCTATATTTTGGAATGGAGGGAGTAGTATTTTCGGTTTGTGTCCAGTACAAGAATGGTACAGTACTTGTTTATAAAAAGGCACTACAGTGCTCAACTGGTGGTCTGCCACACACTGCAACCTGCAGTGTACAGTAGCCTACAAGTGGGAGTCCCTATGCGTAGTTGCCCTGACACAGCTGCAAACACTGCTATGCGGTGCCGTGTGGATCTAGCTCGTCTTACAAGCGTTGAGTGCCCTGGCGCACTTGCTGATTTCGAATCTTTGCACATATCCATATGAAGCTCAGCCCAGCTTGAACGGTTATGATATGGGGTGCCGTGTAGCTCAATCTACAAAAAACTGTGCTCCTCTAATTAATGTATAAATATTGCTGCTATTCACAATGTAGACCAACCAGCAAGACTTACAGTTAGTTCTTTCAGAAGTTGTAGTACTTAGTTTATCATAAAGATTTTGAAATCACGTATAAAAGAAGGCTTGCAGACACTTCATGAAAATTTCGCAATCATGTATAGAAGGTAGAGACATTTTGTTCAAGCCGGCCTGCAGATACTTCATGTCATGGGAGATCTTTCCATTCATGTCATGGGAGTACCAAAGACACCAATGTATCTTGAGATATATCTGTGGTTGTGCTGGGCATAATGCTGGTTCGATCTTTCGGTTCGGCGTAACCGTGCACACCTCGAACATGTCAATTGAGGAGGTGGAGATACCTCAGATGCTCATACACTGATGAGCTGCTGCGGTGCACAATTGTACAACGTATGGGACCATGCACTGTCGGGTCATCTTTGGCAGGGGTTTGATCACACAGCCAGCCACCACAAACGGAGATTTGCCAAGCGACGTAGCTTTGCGCCCACATGCACACATCATGTGTGTATGTCTGGGTAGCTAGCTAGTTGTTCCCTTGCAGCGTGTTGAAATGTGCAGCTGCACACACACATCACTTGACTGCAGTGGCGTAATGTGCAGGTTTCACAGTTTGTTCGGCTGAAGTGGAACTCTTAGCTTGTACTCCTGAGAATGAGGTTTGGTTGAACTTTTTTCCCAATGTCGCTCATCCCGAGAGATTGTCACATTTTTTTATTTCTCATTCGCTCAAAGATGTGAAACTTGGATACTTGGATGGAAGGGATGTGGAACCCAGCACAAGAAAGTAACATGTTCATTTGCTAGCTTCACTGGACGTGGCACTCACTGCATGGTATCTGTCGTATCTCAGGTATATGTAGAAAGATGAAGTGCATGAAAGGTCATAAAATTAGGTGTGATTTTACTCATTGCATGAAATTTTGTGGAGTACCTATTCACCTTATTTTTCCTGGTACGGTCATGGTAAAGAGAATCACTCTAGAGGACCAAATAATTAATATGTACCACAAGTGGGGCTTGGACTTTGGCTGTGTGCATCATAATGATGCGGAGGTCGGTTTCAAGAAAAAAAAAGAATTAAGTGGCTTGGACAATACTGGAAATGCCCAATTTCATAACAAAGTTAAGATGCACCATGGTTACTTTGTAAAATTAGTAATTACAATACAACAGTGATAAGTAGACTGACATTTTTTTAAATCACCGGGGAGGGGCGGGGGGGGGGGGGGGGGGGGAGTTCCCCTACCTGAATTTATCACTTAAAGTGGCCATAATGCCAAGAGGATGATCTAGTCTATAAGGGTTAACAAGTTGACCCCGTTTATGACGAAAACCAAGCCAAAAACCGTACAAGTAGAAAGGGTAAACAAATTAAGAAAAAAATGCGTAGGACAAGGCACGACCTAGGTAGCTGACCGATTGACCATCACCACGAGAGACACAAGTAGATGCGGGGTGTCGTTGAGGGGTCACAATATCAAGACTTTGCAAGCAGCCTAGCGCACTGCACCAGTGTGCGTACCGAACCCCACGATGCAACACAGGAGCATCCACAGTCAACGAGTGCAATAACAAAGCATGCACCTTGACTAGGAGCTCCGCTGCGGAAGTTTGTAATGATTAGCAAATTGGGGAGGCATCGTGCGCGATCATTGAGCAAAGATTCACTACTAGGGAAAACCTTATACACAGAATATTACCAGCATCGCTCTTCAAAATACGACGCTACTACTATTTAGCAGCAACGCGTTCCGGGAAAACACGCTGCTGAATAGAAAATAGCAGTAGCGCATCATCTCTAAACCGCGCTACTGCTCCCATTGCCATGACCTCGCCGTCCAGCTAGTTATAGCAGTAGCGCCTTATGCCTTACCGCGCTACTGCTATTCTCCTTAGCTGTAGCGCTTTCTCATACCCGCGCTACTACTAACCCTACCTTATCCCCACACGTACGACCGACCCTGTCTCTCTCCCTCACTCTCCCTCTCAGTCACTCTAGCCCGCGCCGATAACCGTTGTCGTTCGTCACCGCCGCCGCCGTCGTTCGTCCGCCACCGAGGTACTCCCTCCTTCCGTCCCTCCTCCTCCCACTGTGCCCTCCTCCCTCCTCCTCCCTCCGCTTGCGACCACCCCCTCCTCCCTCCTTCGACCGCCCCTCTCTCCTCCTCCTCCGACCGCCCCTCCCTCCTCCTCCTCCGGCCGGCCCCTCCTCCTCCTCCTCCGGCCGCCCCTCCTCCTCCTCTCTCCTCCCTCCCTCCCTCCCTTGTCTCTGTTTTTGCAAATCATAGGTAACTAGTTTATTTAGTAAGTGATTATTATAACTAGTTTATTTATATTAAGTGCTTAATAGAACTAGTTTATTTAGTAAGTGCTTAATAGAACTAGTTTATTTAGTAAGTAGTTAATAAAACTAGTTTATTTAGTAAGTAGTTAATAAAACTAGTTTATTTAGTGTTACGATTATATATAAGATATTTTCAAATGTTTTTTTTATATTTTGAACAATTGAAATGCAATGACCATCGATAAGTGGCCTATGTTTTGCCGGAGTGTTGATTAATTTCCGTTCCGGCAAATTTCAGGCGCTCGATATGTCCTTTTTTAGCAAAGGTCATGCCGGATTTTTTGGGTTCTGCCGTCGAGTTATAATCTTTGAATTTTGAACACAGGAGATGTCTGATGACGATGGGATCCCGGAGTGTGTGTACTGCTATGATGACCGAGGTGTGTGCGACAGGTTTCCTCACCTGCAAAACGATAGGTTTTCACCGTGAAGCTGGAAGAGACCTTCGATGTTTGTACGGTACGCAACGACAAGCATTTCATCATAATTTATATCATCACTTGTGCTTCTTTTGTTCAACGTGTAATTTATGGATTTTTTTCAATTCGATTAGTACATCCCGTGCCATGCTAGACCATATGTATTGGAGAAGCTTGGTTTTGGTTTAGATGACTTTGAGAATGTGGAGACGAGGAGGGCTCACTTAAGAACTAAACCTGGTTATGAGTTTCTGGTTAAGTTCTACAATGCGGTCGATCGCTCCCATTTTGGTTGCTCTAATTGGGAAGCTCTCTGCAAATCATATGGATTTGAGGAGGGAATGCGAATAAGATTTGATATTCGTCCCGAAGATTATGATGATGATGATAATATCGACATCTGGGTGGATGTGGATATGCCTCCAGTTTTGCCTAGATGTGAGTTTGCCAAACTAATTTGTTAAGTTCAGTAATTTATGTTGTTAATTTAAAACTATTTGGTGTTCGTCCGTACTAAACTTATTTATTTATAATTTTCAGCTTATTTCTTATCTTCAAGAAATACTTGGAAGGTAGTAGACAACACATACTACAGCTATGACTCCAAGCTTAATTGTGAGGAGAAAGGTTACCTTGTCTCATTCATAGAAGATGTTGAGGCCTTCAAAAATAGTCACTCTATCAGCCCAAATTATACTAGATACGTGCCACTAGTCCATACACTGCTTGATGATAACTTCATTGCCAAAAACTTAGTAAGATTTTGTTAATGATGGTAACTTCATTGCATACATTATTTTTAAGTAAACCATTGCTAACTATATATGTTACTATTCCATTTTTGAACAGAGGCTCCCGAAGCAGGTTGTGCCTGATATGCTATTTACCGAAGGTGATATGCATATGGTTAGCTTACGACCAACTCCTTCGGAGGCTTACCATACTGCATACTCGATTTCTTCAAATGATGAAAGACTCAAAATCAAATAATGGAGCAAAGTGATGAATGCGCACACGCAAATAATTGGAAACAAAATGAATGTGCGCAAGCCATAAGTTGGAGATAGGTTTATGTCCATTCTCCATTATGGTGAAGGACCGGTTTATCTGTTTTATGGTATTTTAGCTAGGAGAGAGTAGTAGGTCCTAAGTATTAAGAACAATTAGTTAGTGTTGATTATATATGACTACAATGTCTTAGACTTGATGGTGATGCTGAGTAGGAGTAGTGATTATGCTTACTATGCTGATGATGAGGAGGAGTTGTTATTATAACTAGTGACGAAGTTGTTATATGACATTGGACGAAAATGATGATTATGAGGAGTTATGTGACAATGATGTATTATTATGATAAGTTGTTAATGATATTATGATGATGATGATAAGTTATTATGTCATTGGGTGAAAGAACCGCCGGTTAGTTTCAAATGGATGGATCCAAAGTGACCATTGGTTACTTTGGATCCATGCACTTGAAATTAATCCAAGGTTCTTTCACATAGTGATTTAATAACTCATTATGATGTAAAAACAATCTCTAAATTGCTACTGTATGAAAAATTGTATACAGGTATATGAATACGACCTAAAATTCAAGAGAAATGGAATAGGGAATAATAGTAGTAGCGATTGTTTTTGAAAGCGCTACTAGTAATTAGCAGTAGCGCTTGACTAGGCAAGCGCTACTACTGAGTAGATATAGCAGTAGCGAGTGCCTGTAGGCGCTACTGCTAAGCATTAGCTGTAGTGCTTTATCAGTAGCGCGCCTACCCGCGCTACTGATAGGCCAAAAACCGACGCTACTACTAGGCTTTTCCCTAGTAGTGATTAACTGAGATAACACCAAGAGCACAAAACTCGCCGCAACACAATGGTGGCCATGTGAGGGTATTGAGCATGCACCCCAAAGATAGCTGAGTGGTTTGAGACTCGCCGAGTGTGCTGCACCGAGGGAATCAATGTTTTCAGGGGGAGGGGGCAAATGACAACGCTTCCAAGGAAGAGCATGACACCCACATGTGCCACCCGTACTGGCGCTGACCAAGTCAGAGTGTCGCTTGATGCCGATTTATCCCCGACAGATCACTGCATGCGAGATAGGGGTTCCTCCGCTACGCTTGCAAGGAGGTCAACGACAACGCCCGTAGGCGACGCTGTCGCTGAGCTTTCGCCCGGAGCCCCGCCTCAACCTTAGAAGCCCAGATACACCAATGTTCCAACAACCAATGGACGACGGTAGGAAGTCAGAGATGAGGCCCAACCTCAGGGCACAAACTCTGGCAGGAAAGAGTATACCTGTGGTGGATGGAGTGAGGAGGCGCAAGGCCGAAGTTAGATTGACAGGAGAGGCGGGGAGGACAACAACCAAGGGGAAGTACTACAAAAACCGTCGGCGCAGAAGCAACGAAGATGAGGAGGAGAGAAAAGGGGGGCATGTGTTGATGGAGGCGGGCGGCAGGGATCCTGTGTTAACAATCATACAGAGAACCAAAGCATACTGTCAGAGACCACCAACTACCTCACGGAGCTTGGGAAGCCTAGATATACACCTTCAGCAACCAGGGGCAGCACCAAGCAGTTATCAGGAGCCGGGCAGGAGGTACCCAACAGTCACCGTCCGTATTGGGGCTTCGCCCGAGCGCCTCCTCCGGCAGTGGAAAGGGAAAGGGGAGGGTTAGGGAATGACCCAAAGCTAGGGTTTTAGGAGATAACCCATGTAGCCATGGATAGAGCGACAAAGGAATCAACCGAATTGATTGATGACCAAGGTTGAGGCTAATGCAATGCATTGATGTGAAAACGTGCCCTCCATTAGAGGAAGAAGCCCTCGTCTACTATGCAAAGTACAAAAGTCATCGCAAGACCATCTATTCACCATTGAAAAGGGACATCGCACGTTAAATGACGCAGGATGTTAAGGAAGCCTATTAGAGAACTCATATAGGAACTTATGACTAGATAGCCTTGAAAAATAGACTCTAAGCATAACCACCACCTCGAGCCGACACCACTGAGGCGGACACCATAGCCTTCCATGTGACGAATATGTGGTAGATGCCAAGGCCCCCGAGACGGCACTTCTAGTTGGGGACGACACTATAGAGCCACTACCATTGGTCTGACAATTTTTTTTGCAAAAAGGAGGGTCTCCCCGGCCTCTGCATCAGATTGATGCATATGGCCATCTTATTAATAAAAAAAGAAAATTTCAACAAGGTTTTAACGTCTTCAATTGAAAAAACTGAAAAGAAAGCTCACACAGAGCCAAAAAGGCTAGAAACACAAACTAGCCAAATAGACGACGCCACAACCGGTTGGTTAAAGCGAGATAGGTAAACTAATTGCCTATCCTATTACATGACCGCCATCGAAACCGGTTGAAAATATCCCGAGCTACCATCTCACAACGGATAGATCCAGTAACCAAATGCTCCCTGGCCTCCACCAGAGTGAGTAGCGATCACGAACGGATCACTGTCGTGGCTCGGAAAATAACCTGCAAAAAGTGAATACGTGATGTTCTGTTAAAAACCAAATCATTTCTGCAATTCCAGATAGTCCACAGCAAAGCGCAAACTCCAACACGAATATGTCTCGCTAAGTCAGGCTCAATCCCATCAAGCCATGTCCCAAATAACGTGTTGATAGAATTCGGTGAAGTAATATTAAAAGCAATGTGGACCGTCTGCCAAAGAACTTTGGCTAACGGGCAATCAAGAAAGAGGTGTTTGATCGTTTCATCCCGATCACAGAAACTACACCTAGTAGGTCCTGTCCAATTACGCTTTATCAAGTTGTCCTTAGTTAAAATAACTTGTTTATGGACAAACCACATAAACACTTTTATTTTCAAAGGAACCTTGACAACCCAAACATGCTTGGAGGTAGGAATGGAGCTCGAATTAGTAACATCAATGTACATTGATTTAACTGTGAATACTCCAGACCTAGTCAGTTTCCAACGTAATTCATCGGGTTGTTGAGAAAGCTGAACCTCCATCAGTCTCGTAACTAGACAGAGCCATTCTTCCCAACGATTGCCCGCGAGCGACCGTCTGTACTGAATATTAAGGGGGGTAGATTGAAATACCGTCGCAACGAACACCTCACGTCGTTGAACAATACGATATAAAGACGGATATGGAATGGCCAAGGGTGTCTCTCCGAGCTAAGTATCCTCCCAGAAATGCGTACTAGCACCGTTGCCAATAAAAAACTTTGTCCTATGAAACAATGATTGTTTGACTTTCATCAGTCCTTTCCAGAAAGGCGAGTCGGTCGGCCTGACTGTCACCTGGGACAAAGTTTTTGTCTGAAGGTACTTGCTACGAAGGATTTGCTCCCATGTGGCATCAGTCTCAGTGGACAGCTTCCACAGCCACTTATTGAGAAGGCATCTGTTCTTAACTTCAAGATTTTCAATACCAAGACCCCCTTGGTCTTTCGGTCTATAGATGATATCCCATTTAGCTAGCCGGTATTTTCTTTTTAGCTCATCACCCTGCCAAATGAAACGCGATCGATAAAAGTCCAGTCTTTTCCTGACACCAACTGGTACTTGAAAGAAAGATAAGAGAAACATAGGCATACTCATGAGCACCGAATTTATCAGAATTAACCGGCCTCCGTATGACATGAGGTTGCCCTTCCAGCAACTCAGTTTCTTCTCAAATCGGTCTTCGATGCACTTCCATTCTCTGTTTGTCAGCTTACGATGATGGATTGGTATACCTAGGTAAGAGATAGGTAAATCCCCCAACTCGCACCCAAACAATTGCCTATAAGCCTCCTGTTCGTCCTTGGCTCTACCAAAGCAGAACAACTCGCTCTTGTGAAAGTTAATTTTTAACCCGGTCAATTGTTCAAAAAGGCATAACACCAGCTTCATATTTCTCGCCTTGGTCAAGTCATGCTTCATAAAGATGATTGTATCATCAACGTACTGAAGTATGGAAACACCTCCATCAACAAGATGAGGTACCAAGCCACCTACTTGACCATTCTCCTTATCCCTTCCTATCAAAATTGCTAACATATCAACCACAATGTTAAATAGGATAGGGGACATCGGATCTCCTTGTCTTAGGCCTTTATGTGTCTGGAAGTAATGACCAATATCGTCATTCACTTTAATTCCCACACTCCCTTTTTGCGTAAACGATTCAACCTGGCGACGCCAGGCTTCATCAAAACCTTTCATACGCAATGCCTGTTGGAGGAATGGCCATTTGACTTTATCATACGCTTTCTCGAAATCCACCTTAAAAACTACTCCATCTAATTTTTTTGAATGGATTTCATGGAGCGTTTCATGAAGGACTACCACCCCTTCAAGGATGTTTCTGTCCGGCATGAAAGCAGTTTGGGACTGTTGCACCACAGAATGCGCAATCTGTGTGAGCCTATTAGTCCCGACCTTGGTGAAGATTTTGAAACTAACATTGAGAAGGCAGATTGGCCTGATATGCTCAATTCTCACAGCATCCATCTTCTTAGGAAGCAGTGTGATTGTTCCAAAATTCAAGTGAAATAAGTGAAGTTGTCCAGAGAACAGATCATGAAACATCGGTAACAAATCCCCCTTAGTAATGTGCCAGCACTTTTTGTAGAACTCGACCGGGAATCCATCCGGTCCGGGAGCCTTATTGTTTTTCATCTGTGCAATAGCATCTAACACCTCCTTCTCTGAGAACGGGGCAACCAGAATATCATTATCAGCAGCCGATAGTCGAGGCACATCCTCAGTCCTGGACTCATCGAGGGACACACAAATATCCTCCGAAGGTCCAAATAACTGCTTGTAATACTCGGTTATATAAGTCTTTAGGTTGTCCTATCCTAAAATAGTGCCCTCATCTTGTTCAAGCTGAAAGATCCTGTTCTTTCTGTGCTTACCATTAGCAATCAAGTGAAAGAATTGAGTATTCGTGTCTCCTTTGACCATTTTGCGGACCTTAGCCCGCAATGCCCACTTCAATTCTTCTTCACGGAGAAGTTCTTTCAACCTCTTCTCCGCCTCAGTTTTAACCTGAAGCTCTGCTGGCAGCAAAATTGTGGTTTCGGCCTTTATGTCTAGGGTCTGATTAAGAGAAAGGAGCCTGTCCTTTTCAATCTTATACACCCCACTAAGGTGCTTAGCCCACCCTCGTAAGAAACTTCTCAAATACCTAATCTTATTCTGCCAACGCTCGACAGAAGTCCTACCTCCTGCACCCTTAGACCATTCCCTGGCAATCAGGTCCAAGAAACCTTCGCGTTTGAACCAGGCCATCTCGAAGGAAAAGGTGTTTTTTGTTTCCCATGTGGTTCGACTCCCCATGAGTCCACGAACAAGGGTGTGTGATCGGATATTCCACGCGAGAGTGCTTGAACCGTTACAAGCGGGAACTTCTGTTCCCACTCAACGCTCGCGAGAACTCGATCAAGCTTTTCATAAGTCCGGTTTGGCATAGCATTACCCAGGTAAACTTTCTACCAGAAAGCTCTATCTCCCTCAGATCCAAGCTTTCAATAATGGTATTGAACATAAACGACCACCTGCTGTCAAAATTAGCATTATACTTCTCCTCTCTCCTCCTAATGATATTGAAATCACCCCCAACTAGAATTGCAAGTTGCTCAGACCCACAGATTCGAACAAGGTCCGCCAAAAACTCCGGTTTAAGCTCGGGTTGTGCGGCACCATAAACCGCCACCAAAGCCTAGTTGAAACCATCAGCTTTAGACCTGACTCGAAACTTAACCGCGAAGTCGCCCATCACTACACTACGGAGTTCAAACGAATCGCATCTCACACCCAGCAAGATACCACCCGATCTTCCTTGTGGAGGGAGACAATGCCAATCGAAATCAACACCACCCGCAAGAGAGAAAAGAAACTGGGGCGCAAAGTTTTCTCGACCAGTTTCCGATAGAGCAATAAAATCTAAACGATGCTCCAGAGATTCCTCAGCAAGAAACCTTCTTTTAGCCAAGTCTTTCAGACCTCTGCTATTTCAAAAGATTCCTTTCATAATTCATCATGAAATTTTTTGGTACTCCGAATCCTAGCACTCCTACGAACTCCGCCGCGTTGTCAAATAGAGCGGAAGCTCATTCGGAACACATGTCCAGTGATGGCCTGGTGGTTGCGCTCAGCACGCGATGGCCTAGTGGGTGCGTCACGGGTTCGAATCCACCTGCAATTTCTTTTCAACTGATGCATTTCTGGGATCCCATATTTTCTAGAGAACGATTAGTAATATGAAAGGCATGAATGTAGACGGCAGACCATGTGGTGCGAGCATTTCCCAAATATTCTCGAATGGGGTAGGCCGTAAATTTTCTCTAGATTCCTGGAACAACAGTGTATCATTTTTTAGGGAAAGTGTTGCATTTCATTCTAAAGTCAGGACGAGCTCCGCCGCGTTAGTGAGTTGAAATGTGTTAAAATTGTGATACGCGTCTTGACTTTCAGTTCTAAGTGACTCCCTTTGTAAGAGATGTTCCTGAAGTTTCAACTGTTGTCATAGGCGGTCGAGTTGTGTGAGCTCCTTATCTGAGACTTTCATAACGCGGGAGCACTGGTAGAAAAAGGGGCTTCCATACGCCGTCATTAGTCCCCAACAGAACCGAACCGCGACCAAAGGGCTCTTTAGTCGCGGTTCGGGAGAAGGCTCGCGACCAACTACCTGGGCCCCCGCGTTCGGTCGACAGCTGGCCGATGGGAGGGTCTTTAGTCCCGGTTGGCCAGGCCAACCGGGACTAAAGGCCCATCCAGCTGGCGGACGGGAGGCCTTTAGTCCCGGTTGGCCTGGCCAACCGCGACTAAAGGCCCATCCCTATATGTACTCAGCTCACTCCACTTCACTCAGCTCATCACACTTCACAATTTTCAGAAGGTGGTGGTGGGGTGGTGATGGTTTGCTTTTGGTTTCTCCTATGCACACAAGGTGTTTGATGAAATGCCCGAGAGCCTGAAACAAGCCACACTTGAGCTTTCTCATTTATTTTTCCTTCGCGATCGCGGTTAGCAACTCGAACCTTTCATGTGTCATTGATAAAATACGCATGTGTGTAGTTCATTGTTTAATTAGTATTATTTCTAGCTACTTAGTTTAACAAATGCATGATGGTTAATTATATACTTTATATAATAATAATGCAGATGAATCGGCAATGGATGTACGGTTCCCGACTCTCCGGCGAGTTCACTACGGGTTTGAAAGATTTCCTCGTAGTGGCAAATGCGAACAGGCAGCAAGGTTTATTATCTGTCCATGTGCTGTCTGTAAGAATGATAAGGGTTACTCCTCGCCAAGAAGAGTTCACATGGACCTGCTTATGCATGGTTTCATGCCAAGCTATTATTGTTGGACCAAGCATGGAGAAAGAGGGGTCAGAATGGAAGACGATGAAGAAGGGGATGATATCGATGACAACTATCGTGATCATTTCGGTGATACTTTCATGGAGGATGATGCTGAAGGTGGGGAAGGGTTAGGTGAAGGTGAAGAAGAGGCACATGATGAGCCCGCTGATGATCTTGGTCGGACCATTGCTGATGCACGGAGACGCTGCGAAACTGAGAAGGAGAGGGAGAATTTGGATCGCATGTTAGAGGATCACAAAAAGTCGTTGTATCCAGGATGCGATAATAGTCTGAAAAAGCTGGGCTGCACACTGGATTTGCTAAAATGGAAGGCACAGGAAGGTGTAGGTGACTCATCATTTGAAAATTTGCTGAAAATGTTGAAGAATATGTTGCCGAAGAATAACGAGTTGCCCGCCAGTACGTACGAAGCAAAGAAGGTTGTCTGCCCTCTAGGTTTAGAGGTTCAGAAGATACATGCATGCATTAATGACTGCATCCTCTACCGCGGTGAATACGAGAATTTGAATGAATGCCCTGTATGCACTGCATTGCGTTATAAGATCAGAGGCGATGACCCTGGTGACGATGTTGAGGGCGAGAAACCCAGGAAGAGGGTTCCCGCCAAGGTGATGTGATATGCTCCTATAATACCACGGTTGAAACGTCTGTTCATGAACAAAAAGAATGCCAAGTTGTTGCGATGGCACAAAGAGGACCGTAAGTCCGACGGGCAGTCGAGACACACCGCTGATGGAACGCAATGGAGAAAGATCGACAGAGTTTTCAAAGATTTTGCAGCTGACGCAAGGAACTTAAGATTTGGTCTAAATACTGATGGCATTAATCCTTTTGGCGAGCAGAGCTCCAGCCATAGCACCTGGCCCATGACTCTATGCATCTACAACCTTCCTCCTTGGTTGTGCATGAAGCGGAAGTTCATTATGATGCCAATTCTCATCCAAGGCCCTAAGCAACCCGGTAACGACATCGATGTGTACCTAAGGCCATTAGTTGAAGAACTTTTACAGTTGTGGGCGAAACCTGGTGTACGTGTCTGGGATGAGCACAAAGGAGAGGAATTTGATCTACGAGCGTTGCTTTTTGTAACCATCAACGATTTGCCTGCTCTCAGTAACCTTTCGGGACAGACAAATAAGGGATACAATGCATGCACGCACTGCTTACATGAGACTAAAAGTGTACGTTTGGTTAATTGTAAGAAGAACGTGTACCTGGGTCATCGTCGATTTCTTCCCCGAAATCATAACGTAAGAAAGAAAGGCAAGCATTTCAACGGGAAGGCAGATCACCGGCCGAAGCCTGCGGAACGTACTGGTGCTGAGATATTTGATATGGTCAAGGATTTGAAAGTCATCTTTGGAAAGGGTCCTGGCGGACAATCAGTTCCGCGGGGAGTTGACGGGCACGCACCCATGTGGAAGAAGAAATCTATATTTTGGGAGCTAGAATATTGGAAAGTCCTAGAGGTCCGCTCTGCAATCGACGTGATGCATGTTACGAAGAATGTTTGCGTGAACCTGCTAAGCTTCTTGGGCGTGTATGGGAAGACAAATGATACAAAGGAAGCACGGCAGGACCAGCAACTTTTGAAAGACCCAGATGACCGGCATCCGGAATGGTTTCAAGGTCGTGCCAGCTACGCTCTTACCAAAGAAGAGAAGGTCATTTTTTTTGAATGCCTGAGCAGTATGAAGGTCCCGTCTGGCTTCTCGTCGAATATAAAGGGAATAATAAACATGCCGGAGAAAAAGTTCCGAAACCTGAAGTCTCACGACTGCCACGTGATTATGACGCAATTGCTTCCGATTGCTTTGAGGGGGCTCCTACCGGAAAATGTTCGAGTAGCCATTGTGAAGCTATGTGCATTCCTCAATGCAATCTCTCAGAAGGTAATAAATCCAGAAGATCTACCACGGTTACAGAACGATGTGGTCCAATGCCTTGTCAGTTTCGAGTTGGTGTTCCCACCATCCTTCTTCGATATTATGACGCACCTCCTGGTCCACCTAGTCGAAGAGATTTCCATTCTCGGTCCTGTATTTCTACACAATATGTTCCCCTTTGAGAGGTTCATGGGAGTATTAAAGAAATATGTTCGTAACCGTGCTAGGCCAGAAGGAAGCATCGTCAAGGGCTATGGAAATGAGGAGGTAATTGAGTTCTGTATTGACTATGTTCCTGACCTTAAACCGATTGGTATTCCTCAATCGCGGCACGAGGGGAGACTAAGTGGAAAAGGCAAGATCGGAAGGGATACCACGATATGTATGGACGGTCATTCTATGACTGAAGCACACCACACAGTCCTGCAAAATTCCAGCTTGGTGGCTCCGTACTTCGAGCAATACAAGAATATTTTACGCTCGGACAACCCGGGGAAGCCTGAATCCTGGATTAGAAAGGCCCACATGGAGACTTTCGGCAGTTGGTTGCGAAAACATTTCATGAATGACAATGATGTTGGAGATCAGCTGTACATGTTGGCCAAGAAACCATCTTCGACTATAACGACTTTTCACGGGTACGAGATAAATGGGAATACATTTTACACCATCGCCCAAGATAAAAAGAGCACCAACCAAAACAGTGGTGTCCGCTTTGATGCAGTAACCGAGAATGGGCAAAAGGTCACATATTATGGTTACATAGAGGAGATATGGGAACTTGACTATGGACCCTCCTTTAAGGTCCCTTTGTTCCGGTGCAAATGGTTCAAGCTAACAGGAGGTGGGGTAAAGGTGGACGAGCAATACGGAATGACAATGGTGGATTTCAACAATCTTGGTTACCTTGACGAACCATTCGTCCTTGCCAAAGATGTCGCTCAGGTTTTTTATTTGAAGGACATGAGTAGCAAACCGAGGAAACGGAAAGATAAGAAAACGATCAGTACATCATGCGATGATCCAAAGCGCCACATTGTTCTTTCAGGGAAAAGAAACATCGTGGGAGTGGAGGACAAGACAGACATGTCAGAAGATTATAATATGTTTGGTGAAATTCCGCCCTTCAAAGTGAACACTGACCCAAGCATTAAGTTAAATGATGAGGATGCTCCATGGATACGGCACAATCGTAAGCAAGCAGGGACGTCCAAGGGAAGAATTGATGTGTAATAATGTATAATTGTACCAAACTTTGTATTTGGTCGATGAACTGAATGATGTATCAAACCTTTTGTCAAACCTTCAAGGGATTTCAAGATTTTAAAATGAATTAGTTTTATTTTTCTGATTTTTTTGATATATAATTGTATTTTTAAGATTTTAAAATGAATTAGTTTTATTTTTCTGATTTTTTTGATATATAATTGTATTTTTAAGATTTTAAAATGAATTAGTTTTATTTTTCTGATTTTTTTGATATATAATTGTATTTTTAAGATTTTAAAATGAATTAGTTTTATTTTTCTGATTTTTTTGATATATAATTGTATTTTTAAGATTTTAAAATGAATTAGTTTTATTTTTCTGATTTTTTTGATATATAATTGTATTTTTAAGATTTTAAAATGAATTAGTTTTATTTTTCTGATTTTTTTGATATATAATTGTATTTTTAAGATTTTAAAATGAATTAGTTTTATTTTTCTGATTTTTTTGATATATAATTGTATTTTTAACATTTTAAAATGAATTAGTTTTATTTTTCTGATTTTTTTGATATATAATTGTATTTTTAAGATTTTAAAATGAATTAGTTTTATTTTTCTGACTTTTTTGATATATAATTGTATTTTTAAGATTTTAAAATGAATTAGTTTTATTTTTCTGATTTTTTTGATATATAATTGTATTTTTAAGATTTTAAAATGAATTAGTTTTATTTTTCTGATTTTTTTGATATATAATTGTACTTTTAAGATTTTAGAACTAAAAATATGCGACCACGGACCTTTAGTCCCGGTTGGGGAGGCGGACCGGGACTAAAGGGTGCCCTTTAGTCCCGGTCCGCCTCCCCAACCGGGACTAAAGGGTCGGTCTGCGCGGGAAAGAAAGCGGCGCGAAACACCTTTAGTCCCGGTTGGGGAGGCGCACCGGGACTAAAGGCCACCTTTAGTCGCGGTCCTCCTCCCCGACCGGGACTAAAGGTCCTACTATATATATAACGCTTGGCAGTTCGCCTCCTCATTCTCTCCGACCCGACGCCCCGACGCCCCGACGCCCCGACGCCGACGCCCCGACGCCCCGACGCCGACGCCCCGCCTCGCCGTCGCCGCGCCGTCCCCGCGTCCCCGGGCCGCCGTGAGCTCCTCCTCCTCCCTTCCCCCTCTGTCGTCGGCGCCGTCGCCCCGCCTCGCCGTCGCCGCGCCGTCCCCGCGCCGTCCCCGCCTCGCCGTCGCCGCGCCGTCCCCGCGCCGTCGCCGCGCCGTCCCCGCGCCGTCCCCGCCTCGCCGTCGCCGCGCCGATGTGAACAGAGAAGAAAAAAGAAGAAGAAGAAAAAACAAGAAAGAAAAAGAAAGAAGAAAAAAGAAAGGAAAAAGAAAAACAAAGGAAGAAGAAAAAAAGAAAAAAGAAAACATAAAAGAAAACATAAAAGTGCATAATTAAAAGTGCAAAAATGGTGGTATAAAAGAAAACAGAAGAAAAAAGAAGAAGAAAAAAAACAAGAAAGAAAAAGAAAGAAGAAAAAAGAAAGGAAAAAGAAAAACAAAGGAAGAAGAAAAAAAGAAAAAAGAAAACATAAAAGAAAACATAAAAGTGCATAATTAAAAGTGCAAAAATGGTGGTATAAAAGAAAACAGAAGAAAAAAGAAGAAGAAAAAAAACAAGAAAGAAAAAGAAAGAAGAAAAAAGAAAGGAAGAAGAAAAACAAAGGAAGAAGAAAAAAAGAAAAAGAAAAAGGAAGAAGAAAAACAAAGGAAGAAGAAAAACAAAGGAAGAAGAAGAAAGAAAGAAAAAAGAAAAAGGAAGAAGAAGAAAGAAAGAAAAAAGAAAAGGAAGAAGAAGAAAGAAAGAAGAAAGGAAAGAAGAAGAAAGGAAAGAAGAAAGAAAGAAGGAGAAAGGAAGAAGAAGAAAGAAAGAAGAAGAAAGGAAAAAGGAAGAAGAAGAAAGGAAGAAGAAGAAAGAGGAAGAAGAAAGAAAAAAGAAAAAGGAAGAAGAAGAAAGAAAGAAAAAAGAAAAAGGAAGAAGAAGAAAGAAAGAAGAAAGGAAAGAAGAAGAAAGGAAAGAAGAAAGAAAGAAGGAGAAAGGAAGAAGAAGAAAGAAAGAAGAAGAAAGGAAAAAGGAAAAAGAAGAAAGGAAGAAGAAGAAAGAGGAAGAAGAAAGGAAGAAGAAGAAAAAAAGAATTTTTACTTAAAAAATCTTATTTTTTAATTCCTCCTCCTCTATGTCCCCTTAATCTTATTTTTTAATTCCTTTACACTTAAAGAATTTTTACTACATGCAGGAGTGACATATGGCGGACGACAGAACCGAGCCGCTTAGGGATCCGGAGGCTGAACGTTATTTAATGGGCATCATCAACAACGAGATTCCTTATGTGCCGGGCTCAGAAGATGAGCAACAAGAGGATGATGTAGTCTCTTCTTATCTGAACCTTGCCGGTGACGATGATCAAGAAGGTGAAGGAACGGACATTGTCGACGGAGGTCAACCGTCAACAACCGACAATCTCCAATTGCAAGTAGCAACAACCACCTCCGGCGAGGTATTTATATACATTGAGAGCCTCTCGTGATACAAACTTACTGAAATGTGAATACATATGTATTAACGCGCGCGACTCTCTTTCTTTTTTTAGCCGTCCGGATCCGGATCGAGTACGACAAAGCATCGTGGCAAATCCAAGGCGATGAGAACAGGAGAAACATATGCCATTGAGTCTGTCAGTGAAACTGGCAAGCCCCTACAGCACACCTCAAAGTTTGTCAACCAATGCGGAGTCGTTGTTAGAGACAACGTCTCGATCACCGTCCAGGAATGGAATGAGCCAAAGAAGGCACGTCTTGGTTTCAGTTTTGTCGACAAGAGAACGAAAAAGGATTGCTGGAGAAAGCTTATGGAACATTTCATTCTACCTCCGGAATACAACAAAGTCGATGAATTCGGTAACGAGGTTCCGGGTGGACGTCAGAGGAGGAGGCTAGTTAAAGAGTTCGCTCTTCAGAAGATGGCCGATGCATTCCGGAACTTCAAGAAAAATTTAACCCGTGACTATGTCAACAAGGGCAAGACTCCGGATTTCAATGGACAACATGAGAAACTGAAAGATGATTGGCCAGAATTTGTGAGGCAAAAGCAATCGGACCATTTCAAGGAAATATCGAAAAAAATAAGGATAATGCGGGTAAGAAAAAGTACCATCATGTTATGGGGCCAGGAGGATACCGCATTGCGGACCCTAGGTGGCAGAAGATGGAGGAGGACCTGAGGGTGCGAGGAATCCCTCTAGGTACAGAGGGATGGGACCCAAGGGCCAAAAGCTGGTGGTACGGGCATGGGGGTCGCTAGACCCGGAGACAGGGGAGTGTGTTCACCGGCATCGACACTTTGCTCCGACCCAAGCCCTTATTGACGCAATGACCCAAGCTCAAGCGGGCTTGATCAAGTTCAACAGAGAGAAAGACGCACTGACTTTAGCCCTCGGGAATGATGAACACGGAGGACGTGTACGAGGCAAAGGCAAAGTGACGTGGAAAGTAGGGTTTTCCCAGGACAATGACCCGTACGGTTACAGAAGCCGTAAGAGAAAGACGGACCGGGATGCAGATCTTATGACGAAGTTTGCATCGGAACTCCATGAGTTGAAGCAGACCGTGCATGTACTAATGAAAGAAAAATCGGCTGCAGGGCCGCATGAAGATCATGAAGCGGATCGCGAAAGCCAGCAGCGGAGAAGCAGCGTGGCTTCCACGGATGCCCCGCCTTGTGCTAGTGCACCGATGATCGAGACTCGTGCACCGGAGCCTCACTACCCCGTGGATGATGTAAAGGAGATGAAAGACTGTGATCTGCATTATCCCGTGGGGAAAATTTCCATGAAGGTAGCTAGCGGCAGTGCTTTACCCTGTACACCTGGAGCACTCCACCACAACAACCCCATTGCATATGGCTATGCTCGTGTCACGGTGGAAGACATAGTCCAAGGGTTTGAGGACCTCGAGATTGACAAACCTACATCCGAAGGGGAGAGAAGACTTGGAGATGTCAAGCGCCAGTACATTCTATGGAAAAAGAAGTACATAGTGTTTCCAGGCGAGGCGCCAAGGCCAGCAAGTCCACCCCCCTCCGATGGTGGTGGTGGTGGTGGTGGCGGTGGTGGCGGTGGTGGTGGTCGTGGTGGTTCACCTACACCTCCTTCACGCCATTCGACGCCGTCCCCCGATCCACAACATCCGGCGGGTACGACGCCCCCCAATCCTCCTCTGGCGGGTACGACACCCCCCAATCCACCTCCGGCGGGTAAGCAGACGCCCCCAATCCACCTCCGGCGAAGAAGCAGAAGCAGGCGGACAGCAAGGAAACCCGCTCCTGGACTATTAACCCGGACCCTTATGTACCTAAGACCACAAGGGTACCGGAGCCATCACTGAAGCCTCTCCTCCCAAGGCCTGGGGAACTTAGTGATGCTGACCTCACATTGGCCGCGGCTGCTGATTATGAGAAATGGAAGGCGGATATGAAGGCCAAAAAACAGCCTGAGCCCAAGCAAGTATTCACTGAGAAGCAAAAGAAGTGGGCTAAGGATTTTTTGACGACACCGTCCCAAGCCGAGCTGAATATGCCTGACGACTATGGACATGAACTTCGTAAGCAAGCAAAAATGTTGAAGGAGGAAGAAAGTCGTAAAAAAAGCGGGAAACAAGTTGACCAGCTCGGGATGCAGAAGAAACAATCGATCCCCCCGCTCATAGTGAAAGCCGGTCCGGAAGAGGACCCCGAGATCATAGCAGCTGCGGCAGCACTTGGATTGACTGTAGCGGGTGCCATGCAACAAGCGTCCGAGATGGGTTTGACTCTTCGTGCCTGCTTAGACCTTGAGGATGCGCCTGTAGGTGAGATAGCATTCCAATATGTGCGGAAGGGGCCTCTCGTCGAGCCTGAGCAGGAAAATAGTCTATCACAACAAATGCGAAATCTGCTACGTTGGTACAAGCAATTCATATCATGGGCCGACAAAGAATATGTTTATGCGGATGTTACAGAACAGCATCACACCAAACGGTACTCTGTAGAAATTCATATGAGTGAATTGTTCCAGCTGTTCAATCTGCGCGCCCTCGACAAATCTATGCTGAGTTGCTACGTTCTGTAAGTGATTTATTTCTACCTCATCTCGTTCTTCATTATTGCCTGCACTATATATATATATATATATATATTGTCCTAACTATATTGTTTGGTACGCTATTATGCAGAATGAAGATTTGGGAATGCAAAATAAGAAACATCCATGATGTTGGGTTCATTGACCCACATATCGTTAATGGACATGTGTTAAAACATCACCCCAACGACGTGGAGAAAGACCTGTACAACTTTCTTACAAAGCATCAACTCAAAAGTCATATTCTATTTCCTTACCATTTTGGGTGAGTGTTTTCTCTCTTGTGCCCATTCTCTTTTGTTTACTCCATGCATGGTATGTCTAATCGATGAGTTATGCATGACTGTGCATGTAACGTGTCCGCAGGTTCCACTGGATTCTGCTAAATATTGAACTTCACACCTCCACAGTTCTAATCAGCGACTCTAAGGATTCGGATCCAAAGCATTGGGCCGACATGAGAAAAATGCTGAAAAAGTAATTATTTTCAATCATTTGAGCTCTATATCGATCGGTCTCTTTCGTTCATTTCCTAATATCAACTAACTAATATAACTCCCTTATTCATTTGATTTTCTTTGCCCTGTAGGGTTTGGAGACGGTTTTCAGAAGAAATTGTCGGTGAATTCAAACATGAGCTAGATTTCAGAAAGTTAGTTAATGTGGATCAGCAGCCACCGGCGACCGATCTATGTGGATACTATGTTTGTGAGAACATCCGGAGAGAAACCACTGAGCGGAAGGAATCAGCTAGCGTGCGGAACGCGAGGGATAACTTGCGGAGGAGGCTTAGTCCAGAAGCTCGCTTCCGATCAATTCAAGAAGAATTAGCAGGATTTTTAATGAGGGAAGTCATCGATCCTAAAGGACAACACTATACCGAGGACGTAGAAATTTATATGCCTACCCGAGATTGAAACTTGTTCGAAGTTGTATATGGTCATCCATCGTAATTGTGTATGGAAACTTGTTCAAAGTTGTATATATATATTATATATTCCTCTTGAATTCTTCTTGTTTGAAATTTCATATGCATGTATATATATAGTAGCATAGAATATGTGTACTGAAACTTCATCAAAAATAAAATAAAACACAAAATAAAATATAAAACAAATAAAACAATACAAATTAAAAAGAAACCAGGTTTAGGGGGGCTAAAACCCTAAACCTGCGGAGGAGGCCTTTAGTCCCGGCTGGCCACGAGAGCCGGGACTAAAGGTCCTCGGCCCCGACGGACCACGTGCGACCACGTGGCGGGCCTTTAGTCCCGGTCAGCCACAAGAACCGGGACTAAAGCCTTTTGTCGCGGTCCGGAAGAGCCGCGGCTAAAGAGGGGGGGGGCTTTAGTCGCGACCCTTTAGTCCCGGTTGCACAGCCGGGGCTAAAGGCTGTTGCGAACCGAGTCGTTGAGGATACCTACTGTTGTGGTATGGGATCTGTTTGGGTGATCTCCTCCCATGATACCTTGGTAACGCACGAGGAGATCATCACATAAACATTACTGAGAGTCGACACACTGAAATGAGAGTTCTTGAAGAGAGCCTCAACGGACTGAAAGTCAACACACATATCCTAATAAATTAGCCAAGTAGGTTAGCAATGAATAGAATAGAAGTATTGTTTCATACCTATGTTATTTTTTCACTGCGTGTTGAAATGTGTTAGCACCGAACTCGAGGTTATGGCTTCCCTCAATGACGCAGCTCCCGTTAGGGTCGACTACCCGGTCGAGGAGGAGCGCGCCAGCGAGGTCTACTTGGTGGTGCTCCTTCAGGCGAACCCGCAGCTCATCAATGAGAACCACGCGGTCTACGAGTACATCCAGTCAGAGATGAAGGTTGAGGGCATCCGCGAGATGATGGTCCATCTCCGTGCTGGGCAGACGAAGTGTTTTAAGGAGCTGGCCAAGCAGTAAGCATCACCTAAGGAGAGCGATGGCCTGGTGCCATTGAGTCTGCCGACCGCCGGTACCGACGATGCTTGCTCTTCCACTTGGGGGTTGGGGGGGGGGAGGGTGGGGAGGGGAGATTCCCACCTGTTCCGAGTATGATCATTGTCTTCTCCGACTACAACTCAGAGTAGTCTAGTCAGATAGTTTGACCTTGATATAATGATGTAGTTATGTAGCTGCTGATGTTGACTCGGAGTGGCACTTGTGATGATTTTGGGTATATGAGTCATCAATGCTTATGTGGCTTATGTTACATACTTACATATGTTATTTTTAACTTGGGTTGCTTCTTTAAATCTTATTCTCTTTCTTTGTAGATGAAGTGATATGTGGTGTATAGAAGTACATGTCCAGGAGTCTATGATTCATGGCCTTCATACAATGAACAAGTGATTGGTTTAAAAGGCTACTCCTTTGAATCGGTCAATAGTAGGGAGGAGGCAAAGAATGATTACTCCAAGTATGTGCTCAAAGAGAACAGCAATCATGAAGTAGGCGATGGTGCAGGCCAACTTATCAGGTTGAGTGGGTTTATGAACTTGATAATACTCTTCCTGTTCTTCCTAATTGTGGGGTTGCTTTTATGATGTGATCATATGAAACATGCATTGGCCACATTGTTGTTTACTGAGGAGACACTCCATAAGTGCATGGATAAACCCGGGTACATATGAACCCACTTTGAAAAATACAATTTTAAATGCTAAAAAAATCTGAAAAATTGCACGGGCACGTCTTCATGTTCTATGTGCGTGCATCAAGTTTCATAGAAAAATAACTTTTTTGTGGCCTGTGCAAAAAAGGCAAAAAAATATGTTGTGGAACACTATTTAGAAGCACTGAAATTTGTCTTTTTTACGAAGACAAAATAAAAAGACTTTTTTCCATAAAACTTTGTGCCACGTACACACATTCGCGAACATGTATGCGTGATATTTTCTTTTGAATTTTTTGATATTTTAAAACATGCTTAAAATGCATATTTTTTTGAAAAATGGGTGCATATGCCCATGGGCTCAGGGGGTGCCCTCTCGGAGACACTCGTGCTAAGTAACTACTTGTGACATCAAATTTAGATTGTGTGGGCCATATATGATACTTTTGTGAGTTTGTTGTTATGTATGTGGTCCTTAGAGAGTATACACATTTATGTATGTGATTCTTATTGAATATTACTATTATATCTATTTGCCGCAAGGTTATATTGAAAAACAATTAGGAACCGGGCTGACAATGTCTTTTGAAGAGAGGAGCACTCGCCAATGATATCTTTTCTGAGAATTACTCTCGGAAACAAGGTCACATGGCGGGTGTTGGCAGGTTGGCTGACTATTTGCCGAGAACCTGAAGATGGAACTCGGCAAAAGGAAGCACTTGGGGAGTTGCTCGTGTATGTAAGCTAAGATCTTGGTGACGGCTCTCGGAAAAAGGTGACACGTGGCAGTAGCTGGGGAGTTGCTGGTGCTAGGTAAGGCAAGAGTTGACACCTGGCAAATAGGAAGGTGTTTGACGAGTTCTCCTTGGAGTAGTCGGCAAAACCTGGCGGCGCCGTCCTCCACTCACAGTCATGAAGTCACTTTGTTTTACCGAGAGTACCCATTTAGGTCTCAGTGAAGTTCTGTTTTCTTGAGGGGTGTACGCTGAATGCCTTTTGCCAAGAACTGATCTTGGCAGAGGCTTTGCCCAATTTTTGTGTCCTTCTCCAAGTGTCCTGGGCACTCGACAAAGTAGGCGATTCCAATAGTGGTGTCATCACTCACATGCCACATCTCTAATATAGTAAAGAGGAAATACACTTCAACTGTAAAAGGCCTCCCCTCCTCCTCCTCCTCTGGCGCTCCCGCGGGCGGCAGGGAAGGAACCCTAGCCGCCGGCCACCTCACCACCTCTCTTCTCCTCCTCCTCCCGCCTCCGCCAGAGGGCGCGCCCGGGCGAAGCCCAGCCGGCCCGGCGGCGGTGGGGCGTCTTTATCGCCTTATGCGGGAGGGCTGGCGCGGGCCGGCCGACCTGGATCTGGTCGCGGCGTTCTCGCGGGGCGCCGCGGCGCGGCCCCTCATCGGCGCAGGTGATGGTGCACAGGTGTGCGGGTGGCGTGATGGGCTGCACCTCGGTGGTGCTCGGCTGGTGTGGTGTCGGCGGCGGCTCGATCCAGATCCGGTAGGGGCGGGCTGCGGGCGGTGCGGGCTGCGGGCGGCTTCCTCCGCCGTGGCAACCGGCTGGCGGAGGCGGCGGCGCAGCAATGGCGGCCTCGGCCTTCCCCTCCTCTTCTTCAGCTCCGGGGGGAGGTGGTGGTGTGGGCCGGGGGTCAGGGATGGCTGCCGGCGCCCCAGCCAGAGCTGACCTCACGGCGGCGCGGGTCGCGTTCGGCAACGCTTTGGGGATCAGCCGACGGCTTGTGGTTCCGGTGGTGCGTGCCCGGCGGCTCCGGCGCTTGGAGTTCGCAGGGCGACGCGGGTTGGGCAGCGGCCGGGCGTGGCCGCTGCTCTGGCCATGGGCGGCAGCGTGGGGAGGTCCAGGTGGCCTCCTGGTGTCGTGGCGGCTTCACGGTGGCTCGACGGTTCTGCCCGCGACAGCGGCCGGCTTCACCGGCGTCGGCTCATCTGCGTGCGGACCGTCTCGACCTTCGCTCCATCTCCTCGTCGCCCGGCCGCTACTCTCATCAGAGGGCTGGTCCTCTTCCAGCCGTCGTCCACCGCTCGTCTCGCATCCGGTGCTGCAGGACCGAGCTCATCTCGCACACGGTGCAGCAGGACCGACCTCGTCTCACGCACGGTGCAGCAGGACTGACCTCGTCCCCCTCTCGGTGCTGCAGGACCGAGCTCGTCTCGCGCTCGGGGCAGCAGGACGGGTCGGTGGATGCCAGTTCTGGCCGGCCTATTGGGTCTCGACGCTGGGGTCGCGCAGGGGTGCGAAAGGTGGGACCTTTTCGCTCGTCTCTTTCGTTGGGGTTGCGGCGGGTCTCGGGTGAGGTGGTGTCAAGGTCTTGGATTCTGGGGCGGCGGCCCTGGTGGTGGTAGTGTGGTGCTCTTGGACGGAGCCCGTGCCTTGGCGTTGCCCGGTCAGCATGGCCGTGTGGGCGACGTGGTTGCCGCAGTGTGGCGTTCAGTGGCGGTGAGTGTTGGCCGAGGTGAAAACATGTTCTATCTTCGGACGGACCGGCGGCGGCGAAGATTGTTCCCTTCTTGAAGACGTCGTCGTGGCTCTCATTGCCCGTCATGTGGCTCCATGGCAAACTCTGATCTTTGGATTGGGCGGTGGCGGCGCTCCGGTGTCGTACCCTTCTTGAAGGCGCCGCCTTGGAGCACATGGTTCGTCATATGTATCTTCATCTCGTCGTGGTGGTAGTGCTAGGGGTGATGTTGCTGCGCTCAACGTCTATGTATCTTGCCCTGGATGTGTGCATGTGTTGCGGTGGCGTGTGTTTGTACTGGGTGCTTGATGATCGGTGCTTTATATATAAAGCGGGCGAAAACCTTTTTCAGTAATATAGTAAAGAGAACAACCAATATATATATGATAGACTGGTAGACTAGCAGGTGCGGTTTTATTCATTACACAATTATCCAAGGGTAAAAGAGCCACTGTCTGTTACCTTTCCACATACAATATAGTACCACTAGATCATAAAAGCACGCGTTGCCACTCCCGCCTATCTTGAGAACATTTTTACAAAAGAATGGTAGAAATATCTAAGATGACCTAGAAATTATACTATTTGGAACCATGGCAATTTAGCCATATCTCTAACCAAAGTATTTAGAAAGTATGAAGTAATATGCATCTAATTTAGGGTACATCAATAAGTTATACCGTAGTATGTCATGCCACATAACCAAGATCTTGGTTATGTGTCGAAATTTCAAGATTTACCATGGTTACCGCGTATTTCCGTGCCCTTGGGTAAATCCCCGTGCCGAGCAAAAAGTACAATTTTTTTGAATTTTTTGAATTCAAACGCTTGATTTATACTGAAGTACGTAAGATCTAATTAATGTCATCAGAGTTGGTTCTCACATATTGGTAGCAACCTAGTTCCTGTTTTGAGAGGTCTCTGGTTCGAATGTTCGTTCATTCACTCATTTGAATTCAAAATTCAACTGTAAAATTCGTTCGAAATATTCTCGGTATTTTTCGGTAACCGTGGTAACCATGTTTACCAGTCCCCCTTGGTAAAATTGACACATTCGGTAACCAAAACCTTGCACATAACAGAGCTGGCTACAGGTTATTAGAATGAAGCCATCCAAGTTAACATGACATACAACAGTACTTGTGTAATAAACTCTAAGGATGATCCTAACTAACCAAGGAATAGTTAAACTGATTACAAGCATGCAGGTTGTCATCAGTTGGCGATGTCTGTCTGATACAAGCTGTAGCAGCAAGAATACCAAACACACATGTAGAAAGACTTGAAAAAAAAAACAATGCTAATAGGCAAATTAGGGTTGCAGCATGTTTCGCAACATCAGTGACAGTGAGTATATAGAAATGAGCTGTAATAGCTTACATGGTGCTCAAAGCCCCATCTTAGGAGAATAAATACAGAAAACTCGTGTTCTAAGGTCAACTAAATGAAACAAAGTGCATTCATTAGAACTTCAGCACGACCATTTATTAAATGGTCTACCTGTTAGACCAAACATCCTGAACCTATGGAATACATGTTCTGAAATATTGGGGTTCAATGTATTTCATACTTTGTGCAAAGAGGGAAAGGACTACCAAAAGAAAATGAACACCACAGACCATACTTATGAGCATGTAATCAGTTCTCCAGATTCAGTTGAATTGATGAAATAATACCATGCTATCAGAAGTACTTGCAGCTACTAAGACAACACGTTATGCAAGAAAAAGTCATTCTATATAAATCCGCCATGTCCATGGGTAAGAGCATCTCCAGCCGCGCCCCCAACAGGCCCTCCCCAGGCGTTTTTTCGGCGTCGGCGCCCAAAAATCGGCCCAGTCGCGCCCCCAGGAGCCCCATTTTCTCAGTTTGGGCCAAAACTGGCGCCGGCAGACCCAGGCTGAACCCGGCGCGCTGGGGGGCGCCGGGGCGAGCGGTTTTGGCGCGAAAGCGGATGGGCCCGCCGAGTCCCGGTGCCACCGGTGCCCGAAGGAGCGGCGCGGCGGGCCGAGATCGCCCGCATCCGCTCGTCCCTGACGCATGAGCAGAGGAACGAGCCGCGCTACACCACCGACAGCCACACCCTCTGGACCATGTACTTCCAGCGCCGCCGGAAGAGCAGATCGCCGCCACCAACAGCGTCATCCCCTGCGGCTGCTTCAACGTCGACGGGCGGCGCGAGTGGTGGGGCGTGCCAGGCCGCACCCTCGAGGCCGTCCTCGACCACATCGAGACCGGCAACGTGCCGCGCCTCGAGTACCCGCAGCGGCCGTCCTTCTCTCGCCGCCATAGTAGCTCTTGTACGCCGCGGCGGATGGAGCCGGGGTCGTCCTTGTCGTCGGACTCCGGCTCGCCGGCCGCGCTCCGCCCCGTCAAGTCCGAGCCGGAGGAGACGCCGCTCGGGCGCCGCACCCGCAGCAGCGCCCTCGTCATCAACGAGGGTGCCCGGCCCTCCCCGCCTGGTTCGGCTCCGGGGAGGCGCGCCCTCCACCTGGTCCGGCCGAAGCCTGAGCCGGGGTTGCTCCCGGTGAAGCCGCAGCACGTCAAGATGGCAGCCCCCGACGACGAGTCCGCCCTCAAGTGGGCGAAGTAGGACTACGTCCGGGAGCAGGTCCGCCGCAAGTGCCGGGCGTACGCGGAGCTCCAGGCCCGGCGCCGCGAGCGCGAGGAGGGCGGTGTCATCGTCCCTGACAGAGACGAGGAGGACGAGGCCGGGCCGTCCAGCGCGCCACAGCGCCTCAGCGACCCTGGCCAGGGCTGCAGCAAGGACGGCGCCGGCCCAAGCCAGCCGCGTGGCGACAACGACGATGACAATGACGGCGACGACGGCGACTACACCCGCTTCTACAGACTTCTCAGCATGTAGACGACGGCGATGGCGGCGGTAGTGGCGGTAGCTAGGCGTAGTTTGCGTGTTTTCATGTTTTTTAAACATATTTCAATGAAGTTTCGCGGAGTTCGTGCAAAAGTCGCCGAGTTTGCATATATTTTGTCCGCAACATCGTCGAACCCGGGGCGACCGGTGGACCGACGACGGGGAGGTAGGTCGCCCCCACGCGCCAATCTAGCGCCGGCTCGCCCCAGGGGGCTCTTTTTTGGCGCCGTATGAGGCCGAACGGCTGGAAATGCTCTAAGGTCGGCAACCGGTCATTTACCTCTTCTACTGGTAGTGTGTATGGACGAAAAAATAGGCGTTATCTTCGATCTGGATGCAACTCGATGTTGCGACTAGCCGCCTATCTGGGTGGCTACTGTGCCATCTTCTCGCCTTCCACGGTGTTCCTCGATCCTCGTCAATCAAGAATGTCGCGGTTGGGGAGACAGCAGTTGCCACCGCTGCCACCACCCGCACTCCTGCTAGCCCCAGTTGATAAACAAGAGAAGCGATGGGAGATCAATGGTGAGACATCGGCGGTACCATTGCCTTCCCCTGCCGCCCCTCTGCCTTCTCGATTGGAATAGACGAAGAGATGAGAGAAAAACAGTGAACGAGCCTCGTGTACACAGTTGTAGGCCCGATTAACGTGTTTCAACAATTAAGCCCAACTAACGTCAGAGCGCTCAGGTCACTCTGCAGAGCAGCGACCTATTTACCGTGACGAGAAGGCCTAGTTACGCTAGATAATGGACAGATGAGTACGGTGGGACGACCAAAAAGAATAAGAGATCTGGTGCATTTGGTAACGTAATCGGACGGTTAAGGAGTCTAAATCGCTGTGAGGGCTCCTAGCTAGCTCTGTTTTACTGTTTAGGGCATGTACAGTGATTGATAAGATAGTCTTCTCTTAAGTCTTACATGTAATCTAAAGATGACAAAAAAAAATCTACAATGAAGCATCTCTTAAGCTTATCTTCAATAACTAGTAATTTCTAAAAACGTGGTGAGACGTATTGTGCTAAGAGATCATCTATTATCTTCTTTTAAATAAAAGAAGACAAGCCTTCTCTTATGAGTTCTTTCTCCTTCACCTCATCATTTATCTTACGTGGCACTGCTAAGATAGCACCACTGTACATGCCCTTAGTAAATGTAGCTTAGTACGAGCTCTGGGTACTTAGAGCTAGCATCTACGACCCCGGTTTCCTAATTGGGGCACTTATAGGCCCGTAAAAGTGGCTGGGCACGTCCATGAGGAGTGACTAGGCACACCATATTTCTCCATGTCCACAACCGCAACCCCCATATGTCCGCATGAAAATCCATACAAAGCTTGAAACAACAGAGATCAACATGGCAATGTAGATCGAACTAGAAATATATAGCATAGACACAAAAGCCATAGTTTATCATCCGACATAGTTCTTCGTCGGATAGATTACTACATACAAAATATACTAGCTGCACGGTGCGAGGAAGATTATATATATATCACCATTTCTTGGTCGGCCCACTTGCGGTCACCGAAGCCGCGGTAGTACTCGTCTGTGTAGGCGTCCATTGCGGGAGGAGCGTCATCATCGTCCGTGCTCGTCATGCCGCTGTGCAACACCGAGGAGATGTAGCCAGAGAAGGCGACGGACGATTCGGGCTTGCTTCTTTGTCTGACGTGCCGCCTTGACCTTGGTGGTCTCCTTCTCTATCTCGTAAGGCGCTCTGACGCTTCGATCCCAAACCGGAGCACCTTCGGGTTGTTGCGTCGGAGATGCCAAGTGTCCATACCCATCGACGTCAACACCCGGTGCATGACTTCGCGGAGGAGCTACTCCTCTGGGTTGACATGCATGGATTTGGTACATGGGCAGGAAGGGACGGCCTTCGCCGGCCACTGCGTGGCCTACTGCCTCTTGCAGCGGGCGGCTTTCACCTTTGACTCCGACATCCGCATCCTCTTGGTCGGCACGGGCACAAGCACCCAACGCTGCCTAGAGGAGCTAGGGCCAAAGGGGAAGGGGTGCCCAACACTGAATCTGGAGCAGAGCGGAGCACGACAGGCCATCGTGCTCCGTCGCATTGCCGTGGTGGGCCACTAGGGATAACACATATGACACAGAGCTCGAGCTCGCTCTAGTCTCCACTCACGACCACTCAATGGCGATGCAGAGTGCAAACTCTTTGTGGTTCGACACTTTGCTGCCGGAGACATCCTCCTTCAAGAGGCCGTCGCAGTCAATGGGATCGGAATCGTTGCCGAAGGAGCTACCAGAGCTCGCCATGGTGGAGGGGACGGGACGGTAAGGGAGGGGAGGCGAGATGAATGGGAGGGTACGTACTGCGAGTGAGTAGAGTGGTCGAGAGTGGACACCGAGCTAGGGTTTTGTGGGGTCTTTGTGGGCTCATGACGGGCCATAGTGGGCCACAATCTACGTGGCCGGCGCAACAGGGTGTCCCCAGGCTAGGTATGGGGACTGCCATACATCCCGTACTTTTGGTCTGGATTTTTTCGATCTAGTTGGGTGGCAAAATCCTGACCGTACAGTGATCGGCAGCCCGCACCACTACTAGGAAAAGGCCAACTAATGGCGCACCTAATTTGGCCATTAATGACGCATTAGTGGTGCGCCATTAATATATTTTACTAATGGCGCACCACTGATGCGCCATTAGTATCTGGTATACTAATGGCGGACCTCAGATGCGCCATTAGTAAATACAACAGTGCGCCATTAGTATGCCTCCCAGGGGGCCATGTATACCCAGGTGCTTTGGCATACTAATGGCGCACAACAACAAGATGCATCATTAGTAACTTCGGCATACTAATGGCGCACTGTTTAATGATGCGCCATTAGTATCCTTTGGCATACTAATGGCGCACTGTGATGTGATGCGCCATTAGTATGAATATTAGGGTTTTTTTATTTTTTTATTTTCTGTTTTTTGCACAGGCTACAAAATGTATAATTAGACAAAATATAGACAGCACACATCAACAACAGATTCATCGAATACAATATAGAAGATTAGTCTCTTAATACAATTCATCATATTAGTCTCCGAATACAATTCATCATATTAGTCTCCGAATTGAAAAGACCGAACAAAGATAGAACATTATATTACAAATCTCGAGACCGCGAGTAGCGAGTTTGTCTTCACATTACAAGTCGATATCGATCATCTAAACTACCATCACATAGAAGAGAGCTGCGGTCATCACGATGAGCATCACCACGATGAAACTCGTCTTCATCCGGTTCCTGCAACGCTCCCTCCCCTCTCCCGCTAGATAGCGGGCGTATCTAGATTCGGCCTCGGCCCTAGTGGTGTACCCTTTGTAACTGTTACCGCTGAATCGGTGAACCTGTCTCCGACACTCCTCCTAGTCGTCGTAGACTCCGGGAACCTTACCCTTGTACACGACATACGACGGCATCGCTATGCACTAGCCAAACGAAACGTTAGTACCAATTCACAGACAATACATAAGCAATATATAAGTATGCAACAGAACGATCGGAAGAGAAAAGCAAGACATTAATAGCATCGATTACATCTAAGTTGAACGACTCTCGAAACCAAAGAGACATACTACAAGTTCATTAAAGTTTAATTACAACATGAGCCAATCGATGTTTCAGAACTAGACACAGCATCACTGCTTTCGACTCGACTCAAGGGACCGGAGCGTGGATGAAGCCGCCGTCTATCGTGGGAGTCATGAAATAACGGGCGTTGTCAGCCTGCATTTGTAGCATTGTGTCGATGTCACTGTTGGACGGTTGATTTCTGAGGTAGAACTGCGCCGAGGTACGAAGGACATCTTGATGGATGATTTCCGCAAACTCCGACTGGATGCGAAAGAATTCTTGTCTGATGTCCGTGTCCTGGATTGCCTACACGCTCGCGGCCCAACCTTTGAGTTTACTCGGTAGCAGAAGTTGATGATGGTCCCGTACGATCGCCCACATGTGATGGATGGCGTAGTAGGCACCCTTCTGACCGCCAGACGGCTGCTTGACACAGCAGAACATCGTATTGTGGGAGAACACGTCCTTGCCGTACTTACGAATAGGCCTGGTGAAGGTGCCTCCAGATTTGTCGTAGCCGGGGAGAACATCATCAAGAACCTTCTTGACATTTGTGTAGTCTACGTTCGACTGACGGTCCGGGTCGAAATACGTGGCCATGGAATATTTGGGGCTTAGGAGGATGAGTGTGCAATGTGTGTCACTGCAGAAAACACGGAATGTTAAAAGAAAAACGATCGAAATCTAAGAATTCATATGTTACGGGGCGGTTGAGGGGAGGACTTACTCGGGAAAGTAAGGCACGAGGAAGTTATCCTTATCTTGGTTTGCCAGAATGACGCCTTCGAGGTAAGAACTCGTGACTTGCCGGTCCCCAGCGCTGCCCAAGATCTTGGCACGCATGTAGAAGGGGTCGACTATCACGATGTCCGGGGTCTTGTCGCGAATGATCCGCATCTCCATACTCAGCGAAAATAGCCGAACGAAGGTGTAGTGCAGCGGATGAAGGTTCAACATAGCGTGGATGTCATCAAACCGCAGGACGATCGTACCCCCGATGGAGTTATCCACAAAGCCCTTGCCCTCCGGCACCTTGGCCGCGAAAACCGGGTATGCCACATCCTTCTCTCTGAGACGCCGCTTCTCCAAAGAAAGAACACAGTCATGCAGACTCCGCATAGCACCGGTTGCAGCATCGAGCATATTTCTCGGTAGCATCGGCCTACCCGCCACATGCACCCTCCTCATTAAATTCTCAGGTGAAGGTGGCCCGTCCTGAGCACAGATAGTACTCGGTGCCGGCTGGCTCGCACCCTTGTTAGTCTTTCTTTTGCGTGCCTTCTTCTTCTCCTGTAATGGGACCGAGTTCTGCTCACAGACCGCCTTCTTGAGTGTGTTGGGGCTGATAATATTTCGCACCTCGCCTATCTGAGGCTCGGTGAAGTCGGCAGCTGGAGGGGTCTCCTGAGAGCTGAACGGCAGACGACGCCTGTTGCAACTTGGCTTCTCCATGGTACCAGCTAGATCGCGCACGTCTTTTGTTGGGTTGGGTTCTTGAGAAGGAGGCCCCATGAAGTCGCCATCGTACCCATGATCGGCAAAGTACTGATCGACGTTGCCAAATGTATCGTCGTCATCGTCATTCTGATCCTGTGCCATATGCATGTTTGGATCCAGTGGCATAGGGATGTCCGGCACCGTTGCGGCGGTCTTGCCATGGGGCCGACTTGGCGCCGGCACGACTGGCGGTGTTGTCTTTGGGGTGGTGTCCCCCGCCCCCAAACGAATCTGGATCTTCGGCCAAAGCAGGGGCCAGCTCAGGCAGGTGCTGAGGGTCATCACGTCATCATCATCAGCCCCGACGGGTCGAATCGGAGGTAACAACTCGTCGCAGCCTGGCAGCACCCGAACCAGTTGAACCCTAAACAAGTTGGGTGGCATCTGGGTACCGTGGAACAAGGGGTTGCCCGGTTGAACGATTTTGCCCTTGGCGACATCGACCAACTCGTTGTTCACGAAGTGCAGGAGAGTGCACGGAACGTCGGCGGCGCCCTGCGAAAAAATGTAGGGCGTCAGGGATGCCCAGTCAAAGGCAAGGAGATGAAGTCCTCGGCCGAGAGAGGCTTAATTAGTTACCGTGATGATGGCGTCGAGCTCGTCTAATGTCGAGGCACCGCCAACGGCGGGCGTGCAGTTGACGGAGGGGCCGCTTGCTGCAGAGGTGCCGGCCGGCGTACAACCGGGTGCATTAAGCTCCCGTGCCGGCGTCGGAGACACCAATGCCGCCTCCGTCGGAGACACCAATGGCCCCGCCATCGCGTTCTGCGAGTTGCTGGCCGTGAAGCTAGGAATCGGGGGCGGCCCCTGTTGGCCGCCCGCAATCCACGCACTCAACCCCTCGATCAAGGTAGGCACAATGGCGCCACCTGTGCCTTGAGTTCTTGAACCTCGCGCGCCTGGCTTTCCGAGCTGGTGTTTTTCTCCTTTTGCCCACCAGTGTTATAGTATGACGACCATTTTGTCGACAAGCCTTTGCGGCCACACGACCAGCTGACGTCGGCTTACTGAGCTTATCCTTGTTCTTCATTACATTCAAGGCCCTATTTAGAGTGGTGTCCCAAGGGTTGCTCTTAGTCGACCCGGCGCTACTGCTTTCAGTCGCCTGCGGAAGGAATGTGAACCATTTAGAAATTTGGCTTCATTAATTAGAATGCAACCATATGGAGCTAATTACGCGGGGGTGTATTCCTTACCAGAACAAGCTCAAGCACCCTGGTCTTCGGATCCGTGGTAAGCTCCTTTGTTTTCGGGTCCTTCTTGTACCGGACCCTGACAAAGTTCCTGGTCTGCTTGTCACCGTATTTATCGAAGAGGGGCGGTAGGCCTTGCTCGGCACGGTCCGCCTCCTCCTTGTCCCATATAGGCTCCGCCACTCTGTAACCGCCGGCATCGAGTGTGTGTTCCCCTAAGTTCAGCTCCCGCATTTCTTTCCCCCACTGACTTGATTGGGAGTTTGCGGTGCTCGAGCAATTGATCTTGAAGTCGTTGTAGTCATCTTCGGTGATCGAAGGATTTTTCTCCTTGATCTTCTCATAACTCTCACCTTTCTCGATCATTCTCTTCAAATTTCTTTTCCAAGTAGACAGGGCCTTGCTCATCTTCGTGAGGGCAGCATTGTTCACTTTATTCCCTTTGAGGCTTGTGTTTTCAAATTCAGCGGGGAACCTGTATCGTTCGTGCAGCTTCGTGAAGAGGAGGTTGTGCAAATTCCCTCGGTCAGGATGCCTCAGGTTCTCGGTGTTGATCGAGACGGTGCTCCGGAGAATGCACCCGAGCTGAAGCGAGTACCCCTTGACTATTCGTTCGGGCGTCGTTGAATTCCCGTCGGAGTCCACTTCAGTAATTTCCTCCTTGAGGGTGCGGAGCACGGTCGGGTGCCGGTCCTTCCGTTGCCTCTTCGGTTGGCTGCCATCTGTGCGTGCGCCGCCATCATCAGTAGTGGCATCCTCGGCGGCACCATCAGTGGTGGCATCAGTGGGGTCATCCTCGGCGGTACCATCAGTGGTCTCAGGATCGGTGGGGAAGGCGGCGTCCTCATACAAGTGAGGTTGTTCCTCCATCTCCTGGGACAGCTCCCAGAATGCCTTGCCGCCCGAACCCCCGGCCTCATCGTTGTTGGCCATGTGTCTCTCTAAATAGGAACAAAGTTTGGTCAAAAAGTTGGTTATTGTCAAGGAACAAGATCATGGTCTCATCATTTAGGGTTTGTCGACACCGAGGCATCCTAAAAGCTAAGCTTTTATCATTGAGGGTTTTTCGACGCCGAGGCACCCTAAAAGCCTAAGCTTTCATCATTTCGGTTTTTATCGACACCGAGGCACCCTAAAAGCCAAGGTTGTATAATTAATGGTTTGTCGACACCGAGGCATCCTAAAAACTAAGCTGGGAAGGAGAATTCTAAGTTGGGCCTAATCACTTGGCTCTATTGCCGCCTATGGTTTAATGCAGCTAGAATAAAGGGGCACTTGATCCTACTTAATTAACTACTAAGATACCCCGGCCCATGCATTAGTCAGAAGTACCCCATATGCCCTATTTTTAGCAAAGTCATGCTAAAATTCACGGAAAAATTCAGCATGACCTTTGCTGAAAATAGGACATATGGAGTACCCGAATTTGCCGGAATGGAAGTTAATCGACATTCCAGCAAACTCAAGGGCCTCTCGGGTGGACAAGGCAAAAAAGGCCTCCATCACAACATGGAAAATACATTGGCATGTGAAGAGGTGAAACAATATATGCATCTCCAAGCAGTATCATTCAACATTTTGGACAAACCACTACAAGCAATACTGGATCAGATACAAGAAGAATGTGAGAAAATGCAGACAAATACTAACAGATTGAGGTGTTTAACTTGTGGTGCTCTCTGTGCTATTAACATTTCAAGTCAAAACCTTTTCTGGTTAGTAAGTGTTTCTTGAGCATATGTATGTAGTAAGTGTTTCTGCTCTCAGTGTTTCAGAACACATATTTTAGCTACCTAGTACCAGTGCTATTACCCAGCAGTTAATTAGCTTTTGCTTTTGCTTTTCAGTGCCAAATTCTAGCTAGTACCAGCAAATTAACATCTAGCAGCAATCATTTTCAAATATATATACACTGGACATTTTAATATTAACCTAAGGAAAAATGAATAGTTAGGTTAATTACCCACTGTTAGTTATTCAGTCTGATGCTTTGTTCTACACTTTGATGCAAATTAGTATATAGAAGAAGCTATTTACTAGCAGTACCATATATAAAAGACATTCAGTCTGATGCTATTTACTAGTAGTACTAGCAGTTTTTCTTCTTCTTCAATAATTGTATTGGCCATCAGACTGTATTGGCCATATATAAAAGACATTCAGTCTGATGCTATTTACTAGCAGTAGTAGCAGTTTTTTTTCTTCTTCATTAACTGTACTAGCAGGTTTTTTTTCTTCTTCATTAACTGTATTAGCTATTTACTAGCAGTACTAGCACTTGGATCATATGCTAATGCTACATTGATACATCATCATGCTGGGTAATATTAAACCCAAGCAACTTTATAATCAACCCAAGATACATCAACTACTGCACTGTCCTGCCTAATAAAAACAGTCATGCCAGCATATAGTATATAAATCTGAATTTGTGTTTACAAGAAGAGTGCCCATTGCAATGTAAACCTGAGAACACAACTCACCTCAAGTGCAGGATATAGCAGACACCTACTTCTTCAGTCAAGTGCAGTAAAAGACCGTTTGCAGAACCTGTTTAGTCAGAGTTGAACATTAGAATCCATACTATGCTCTACTATGCTTGTAAAGGAACACTATGACCTCCCTACCATTTGAGTAAGCTGAAGCTTGAGTAAGAAGAAGAAGGAGGAGAACTTACTTGGGCTGATGAACGGCGGTGGTGCGTGGATGAGATCTGGTCAAATCAGGCTGATGCAGCGGCCGTTGTGGAGGAGAGGCGGCGTCGAGGCGGCGTCGAGGCGGCGGGGCAGCGGCGTCGGGGCTGCGTCGAGGCGACGTCGAGGCGGCGGGGCAGCGGCGTCGAGGCGTCGAGGCGGCGTCGGGGCGTCGAGGCGGTGTCGAGGCGGCGTCGGGGCGGCGTCGAGGCGGCGGGGCAGCGGCGTCGGGAGAGGAGAGGGGAAGGGGATCGAGGGCGAGGGCGAGGGAGAGAGAGGGGATAGGTTTGGGCCGGGGAGGAAATATGGATGGGGGCAGCACAATACTAATGACGCACCACCCCTCGGTGCGCCATAAGTACATCCATACTAATGGCGCACCTCACCCTGGTGCGCCATTAGTAGTTTTTTTTTATTTCTGCTCGAGCCAACAGGTTATCTTCCACCTGACCTGATCCACATCAAGTTCCCTCTACTAGGTCGACTGGTCAGCAGCCAGTTCTCACGCTAGGAGGTCCTGGGTTCGATTCCTAGGCTCCACAATTTTTTTATGCATTTAAAATGCTGTTTGATACTTATTTGTGTTTAAATATGTTCAAACTTGTTTAAATCATAACAGTAATATTTTTTTTATAAGACAGTAATAATTTTTTTTTAAATATCATCAAACAGTAATGCCGGTGGAGCGGGGGAGGGTGCGGGGGGTGCGGGGGGTCGGCGGCGGCGGTTGAGTAGGGGAATCGAGGGTGCGGGGGGTGCGGCGTCTTCATGATCATGCCCGTCGTCTGCTCCGGCATCTTCCTCATCATCATGTCCTGCATCTTCTACATGATGACTGTGTACAGCATCACCGTCGTGATCATCTCCTGGGGATTCTTCGTCTTCTCGCCTGCCCGAGCCGCGGTGGTTGTCTTGCTGCCCTTCCTCATTTCTTGCCCGGCCCCCATGGACGACTTCGTAGTCATCTTCATCACCTTGCCACCGATAGCCATCCATGAAACCATGCAAGAGCAGGTGGTCCCGCAGCTGCCCCGAATCCGGGTCCGCAATCAGGCTCTTCAGCTTGCATCTTCGACACAGACATCTTATCTCCGTCTCATTCTTTTGAAGCATCTCGGCCTTCGCGGACCTCAAAAACCTATTCACGATGCCTTCAGTCATCGTGCGGACCATGGTCGCCTGTGGGGTAGAGCAAAACGATATTTTAGAACCAAGAAAAAATTTGGCATGACTTTCCCTAAAAATAGGACCAAAAAGAATGCTTAATCCCAAAATTCTCACCGCAACGGAAATGAATCAACATTCCGGCAAAATATTGGCAACTATCGCATTTCAAATACCGGTACACCTCCAAACACAAACACATATGCAACACCACAAATATATGCAACACCACGAACATACATAGATCTAGCTAGGGCATAAAAGTGCATGTGCACATTGTTGTAGGGAGAACAACATAAATATAGCTTCCCCCTTACTTACCTATCAAAACAAGTTAATTTAACCACTTAATTTGAATGAATCTATGGTGGAAATGAGGTGAAAAAGAGGAGGCAGCCGAGACAAGGAGGAGGTGGAGAGAATGAAGTGGGGAGAAAATGAGTGTGGGTAGGAGCGGTTGTCCAAAATATTTTGTTGCTGCCCACTTACTAATGGCGCACCAACTCTAAATGCGCCATTAGTAATCCAGGTTACTAATGGCGCACCTTCTGGTGGTGCGCCATTAGTAGTTTTGCAAAAAAAAATATACTAATGGCGCACTATTCTACAGTGCGCCATTACTAGTTTAAACTCGTAATGGCGCACGGTGGAACAGTGCGCCATTAGTAGTTTTGCAAAAAAAGGAATAAAAAATATAATAAAAAAACAACACTAGTGGCGCACTTTCCGACAGGTGCGCCATTACTAGTTAATGGCGCACTATGTCTGGATGCGCCATTAGTATGTTTGGACAGGCGCACTAGTTCAAAAAAAATTGATACTAATGGCGCACCCTGGGCCAGGTGCGCCATTAGTAGTTTCAACTCTAATGGCGTATCAGAAGGTGGTGCGTCATTAGTATATACTAATGGCGCACCGCTTGTCTGGTGCGCCATTAGTGTCAATCCCATCTATAGCCCTTTTTCTAGTAGTGCACGGGCCTTTGAGGCCAATATTTGTGACCTTGGCTACATGTTCTTACTTCCAAAGACGATGAACAAACTCAAGATGTCTCTACCGATTGCCTATACAATGTAATGTAATTATGTATGTATATTGCCAAAAAAATGCTAAAGCATTCTCTCTTACTCAATCTTGCCATAGTTTGTTCATCTTGCACACTCCAATATTATTTTGATTTTTCTCCTCAAAAAATGTACTCCCTCCATTCCCTTATACAAGGCCGCAAACTCATATTACAAGTACCAAGATAAAATTTAATGAATATTTTTCAAGTCAACTTTTCTTTCCGTTAACTGAGATAATTAATACGCCACAAGCATGCAACGAATGAATGGGAAGGAAGTAGCTGAGAGTCATTATGACTAGGTGCATGTAAGTATTAAAAAGTTGCTAGTGCGAGGAAACGTCATTAATTTTTACCTCGATTATTGTTGGTGGCCTTGTATTGATGCAAAATGTATTTTCGATAGTGGCCTTGTATAAGGGAATGGAGGAAGTATTATTGTTTTGATTTGATTTATAATTTCAACACAAAGACTTAATTTATTGATCAATTTACATCTGTATCCACAATAACTAACAGCATAGATAGTGCTAGAGCCAAGACTAACTATGGTTTTCTGATTAATTAGGCTGTCATTGTAGTGTACAAAATATGTACACAACACAAACTTCACGTTCTCGCAAGTATACAAAGCCGCAAGTTGATTAGTTAAACATACAAAAAGTTACATAAGAAAAAACACCTGACACCTGAAAGGATGTCATTGTAGTTTAACATCCGACGCACAGGATACTATAAGACTGGGCATCGATACAGATACAAGTGTGTCTCTGTGTCACGCTAAGATATAGAGGATAATCCTGACATTCAGAGTTCAAGAAAGGTGAAAGAGGAACGAGTAGGTAGAGGAGATTCAGAGTTCAACAAAGGTGAAAGAGGAGCGAGCAGGTAGAGAGATAGCAGTACATCTGTTTTTCAGTTTTATCCCTCAACAATGCAGAGCGGGAATTGTTAACCGTGCCACGCCTCCCGTGCATTGATGTCCCCAACGACGGCCCAGGTTTCGAATTAAGAGCTCGAAGAGCTAGCTTGCGTTAACTTCTTTGCAGTCAGCCCTTCAATTCCATTGCAATCATCTCCAGCTTCTGTTCTTAACCTTTCAAGAAGGCTTTGACAGACATGTCGTTCCACAACAGAATGGTAGATGGAACCTGAAAGAAACAGAGTTTGGTAGGGGCTAAGAGATTTCACCAACAGTTGGCAGAGTTGAAACTCCTAATTTGCACTTTCCAGTCCCTAGAAGACCACTAGGTTGAATTGTTTTCCCAATGTCTCTCATTCCAAGGTATTCTCACGTTTCTAATTTCCTTTTTTCGCTCAAAGATGTGAATCTTGGGTGGAACAGATGAAAAATCCAACATGACAATAAAATGTGTGGTTTAGTTTGCTAGCACTACTACATGGGCCACTACTCATTGCATTTTGGGATGTGCTTCGGTACAACACCCCCCCCCCCCCCAAAAAAAACGTATAGTGGGTAGTATGGTAATTTCACATTAGGTATAGGAATACCCACCAGACGCCGTACGTCGCGCGCGACGTCGTACGCCCGCCCGCGTATGCCGCACCCGTCGTTGTACGCCCGCCCGCCCGCGTACCCGCACCCGTCGCCGTACGCCGTCACGTCTCCACGTTGGCGTCGACAGTTGTTGTAGAAAAAAAAACCATCGGTAGCCGCCGACGCCCGACGCCGAAACCCTGAACCCTAACGCCTCCACACCGTGTCCACGTCGCCCGAGTCGCCGCCCAAACAGGCCGCCGCGCGTGCCCCGACGCCTTTAACGCTGCCGACGCGCGTGCCCGCCGCCGCATTCCATTCCCGTTGCCCGCGCGTGGCCGCCGCCACGTTCCGTTCCCGTCGCCCAGATGGCCGCCCACCCGCGATCTACGTCGCCGCCTCCCTCCGCGCACTACGCCTACAACGACCAGCCATCGTCCTCACGCCGTCGACACCTGCCTCCGCCGTCATCACATTCGTCATCGGAGGAAATGGATCCGGCTGAAATCTTCGCCGTCGGGCAAGAGGTTGGTTTGAGACATTGTTGTGGTTGATAAGATACTTGTTTTAGGAACGATGTTACACGACATTTGATTCATCGTACATTTTTTTAACTATATATAGTTAGAGGAGGAGGGAGATTATGATGGCGATGATTACGGCGAGGACAACGAAACCTCGTCACGGTATATGGATGAACCTCGTGAGGAGAACTACATGAGTTTGGAAGAATCTTATAGTGGCAATGTAAGTGTGATCGATGTTGATAAGGGGAAACAATAAATATGAGGGGGTAAATATGATAGACCGCACGGAAAATTTAATATTTTTTTGCATGATGCAGCGACATGGCGATGATGATGATGATATGGATATAGATAATTCATTTGCTGAAAGTGCATTCCAGGTATGTTATTAATAAAATCAGAGAAGAAATGACATAATAACCATATGAGCGCTTACATGTTTTTTTTTGCAATGCCCGCAGATGGATGAGGACGGGGACTTTGTGAGGAATATTGTGGACGATTCAAGTGACAAATCGCACGTTGATGGTACAAGCGGGAATGATGAGTATGTTGGTGATGATCTGTTTAATTTTGACATCGGATTTGATGAATATCAGCAAGAATCATTGGATATGCATTGGAAGGTCATGAGGAAGACGTTCAAGTCACTAGGAGATGCTTACAATTTCTATAATCAGTATGCGTACGAGCGTGGTTTCAGCGTAAGAAAGGACTCACTGAAATTTTCGAAAGGTCCTGAGGCAACTAAGCGCTTGAGAAAGTATGTGTGTGCGAGAGCTGGGAAACGACAGGCAAAACGTTGTACAATGGAAGGCAAGACCCGCAGGCTGAGAGGGGAGACACGTTGCTTCTGCGATGCACATATAACTTTGAAACTTGATAAAGAGCGTGACGTTTGGTATGTCAGCAGTTTCAATGATGATCACAGTCACGTTCTAGCTAGACCGGATGAAGTCACGTTTCTTCGGTCTCACAATCAGATAAAAGGATATCAGAAGGCTGAGATCTTAACCATGGCAGGTGCTGGAATCAGGAAACATATGATATATGATCAACTCGTTGCGCGCTCTGGGTCATATGCAAAGGCTGGTTTTGGGAGGAAGAAGCTTTATAACATGTGTTATAGAGAAAAAATGAAGTTGCTTGCACAAGGTGATGCAGACACTGCCATTGCGATCATGATGACCAGAAAAGAGAGAGATCCAGATTTCTTCTTTGAGCACACCGTCGATGATGAAGGAAGGCTGAAAAACATATTCTGGTGTGATTCTCAATCACGTCGAGACTATGTTGACTATGGTGATGTGACAGTCTTCGACAGCACATACAGGATGAATAGGTATGGCATGCCATTTATACCTTTTGTCGGTTTGAACAACCACCGTTGCACCACGGTATTCGGTTGTGCTCTTGTGTCTGACGAGACGGAAGATACATATGTCTGGCTGCTTCAGACGTTTTTGAGGGCTCACTGTCAGAAGAGGCCCAGGTCAGTAATTACTGATGGAGATGCAGCTATGATTAAGGCCATAAGAAAGGTACTTTCGGATGGTTGGCATCGTCTTTGCTCGTGGCATATTGAGAAGAACATGCAGAAACACCTTAATCATAAGTCTCTAAAGGAGTTCAGGTCTCTACTTTATTATGCCACTTCAAAAAAGGTATTTGAGGAGAGATGGGCAGCGTTTACCGCCAAATGGCAGTCGGAGAAAAAAAAGACATGGTTACGTAGGATGTACAAGAAGAAAAGGCTTTGGGCTGCATCATATCTGTCAGGTGGGTTTTTCTTAGGTATGCGAAGTAACCAGCGAAGTGAGAGTCTGAATTCATGCCTTCACCTGCATCTAGACTGCGGTATGACTATTGTTGATATGGTTGTGCACTATGAGAACTGCATAGTTCGTCTCCGTGAGAATGAGGCGCATGACGATTACACAAACTCACAGACAGTTCCAGTACCAGTATTGGATGAGTGTAAAGATATTGAGAAATCAGCTGCCCGTCAGTTCACTGCGGCAAACTTTTATATCTTGCAGGAAGATATGAAGAAGGCACGGGAGCTAGAGGTCCTTGAGAGACTGAGAGGAGCAGACACTCACAGATTCATACTGACATGGAAGGAAAATAGAGATATCAGATTCACTGTGGACTACACCCCAGGTAACTTAGAAGAAACTGTGACGTGTAGTTGCAGAAGCATGTATCGCAAAGGACTTCCTTGCAAACATATTCTTCACGTTCTGATTCAGCTACGCTTACGTGAGATACCTAAGTGTTTAGTACTGTGGAGGTTGAGCCAAGTTGCAAGGGGTGGACTTCCCGTGAAGCGCACTAGCGATCTGTTTGCATGGGGATGGGCAGGTGCATTGGACAGAGCTAGGTACAACGAGTTGACTAGCTTATCTGCTGAAGCAACTCATAAAGCATGCCATAAACCATTTTTATTCGACAAGTTAAAGGCGGCTCTGAGGGAGATAATAGATAATGATTACACTGAGGAGGATGAGCCTGGTGCGGAGATACAGTTTGTGAACGACGATGCATTCGAGCCTAATCAAGATCATGGTCTTGTTCGTGATCCCGCAAAAGTTAACACCAAAGGCGCACCAAAACAAAATGTTAAAGGCCGCGGTAAGGATGGTCCTGATGTCACTAAAAATGGGCGACCAAAAGCTTTTGATGAGAAAAGCAAACGTCAATGTGGACTGTGCGGTCTTACGGGTCATTATAAGTCCACGTGCCCTCAAAATCCTAAGTATGATTTTCTTATGTTATTGTATATGTTATTGTTCAAACCGAATTTATTTGTTCACTATGAATTAACACATATCTTATTGTTATGTAGGAACTTTGCTTAACTTGTGGAGTATGGAAGATTGGTTCATCCTTTGATTGAAGACAGTTTTATTATGGATGGCTATGGAAGATCGCTCCACCCTTTTATTGAAGACAGTTTTATAATGTTCTATACATTTGATCTTGAATAATTGTTATAATAAGTTATATGAACTTATTTTACTTTGTTGATGTCAGACTATTTGCTACGATAACGACATAAGTATTTGTTTTGATGACAGACTATGTAATGCAAAAAGAAGTTTTACTTTGTTTATTTTGATGTGCTCATTCTGCTGTCGCTATTATAATTTTTTCGACAATTTTTGCTCATTTTTGCACAGTAATGCCGTCGCTATTGTAATTTTTGCACAGTAATGCCGTCGCTGTTATAATTTGTTTTTCGACAATTTTTACTCATTTTTTCACAGTAATGCCGTTGCTATTATAATTTTTGCACAGTAATGCCGTCGCTGTTATAATGCCGTCGCTGTTATAATTTTTTCGATAATTCTTACTCATTTTTTCACAGAAATGCCGCCGCTATTATAATTTTTGCACAGTAATGCCGTCGCTGTTATAATTTTTTTCGACAATTTTTACTCATTTTTTCACAGTAATGCCGCCGCTATTATAATTTTTGCACAGTAATGCCGTCGCTGTTATAATGCCGTCGCTGTTATAATTTTTTTCGATAATTTTTACTCATTTTTTCACAGAAATGCCGTCGCTATTATAATTTTTGCACAGTAATGCCGTCGCTGTTATAATGCCGTCGCTGTTATAATTTTTTTCGACAATTTTTACTCATTTTTTCACAGTAATGCCGCCGCTATTATAATTTTTGCACAGTAATGCCGTCACTGGTATAATTTTTACTAATTTTTTGCACAGTAAGCGACGGCAGGCGACGGCGACAGTGCTTTGAAATACATTATTTTTAACATTCAGCAGTACAGGAAAACAATTCGACGACTGCACAACTATAAATATGAAGATTCCACATGTAAAGACAACGGCATGAGGACAACATAATAATCAAAATGTCATTCTCGACTTATATATTCAAAATAGTAGTGTCTTCTTCATCACAAGACATGATAGTCGAAATAAATGTAAACATTATTGGAGCCTACAAAATTTTCTTGTATAAATTTTTTGCCACATTTATTTCTTCTTCGCAAGCCGGGTAACTTTGTCCTTCACATCATTGAGCGTATTTCTCTCCGAAAAATAAGCTGCGCAATCATTAAGTCCCTCGATTTATCATTTGACCCCTGTTAGAACTTCATATTAATACAATTCAAATAGTATTACATAATGAATTTAATTGAATATAAGCATTTCAAATAAAACCAGACCTGAGAAAAATGGCTTGTCCATTTTTCACCGTTCCAATATTGAAAGCATCGAAGAACAAATATTCCACATGAATTGCTGGTCCGTACAAACAACGTTTCATAAGTTCGCATTTGAGGTAAGATATTAAAACAAAATGAAAGTATTTACTCACCCGTCTTCTTGTTGTGGTATGTTATACGTTTTGATAGGCCAGGTAGACACATCCGGAAAATTCACAGCGCCGCTCGCATTCGCATCACGTATGTCATATCCAAGTTGATTTTTCTGTTCATATACATGATAGCACCAAAAGAATTTAACATAGTTCAGTTAATAAATAATAATTTCAATATGCTCATGTAAATTTATGCCGTACCAGCTCCTCAACTTTTTCTATAATTTCACTGTCAAGTTTGGGTCCCATCAAAGAATCAAGAACCTGGAACTCTTCCTTCGGGCGATGCATGACAACCGAAACCCAGTGGGTATTTCCTTTATTAAGAGGAATATAAAGCTGCATCACAATGAAAATATGATGCAATCAACACATACTATCTTATTATTTATATCCTATATATGCATACTTTAAAGCAGTTGAACTTACCTTATCTTTTTTAAAATACTCATCGGTGCATCTATTCAAGGGTCCATTCTTCTTCGCCTCAACTTCGTTGTTATTTTTTCCTCCCTCGGTGTCCGGTCTAAATTCAAGTAACCAATTGACCAGCCATGGCGACATTATATGACGATCTTCACCAACAACTCCCGACACATACGATGAATAAGCATTGATAACCTGAAAATAATTTAAATGATGTATAACAATTCCAATTTGCATTGAATGCTAATAGAAAACAGAACAATAACTTACATCACCGGTTAGCCATTCATGGTCTAGAATCTTACAAGCCCTCTCTGCACTCAGACCGTCGTGCATGCCATCATGGAATATGTCCTTCTTTCTATGTTTTGCTGACCGCTGATAAGCACGAACAAACTTAACACTAGCTTTAATCACATCGTTTTCTTCTTCAAAAACTTCTTTCTCGAATAGTTCTGCAATACATGACGGTAATATGTTAATAATTCAATGATAAGTAGTAATTTCAGCTCGAAAATAATTTAATAAAACTTACTTGCTTTCGCTGAACGCTTTGCACGCTTTGTAGGTATAACTGGAATATAAGGAGACTTTACAAGGTTTGATTGTCTCCGCTTCCGTTTCCCTACACCCTTCTCCTCTACCTCATCTTCTCCAATACAATCTACCGATCCACGTGTTGCGATTTCATCTGTTCCTAAAGATGTAACGGATTTCTCATCAGATACCTCAGGAACTTCTATAGGATCTTCTTCATCACCCTTGAAACTATCGAAATATTCAGGTGTGCAATAATAAGGTGTCTTCTCTTCAGAATCATTAATATCATCTTCATCATCCCCTTGCACATTCTTTCTTCCCGGTGTTTTGAAATTGTCCACGTCAGGATTATATACAAATTCCTTACGAGGTTTTCCACCATAGTTTCTACTTTCACTATTTTCACCATACTCATTCTCTTCTTCTTTTTCACTATCACCGGCTTTGTAAAATACAATGCTTTTGTTCAATTTCTCTATGACCCTCTGTGATTAAAATTTAGTTGTAAGTACTTATGTGACACATCAAAAACCATTGTAAACGGCAAAATCAGAAAACTTGTACCTGTGCGCATAGCTCCGGCATACGAAGCATATCCTTACGAATGTGCTTCAGCTCAGTCAAAATCCGATCCATAATAGGGTTCTGGGTAGCTGAAGCCTCAGATGTACTCACGCCTGTTCTCCTTCCAGTAATGTTAGACTTTCTCGTACTGGATTTCTTGTTCTTTTCAGCCTGTTCCATTCTTATTTTGTTTAAGCGGTACTCTTCAGTAATGGTGTCATCGATTTACAACATAAAGAATCATACAATCATATTTAATTAATAATTAATTGCAGACTTTAAATGGAAAATAAATAGTTAACGTATTACCACTCCAACACCACGACCATTTTGAAAGTCGTACTTGTCTCTTTTCTCCGCTGCCGCTTCTGTCCAATTCCTCATCAAGGGGCTCAACAACGTTAAAGGATCATACTTTGGACTGGTGCTTGGCTGCACCTTCTCCCAATATAGATACTGCAAAACAAACAAACAACCAATTAGCATGTGTTACACTATTATTACATAATACAACTATTCAATTTATCATACCTGCAGAAGTGCAAGTTTGCCACGTGGCCATTCCCTAACACGACCGGGCTGCAAGACCGTACCAATCTCCGACAAACAAAACCGCAAAGTGAATGCGTTCCAGTTGAACTTTTTTATCTGCCTGACATCTTGCACTAGTGCATAATAATTCTTCGGAATGTACTCATCAGACACTGGTGCAATTATAGTCCCTAACAGAATGAGAAACGCCATCCGAACAAATTCATCGTCCGCGTTTTTATTTCTCACAATCTTCTCAATAAGATCATCAATCAATATTTTACCATTCTTCTTGTTAACAAAACTAGCTGGAATTTTTTTTATTGCTTTGCCTTGGTCCATACTCAAAAAACTAGAAACATCAACTCCTTCATTCTTCAAACCAAATATAGCAAAAACATCATCAGGCCTCAGTGAAATCAATCCTTTTTTTCCGGCTGCCTCTTGCACCATGAATTTTTTACTACTAGGATTGTAACCGTGAATCATAAGCGCAAGCAAATTATCACGCATCTTGACCGAAGGTATTCGTAACATGCCCTCCATCTCCGTTTCGTAAAACGTAAATCGCTGACTTGATGTTAATTTATTAACAAGAGTAACCCATTTTTCTATAGAACATGCAATCACACCATCGATGTTCATACTGCACATAAAAATATCTATGTGACGTTGCATGCAGCTAATGTGTTATATAATATTCAAAATTTTAAAATATATACCTGCCCGACGGCGACAACAGCGGGCGACGGCGGTCACAGCGTCTGACGACGTCTGACTACAGCGGGCGACGGCGGCTGACGGAGGGTGGTGACGTCAGCTATTTGTTGGGGTGACGACGGGCGTTAACGGCGGGCGTTGACGGCGGGCGTTGACGACCTGCACTGACGACGGGGTGGCGACGTCGACTAGTGCGGTCTGACGGCGGCGCGACGCTGTCGGGCGTGGAACAACTGTGCGGGGCCGCGGCGGGCGACGGAATCAGATCGCGTCGGCGGCAGGATGGACGCAAAAAGGCATGCGCGACGTGATTGGGCGACGTGCGACGTGATTGTCGGGAATATACCCTCGGATAGCGACGGCTCGTGCTGCGTCGGGCCCACGGCGATTATTAAGTGGGCGACGGCGATATGTATTTATTTATTTGTAAAATTTTGTCATTATAAGTATTTTTATGAACTTTGCACGAAAAACAAACATGTTTTCTGCCCAATTTTTTTCCACGGGCCACAGTGACCATGCAGGGCACGCACGCAAAAATTCGTCGCGTTTCGAGTCCGTATGGATTTTCTACGATTTTTCGGGCCGAAAACCCCTAAAATACTGCCCGGACGTGACGCAACTTGCGTTCGTTGTCGGATTTCATTCATTTTTGCCGTGGGGTGCCCGGGTGGGGCCCCACACACGCTGGCAAAAGTTGGGTGCTTTCCGTGAAACCGCTCATGTACTTGCTGTGGAAGGGGGTGGTTTCGGTATGGCCGGAGGGGACCCTCGGTCGCACCTCTCCGCTTCGCATCCGCCAAACGTGCCCAATTTTTTTTCCACGGGCCACAGTGACCATGCAGGGCACGCACGCAAAAATTCGTCGCGTTTCGAGTCCGTATGGATTTTCTACGATTCTTCGGGCCGAAAACCCCTAAAATACTGTCCGGACGTGACGCAACTTGCGTTCGTTGTCGGATTTCGTTCATTTTCGCCGTGGGGTGCCCGGGTGGGGCCCCACACGCGCTGGCAAAAGTTGGGTGCATTCCGTGAAACCGCTCATGTACTTGCTGTGGAAGGGGGTGGTTTCGGTATGGCCGAAGGGGACCCTCGGTCGCACCTCTCCGCTTCGCATCCGCCAAACGTGCCCAATTTTTTTCCACGGGCCACAGTGACCATGCAGGACACGCACGCAAAAATTCGTCGCGTTTCGAGTCCGTATGAATTTTCTACGATTTTTCGGGCCGAAAACCCCTAAAATACTGCCCGGACGTGACGCAACTTGCGTTCGTTGTCGGATTTCGTTCATTTTCGCCGTGGGGTGCCCGGGTGGGGCCCCACACGCGCTGGCAAAAGTTGGGTGCTTTCCGTGAAACTGCTCATGTACTTGCTGTGGAAGGGGGTGGTTTCGGTATGGCCGGAGGGGACCCTCGGTCGCACCTCTCCGCTTCGCATCCGCCAAACGTGCCCAATTTTTTTCCACGGGCCACAGTGACCATGCAGGGCACGCATGCAAAAATTCGTCGCGTTTCGAGTCCGTATGGATTTTCTACGATTTTCCGGGCCGAAAACCCCTAAAATACTGCCCGAACGTGACGCAACTTGCGTTCGTTGTCGGATTTCGTTCATTTTCGCCGTGGGGTGCCCGGGTGGGGCCCCACACGCGCTGGCAAAAGTTGGGTGCTTTCCGTGAAACCGCTCATGTACTTGCTGTGGAAGGGGGTGGTTTCGGTATGGCCGGAGGGGACCCTCGGTCGCACCTCTCCGCTTCGCATCCGCCAAAAGTGCCCAATTTTTTTCCACGGGCCACAGTGACCATGCAGGGCACACACGCAAAAATTCGAAGCGTTTCGAGGCCGTATGGATTTTCTACGATTTTCCGGGCCGAAAACCCCTAAAATACTGCCCGGACGTGACGCAACTTGCGTTCGTTGTCGGATTTCGTTCATTTCCGCCGTGGGGTGCCCGGGTGGGGCCCCACACGCGCTGGCAAAAGTTGGGTGTATTCCGTGAAACCGCTCATGTATGTTAATGAATTTAAAACTATTTCAGAAAATGTTAATGAATTCAAAAATTCTCGGATTCATAAATATTACTGAATTATATTCTGTGCTATGTATATTCGATGCAAATTTTTTAAATATATTATGAACATTTTTATGCATGGGTCGGAAAATTTTCAATTTTTCTCAAAATAAGCGTTCTATATTTAGCTAATTTTTTGAGCAAACTTTGAAGACAAATTTAAACAAGACTCGAACAAACTAGATTGAACATAGATATATTTTACATAGGCCATTCAACATTACCGAAACCAGACGAGTTTTTTCGAACCTAAACGATACATAGTTCATACTTAGAAATTTAAAAAAAGAAAAAAACTACTACTCCTCCTCCTCGTCGCTAGCCAACAGATCGACGACCTCCTCGACGTCACCGCCGTCACCCCCGCCCTCGTCGTCATCGTCGCTGACCTGGGCCAACCGCTCCCAGTCGATGACGTCATCGTCCGACGACTCCGGCGCCTCCACCTCCGCCTCCGCCTGCGGGACCACTGGCGGAATCGCCGCCGCCGCCGCCTGGATCGCTGCCGCCTGCTCGGCGGCCTCCCTTGCAGCCGCCGCCGCCTCTGCAGCCGCCGCTGTAGCCACCGACGCGCGCAGGGCGACGAGGTAACCGGGCGTATCGTCGGGATCACTGTCCTCCCGAAGAACCACCTGCTCCGGCGGCAGTTCCACCTCCGGCGGGGCGGGAGGATCGGCGGGCGCCGGCGCAGGTGGTGGAGGAGCCCGACTGCCGCGTGCTGCTGGATGGGGGGGCGGGACAAGAAGGCGGCGACGGTCGCCGATGAGGTCAGGCGTGACGCCGGACTCCGCCAGCCGGAACGCGCCGATGACGGCGGCGTAGTCTTTGCCGTCCCAGAACGCGTGACGGCCGGCGATGTTGTTCCGGCCGCCGGTCCGCTTCTCCTCCGCGGTGGCGCCGGGCTCGCGCCTCGGGTAGCCGTCCTTGTCGAGCTTCCAGTTGTGCGGAAGACGGCAACCCGGCGGCACGAGGAGACCGAAGCGGTACAACTCCTCCGTCTCCGGCGTGCTCAGGCTCGACGGCCAAGCGTTGGGTCCGTCGTCGCCGCCGGTGCCGGAGCTGCTGCCGCGGTGGAACGACATGTCACCGGCGGGATTTTGGGAGGTGGAGATGGGAGAGGAACGGTGTTTGCGGCGTCGGGCGGGGAGCGGTGTTTGCGGCGACGGGCAGACGGGGTGAGATTTATAGGGAGACGGCGGGGCAGCGGGCGGACGGGTCGTTGGGCTATCAATGCGACGGCAGTCGAGGGCGGCGGCGCGGCAGACAAGGGGACGGGGCGGCGGGGCGGCAGGCGAGGGGACGGACGGGACGGGGCGGCGGGGCGGCAGGCGAGGGGACGGACGGGACGGGGCGCCGGGGTAGCGGGCCGCAGTTCACGCGCCACGACGCGCTTTCAGCGGTCGACGCGCGGTTTGACCACCGACGCGCTTGACCACCGACGCGGTAAAAACCACATATGACCACCGACGCGGTAAAAGCAACGTATGTCGCCACAGTAAAAAAAACATTGCGTAGACGTACGTACGTCGACGGGCTGCGCGGGTACGTCGCGGGGGCGGGACTGGGGGAGGGGCAGGGGCAAAGACCATCCTATCCTTTTTTAAGTTTTCAGGCGAAGGGGTATAGGACGATCTGGACCGTTGATGTTTTCAGGGGGTTGTACCGAAGTCGAAGGCTTGCATTTTATCTGTTGATCTTGAGCATATATATAGAGAAAGAGAGGGAAAATGCACACAACATCACACAAGCAAGTGTTTCTAGTATTCACTACTCACTGCATGAAAATTATCCGGAGTAGATATTCACCTTAGTTATCTTGATACTGCAGTGGTAAAGAACTTTGATGGATAGATAGATTAATTAATAGGGACGACAAAGTTCTTGCAGAGTACTAAGTGTTAGAACTGTTGGAGTTAAACACGAAGTGCACCGTGTCCTGTCCGGTTCAGTACAAGTTTACTTGTATGTGTCCGTATAGGTATCCAAGTAATTACCGATTAGGACTACGTACTAGTTGATGAGTTAGTATATATATCCCTATACCCCTGTAATCTATGTAACCGTATCGTGGAAAATCAATACAAAGAGATTAAGGGGAGCGACACGCTTCCGTGGCCATTCAATTCAGCGTACTATTGTGTTCTCGCATGTGTGCTCCGGCAAGATTGATCAAAGTGTATACGTGCGTGCTGGTACGTTCAAGCTAGCTCACGTAAGGATCAATCGACCAGCTTGTGTGCCTGCTTGGTTACTTCCACGTCTACGTAGTCAGCGTTCGTCGGTCCGTAAAAGTAACTCGGCCGGTTCAACGACTACAAACGTGCCGTCATCGAAAAGTACTCAGCGACGGATCTGGGCCAACAAAAACCTCATAACAAATGGAATTTCTGACAGGTGAAAGTGATATAGAATGATGATATTATATGAAAGATGGTTCTCAGTGGGTGATATAGTTTCTGCTCACTAAAAACCAATTAACGTCTAATTATATTTATCTTCACAAAACGACCGCTCAAGCAGGGTTCCTCTTGAATACTCCCTCTGTCCCACAATATAAGGAACGTTTTTGCAAACTACAGGACAGAAGGAGTACTAAACAAGCACGTCAACTTTCATTGTATCTCCATCCAGTAAGGACTTCTCACTTTTCTCACTACTACACAAAGGGCTCTGGGTGGAGGTTACATGAAATGTTATATGCTTACGACTCTTCAGGATTGAGTTTATCATCTTACAGTTTTGACCACAGAATTGCATATAAACAAGTCATGAGTGAGCAAGCACATCTAAAACAAATGAGAGCCACAAGCAAGAGAGGGTAAGGATGCAAATCGAGCGCCACGGCGTGCTCAATTTCCCTATGCGTCCCGTCACGGCTAAAAAATGTTGCTCATCACTTCAGATGTTCCACAGGAGATCTAACTCTTGTGTTATATGCATAATGCCCATTTGATCTCTCCTGGCACAACATCCGTGCTATTCAGCATTGTCCAAGTAGAGTACACAAGTTAATCATCACAGAGAAACGTAAGCATGGTTAGTCTCAGGAACAAATGAACATACATGCATATCAGGGGTTGCCTTGTGAGTTGTGAGGCGTATGCTGCATGGAGCTACGGTTAGATGCCTCACCCGTTTGGATCAGAGTTCGGCTGAGGCGAATGGCAGGGCAATTCTCCTTTGGCACGCACGGCTTGCTAGAAAGCTGCACTGCACACTCACCGGTACACACATTCCGCTGTGCCAGGGGAGAAGCGCCCTGTGATTCACACACGTCGGTCAAATATGCCATGCCTTGCTATAAGCCAACGCTCTTTTGCCTCCTATGAACTATATTTTTTGCTAATGCTTGCTCTATGTTTTGAAGTTATTGTGCTTGTTGATGGAAACATATGTCCCTCGGCGTCGCTTATATTACTGCGGAGTTGGCTTCGGGATATGGATCTTATGGTAGCATATGCGCCGAGACCGATCAACTATTCTAGAGCAGGAGCTGCTTTCCTTGCGGATGGTGTCTCGATCGTCCTCCCTTTGGAATTTGCTCCAGGTGTCGCTCAACCTTGCCCTTCCTGATCTTCAGTACGGGTATCTTTTGCCGGTGCAAGAAAAACTTCAGAGCTGAGCAGCACCAAAGACGCATCGCCGCAGCAGCAAAACGTCAACGTATTCTATGCCAGATATGAAGCGATTTTGTTCTTGCATTGGCTACCTAGCTAGCTAGCTTTTCAGCTGAGTTGTTGCTGTTGAACCATGGAGCAAGAGAATAAAGCGATTTCTGCTTTGTCTTGACCCTTGGCCTGCCAAAAACGCAAACCTTCTTTCTTATGCTCTCAGATGGTACATTCCACTGGATCTTCTCTCTTCGATCTAGCTCATGCAGCTGGTAGCATTTCTTGACTGAAACACCAGGCATAAAGGGGGTAGAGCTCTCTTAGCTTGTTGTATGAGCCAAGGTTTTGGTTACCGGTCAAAATTTTGAGATTTCCCATGGTTACCACGTATTTCCATGCCCCTCGGTAAATCCCCATACCGAGCAAAAAATACCAATTTTTTAAATTTTTTGAATTTAAACGCTCGATCTATAGTAAAGTACGTAGGATCTAATTAATCCCATGAGAGTTGGTTCTGATGTGTTGGTAGCAACCTAGTTCCTGTTTTGGGAGGTCTCAGGTTCTAATATCCGTTCATTCATTAATTTATTTGAATTCAAAATTCAACTGTAAAATTCGTTCGAAATATTCTCGGTATTTCTCGGTAACCGTGGTAACCACATTTACCAGTCCCCCTCGGTAAAATTGCCTAATTCGGTAATCAAAACCTTGCTATGAGCAAACCAGGTTTTGTGCTTGGAATACGAAACCATGGTTGCTCCAAGTGGTGGGCTCACCAGCCGGAGCCGGAAAAAATGTGGAACGCTGCTCGGTTTTCAGCGGACATGTTGTTGCGATTCTTGTGCAGCTATCACGGTTAGTTTCTTGGGTCATTATGCTAGCAATCAGTAATAATTGATTGGATATGTAAAAAAACTTGCTGTGGCATCGCTAAAAAGAGCTTTATAGAACGAGGCTAACAAGACCGGCGCAGCAAAGCATGCCTATGCTTTCAGTGAAAATGAAATGTGCTAACAAATGATATCTATTATAATGTGTCTGATATTGGTTTTATCCAAACATTTTAATTGGAGGCGATTGCATCCGACTTGGCGCATGGGTTTATTTAGTATTTTTTTAGAATAGTTTATTTTGTATATGAAGCTGTAAGAACTACTCAAACTTGACTTGCGGGTGCATTTTTGTTCCAAATGGAGCCGGCTGTGCCTCGCTGGGAAATCAGCCACGCCCGTGGCACATAAGGGTTTCGTGCTTTTTGTTGAAGCATGGATTAGGTTTATTTGGATCCCATAAAAAGGGGAGACCATGGAGGTCCCGGCAAGCTGATGAAGAAATAATCTACATATTTGATGGCTTGCTTACATGGTTGTGTCACCACTCACCACTCACCACTCATATATCTAGCATATATGTAAAGAGGACAAATGTATATATGATGCTACACTATACTAGCACGTGAGGCTTTAGAGATGTTTAAGACAAGGTCGCTACTCCGGTGGTCCACCAACCCATGATAATGTTGGTGAAATGAGTAAAGCCTCACCTTGCTCTGCGGCACTGGTGGGTCGTCACTAGGCTCACTACCCCAGCTCCAACATTGGAGAAAAAACAGTCTTGCTATCACGAGGAGTGGTCATATTGCCCTTATACGGTTCATGTGTGTGTTGTGGGGGGGGGGGGGGGGGAGCAAGGCTCAAATTGAAGAAACTTCTGATCTATTCTCCCTGGATGCAAAATAAAAGTAACACATACATCTGAAAATTAAAATTTAGCAAGCAATTGAACTAATACATTTAGGTCATGTAACAAGAAAGAGCTATCGTTCGCGCCAGCCCATCACTCAGCAGGGCGCTTGCCGCCTGAGGAGGGTGTCCGAGCTCCTCGATGGCGGAGGTTCTTGGCGCACCGATCTACTTCAGCGATATTTCCTGCCGGCGGACGTCGCCGTCATCACCACCATCAAGACATCCCCACGCGTCACTGAAGATGTCATCGCTTGGGCGCCGGAGGAAAATGGTATCTTCACCGTTCGATCCGCGTACCGCCTGGCAATGGACGAGCGCGAGCATCCATTGGCCACCGCCACGAGCAGGGCACCGGATGGTCGTCGCGCCATCTGGAAGATCATATGAGGGTGCCCTACTCCCTCAAAGGTACGCGTGTTTGCATGGAGGGTCGTCACAAATTCCCTTGTTACTTGGGCTAACAAAGCCTCACGACACCTCGAGGTTACTGACGTATGCCCCCTATGTGGTGTTGAACGCGATGACGGATTCCACGCGCTATGCAGGTGCCCACTGGCGAGGGAGCTCTGGAGGATCATGGCGTTCGATTGGAACATCCCCAAGGTGGAGTCTGTCCGCGACACGGGGCCTGAGTGACTTTTTGCACTGTTGGAACCCCTGGATGAGACGGCGAGGCTGGTGGTACTCATGATCATGTGGGGAGTGTGGCATGTTCGTAATGAGATTACTCATGACAAACCACCGCCCCCGACCGAGGCCTCTCGTCGGTTCCTACATGGGTACATCAATTCCCTGCTATGTATTCAGCAACACCCGGCGGCGAACATGGAGAAGGGGAAGATGGTTGTCTGCGCCACCCCACAACACGCGGAACCTAGCAAGAGGGATAGGGTGCGGATGTGCTGGACCCCCCCTAGCACGGGTTGGACCAAGCTTAACACCGATGGCAGTTTTGTTGCAGCCACAGGAGCAGCAGGCGGAGGTATGATCCTTCGAGATGATAGCGGGGATATCATATTCAGCGCATGCAAAGAAATCCGCATATGTGATAGCGCGCTGGAGCCGGAGCTTTCAGCTTGTAGAGAAGGCTTAGACCTTGCTCTACATAGGACCATGCTGCCTATCATTGTGGAGTTAGATAGAGCGGAGGCGGTGGTGATGCTCATAGCACCAACGTAAGATCGATCACAGTGATGCGCTCTCGTTGGAGAGATTTATAGCTTAGTACGCCGTCACGCTAGAGAGCTTGTATTTGTGCAGTGTAGCCGATGGCAGAATACCGCGAGTCATGAGTTGACAGCATATGGCTACACTAGTGCAGAACCGGGCAATAGCACCGGTTCGTAAGGTCCTTTAGTGCCGGTTCCATAACCGGCACTAAAGTGTGGGCACTAAAGCCCCCCCCCCTTTAGGACCTGTTCAGCACGAACCGGTGCTAAAGGGCAACTACGTGGCACGAGCTAGCTCCGGAGGCCGGGAGCCCTTTAGTACCGGTTGGTAACACCAACCGGTGCTAAAATGTTTGGGGGGTTTTTGGTTTTATGATTTCTTTTTTATTTAATTTTGTGTTATCCATTTTAATTCTTTTTCGTTTGCTGGTATTTTACGATACTACACATTGTACACGTTATGCATATATATGGTAGCTAGTAGAACCAATCATATATATAGATCATCAATGTCTCACAAACCACCATATTAATTCACACATACACACATGTATAGCTATATACAATTTCTCGTACATATGCATGTTGCCTTCGAAGCCAGTTGCATTAGCCTAATTGATGCCTTCGGAGCACGATGACAAATTGGAAGTGGTTCATGACATGGTCGATGGGGGCGGTAGCGGGTAATAGTATTCTCCCTTCGGATTTATGACCTGGTCGAGCAAAAATCCCGCTATTTCCTCTTGAAGTGCTTGTACGCGCTCCGTATCTAGGAGCTTGTCCCGCACCTCTGTGAACTGTTAAGAAGGAGATCAATATGCATGTGTATTAGTTGTGTGACTAGATATTGATAATGGTGCACAAATTGTGAATAGTGTTCTAACAAGCGTACCCATTCCTGTCTTTGAGATCTGCTCCTTTCGGACGCCATCATGCGAATGTTCTCGCAAACGCAGTATGCACACAGATCAGTCCCCTGCGCCTGCTTTATGGCCTTTACGAGAATGGAATTTAATTTGATCAGATAATAATTAATTAAGCATGATAATATTAAAAAGATGGCAGCTAGCTAGCACTACTTAATTACTTACCTTGGGTCGAAGCCATCTCAGCTGTCGTTTCCATTCGCCTTTCACTTTGCTGACGAACCTTGCCCGAGCCCTGCCCGCCGACAAAGAAAATGAATGAAGGGGTTATTAAATAGTTCATATCATGAAATGACGAACTAAATAGGCCGAAATATATAGTTAATAATGATTGAAATTACCTGTTGACTATCCCAAACAAGATGTTATAGTCACTATTTTCTTTGAGTAGTGAGTCCAGTATTTCAACTGTTCCTTCGTCAACTTTAATGATACACAAGATCCTGTGAAATCTGCATGCACACACATTTGCATGTTTTAATTAAGCGGGCACATGTAAGCAAAAACATGTAGCTAGCTAGCTAGTAGGCAAAAACAGAGAATTTGTAGTACAAGAAAGTGTGACTCACTGGAAGTTGTAAGGAAGTAGTATATCTTCATTGTATTTGAGGCGCTTCAAGAACTCGAACATGCTATCCTCTACTTGCTTTTCATACTGCTTGCTTATTTTCCATGTGTATTCATTAACGGTGTTTGGGTCAATGAACCCAATGCCGTAGCGTCCACCTTTTGTCATTTCATACATCTTCATCCTGCATAATACCACAGAAAAGAATATAGTGAGAATAATTACAGGTAATGATTGATCAAAAGGATCAACACCGCTAGCTTGAGACTTAAATTACAGAAAGAAATCACTTACAGACAATAGCAACTGACGATAGATTTGTCGAGTGCGTCTTGATTGTATAACTGAAACAGTTCAGAATACTCAATGGTCACATGTTTCTCATGGTAGTAATGATCCTTGTTGACTTGCACCATGAGGGAATATTGATCGGATCTCTTGGTAATGTCCATGTACCATTGATGCAATTCTTACATTCTCGTTGGGAACTTCTTGACATCTTCTGGCTTGACCAAAGGTTGGCGTCGGACATATTTCCATTTTATTTCCTCCTCTGTAAGCACAGGCATGTCCTCGATCTCGAGGAGTTGTCCAACAGTGATCTTGAGTTATTCAGCCTGCGTTATATGCTGCTGGGTTATTACCACATCGCCCACCTGGGGAACGTAAACTGTTTGCCCACAATAATATTGGCCGCGTGTACTGTCACGTGTTGTTGGCGGCACAACAAGCGGGAGGATCGGTTGCGCCCACTGTTCTCCCAGCTGGGCAACGGTTCTCCCGCATTTTTTGACAGCTGCTTGTTGTTTGCTCGAGCTTGAGCTCACCTCCTTCTGTAGACGTTGTCGATGTAACTTCTTGGTGTGGCGCTCATAGTCTGTGTCAACAGGCTTAGGAGCTGGTGGTTCAGCCATACGAATGAAGTGGTCAATAACTTCCACAGGCACTTTCTCCCTTGGCGGCGGTGGCGGTTTTGGTCCAAAATGAGCGTCGACTTCTGCCCGCACTATGGCATTGGTTTGCTCCTTGGTCCTGTCGTAAGCCCTCTCAAGAAGAGGAGTAGTGAGGTTTGGACCATATTTATATCGCTTGCCTCCGCCTGTACTTCCTGTACTATGACCTCGACTGGCACCGCTACGCACCATAGCTGCGGGGTGTCTCTTATGCGATTGTGTGTGTGTGCGTGTAGTGTGTGTGTAGTGTGTGTTTGTGTGTGCATGTAGTGTGTGCATGCGTGCGCGCGTGTGTGTGCGCTACGGTCGGCGCCGGCGCGCGGTGTGGCTTTGATCGATTAGAGGGAGGAGAGGGGCCGGGGAGGGGCTCACAGCGCGCGCGGGCAAGGTCGAGGCGACGGCGACGGCGAGGCGAGGTCGATCCAAAGGCGACGGCGACGGCGAAGCGAGGGGATCCGTGACGGGCCGGTGCGGCGACCGGGACGGCGACGGTCCGGTGCGGCGACAGGCCAGCGACGGGGGCGCCACGGAGTCGACGGGTACGACGCGACGAGGACAGGGTTGTCACAGAGTAGACGGGGACGGCGCGACTGGGGCGGCGACGGCGCGGGACGGGGCGGCGGCAGAGAGAAGTGGGAGATGAGAAACTGAAAATTTTCGAAGTGTTTCTTATATAGGGGACACCCTTAGTACCGGTTGGCGGTTGGAGCCACCAACCGGTACTAAAGGCCTGTTTTGGCCAGGCCAAGCGGCGGGAAGCGACCCCCTTTAGTACCGGTTCATGGCTCCAACCGGTACTAAAGGACCCCCTTTAGTACCGGTTGGTGCCACGAACCGGTACTAAAGGGGGGTGCGCTGCCAGGCAAGGGGCGCAAAGTTTAGTCCCACCTCGCCTAGCGAAGGGCAGCCGCACTGGTTTATAAACCCAGTCGCGGCTGCTCCTTTGAGCTCCTCTCAAATGCAGGCCTTCTGGGCCTACCTGTGCTGTGCTGCCCCATGGGCCTACTGGGCCTTTGCGGGCCTGCATCCTGGCCCAACAACGGGTTGGGTTTCTAGTCGTATGCAGGCCGCTCTAGCCTAGTAGGCGGGCTTTTTTTTTGCTTTATTTATTTTTGAGTTGTTTTCTTTGTGTATATAGAGTTTCTTTGTGAATATTTTTGCTTTAGGTACAAAAAATTACAAACTTTCTGTTAGTGCCCGTAGTTTTCAAATTTGAATAGTTTAAATTTTGAATTATTTGAAATTAGTGTGAATCACTAGTTTGTGAATAACTTAACTTTAAAAATCAGTAAAGGCATGAAAGAATTTGTTTGCACATAAATTTTCTTCGCGTTTCAAATGCCAAAACACATAATTAACTACCCTAACTATTACAGAGATTCCCTTCTGGGTTTGAAACACAGAAGAAAGTGATGATAGCTAGTGAAGCCGATCACATCCCAGATCTTTGGGTGTGAAACTTTTTCTTCGCGTGTGTCCCTTTGCACCGTAACCATGGAAAATCTTCATCATTTAACGGGATGCTCGGGTCAATATTCACTGTGAATGGAGCAATTTCATCAAACTTTTCATAATCTTCTGACATGTCTGTCTTTTCATCCACTCCCACGATGTTTGGACGATACCGCGCATGAAATTGCTCCATTCACAGTGAATATTGACCCGAGCATCCCGTTAAATGATGAAGATTTTCCATGGTTACGGCACAAAGGGACACACGTGAAGAAAAAGATTCACACCCAAAATCTGGGATGTGATCGGCTTCACTATCATCACTTTCTTCTGTGTTTCACACCCAGGAGGGATCTCTGTAATAGTTAGGGTAGTTATGTGTTTTGGCATTTGAAACGCGAAGAAATTTCATGTGCAAACAAATTCTGTCATGCCTTTACTGATTTTTAAAGTTAAGTTATTCACAAACTAGTGATTCACACAAATTTCAAATAATTCAAAATTTAAACTATTCAAATTTGAAAACTACCGACACTAACAGAAAGTTTCTAATTTTTGTACCTAAAGCAAAAATATTCACAAAGAAACTCTAAATACAGCAAAAAACAACTAAAAATAAATAAAGCAGAAAAAAAAACTAAATGAAAAAAGCCCACCTACTGGGCCAAAGCGGCCTGCATACAACTAGAAACCCAAATTGTAATTGGGCCAGGATGCAGGCCCGCTAGCCCTATAGGCCCATCAGGGCATAGCAGTAGACATAGGCCCGGAAGGCCTGCTTAAGAGAGGAGCTCGAGAGAGCTACCGCACTAGGGCTTATAAACCAGTGCGGGCGCCCCTCGGCTAGAGAGGTGGGACTAAACTTGCCGCACAGCACCTGCGCCAGCGGACAACCTTTAGTACCGGTTGGTGGCTGGAACCGATACTAAAGGGTGGGTCTTTAGTACCGGTTCCAGCCACCACCCAGTACTAAAGGCCTGCCCTTCCTGCCGCTTGGCCTGGCCAAAACAGGCCTTTAGTACCGGTTGGTGGCTCCAACCGGTACTAAAGGTGTCCCATATATAAGAAACACTTCGAAAAATTTCAGTTTCTAATCTCACAATTCTCTCTGTCGCCGCCCCGTCCCGCTCCGTCGCCACCGCTGTCGCGCCGTCCCCGTCGACTACGCGACGCCCCCGTCCTCGTCGCGTCGTCCGCGGCGCCCCCGTCGCCGGCCTGTCCCGGTCGCCGTCCCCTCGCCTCGCCGTCGCCGTCGCCTCGACCTCGCCCGCGTGCGCTGTGAGCCCCTCCTCCGGCCCCTCTCCTCCCTCCAATCGATCAAAGCCACACCGTGTGCCGGCGCCGGCCGTAGCGCGCACACACGCGCGCGCGCACACACACACTACATGCACACACACACACACACACACACTACACGCGCACACACACACAATTTTTTTCTGTTTTTAGCTTTTAGTGTTTTCTGTTTTTCTGTTTTTCATACAAAGTTTTAGATGAATTAATTAATTAGATTAGATTAATGTCAAATAGTATATAGAAATGTTAGTTATAATATATATAATGTCAAATGTTATAGAAATGTTAGAAATTTTGGAAATGTTAGTTTTAGCTAGCTAGATGAATTATTTCAATTTGTTAGACAATGATCGATGTTTTTTTAGTTTCTTAAATTTTTAGTTATAAAATTTACAATTTGCATATATGAAATCACAATCCATCATTTAAAAAATATTACTTTACTTTTGCGGCATATAGTATTTGTTGTCGACGATGCCCGGCCCGCATCCTCGCCGTCGACCCGTTCGCGACGACGTCCTGCTTCAGAGGACCCATGTCCGGGACTGGGCTCCACCGGGCTGGCACTAGGAGGTGCTATCTTCAGGGGCGCGACACTTGGTGAGGAACCCGTCCCCGGGTCCCGTCGTCGACCCTCATCTCCTTTGCTGGCGTTCGCGTGGGCCACTTCCGATGCAGAGGGAGCTGGCCCCGCCGGAGGTGGTACGTCGCGGTGTCAGGGAGGAGGACGAGCACGTCCATCGCTACATGGCTGCTATGGACGTCAGGTTCTCCAATACCTGGCAGATTCTTTAGGGAGATCACCGAGCTATGATCCAGTGATGGTTCCTTCACTTTGGTTGTCCACCGCCCGCGCCTCAGGAATCGCGAGTGGCCTAGATTACTCTTTAGTATTCGATCTTTATTAGATGCTAGATAGCTAGCTAGCTAGTGATGTATTCGATATATAATATTCGAGATGATTTATTCGAGATTATATATATTATTCGAGATGATGTATTCGAGATTATATCTATTATTCGAGACGATGTATTCGAGATTATATTCGGTGATGCTTATTATGTACTATGATTGATTCAGTTTTTCCTTATTAATTGATTGCATCCATGCATTGTAATTTGAATACTAAATTGTTTTATATTTCTTTTGGATTAGTTAAATAAAAGCTATGGCGGACAATACCGGCAGAGAGGGAGAAGAGACCCTGTTCAATATCATACGCCATCCTCGCGGGCCAGATGATGATCAGAATGAAGAAGATTATGACGGGTCTGAATTTCTAAACAACACCGGAGAGGGTGATATGATATTCGATCGCGATGACCGAATTGATGAAGTCATGAACTATGATTATGATGATGACGAAGAAAATGTTGATCTTGAAACAACAAAGACCAGCGAGGTATATATATTTATATAAGCAGGCATCTGGTGATCATCACATGTTTTAAATGACTTGAAGATATATTAACGAATCGATCTTTCTTCTTTCAGCCATCCGGATCGAGCAAATCTTCAGGCAACAAGAAACGAGGCCCAAACAAAAAGTTGTAGGAGGGCGTAAAGTACAATATCGAGGCCATCAAACCTAATGGCAAACCATTAGCGCCTAAGAAGATTGCGGACAAGTTCATTCGTCAGTACGGAGTTCTTGTGAAGGACCAACTCCCGATCTCCCTTCAAGCATGGAGAGAGCCAGCAAACCCACCTCCAGATGTTACTTTTGTCGACGACAGACAAAAAGGTCTGCTTTGGGAAACTCTCATGGAACATTTCACCCTACCAGATCATTGCACAGATGCAGATGTGGAGAAAGTCAAGGGCGCTGCTCTTAGGAAGATGGCGGTTGCATTCAACAACCACAAGAATCGTGTATGGGACAAGTACGTCAAGGGAGGAAGGAAGACTCCAGTATTCGAGGGAACACTAGAGAAGCAAAGTGCTCATTGGGACGATTTCATGAAATTCAAGGATTCAGAATTAGCTAAGGAACGATCGAGAATAAACAAGAAGAATGCCGAAAAAAGGATAAGTTCCATAAGCTGGGGCCAGGTGGCTACGCGGTGGTAATGCCTAAGAGGGATAAGTCTGAGAAAGAGATGGAGGATGCAGGTGTCACTCCGGTTACTAGGAGCTGGCCCCCCAGGTGCAGGACTTGGTTCTATGCGCATGGGGGGAGTTGGACCCGAAGACAGGCAAAGTTTCGACGAAGGCATGTCTGAACGGAGCCGACGATAAGCTACTTGTTGCAATAGAAGAGGCTCGATCGGGGGTGTTCCAGCCCAACAGAGAGAACGACGAGCTTACGCGTGCCCTGGGAAATCCTGAACACCCGGGAAGAACACGAGGCAAGGGCACTATTCCGTGGTATGAGGGGTTTTCGGACTGGAACGCCGACTACAGAACCCGTGCGAGAAAGAAGATTACGGAGGATAAGAAGAGGAAGATGGAGGAGGAGCAGAGGAAGCTGGACTATGAACGCCTTTAAGTCCTAGAATCAGCGCACGCGAACTTGGCAGTCAGATTCCAGCGGCAGCAGGAGCAGATCGACTCACTTAGCCAGCAAAGGGGGTCTTAGCAGCTGCAGCAGCTAGCGGATGATCCAGCATTGGATAGCACCGCCCCATCCATGCCTAGAAGCAGCGTGGGTTCCGCCCCGGGCGACGCAATGCTGGATAGATACCCCATGGATGACATCATGGAGAACACTAACTGCGAGCTACACTTCAAAATGAAGAACATATCCATGAAGGTGACGGACGCCGTTGCTTTTACAAATCCCCCCGAGGCAACCTTCCATTGCAACCCGATTCCAGCGGGCTATGCTCGTGTCTTGGTTGATGAGGTGGTGGACCCATATTCGGGGCTACAGCTTGACATTCCTGGAGGTGACGACGAGTACACACTGGGAGAGGCCATACATCGTATCATCCTATGGAGAAAGGATTGCATCGTCTTTCGAAGGCCACCGACACCGCGTCACCCAACTCCTCGTCGAAGTCCACCACCGAGTCAGCAGACTCCCGCTCCTCCAAGTCCACCAATGCGTGAGGCCACTCCTCCTCCTCTAAGTCCGGCAAAGTGTCAGGCCACTCCTCCTCCAAGTCCGACACAGCGTCAGACGTCCACTCCTCCTCCAAGTTCGGCGCAACTTCAGGCCACTCCTCCTCCAAATCTGGCACAGCTTCAGGCCACTCCTCCTCATCCAACTCAGCCACGTCAGCCGTCTCCGTCGCCTCAGCAATCACGAAAGAGAGCCGCCGGAGCTATGGTGCGTAGCGGTACAAGTCGAAGTAGTACGGGAGGTACATGTGGAGGCAAGCGATTTCAATATGGTCCAAGCAGCCTCACGCCTCTTCCGCAGAGGCCTTATGACAAGTCCGAGGAGGAAAACGCAGCCATATCGAAGGCCGAGGTGGAAGCCCATTTTACACCGAAACCGCCACCGCCACCAAGGGAGAAAGTGCCTGAGGAAAAGATTGACCACTTCATTCGTATGGCTAGACCACCAGCTCCCAAGCCTGTTGACACAGACTATGAGCACCACCTCAGGAAGTTAAATCGAGCACGTCTACAGAAAGAGGCGAGCTCGATCTCGGCAAATCAGCTGGCAAAAATGCGGTAAAACCGTTTCCCATCTGGTAGAACAGGCGGCGCAATTAATCCCCCCGCTTGTTGTGCCAACAACACATAAGAGTACACGTGCCCAATATTATTGTGGGCAAACCGTTAACGTTCCCCAGCTGGGCGATGTGGTAATAACCGAGGAGCATATAAGGCAGGCTGAAATCCTCAAGATCACTGTTGGACAACTCCTCGAGATCGAGCCCATGTCTGCGCTTAGAGAGGAGGAAATAAAACGGAAATATGTCCGGGGCCAACCTTTGGTCCAGCCAGACGAGGTCAAGAGGCTCCCAACGAGAATGTATGAATTGCATCAATGGTACATGAACATTACCAAGATTTCCAATCGAGAGTCCCTCATGGTGAATGTCAAGAAGGATCATTACTACCATGAGAAAGCTATGGCCATTGAGTATTCTGAATTGTTTCAGTTATACAATCAAGACGCACTCGACAAATCTATCGTCAATTGCTATTGCCTGTAAGTAATTTCTTTCTGTAATTTAAGTCTCAAGCTAGCTGTAGTGATCATTTTGATCAATCATTACCTGTAATTATCCTCACTATATTCTTTTCTGTGGTATTATGCAGGATGAAGATGTATGAAATGAAAAAAGGTGGACGCTATGGCATTGGTTTCATTGACCCAAATACCGTTAATGAATACACATGGAAATTATATGCATTTTAGGAAAAAACTATAGAGGAAAGCATGCTAGAGTTCTTCAAACGCCTCAATACCAATGAAGATATACTACTTCCTTACAACTTCCAGTGAGTCACACTGTCTTGTACTACAAATTCTGTTTTTGCCTACTAGCTAGCTACATGTTATTACATATAACCGCTTAATTAAGACATGAAAACGTGTGTGCATGCAGATTTCACTGGATATTGTGTATCATTAAAGTTGATGAAGGAACAGTTGAAGTACTTGACTCACTACTCAAAAAAAACTGACTACAACATCTTGTTTGGGATAGTCAACAGGTAATATCAATCATTATTAACTATATATCTCGGCCTATTTGGTTCGTCATTTCCTGATATAAACTATTTAATAACCCCTTTATTCATTTTCTTTGTCGGCGGGCAGGGCTTGGGCAAGGTTCATCAGCATCACTCCAGGCCAATGGAAACGAAAGCTGAAATGGTATCGACCCAAGGTAAGTAATTAAGTAGTACTAGCTAGCTAGCTAGCTGCCACCTCTTTAATTATCATGCTTGATTAATTATTATCTGATCAAATTCCATTCTCGTAAAGGCCCTTGAGCAGGCGCAGGGGACTGATATGTGTGCATACTGCGTTTGCGAGAACATTCGCATGATGGCGTCCGAAAGGAGCAGATCTCAAAGACAGAAATGGGTACGTTTATCAGAACACTATTCACAATTTTTACACTATTATCGATATCTAGTCACACAACTAATACACATGCATATTGATCTCCTTCTTAACAGTTCAGAGAGGTGTGGGAGAAGCTCCTACCAACGGAGCGCGTACAAGCACTTCAAGAGGAAACATCGGGATTTTTGCTCAACCAGGTCATAGATCCGAACGGAGAATACCATTACCCGCCACCGCCCCCATGAACCACTTCCAATTGTCATCCTGCTCTGAAGGCACCAATTAGGCTAATGCCACTGGCTTCGAAGGCAACATGTAGGAGAAGTTGTATATAGCTAGCTAATTGTGTGTGTGTCTATATATATATATATATATATATATATATATATATATATATATATATATATATATATATATATATATATACATGTGTGTATGTGTGAATCAATATGGTGGTTTGTGAGACTTTTGTTGATATATATATATGATCGGTTCTACTAGAAATTCTATTTATATATATGCATAACGTGTACAATGTGTAGTATCGTAAAATACTAGCAAACGAAAAAAAATGGAGAACACACAATTAAATGAAAAAGAAATCATAGACCCAAAACCCCCCAACCTTTTAATACCGGTTGGTGTCATCAACCGGTACTAAAGGGCTCCCTACCCCCGGAGCTGGCTCGTGCCACGTGGTTGCCCTTTAGCATCGGTTTGTGCTGAACCGGTACTAAAGGGGGGGCTTTAGTGACCACACATTAGTGCCGGTTACAGAACCGGCACTAAAGGTCCTTACGAACCGGTGCTATAGCCCTGTTCTGCACTAGTGTGAAAACCCTCGGATTGGCAGTTCCTCGCGAGCCAGGCTCAGTGCGGTGCGAGGTCGCACGGGCAGGAGCGAGGCGAGGGCGAGGGGGGATGGCGGGAGATGGAATGGCGCGCCGTCCCGGCGCCAAATTAGCCTCACCCCCCTTTCACTCGCTCACCCATAGCCACTGCCCCCCTTTCTTCCCTACTGCCTCACCACCGGCGGCGGCTGCGATTTCAGGTCTGCGCTATAGGCGGCGGCGGCGCTTGCGGCAGACCTGGTGCTGCCCTTGCTGTTGGCCACCGTTTGTGCCATGGATCCCCCTACGCCGTCCTCGTCTCCGATGCCGGTAAGCAGCACCCCCTCCCCCTTTGTTAGCTCAGTGGTTAGGCCGTTAAGCTAGGTGTAGGATCGATTTCCCACTGAACGAACCGTCGATGTCGACTAGGTTATGGACGCACGGATGAGGCTGATAACCCAGGCAGCATCACTGATTAGTGTGATTCAGGCATGGGTCATGTTCATGCACCAGAGAGCTATTCGTCGTGCTGGGAGACCTTTGCTCCGCTATGGTCCATTGTTTCCCCGGGAACAGGAAAGGATCCAAAATATGAACTACATCTACAACTGCAATGACGTCAAGGCTCTCACTACTAGGGAAAACCCTAGTAGTAGCGCGGGTTTAATGCCCACTAGTAGCGCGCGCTGCCGCGCTACTAATAAGGCGCTACAACTATTACTTAGCAGTACTGCTACTGCTAAGACACATAGCCGCAGCGCTTGTTCTCTCTCGCGCTGCTGCTAATCTAGCTAGTAGCAGCGTGTTTACTATCCATCGCTACCAGTATTCTTTTTTTAGTGTATTTATACGCCGTAATACAAATTTTGGTACAATACCAATTATGAGGTTTATATCATTATGTCCATAACAGTGTGTCAAATGAAGGTGGATTAGGTTCAAGTGGAGGCAATATGTGGTGCATCTCAAAAGTATACTACTAATCCAAACTTGATCTAGTTTGGACTAGTAGTACTTTTGATGTGCACCACATGTTGCCGCCACTTGAATCTAATCCGTCAGCACAAGCTATTTAATCATCATCATAGTCATTACCATCAACAGTATTTATTTAATCACCATAGTCATAGTATAGCACATCATCATCTTCAGACTCATTCTAGCTAGCTAATCACCACCACCACTAGCTGCGGTAGCTATCTAATCACCACCAACACTAGCTAATAATAATCATCATAGTCATTACCACCAACACTAGCTATTTAATCATCATAGTCATAGTGTAGCACATCATCATCTTCAAACTCATTTCTAGCTAGCTAATCACTCCTGCTGCTCTCTCTTAGGTAAAATAACATAAAACATGTGTAGCACTCCTCCTTCATCAAATTGGAGCATGCAGATGAACCTGTCTCCTAATCGTGTGTTGCGCTTCTGATTGCTGCCCCCTAGTACTTCTCTGCGCTCATTCACAATTTTGCTCCAGTCTTTCGTTATTAAGCATTCCTCGCTATTAAAAATCCTGAATGCACTAAAGTGCATTGTAGGATATCTTGGCCGTAAGCTAACAATATTCATGGTACCTTTAGTCTCGATCCAATCAGGCACAACATTCATCGGGGTCCCTATTGAAGAATATCGTATAGTAACATACTTAGCAATGAAGTTTATCTTAAAAAATAATGTATGCAAAAGATGCACTGAGGACAAATAGTAAAAATCTTACTATCTTTCCTAAATAGATGTGACCGTAGTTCAGTACGAACACTATCGGTCGCACGTTTTGAGTACTAACATTTCTAAGTGCAGGAAGAAAATTTGTCTTGACAGTATGAAGATCCTCAAGCCATGAAACATAATGACTTATCTCCACGCAGTTTAGTTCAGCCTCAGGATAGTTGTAGGTCCTGTCTATCAAACGCTGGCCATGTTTGCTTGAATGAAAATAAGCTGACAATAAAAATTAGTTGTCAACTATTTTTGAATAAACAATATCAAAGACATAAATATGGTTGAGAAACTCACATAATGGTATAACTGGAGGCGTCTGCACATCGACCCAGATGTCGATATTACCTTCAGTATGATCTTCCGGACGAATATCAAAGGCGATAACCATATCAGGCTCAGATGCATAAGTCTTGCATAGTGCTTGCCAAGTTTTGCATCCAAAATAGGTGTAGTCGTCTGCATTGTATAATTTTGCGTGGAAAATACAACCATGCTCGGTCTTCAGGTAAACTCTCTTTACCTCCATAGTACGACTGAAACCTATCTTATCTAAGACAAAAACTCTTGCATGGCAGGGGATACGCTAGTAAAATAGTAAAGAAATTAAATTATAAGTTGAAGCGAATGAAGCAGATGTCATGCTTAATTACGAAAAAAGACTTGTCGTTGTGACTTACTGTATCCACTTCGAAGTTCTCGTCCAGCTTGATGCTGAAGCATCTATCATCATCTAGGAAGATTCCGTCGCATAGGCCGCGCTCGTCTTCGCAGTATTTGAAAATACAGAAATCCTTTTTGTCGTCAGACATTTCCTATGTTCATAGTTAAAACATTAATTGAAAATCGATCAAAGACAACTACCAGGATACTCAACGCACAAATCCGGGGCACTCGATATTTCCTACATATTCTGGCACAAGTCATGTCAAAATTCACGAAAAAATCCGGCATGACCTTTGCTAAAATAGGACATATCGAGCGCCTGAAATTTGCTGGAATGGAAATGAATCAACACTCTGGCAAAATATAGGCCGCTCGGGGGTGTAACCTGCAAACATGACTGGCCACTTGGGCAAGCACATATCCTATTTGAGCAACACAAGATATACATTTCAAAATATCTTATAGGACTCATATTGACATGAGCATTCAATAAGCAAAACCAAATCATAAAATAAATAAATATTCAAATTAGCATGCATTCAATAAGCAAAAGTAAATCATCTCATGCGTCCGTACATCGTCGAATATTATCACTAATACATCCCGAATAGTATCATACGTATAACATCACTAATACAACTAAAACCCTTGCGCATGACGGGTATCGGCGCGGGCGGTGGACACCCACAGAGAAGGGACCATTACAGGATCATAGCTCCAGTGAGATCCCTGGAGAACCTGTCAGGTATTGGAGAACATATGCTCCAACGCAAACAAGTAGCGACGGACGTGTGCGTCCTCCTCACTAATACGGTGATGCACCACCTCCGCGGGGTCCTCGAGCCTCTGGACCGTCACTGGCCCACGCGAACTCCACCAAAGAAGGTTCGGGTCAACGACGGGCTGACTCCTCACCAACCTGCGCCCCCCGGTAGGTAGCGCCTCCCAGTACCACCCCGGCGGAGCCCAGTCTCGGACATGGCCCATCTAGTGACGCAGGTGTCCTCCGCCGACTCGACGACGAGGATGCGGGATAGGCATCGTCGACGTCGGTGCGGGAATAATTGCTTTAACTAGAAAAATAACAACAAATGTGACATGTTCAACTAGTTCTATTAATTCAACTAGTTCTTACGATTAAATCTAGTCAATTAATTATATACCTAATAAAATGAATAATGACATAAAAAAGGCCTATGCTTTGCAGGAATGTTGACTCCTTCTCGGTGCGGCAAATCCCGGGCACTTGATATGTCGTAGTTTGTAGCACAAGTCATGCCGAAATTCACGGAAAATTTCAGCATGACTTTTACTAAAAAGTGGACAAATCGAGAACCTAAAATTTGCCGGAATGGAAATGAATCAACATTCCGGCAAAACATAGGACACTCGACTTCATTCCCTGTAAACAACAAAGCCACTTCGGCACAATCGAACCACTTCAATAATGGAATATGCAAATGAACATCAATGACATATATCATATAACAGCAATCTTGTTTTTTGTTTACATAGCAACAATTAGTTTAACTAAGTTTTTGACAGAAAAACAATTATGTTTTCTGTTTGTAGCTAAATGCCATAGCTATTGTTTTTTATTTATAGCTAAATGCTATTGTTTTTTGTTTATAGCTAAATGCTACTGTTTTCTATAGCTAAATGCTATTGGTTTTATTTATAGCTAAATGATATTGTTTTATTTATAGATAAATGATGCTATTTTTTATTTATAGCGAATGTATATACCCTATGTTAATGCCCTAGCTAAATGCTATTATTTATATACCCTCTGTTAATTTAAAGCTAAATGGAATTACGGTTTAGGCATTTTCATAAAAAATTGCCCAAGCTAATTTCCTACAAAAATCTAATTTTTTTTCCTGAATGCTAAAAAAAATTCCTACTGTCCTAAACAAATCTAGGGTTCATATGAACATCATCACAGCAGCAACATATATATGAACACACCTAGCTAGGGTTCATATGAACAAATCATCACAATAGAGAGCAGAGAGAGAGAGGAGGGTAGGGGAGAGGAGATGCAGAGCCTTACGGTGACTGCGGCGAGGGAGGGGCAGGCGGCGTAGAGGTCGGGGCCGGGGCTCGGGCGCACGGCGGAGGGTGGCGTCGAGGTCGGGGTCGGGGGCGGCGTCGAGGTCGTGGGCGGCGTCGAGGTTGGGGTCGGGGACGGCGTCGAGGGTGTGCGGCGGGCAGCGGCGGTGGTGAGGTTGAGGGCGGCGGCCGTGAGGTTGAGAGCAGCAGGGCGACGACGGCGATGGAGCAGTTGGGGGAGAGGGGAAGTGGAGGGGAATGACTTAGCGAAATTTTGAGCCCGCGCGGCCGGGGGTTAAATCAAACTAGCAGCAGCGCGTTTGGCTGGAACGCGCAATAGCTAAGTTAGCTTTAGTGTGTTAAGCAAAACGCGCTACAGCTATTCCTTTCTGTGTTATAATATCAGTATCGCTTTGGCCTGAAAAAACGCTACTACTAAGTCTAAGCATGTAAAAACTTCAAATATATACATTGGTCATCATTGATCTTTTTGTGTAGAATCTAAATAGTCAACATGAATCCTCACAGTAGCTGTATAGGCACTGGTGAAGATTCATATTGTAGCCACAAATCCTACACATATAGTTCAATGAAGACCAAGTGCTCGGGATAGTTTAAGAAGTAACATATTTAAGGTGGTAAACACCTTGTTCGCTTAGCAGTATGGGACTAAACTTAATTAGGTGCAATACTTAGCAGCAGTGTGTTTTGAAGTAAAACGTTGCAACGTTGCTACTAGTACTTTAGCAGTAGCACGTCCTTGGAAGGGCGCTACTACTGCATCTAGCCGGGGGCAACGCCATGGCAATTATAGTAGTAGCGCTTGTTTCACCTAGACCGCTACTGCTACCGTGCTATTAGTAGTGCGGTTTCCTGAAGCTCGCTACTGCTAAATAGCAGTAGCGTCTATTTTTAAACCGCGCTGCTGCTAAGATTCTGTGTATAAGGTTTTCCCTAGTAGTGTCTGTGGATGCTGAGAATGAAAAGAGCACCATTTGCCAGGCTTGTTGAGACCTTCCGGAGCAGGGGCTATTACAAGATAGCATCAACACCAGTGTAGAAGAGCAAGTGGCGATGTTCCTCCATGTTGTTAACCATAACTAGAGGTTCAGGGTCATTCACAACATGTTCAGGAGGTCAATGGAGACCATCTCTAGGTACTTCAAGCAGGTGCTTTATGCTGTTGGGGAGCTTAGAGTAGAGATGATCATCTGGCCAGACACCACCCAAGATTCGTGGAAGCCCAAGATGGTATCCATACTTCAAGGTGCGCATTGACAATATACACTTTTCATGGTTTGGTATGCTTGTATTGTTCAAGTTGAGAACTAACACAAGCTTGTGATGCCATTTTCAGGATTGCATTGGGGCAATAGATGGTACTCATGTCACTGCCAGATTTCCTAGGTCACAGTCTGCAGCATACAGGGGGAGGAAGCACTACACAAGCCAGAATGTGCTTGCTGCTGTTGACTTTGATCTGAAGTTCACATATGTGCTGGCTGGCTGGGAGGGGGTCAGCGCATGATGCTAACATTCTCACTGACAGCATGAGTCGATCTGATGGGATCAACATCCCCGACGGCAAGTTCTACCTTGGAGATGCTGGCTATGCATGTCGACAGGGTATTCTTCCACCCTCAGGAAAACAAGGTACCATCTCAACGAGTTCTCTGGTAGGAACTATCCTAGGACTGCAAAGGAGCTGTTTAATCTCAGACACTCCAGCCTTAGAGTAACTGTTGAGAGGGCATTTGGAGCTCTGCAGAATAGGTTTAAGATTCTGGATCAGAAGCCATTCCACCCGTACCCCACTCAGGTTAAGCTAGTTCTTACTTGTTGTATTCTGCATAACTAGATTCTTCAGTGGGGCTTTGATGAACACGTGCCTGAGAAGGAAGATGCCGAGCCTAACGATGTTGTTAGCTCCGGCCATGGTGTGGAGGCATTTGACAATGACACTTGGAAGAAACAAAAGGTTGGAGTGGGCAGAGGCGATGTGGCTTAACAGAGGTCAGTGCAGGATTTGAAAAAGATTGAAGAAGAACAAGAAGCAGCAGCAGCAGTAGCAGAAGCAGCAGATGAAGCAGAAGCAGAAGCAGAGGAGAGGAAGAGGAAGATCTGTTAGCACCGATGAACTATGCCCTATTTAGCCAATGGCTCTTAATAATTTGAACTGTCATTTGATAGTAGTTAGGATGAACTGTTATTTGTTTAACTAGATGACGCTACATGTTCAGATTCTATGTGGTAAGCTCACCACTAGTTACAAGCGGTGACAAACTACAAGAAATCTGTTAATCCATGACGGATTTCTGATGACGTTCCTAAAAGCCATCATGAAAATCATTATAATTGAACAAGATGCGGATTGCCTCCAAAACAGTAGTACCTTTATGACAGACATCGAGAGACCATCATGGAAACCGTCATGAATCAACCAACTAGGCCTACCCTTACCTTTCTATATACACCACCCGGACCGTCACGAGCGGCTTGTGCTGATGTGTCAATCCTGTGCGGAGCCGAAGCTGTTTTCTGATTGGTTGATATGACCCTCCCACGGATCACGCATAAGCACCGTCCATCCCTCCTGGATCCAACGGTAGGCATACTCCTCCCTCCTCCCCCCTCTCTCTCTTCTTTCTTCCTCCATGAGCCGTCGGCTGCTCCCTCCCCCTGATTTTAGATCCAGGCGCCATAGACTTCTGCTCCTTCCCGACGCGCCCCTCACCGGATCCACGCGGATGTGCTCATCCCCACCTTCCCGTCTAGGTGCCCGTGGAGCTCTCCGTCGGGGGCTCCTCCCCAGATCTGGTCGCAGCCCCCAACCTCAACCAGCAACGCCGGCCACCACCACCCCTCTGTCGTCGTCGTTCATCGCCGGCCACGACGAGCTCCTCCCTCCGGCATCGTGGATCTAGCTCCCCGTCTAACCCATAGATGGCTCCCATCTACCTCATCCACACCTACACGCCCCGATCTAGGATCTCTGGTGCTCTTCTTTTCCTCAAGGGGCGTGGTGGCGGCTCTTTCCTTGCTGGTCAAGTGGTGCGCACAGAGACGCACCGCTGACCGTCCCAAACATGGTGCGCACTGAGATGCGCCGCTCGGAAGCGGCCGTGGTGCACACCGAGATGTGGCGAGCCCCTGCTCAGAGGGACTGGCAAGAGCACGGCTATAGCGAGCGAGCGCCTTCGCAGCGTCGGCCCTCCCGCTGCCGTACTCTCCCACCCCCCATCTGACTTGCATCTGGCGGCGGCCGGAGGCTACGAAGACGGTTTGGACGCCCTCAACAACGGGAATGCCGCACGGGGAAAGTGGCCAAGGGGAGAAAAGGACCGCCTCCTCTGCCGCAGGTCACCGGAGCTCATCCTCTGCAGGTCGCGGGAGGCGCAGTTGGCGCCATTAGTTCACTGCCCGTGCCGGTCACATCGACTTCTCTCCGCAGGGGTAAGAATAGCGGAATGCTTCGTTTCTGTTTCCATTTTGTTTGATCCGAACCTTGTTGCTGCAATGGCGTGACATGAATACACTAATCAGCTGACAATTAAGAAAGTCTATAGCTTTATGGTATTTATCTGGGAGTAATCCTTGTTGCTTGTGACTAAGGACTTCTGCCTATATTGGCATTTTGTTGTTATTATATGCAGGGTCCGAGAAGAGCACAAGATTTGGGTTTGGACAATTTAATGTTTTAGAACATGAGTTAATATAGATTTCCAGTACCCATTCTTGTCAAGTGATGTTATAGTTCGCCTATTTAGCAACTTAGCATTACCCCCTGATAATAGTTGGCCTTGCCGTTGTAACTCTTATTGTTATCAGCAGTATTTTACATATTCACTAAGTTCCTACCATAGGTGATCCACTTGATCATAATTTTGTTTCCATTTTAATTTAAATTGGGCAGTCCATTAGTTTTTTGGTTTGAGATAGACTAAATCATTTAAGCTTGGTTGATAGATAAAATTTGGTTCATGTGCTGGGACAAGTGTACATTTTTTTGTTCAGTGAAGAGTGTGTTTGTGCTGTCAGTGGTGACCTCCTCTGCCGCGCGCCAGCGGTGGCCGACGTGCATTGCGACCCTGGCCATTGAGCTAAATCTGATCCTGATCCATGGTTAGTTAGGGTGTTGGTGCTGTTTGGGCTCAATTAGCTTGATTCGATGTTGTTTAGGCTTGAGAAAAGTTGTTCTGTTGTTGAAATGAGAGGGATAAGGTAGTTGCTGCAGCTATTGGCAATTGTGTACATGCAATTGTAGGCAGCCAGAGAATATGTGTTGCATTTGTATGTCCTCATGTTTAAAATTTGTCTCTGGAAGTTATTACTGGATCTACTATCCCAATTATTTTTTATTTCCTAAATCTCATGGTAAATCTGGAAGTTGCATTGCATATATGTGTATTATGCCATACTAGTAAACTTCTAAAAGCAAGTGGAGTTGAACCTTTATAATGCACTCTGCATTCTGCAAATTACGCCATACTTATTTGCATGTCATGTTATATGAACAGGCACTGTGGTTGTGATTGTTATGCTGGGAACGTGTTCCTCATGGTCCCAGTAATGCTGCTAGTATGGAAGAGGCACTAGAATCTTGTTGTCACATTCCTTGAGCTCTCGTTGATGGAGGATAAATGGAAATAAGTGATCATCTAGTGGAGACAAAGAGTAAGTTACAACCTCTTTTCTCTTCATGCTCATAATAAGAAGGAATCCTTACTCTAGTGTCCCATTTACTTGTAGCTTTAAAAAAATTGATACACAATATATATGATGCTTCGATGCTTTTCAGGATTTTTGCAATATTGTTTTTCTCTATATTGCACCCAGAACTGAATGTTCGATTGGATCAGGCAGGTAACATTGTGAGTAGGCCTTCTTGCTTGTTTAGTTTTCGATTGGATCAGGCGTTCATGTAAACCAGATAGCTCCAACTCTTGTTTCAAGAGTGAGTAGAACGCTGAAACTGCATTTTAGTAAATAGGGGTTACTTTTCAAATCCGAGAAATTTAAAACCAATCCTCATTGCTGACTGGCAGTGTATATATAGTAATGTTATATGAAGATGAACTTGGCAAAAACTCAGCTTTTACCTTCGAAATATATGTACAGAATTTCCAGATCTAACCTGAAATGTCAATTAGGAAATGCTGAGCATTATGTTTGACCTTTCAAACCAAAAACCTACTGTATGGACAAACACAAATCATACTACTGTTCTTTGTTTAGAAATGCTGAGCATTATTTTGTTGGTGGGTTTATATGGCCTCAACTTCTGCTGCTATAGTACTTGAGTTTTGTGATGTGTGTTTGTTAGTCATTTGGCTTTCATTCGGCACACTTCTCTCTGGTGACCGCTTCCTCTCTGAATCTTTAACACTAATTTTTCTCTCTTCTGTATCTTGTACACTGTAGGATAACAAGTAGAGGCAAACTGCAGGGTACCAAGTAGAGACAAACCGCCGCACTGTGGTATGTGGCCTTCTATCAAGATCTGGTTCAGTTTAGATTTCCCTCCTAGGTCTTGGAGACATGATTTCTGTTACTGTATTAATATGTCAACATGTTCTATTTAGAGTTTTCACCCTAGGCATTTTTTTCTATCCTTGTTGTCTCCTGCAACCCGGTGAATATGTATTCCAGAAATAAGTTTAATGTGAATCTAAGAAGAAAAAAATTACATCGTTACATTGTGGCAGTCCTACAGTAAGAATACAAAGGTTTAAACCTGTTTGTTTGTGTACTACACACATGTATTAGTGAGTCAATTTATTGTTGTTTTATACTAGATACTTTGTTATTCTCATTTGTAGGCACAATACGATTTAAGGATTTTGGAAAGCATGTAATTTGTTTTTTAAGTTTCTTCTTCTGCTATATATGCATATCTACAAATGTCTAATGTTGTTGTGAATATGATAGGTATGTTGCTGTCCATCAGAATCCGCCATGCCATATAGTTGACATCAGGAGGGTCGACGACAAGAACACAAGTGACCTTAGTAGTCTATTTGTTTTGTCGATGTAAATTGGATTGTACCGGTTCCTAATCCTATGGATGGTTGTATATTGCGTGATTTTGTCAATATATGTTGTATATTATCATTTCATGGAGGATACTATAAACTGCTAGGTTCTACATACCTATGGATGGTTGCATATTGAGTGATTTGTGTTACATATGGTACTTTGGAAATATTGTCCTGGTACAAAATTGGCATTATGATTTACGGAACACATTATGCTAAAAGTGTATTTGATCAAAATTGGGCTGAAGGAAATGGATGGGACCAAATTTAAATTGATCCTAAATCCATGACGGTTTCTGTGACAAAAAATAGTGTCCACGTAGGTAGCCACGTCATTTCAGCTAGTCAATTGAAAATCCTACGTGGCATTGGTCCATGGCCCTGTTTGGATACTGTAACTTAGTTAGAGGTTAGAGTTATATTCTAACCTTGAATCAACCCTAAACTAAATCTAACCAAAAAGCTGTTTGGATGTTAGGATTAGATTGACAATAAATATTCTTTCTCAATCATTTGACTACTTTAGACCATGTTTGGATGGGAGGGGTAACTTTTTTTTACTAATTCTTTTAGTGGACCCAAGAGAACTAACCCAAATAAGCTTCTCTAGTGCGGGCTAGTTTTTTGGGGTGGGTTAGATCCAACTAACCCAATCTAACCCATCATGTTTAGATACTTTTGGGTTATTTGAGCCCCAACTAACCAAAACTAACTCTAACTTAGGGATCCAAACAGGGCCCATGACGGTCTGTTCCGTCATGGCCTAGTTTGGGCTTGGGCGGGCTTGAGGTAATTCCATGACGGCCAAGATCCGTCATGGAAGCTACAATATCAAATTATGACGCGATATACATGACGAATCTCAGGTCCGTCAAGGATGGACACACATGACAGTATTTGGCTGATCTGTGACGGCCAAGGACCGTCACGTATTAACAGATTTCTTGTAGTGTTATGTAGGTTGCAACCAAACACCATGTCATATGTACGCCTAATGCAATGCGGGCAACCAAACACCGGATCAAAAATAGTTGTCTTATGCAACTAAAGGCATGCAGACAACCAAACTATGTGCATCTGGGTTTTTTTGGCCAGCATCCTCTCAAACCGGCTCAATAGAGCCAGGCTCGCTGGCTCAGGCTGAATCGACAATGTAATTAACCAAATACGCCCTGATAGATAGATCACCATTTCACCAACACGTATGCATGCAGATCGATCGAGCCCGGGATCAACGGCTAGTGAGCCCATCCTGCCAGTCGCCGAATCCAAACATAATGTACTAAGGATTGGCTATGCAACACGGAGTCCTTGAACAGAACAGAGCAGAAGAGGGAGACGTTTTGTGCAAGCTGGCATGCAGAAGCTTCATGGGAGATCTTCCTTTTCTTTCACGCACCGAAAACACCAGCATATCTTCAGACACTTCATGGGAGACCTAGATTGAAGTTCTATCTAGGTGTGGCATACGCAGCACGTCCCGCGCCTATAATCCTTTATATCCGCGTGAGTCTAATTGGCGCGCGCAAGCAACGGCGAAGAGCCCAACGACCGACGTACGGAGCCATGCATTATTGGATGGGTCTCCTTAGAGCAACTCTAGCAGACCCCGCAAAAATACGACCCGCAAAACGCGTTTGCAGTTTCACGAAGATCGCGTTTGCGGGTCAAAAACATGCGCGGTCGAGCAGAACCCGTATCTAAACCTGCATAATTTGAAAAAAAAAAATACTTTCGCGGGAGAAATTGCACAAACATAGTTCATCACATGATCAACAAACTACAAGCACAGCTACACTACATACTACGTTAAATTAGTACTAGGGGGGTCGGATCTGACGGCGGCGAGGTCGCGGCAACTGGACGACGCTGTGGAGGAGCCGGACGCTCAATCCTCCTCGCCGGAGCTGCACAGATCGACGTACTTCTCCGCCTGCTCCGCGCGGATGCGGCGCCACTCGTCAGCCTTCTCGTTGGCGGCGACGTTGTCGGCGACCGCCTGCCGCCACTCGTGGGCTTCCAGCTCCTCGGCGTGGCACCGACGCTCCTCCTCCTCGCGCACGCCCCGCTCGGCGATGGCGGCGGCGACGGCGTCGAAGTCCGCGACGTAGTCCTCGGGCCCAACGACTCCGCGGGGGCCGAGCGGAGCGGGCTCCTCGGGCTCCTCCTTCACCGGGACGAACGGCGCCGGCGGTTCCGGCTCCTCCTCCTCATCCGACCACTCCCTCTTCACGGGGAGGAAGCCCGCGGTGGAGGAGGAGGAGGATCCGGCGTAGGAAGACCTCGCGGAGGAGAAGGACGCGCGCCGGCGGTCGTACTCCTCTGTCTCGCGGCGGTCGAAGCTCGCCGGCGGCGACAACCCGTGGTTGGTCCACTTCCGGGCGCCGCGCTTCCTCGCGCCGTCGGACCAGATGCGCCGCTCGCGCTCCGGGTCCCTCTCGCAGCTGGATCTGCTGCCGGAGCGCGTCCGGAGCTCCACATTCGCCCCCACATGGTGGCTGGAGGCGGGGAAGAGGGTTGCCGGCGGCGAGAAATTGGGAGAGGGAAAAGGGGACTCGGGTGGCTCCCGGCGGCAGGGGGATAGGGTTTGGACCCGCAAAAGGGTCGTGGAACCGCACTTATAGTGCTCGGGACGTGCGGTTTGCGGGCTGCGGCACAAAATTTTATGGGTCGGGCGAGTATGTGGGCTCTGTTCTGACCGGAAAATTGGCCTGAGCCCGCATACTCGCCGGAATTTTTGCGGGCCGGGCGTTTTGCGGGGTCTGCTAGAGTTGCTTTTAGGTAGTAGCCTGATAAAAAACAACCGCCACTGCCAAAGGAGACTTGCCCAGCGATGCAGTGTTGCGTCCGCATATGCACACTATTGTGTGTATGGTCAACATATCGAGCTCGCCGGTTGCTTCCTTGCAGTGTGTGTTGTAAGGGCATCTCCAACGGTAACCTGCAAATTTACTTTCGCAATCGTCCATGAACAGGAGGGGACCAGTCCGTGGATATGGAAGCGAGAGGCCATCCAACCATAGCCGCATATATTTCAAACTCTTTTTCAACAAACCGGAGGAAATTCATGCAAACGCGGCCAGATTTCATTCAATTTCTAAATTAATTTACATAAGAAGACGATTTTTCAACTGTTTTACTAAAAACTAAAACAAACACTAAACCCTATATCGGATGACCACCTCGTAAGCATGGCTGCCCTGTCCTACCGCACCGCCGTCGGCGTCTGTGCCGTTGTCGTCCACCTCGTATGCGTGGCTTGGTTACATGGTCATGCATATTGCCACTCATATATCTAGCATATATGTAAAGAGGACAAATGTATATATGATGCTACACAATGAGTGAGGAGTTTTGGCTCTCAGCCTCCATGGAGGCTAAATTTTTTGGAAAATTAAAAGTTCAAACTTTTCAGTTTCAAAAAGATCTGAAAAAATTGTGCAAGTGAACAAGAATGTTACATGTGCGCTAGGAATAATGGTGCTCCTCCTTGCTCAACCTTGCTTTCATGATCTTCAGTACGGTACCTTTTGCCGGTGCAAGCAAAACTTTAGAGCTGAGCAGCACCGAGGATGTACCGCCGCAGCAGCAAAACATCAGCGTATTCGATGCCAGATATGAAGTGATTTTGTTCTTGCATTGGCTAGCTAGCTAGCTAGCTTTTCAGCAGAGTCGTTGCTGTTGAACTACATACCGTGGGGTTCCAAGAGAATAAAGCGATTTCTGCTTTGTCGTGACCCTTGGCCAGCCAAAAACGCAAACCTTCTTTCTTATGTTCTGAGATGGTACATTCCACTGGATCTTCTCTCTTCGATCCAGCTCATGCAATTGGTAGCTTTTCTTGACTGAAACACCATGCATAAAGGAGGCAGAGCTCTCTGTGGGACCGGACTCAGGTAGCTTGCTGCATGGAGCGACACTATTTTGTGCTGGGAATGAAAATGAGTTTTGCTAGCAAATGAGATATATTAATCTTTCGAATATTTGAGACGTCCAGGTTTCATATCAAAGTCTGAGACTGAAGCTTCACAATGTTATATGAAATCTCACCCGGCTCGGCCGCTGCGACCCTGCCCCTGGGGGCACCCCCTCTGCGCCTCTTAGACCGAAACCATGTTCAGCGAAACGCAAGTTCATAGATTCAGAGAACGTGCAACCTCAGAGGTTTCATTTTGATGTTCAGCAAAATGCAACCTCAGAGTACGGATCTCAAAGCAATGTTGGAGGGCTGAAGATAAGATATTTCATGTAGCTCGACCTATAGAGAAACTTTACCCAGAGATGGATTAGATACCTGTTTCTCGGTGCACTTCTTTTTCTTTGTAATGATGGCCGCACCAATTGCATCCATTGTACAGTACATATGTGTGATTTTCAGATCAAGCTAGAGCGCTGAAATAGGATGCCGTGCGCAATCTTACAGCTGACCGTCGAGCTCTACTCTAGTGCAGCCTTGCAGTTGCAGGTCTGCTGTGTCGGACCAAAACCACGCTACCATCAACGGGGGACTGATGAGTTTGTGCATCTGGCCATGGTTAGCGTAGCATACGTGCCCAAAGGGATTTTGGAGGCCTCGCCCGAATACTACTACCAATCTATGTAGTTTACTGCCTGTGTAATTTGGTTTGGATCGATACATTTCTGGGATCCCATTTTCTAGAGAACGGTTAGTAATCTGAAAGGCATGAATGTAGACGGCAGTGCCAAGGCCTGAATGTAGACGGCAGGGGGGAGGCTGAGGGTCGTAAGGCAATTTTTCTCTAGATTCCTGGAACAGCAGCGTATCGTTTTTAGGGTAAGTGCTGCATTTCATTCTTAAGTCAGGACGAGCTCATGTTAAAATTGTGATATGCGTCTTGACTTTCAGTTCCAAGTGACTCCCTTTGTAAGAGATGTTCCTGAAGTATCGACTGTTGCCGTAGGCGATCGAGATGTGGAAGGTCCTCATCTGAGACCTTGGTGACGCAGGAGGGGATCGGCAGCTTGACTATCACCGTCAGTGAAAATACCATCGAGAGTGTCCACTATATTTACAACCACTTGAGAGATATTCTTCGAGGAGGATACCGACTGTTGTCGTATGGGATCTATTTGGGTGATCTCCTCTCATGATACCTTGGTAATGCACGAGAAAATTGTCACATAAACATCACCGAGAGTCGACACACTAAGATGAGAGTTGTTGCAGAGAGCCTTGATGGACTGGAAGTCGACACATAGGTCCTAATAAATTAGCCTTGTAAGCTAGTGATGAATCGAATAGAACTATTCGAGTTGTTTCGTACTTATGTTATTTTTTCACTGTGTGGTAAAATGTGTTAGCACCGAACTCGAGGTTATGCCTTCCCCAGATGCCGCAGCTCCCGTTAGGGTCAACTACCCGATATTGGAGGAGCGCATCATTACGGTCTAATTGGCGGTGCAAATTCAACCGAACCCGCAACTCATCGATGAGAACCACAGGGTCTACGAGTCTGTCCAGTCGGAGCCGAAGGCTAAAGGCATCCACGAGATGATGGTTTGTCTCTGTGCCGAGCAGGTGAAGTGTTTTGGGATATGGCCAAGAAGGAAGCGCCACCTGAGGAGAGCGATGGCACAACTTGAAGTAGTCTAGCTAGATAGTTTGACCTTGATTTAGTGATGTAGTTATGTAGCTGCTTATGTCGACTCAGAGTGGCACTTGTGATGCTTTTGGGTATACGAGTCATGAATGCTTATGTGTCTTATGTTACATGTGTTTTTTTTTAACTTGGGCTGCTTCTTAAATTTTATTCTCTTTCTTTCTAGATGAAGTGGTTTGTGGTATATAGAGATAGGTGTCCAGGAGTTTATGATTCATGGCCTTCATGCAATGCACAAGTGATTGGTTACGAAGGCTACTCCTTTGAATCGGTTAATAGCTGGGATAAGGAAGAGAAAGATTACTCCAAGTATGTGCTCAAAGAGAAGAGCAACCATGAAGTAGCCAATGGTGGAGGACAACTAATCAGGTTGAGTGGGTGCAAGAACTTGATAATACTCTTCCAGTTCGTCCTAATTGTGGGGTTACTTTTATCGTATGATCGTATGTAACATGCATTGGCCACATTGTTGTTTACGGAGGAGACACTCGTGCTAGGTAACTACATGTGGCTTCATATGTAGCTTGTGTGGACCATATATGATACTATTGTGAGTTTATTGTTATGTATATGGTCCTTATAGAGTATACAAATTTATGTATGTGATGCTATGAATAACCGACGATATATATGATGATAGACTAGTAGGTGTGGATTTACTTATTGCACCAAAACTATCAATGGTAAAATAGCACTATCTCTTACCTTTCCACATGCAGTATTGTATCATGTAGCTTGGCACAAACTCTGGGTACTTAGAGCATCTACATCCCCGGTTGCCTATTTTGGGGCCCTATACGCCCGCAGATGTGGCTGGGCGCGTCCATAGGCAGTGACTGTGGGCACACCATATTTCTCCCTGTCCACAATCGCAACCCCCATACGTCTGCACGCAAATTCACACAACGCTTGCAACAAAGTAGCTCAACATGGCAATGCAGATCAAACAGGAAATATATAGCACAGACTCAAAAGACATAGTTCGTCATTGAGCACAGTTCATCGGACATAGTTCTTCGTCGGATAGATTACTACATACAAAATATGCTAGCTACCCGGTGCAGGGAGAAGTAGATTACCATTTCTTGGCCGACACCTTCCCCTTGCGGTTATCGAAGCGGCGGTAGTACTTGTTTGTGTAGGCGTCCATGGCGGGAGGAGCGTCATCATCGTTCGTGCTCGTCGTGCCGCTGTCTAACGCCGAGGAGATGTAGTCAGACAAGGCAGCGAAGGCGTAGGCATCCTATTACGTGTGTCGCACAGCCTTGGCCTTGGCAGTCTTCCTTCTGTGTGGCAAGGCACTCCGACGCTTCGATCACGAGCTGGAGCACCTTCTCAGTGTTGCGCCGAAGGCGCCGACTGTCTGTCTCCACCGATGTTAGTATGATCTCGCAGAGGAGCTGCTCCTCCGGGTTGAAGGGCACGGATTTGGTGCGTGGGCAGGAAGAGACGGCCTCCGCCGGCCTTTGTGAGGCCCGCTGCCTCTCACGGCGGGTGGCTTTGACCTTTGAGCCCGGCATTCGCATCCTCTGGGTCGGCACGGGCACAAGCACCGAACTCTGCCCAAAGGAGCTGAGGTAGGAGGGGAAGGGGAGTGGGGCGCCCGACGCCGGATATGGAGCAGAGCGGAACGCAACGGGTCATCGTGCTCCATCGCATTGCCGCGGCGGGCCACTGGCGATAGCTTGCAGCTCGAGCTCCCGCCAGTGTTCACCCGCGACCGCTCTATGGCAAAGTGGAGTGCAATCTCTTCGTCGTTCGGCGCCTCACTACCGGAGCCATCCTCCTTCAAGAGGTTATCCTAGTCAATGGGATTGGAATCACTGTCGAAGGAGCAACCGGAGCTCACCATGGTTAAGGGGACGAGACGGGAAGGGAGGGGAGGCGACAGGAATGGGAGGGTACTGTGAGTGAGTAGAGTGGTCGAGAGTGGACGACGAGCTAGGGTTTGGGGGGTTTTGTGGGCTCTTGGCGGGCCATAGTGGGCCATAGCCTACGTAGCAGGTGCAACCGGATGTCCCCATATCCGCCCCACATATGAGCTAGGTATAGGGAGTGCCAGACAGCCCGGATGTTTGGACTCGATTTTCCCGGTCCTTTTGGGTGACAAAATCCTAACCGTATAGTGACCGGGCAGACCGCACGGGCGTTTGGGCCGACATTTGGGACTCTGGTTGTACATGCTCTTACTTCCACAGATAATCAGCAAACTCAAGATGTCTCTACTGATTGCCTATACAATGTGCCAAAAAAAATTCTAAAGCATTCTCTCTTACTCAATCTTGCCATAGTTTGTTCATCATGCGCACTCCAATATTATTTTGATTTGATCTATAATTTCAACACAAAGACTTGATTTATTGATCAATTTACATCTCATAGTCTATATCCACAATAACGACCGACATAGATAGTGCTAGAGCCAAGAGTAACTATGGTTTTCTGATTAATTAGTCTGTCATTGTAGTGGACAAAATATGTACACAACACATAATTCACGTTTTCGCAAGTATACAACGCCGCAAGTTGACTAGTTGAACATAGAAAAAGTTACATAAGAAAATACATCTGACACCTGAAAGGATGTCATTGTAGTTTAACATCCGAAGCACATGATAATGTAACATTGGGCATCGATTCAGATACAAGTGTGTCTCTGCGTCACACTAAGATATAGAGGATAATCCTGAGATTCGGGGTTCAAGAAAGGTGAAAGAGGAGCGAGTAGGTAGAGGAGATTCAGAGTTCAACAAAGGTGAAAGAGTAGCGAACAGGTAGAGGAGATAGAGTATATCTATTTTTCAGTTCGATCCCTCCACAATGTAGGGCAGGAGTAGTTAACCGTGCCACGCCTACTGTGCATTGATGTCCCCAGCGACGGCCTGGATTTCGAGTAAGCAGCCGGAAGAGCTAGCTCACGTTAATTTCTTTGCAGTCAGCCCTTCGATTCCATTGATATCAACTTCAGCTTCTGTTCTTAGCCCTTCAAGAACGCTCTGGCCGACAAGTTATTCCACAAGAGCATGGTAGACGGAATCTGAAAGAAACAGAGTCTGCTCGAGGCCAAGAGATTTCACCATCAGTTTGGCAGAGGAGAAACTCCTAGTTTGCAGTCACATGAAGGATGTTAGGTTGAATTGTTTTCCCAATGTATCTCATTCCAATGTATTCTCACATTTCTAAATTCCTTTTTTCGCTCAAAGATGTGAATCTTGGGTCGAACGCATGAAAAACCTAACACAACAATAAAATATGTGGTTTAGTTTGCTAGCATTACTACATGGGCCACTCATTGCATTTCATGTGTCGGGTCTTGATCATATATAATAGAGAAAGAGAGGGAAAATGCACATGACGTCAGACAAGCAAGTGTGTCTAGTATTCACTACTCACTGCATGAAGATTGTCCGGAGTAGATATTCACCTTAATTGTCTTGATACTACACCGGTAAAGAGCTTTGATGGATAGATAGATTAATTAATAGGGACGACGAAGTGCTTGCAGAGTACAAAATGTTAGAACCTCATAACAAATGAAATTGCTAACAAATGGAAGTGTTATAGAATGCTGATATATATGACACAGTGCTTGATGGATAGATAGATTAATTAAGAAATAGAAATAGGGACGACAAAGTGCTTGCAGAGTACAAAATGTTAAAATCTCGTAACAAATGAAATTGCTAACAAGTGAAAGTGGTACAGAATGCTGATATTTGTTTTTTTTTGGAAAAGGAGGCAAAAACCCCCGGCCTCTGCAATAGAATGCTGATATATATGACACATGTTTCTCAGAGTGGGTGATACAGTTTTTGCTCACTAAAAAAATAACATGTAATTCTATTTATCTATACAAAACGTCCGCTCAAGCAGGGTTCCTTTTGAATACTCTCTTCGTCCCACAATATAAGATGTTTTTGCAAAACCGTGTGACGAAGGGAGTACTAAACAAGCACGTCTGGTTTCATTGTATCTCCATCCAGTAAGGACTTCTCACTTCCCTCACTACTACACACAAGACTCTGGGGAGGTTACATGAAAAATTATACGCTTACGACGCTTCAGGATATTGAGTTTATCATCTTACAATTTTGACCACATAATTGCATATAAACAAGTCATGAGTAAGCAAGCACATCTAAGACAAATGATAGCTAGAAGAAAGAGAGGGTAAGGATGGCAATCGGGCGCCACGGCGTGCCCAATTTCCCTGTGAGTCCCATCACGGATACAAAATGTTGCTCATCGCCTTCAGATGTTTCAGGAGAGATCTAGCTCTTTGTGTTATATGCATAATGCCCATTTGATCTCTCCCGGCACAACATACATGCTACTCAGCATTGTTCAAGTAGAGTACCCAAGTCAATCAGCACAGACAAACGTAAGCATGGTTAGTCTTAGGAACAAATGAACATACATGCATATCAGGGCTTGCCTTGTGAGTTGTGAGACGCATGCTGCATGCAGCTATGGTTAGATGCCTCGCTGGTTCGGATAAGAGTTCAGAGAGCAGCTGAGGCGAATGGCAGGGCAATTCTCCTTTGGCACGCACGGCTTTCTAGCAAGCTGCACCGCACACTCAATGGTACATACATGCCACCGTGCCAGGGGAGAAGCGCCCTGTGATTCACACACGTCGGTCAAATATGCCATACCTTGCTATAAGCCAACGCTCTTTTGCCTCCTATGAACTATATTTTTTGCCAATGCTTGGTCTATGTTTTGAAGTCCTTGTGCGTGTTGATGGAAACATATGCGCCTCTGCGTCGCTTATATACCGCGGGGTTGGCTTCGGGATATGGATCTTATGGTAGCATATCCGTGGAGACCTATCGACTATTCTAGAGAAGGAGCCGCTTTCCTTGCGGATGGTGTCTCAATTGTCCTCCCTTTTGAATTTGCTCCAGGTGTCGCTCAACCTTGCCTTTCCTGATCTTCAGTACGGGTATCTTTTGCCGGCGCAAGAAAAACTTTAGAGCTGAGCAGCACCAAAGACGTATCGCCGCAGCAACAAAACCTCAACGTATTCGATGCCAGATATGAAGCGATTTTGTTCTTGCATTGGGTTACCTAGCTAGCTAGCTTTTCAACTGAGTTGTTGCTGTTGAACTACATACTGGGATTCCACATGGAGCAAGAGAATAAAGCGATTTCTGCTTTGTCTTGACCCTTGGCCAGCCAAAAACGCAAACCTTCTTTCTTATGCTCTGAGATGGTACATTCCACTGGATCTTCTCTCTTCGATCCAGCTCATCCAGCTGGTAGCATTTCTTGACTGAAACACCAGGCATAAAGGGGGCAGAGCTCTCCATGACAAGGACTAGCTGGGTATCTTGCTGTATGAGCACACCAGGTTTTGTGACTGGAATGGGAAGCCATGGTTACTCCAAGTGGTGGGCTCACCTGCCAGAGCTCGAAAAATTGTGGAAAGGTTCTCAGTTTTCCGCAGACTTGTTGTTGCGAGGCTTGTGCAGCTGTCATGGTCGTTATGCTAGCAATCAATAATAATTGATTACATATGTAAGGAATTTGTTGTGGCATCGGTAAAAAGGAGTTTATAGAACAATGCTAACAAGACCGGCGCAGTGAAGCATGCCGGAGTAGTCTACATATAAGTTTGCATGTGCCATGGGACCATTCATATCTCTAGCATATGTAAAGAGGATAATGATATGTATGATGGTAGACTAGTCGGTGAGGGCTTTACTCATTGCTCCAAAATTATCATGGGTTGGCGTACCATCCTCATACCTGCGGGGCAGGGTAAAACCCGACAAGACTGTCCGTCACAAGTAGCAGCCTTAATTTTGAGCTGCTTCCTTCAGCATATACTACCTCCGTCGTGGTTTATTAGTCTTCCTCGTAGTTTGATCAGACTTTGACCTTTGATTTAACTATTCAAAAATAAGTTATATACCCTAAAAATAGTATCATTTGAAACCTCTTTCAAATATGAATCCAACAATATAAGTTTTGTAACATACAACTTAGAATTTCCAGTCAAATCTACGGTCAAAATTGGACTTAAAATACGAAGGGGACTAATAAACCCAGACGGAGTTAATATCACTACTGGAATTTTCGTATACGCCAGGTGTCGGCGTCTTCGCCGAGAGCCCGGGCACTCGGCAAAGTAAAGAATGCCGAGAGCCGCACTCGGCAAAGGGAATAAGTCGGCAAACACACGACAATGCCGATACTATTGCTCGGCAAACAGGCTATACTCGGCAAAGGCACTTTTTGCCGAGGGCCATTTGGCCACACACGGCAAAGTTTTGCCACGTGGCATATTCGGCGGCGAATAACGGCACGGTTACAGTTGCAACTCTTTGCTGAGAGTGGCTCTCCGCAAAGATTTAGTCCCACCTCGCCTGCCGACTAGCAAAATGACTTGTATAAATAATTCAATAGTCCAACCGCATTAAGCTTCGCTCTTCTCTCATTACTAAGAGTCTATACAGTCACTATGAATCTTCTAGTGGTTGTTACCCGAGAGTGGCTCTTGGCAAACGAGCAGCTCTCGGTAATGATAAGGCCACCATCAAAGTTTAGTCATGCCTCGCCTACAGACAAGCAACAAGACGTGTTTAAATAGTGGGATAGTCCAGATGCAGTAAGCTTCGGTATTCATTACACTCTCGTTAAGGAGATGGACTATTTGTGATGTCCTTGTGGCATTCCTACGCCTTGCACAGACGAGGGAGGGGCATGCCCTGCCACTGGGTTACCGAAAGTACCTCGGTGTCATTCCTTATTCGATTGCTCGGGATCTGGCACGGTGTCATCACAGAGCCTCTGTAGGGTGTGGTAAAAGTTTGGACGCGTCTCTAAGAGGGGGAAACCGAATGGCACGTGCCACGGCCTCGCATTTTTCAGGGACGCGCGCAATATTCAAGAAATTTATTGCTCTGCTAGGGTTTCATCGCCGGGAATTGCAGATCAGCAAGGCGGCACATGAAATCATGCCCGGTAGCGGCATGGGGAATCATTTGTGATGTCCTTGCGGCATGCCTATTCCTTGCACAGACGAAGGAGGGGCATGCCCTGCCACCGGGTTACCGAAAGTACCTCGGTGTCATTCCTGATGCAATCGTTTAAATCCTCGGAAAATCGTACGATGGTAGGATTGCTCGGGATCTGGCACGGTGTCACCACAAGGCATCTGTAGGGTGTGGTAAAAGTTTGGACGCGTTTCGAGTAAGCCTCCCCTGAGGCTGCGTGTAAACCGCACCGTCTCCGAGCTAGTATCTGGGTATCGAGAGGGAACGTGTCCGGTTTGGCCTCGAAACTTCTCGTGCTCTAAGAGGGGGCAACCGCATGACACGTGCCACGGCCTCGCATTTTTCGGGGACGCGTGCAATATTCGAGTAATTTATTGCTCTGCTAGGGTTTCATCGTCGGGAATTGCAGATTAGCAAGGCGGCACATGAAATCATGCTGGGTAGCGGCATGGGGAATCATTTGTGATGTCCTTGTGAACGAGATGTGATTTGTTGCCTCCTATCATGTCATTCGATGTGCCGAAACACATGATGATCTTCAGAAGGATCTAATCGAGGAGTGGTACGCGTGGATGATCTTCAGATAGTCTACATATTTGTTTGCATGTGTCATGACACCACTCGTATCTCTAGCATATGTAAAGAGGATAATGATATATATGATGGTAGACTAGTAGCTAGCCGAGGCTTTACTCATTGCACCAACATTATCATGGGTTGGCCGACAGCCACCGGCAATTCAGACTGCCCGTCACATGCAGCAACCTTAATTTTGAGCTGATTCCTTCAGCATATATATACTGGACAGAGATCCAGTGACATGCCTTCAGCATAGCGGACGCTGAGCATATCCAAGATCATTGGTAGATAGATCATCATTTCACCAACACGTATGCATGCAGATCGATCGAGCGATCAACAGGTAGCCAGCGAGTCCTGCCTGTCGCTGAGTGATGTACTTGGACGCGTTTGGTTGCTCGCATACTGGCCAATCAGACCCGCTCAAAAAGAATCCGACCTATTTGATTGCCTGCATTTTCTGTTGGGCGGGCCTCTACCGTACGAAGTTTAAAGCGTCTCTGGGCCTGCCTCGCTGGAAACGGTCAGATCTGCGGTTTCTGGCGAGCCAGGCCGAGCGGAGGGGTGCTCTCTACCTACTTCTTCTTCTACCTCCACTAATCTCCTCTCTAATATCCTTTCTTCCTTCTTCCCTCCAATCTATACAATGGTGTTTCGATTCGAGATAAGATTTACACAAAAAGATACACATCGATGTTATGGTTTCATTCAGATGATCGGTTCATAGTTTCGTCGATCGTAAATGCTTAGTTTTGTGTTCACGTTAGGAGCTATTTTTGGACGAATCTTGCCAGATTCGTCGCGCACAATCGATCGTTTGAAATTTTCTTTGACCAGTAGCCTAATCTCGCAGTTTCTCATGACATTCGTGTTGCAAGTGTTTTGTTTCGTCGATCCTACTGCATGGATGTCATAATTACGCCCACACTATATTTCTTCTCCTCTGTCCTCTGTCTCAGAGCCCTCGTGTTCGTCCCTTTCGATGCCGGCGCCATTCCTCTTGGCCTCCTTGCCCACGTCCTACTACACTAGAGTCGTTTTCGGCATCGTTCATCTCGGCCTCTTCTCTTTCGTCCTACTGCACTCACGCTGCCATGGCGCAAGCACTGCCTTTCTCCTCCTCTGTACAATGCTTCGTGCGGACTTTCTCTGTGCTGACGAGGCTAGCAGCTAGTTCGCCGCGCCGTCAACGGGGTCACTCTCGCACGACTCTTTGCTCGTCGTGTCGGACGAGGAGCCACGACCACCGTCCACCGCAGTCGCCATGGTCCGACACGCATTGCATTTCTCCTCCATGTTCCTCTGCCTCAGCGCTCCTCCGCATGAACTTCATCTACGGCGGTGACACTAGCAACTAGTTCGCTGCGGCGCCGGCAAGAACGCTCGCCCGAGACTCTGTGCTCGTCCTGTCGGACGTGGCGCCACGATCACCGTCCACCGCTCTTAATCATATCCCGCGTATACAGCCAAATATCGTGTAGTTGCGTGAGCCGAGCTAATGCAGGCAATCAAACGCTATGCCAAAATTGCGCCCCTAATGCGAGAGGACTAGATGCGACCAACCAAACAATGTGCAGATGTTAGGTTTCGGCCTACATTTTCTCGCCCAGGCTCTCTTGAGCCAGGCTAAGCTAAGCCAGCGCCCCAGCTGCTACGCGCGCCAAACACGCCCCTAACGATTGGCTGTGCAACACGGAGTCCAGAAACCGAAGATGGAGGCGTTTTGTGCAAACTCGCACGCAGAGGCTTCATAGGAGATATTCCTTTTCTTTCACGCACGGAGCCATGCATTACTGGGCGGATCTCCTTGGGTAGTAGCCTGATCAAACAACCAGCCACTGTCTCCCAGCGATGCAGCGATGCGTCCGCATGCACACCATCAAGCGTATCAGCGTGGTGTAATGTGCATATAGATGTGCATATAGAGCTCGCTAGTTGCTTCCTTGCAGTGTGGTGTAATGTGCAGTTGCACGTGCACCACTCCGACTACATTTGCGATCTGAACGGCATCTGCTTCCTCTCTGCAGGCCAGCCTGGACGTTCAAGGATCAAGATGTGAGAAGAATCGCTATGCTCTGCGTCTACGAACGCCGGCCGTCGGCATGCTCGCGGTTGATATCAGCAACTTGGACATTGGACACACTCTGTATTCGAGCGGGTCTGAGTCTCAGTGGGCATGGATGCTATAGTATACAGAACTAGTGACAACTACGAGCTTTACTTGAGACATTTGTAATGTACCTCGCACAAAGCCATGCTAAATGGTAGGGTCCGTCAACAGTCAACACATACAACAATAATAATATAGGCCTCCAAATTTTTGGATGTAAGATACAGAGAAACAGCTCTAACAAAATAAGATAACATCATAAAACTGTAGGGCATGAAAGATAGGGAGAGTCATCTTCTACTCCCGAGCTCATTTGAGCTTGGGATGAACAGTATAAAAACATTTCAGAAAATTTTGAATTTTTTTGGGTGCAAACATTGACAAAGGTTCTCAGTGCATGCAAAATTTCATCAAAAAATGACATTCGTAAAAGTCGTGCCAAAAAAATTCAGTACTCCAAAATGTTTTCGAAAATAACACTTTTGGAGCATCAATTTTGTTTTTTCTCTATGAACTCCATGAATGTTATTTTGCAATGAAATTTTGCGAGCGCTAAGAACTTTTGTCAATGTTTGCACCAAAAACAATTCATAATTTTTTGAGTTATTTCTGGATGTACTGTTCACCAACGGCGGCACCAGCTCTCCAAGTATGTGGGGTCAGCGTTTGTAATATGTGGGGTCAAAGTAGCTAGTAATAGCTAGGGGTCAAAGGATTATCAAAAACCTGTGGGGTCGGCTAACCCCACAGCCACAACGTGGCTTCGCCGCTGTTGTTCACCCATGAGCTCGGGCTCAGAAACACAATGTCCATGAGCTCTTATTCTAGTCTTTATTTATCAGGCTCAACAACAATAAATTTGTGTCTGTACCTGTTGGAAATATGCCCTAGAGGCAATAATAAATTAGTTATTATTATATTTCCTTGTTCATGATAATCGTTTATTATCCATGCTAGAATTGTATTGATAGGAAACTCAAATACATGTGTGGATACATAGACAACACCATGTCCCTAGTAAGCCTCTAGTTGACTAGCTCGTTGATCAATAGATGGTTACGGTTTCCTGACCATGGACATTGGATGTCGTTGATAACGGGATCACATCATTAGGAGAATGATGTGATGGACAAGACCCAATCCTAAGCCTAGCACAAGATCATGTAGTTCGTATGCTAAAGCTTTTCTAATGTCAAGTATCATTTCCTTAGACCATGAGATTGTGCAACTCCCGGATACCGTAGGAATACTTTGGGTGTGCCAAACGTCACAACGTAACTGGGTGGCTATAAAGGTACACTACAGGTATCTCCGAAAGTGTCTGTTGGGTTGGCACGAATCGAGACTGGGATTTGTCACTCCGTGTGACGGAGAGGTATCTCTGGGCCCACTCGGTAGGACATCATCATAATGTGCACAATGTGATCAAGGAGTTGATCACGGGATGACGTGTTGCGGAACGAGTAAAAGAGACTTGCCGGTAACGAGATTGAACAAGGTATTGGGATACCGATGATCGAATCTCGGGAAAGTATCGTACCGATAGACAAAGGGAATTGTATACGGGATTGATTAAGTCCTTGACATCGTGGTTCATCCGATGAAATCATCGTGGAACGTGTGGGAGCCAACATGGGTATCCAGATCCCGCTGTTGGTTATTTACCGGAGAACGTCTCGGTCATGTCTGCATGTCTCCCGAACCCGTAGGGTCTACACACTTAAGGTTCGATGACGCTAGGGTTATAAAGGAAGCTTGTATGTGGTTACCGAATGTTGTTCGGAGTCCCGGATGAGATCCCGGACGTCACGAGGAGTTCCGGAATGGTCCGGAGGTAAAGATTTATATATGGGAAGTCCTGTTTTGGTCACCGAAAGAGTTTCGGGTTTAATCGGTAACGTACCGGGACCACCGGAGGTGTCCGGGGGTCCACCAAGTGGGGCCACAAGCCCCGGAGGGCTGCATGGGCCAAGTGTGGGAGGGGACCAGCCCCAGGTGGGCTGGTGCGCCCCCCCCCCCCACAAGGGCCCAAGGCGCAAGGGAGAGGAGAAGGGGGCAAACCCTAGGGCAGATGGGCCCTGAGGCCCATCCTGGTGCGCCTCCCTCTCCCCCTCCCCCTTGGCCGCCTCCCTTAGATGGGATCTGGGCTGGCCGCCACCCCTAGGGGTGGAAACCCTAAGGGGGGCGCAGCCCCTCCCTTCCCTATATATATTGAGGCATTAGGGCTGCCCACAACACGCGATTCGATCTCTGCCTCTTGGTGCAGCCCTACCTCTCTCTTCCTCCTCTTCTGTGGTGCTTGGCGAAGCCCTGCAGGATTGCCACGCTCCTCCATCATCACCACGCCGTTGTGCTGCTGCTGGATGGAGTCTTCCTCAACCTCTCCCTCTCTCCTTGCTGGATCAAGGCTTGGGAGACGTCACCGGGCTGTACGTGTGTTGAACGCGGAGGTGCCGTGCATTCGGCACTTGGTCATTGGTGATTTGAATCACGACGAGCACGACTCCATCAACCCCGTTCACTTGAACGCTTCCGCTTAGCGATCTACAAGGGTATGTAGATGCACTCTCCTTCCCCTCGTTGCTGGTTTCTCCATAGATAGATCTTGGTGACACGTAGGAAAATTTTGAATTTCTGCTACGTTCCCCAACAGTGGCATCATGAGCTAGGTCTATTGCGTAGATTCTATGCACGAGTAGAACACAAAGTAGTTGTGGGCGTTGATTTTGTTCAATATGCTTACCGTTACTAGTCCAATCTTGTTTCGACGGCATTGTGGGATGAAGCGGCCCGGACCAACCTTACACGTACGCTTACGTGAGACCGGTTCCACCGACTGACATGCACTAGTTGCATAAGGTGGCTGGCGGGTGTCTGTCTCTCCCACTTTAGTCGGAACGGATTCGATGAAAAGGGTCCTTATGAAGGGTAAATAGCAATTGGCATATCACGTTGTGGTTTTGCGTAGGTAAGAAACGTTCTTGCTAGAAACCCATAGCAGCCACGTAAAACATGCAAACAACAATTAGAGGACGTCTAACTTGTTTTTGCAGGGTATGCTATGTGATGTGATATGGCCAAAGGATGTGATGTATGATATATGTGATGTATGAGATGATCATGTTCTTGTAATAGGAATCACGACTTGCATGTCGATGAGTATGACAACCGGCAGGAGCCATAGGAGTTGTCTTTAATTTATTTATGACCTGCGTGTCAACATAAATGTCATGTAATTACTTTACTTTATTGCTAACCGTTAGCCATAGTAGTAGAAGTAATAGTTGGCGAGACAACTTCATGAAGACACGATGATGGAGATCATGATGATGGAGATCATGGTGTCATGCCGGTGACGATGATGATCATGGAGCCCCGAAGATGGAGATCAAAAGGAGCAAAGTGATGATGGCCATATCATGTCACTATTTGATTGCATGTGATGTTTATCATGTCATTGCATCTTATTTGCTTAGAACAACGGTAGTAAATAAGATGATCCCTCATTAAAATTTCAAGAAGTGTTCTCCCCTAACTGTGCACCGTTGCTAAAGTTCGTCGTTTCGAAGTACCACGTGATGATCGGGTGTGATAGATCCTTACGTTCACATACAACGGGTGTAAGACAGTTTTACACATGCAAAACACTTAGGGTTAACTTGACGAGCCTAGCATGTACAGACATGGCCTCGGAACACAGAGACCGAAAGGTCGAGCATGAGTCGTATGGTAGATACGATCAACATGAAGATGTTCACCGATGATGACTAGTCCGTCTCACGTGATGATCGGACACGGCCTAGTTGACTCGGATCATGTGATCACTTAGATGACTAGAGGGATGTCTATCTGAGTGGGAGTTCATAAGATGAACTTGTTTATCCTGAACATAGTCAAAAGAACTTCGCAAATTATGTCATAGCTTACGCTTTAGTTCTACTGTGTTAGATACGTTCCCAGAGAAAATATAGTTGAAAGTTGACAGTAGCAATTATGCGGACAGTAGAAGGCTTATGTCCTTAATGCACCGCTCAGTATGCTGAACCCCAAACGTCGTTTGTGGATGTTGCGAACATCGGACATACACGTTTAGATAACTACGTGATAGTTCGGTAATGTTGAATGGTTTAGAATTGAGGCACCGAAGACATTTTTGAAATGTCGCGGAACATATGAGATGTTTCGAGGGCTGAAATTGGGATTTCAGGTTCATGCCCACGTCAAGAGGTATAAGACCTCCGACGATTTTCTTAGCCTGCAAACTAAGGGAGAAAAGCTCAATCGTTGAGCTTGTGCTCAAAAATTGTCTGAGTACAACAATCACTTGAATCAAGTGGGAGTTGATCTTCCAGATAAGATAGTGATGTTTCTCCAAAGTCATTGCCACCAAGCTGCTAGAGCTTCGTGATGAACTATAACATATCAGGGATAGATATGATGATCCTTAAAATATTCACGATGTTTGACACCGCGAAAGTAGAATTCAAGAAGGAGCATCAATTGTTGATGGTTAGTGAAACCACTAGTTTCAAGAAGGGCAAGGGCAAGAAGGGATACTTCATGAAACGGCAAATCAGCTGCTGCTCTAGTGGAGAAACCCAAGGTTGAACCCAAACCCGAGACTGAGTGCTTCTGTAATAAGGGGAACAGCCACTGGAGCAGAATTACCCTAGATACTTGGTAGATGAGAAGGCTGTCGAAAGAAGTATATTGGATATACATTATGTGAATGTGTACTTTACTAGTACTCCTAGTAGCATCAGGGTATTAGATACCGGTTCAGTTGCTAAGTGTTAGTAACTCGAAATAAAAGCTACGGAATAAATGGAGACTAGCTAAAGGTGAGCGGACGATATGTGTTGGAAGTGTTTCCAAAGTTGATATGATCAAGCGTCGCACGCCCTCTCTACCATCGAGATTGGTGTTATTTGGTGTTTGCGTTATGTCTATCGCAATACGGTTATTCATTTAAGGAGAATAATGGTTACTCTATTTATTTGAATAATACCTTCAATGGTCTTGCACCTAAATAAATGGTTTATTGAATCTCGATCATAGTGATACACATGTTCATGCCAAAAGATATAAGATAGTAATGATAGTACCACCTACTTGTGGCACTGCCATGTAAGTCATATTGGTACAAAACGCATGAAGAAGCTCCATGTTGATGGATCTTTGGACTCACTCTTTTGAAAAGGATTGAGACATGTGAACCATGTCTATTGGTATATACGCATGAAGAAACTCCATGCAGATGGACCGTTTGGACTCACTTGATTATGAATCGTTTGAGACATGCAAATCATACCACATGGGCAAGATGACTGAAAGCTTCGGTTTCAGTAAAATGGAACAAGAAAGCAACTTGTTGGAAGTAACGCATTTCGATGTGTGCAGTCCAATGAGTGCTGAGGCACGCAGTGGATATCGTTATGCTCTTACTTCATAGATGATTTGAGTAGATACTGATTATGTTTACTTGATGAAATACAAGTCTGAATTATTGAATGGTTCAAGTAATTTCAGAATGAAGTTGAAGATCATCGTGACAAGAGGATAAAATATCTATGATATGATCATAGAGATGAATATCTGAGTTGCGAGTTTGGTACACAATTGAGACATTGTGGAAATTGTTTCACGACTAATACCGCCTGGAACACCATAGTGTGATGGTGTGTCCGAACATCATAGTTGCACCCTATTGGATATGGTGCGTACCATGATGTCTCTTATCGAATTACCACTATCGTTCATGGGTTACGCATTAGAGACAACCGCACTCACTTTAATAGGGCACCACGTAATTCCGTTGAGACGAAACCGTTTGAACTATGGTTTGGAGAAACCTGAGTTGTCGTTTCTTAAAAGTTTGGGGCTGTGACGCTTATGTGAAAAGTTTCAGGTTGATAAGCTCGAACCCAAAGCGGATAAAATGCATCTTCATAGGACACCCAAAACAGTTGGGTATACCTCCTAATTCAGATCCGAAAGCAATAGGGATTGTTTCTAGAATCGGGTCCTTTCTCGAGGAAAAGTTTCTCTCGAAAGAATTGAGTGGGAGGAAGATAGAACTTGATAAGGTTGTTGAACCTTCACTTCAATCAGAGAGTAGCGCAAGCACAGGAAAAATATCTCTGTGGCCCTACTTCAGTTGAAGAGAAAGCTAAATGATGATGATCATGGAGCTTCAGATCAAGTTACTATCGAACCTCATAGGTTGACAAGGGTGTGTACAACTTCTAAGTGGTAAGCCTGTCTTAAAAGGTCACGTTGTTGGACAACGATGAACCTATGAGATATGGAGAAGCGATGGTGGGCCCGGATTCCGAAAAATGGCTCGAGGCCATAAAATCCGAGAGAGGATCCATGTATGAAAACAAAGTGTAAACTTTGAAAGAACTACTTGATGGTCGTAAGGCTGTTGGGTACATATGGATTTTAAAAGGAAGACAGACAATGATGGTAAGTATCACCTTTGAGAAAGCTCGACTTGTCGTTAAGGTGTTTCTCGACAAGTTCAAGGAGTTGACTACGATGAGACTTTTCTCACTCGTAGCGATGCTAAGAATCTGTTGGAATTAGCATGTACTGCATTATTTATGAAATCTTGCAGATGGGATGTCAAAAATATTGTTTCCTTGTTCTTGAGGAAAGGTTGTATGTGATACAACCAGAAGATTTTGTTGATTCTGAAATATGCTAACAAGTATGCAAAGCTCCAACAATCCTTCTAAGGACTGGAGTAAGCATCTCGGAGTTGGAATGTACACTTTGATGAGATGATCAAAGATTTTGGGTTTATACAAAGTTTATGAGAAACTTGTATTTCCAAAGAAGTGAGTGGGAGCACTATAGAATTTCTTATGAGTATATGTTGTTGACATATTGATGATCAGAAATAATGTAGAATTTCTGGAAAGCATATAGGGTTATTTGAAAAGTGTTTTTCAATGGAAAACCTGGATTAGGCTGCTTAAACATTGAGCATCAAGATCTATAGGGATAGATCAAAACGCTTAATGGTACTTTCAAATGAGCACATACCTTGACATGATCTTGAAGGTGTTCGAGATGGATCAGTCAAAGAAGGAAGTTCTTGCCTGAGTTGTAAGGTACGAAGTTAAGACTTAAAGCTCAACCACGGCAGAACAGAGAGAAAGGACGAAGGTCGTCCCCTATGCTTAGACATAGGCTCCATAGTATGTTGTGCTGTGTACCGCACCTAACATGTGCCTTGCCACATGTCTGGCTGGAGGGTACAAAGGTGATCTAGGAGTAGATCACCAGATAGCGGTCAAAATTATCCTTAGAGGAATAAGGATACGTTTCTCGGTTATGGAGGTGATAAAGAGTTCGACATAAAGAGTTATGTCGATGCAAGCTTAACACCTATCCGGATAGCTCTGAGTAGAGATACCGGATACGTATAATGGAGCAACAATTTAGAATAGCTCCAAGTAGAACAGTTATTTGAAATGGCTCCAAATATAGCGTAGAGATTTGCGAAGTACATACGGATCTGAGTGTTGCAGACCCGTTGACTATAACCTCTCTCACAAGCATAACATGATCAAACCCAGAACTCTTGGGTGTTAGTCACATAGGGATGTGACCTTGAGTGTTAATCACATATCGATGTGAACTAGATTATTGACTCTAGTGCAAGTGGGAGACTGTTGGAAATATGCCCTAGAGGCAATAATAAATTAGTTATTATTATATTTCCTTGTTCATGATAATCGTTTATTATCCATGCTAGAATTGTATTGATAGGAAACTCAAATACATGTGTGGATACATAGACAACACCATGCCCCTAGTAAGCCTCTAGTTGACTAGCTCGTTGATCAATAGATGGTTACGGTTTCCTGACCATGGACATTGGATGTCATTGATAACGGGATCACATCATTAGGAGAATGATGTGATGGACAAGACCCAATCCTAAGCCTAGCACAAGATCATGTAGTTCGTATGCTAAAGCTTTTCTAATGTCAAGTATCATTTCCTTAGACCATGAGATTGTGCAACTCCCGGATACCGTAGGAATACTTTGGGTGTGCCAAACGTCACAACGTAACTGGGTGGCTATAAAGGTACACTACAGGTATCTCCGAAAGTGTCTGTTGGGTTGGCACGAATCGAGACTGGGATTTGTCACTCCGTGTGACGGAGAGGTATCTCTGGGCCCACTCGGTAGGACATCATCATAATGTGCACAATGTGATCAAGGAGTTGATCACGGGATGACGTGTTGCGGAACGAGTAAAAGAGACTTGCCGGTAACGAGATTGAACAAGGTATTGGGATACCAATGATCGAATCTCGGGAAAGTATCGTACCGATAGACAAAGGGAATTGTATACGGGATTGATTAAGTCCTTGACATCGTGGTTCATCCGATGAAATCATCGTGGAACGTGTGGGAGCCAACATGGGTATCCAGATCCCGCTGTTGGTTATTGACCGGAGAACGTCTCGGTCATGTCTGCATGTCTCCCGAACCCGTAGGGTCTACACACTTAAGGTTCGATGACGCTAGGGTTATAAAGGAAGCTTGTATGTGGTTACCGAATGTTGTTCGGAGTCCCGGATGAGATCCCGGACGTCACGAGGAGTTCCGGAATGGTCCGGAGGTAAAGATTTATATATGGGAAGTCCTGTTTTGGTCACCGAAAGAGTTTCGGGTTTAATCGGTAACGTACCGGGACCACCGGAGGTGTCCGGGGGTCCACCAAGTGGGGCCACAAGCCCCGGAGGGCTGCATGGGCCAAGTGTGGGAGGGGACCAGCCCCAGATGGGCTGGTGCGCCCCCCCCCACAAGGGCCCAAGGCGCAAGGAAGAGGAGAAGGGGGCAAACCCTAGGGCAGATGGGCCCTGAGGCCCATCCTGGTGCGCCTCCCTCTCCCCCTCCCCCTTGGCCGCCTCCCTTAGATGGGATCTGGGCTGGCCGCCACCCCTAGGGATGGAAACCCTAAGGGGGGCGCAGCCCCTCCCTTCCCTATATATATTGAGGCATTAGGGCTGCCCACAACACGCGATTCGATCTCTGCCTCTTGGTGCAGCCCTACCTCTCTCTTCCTCCTCTTCTGTGGTGCTTGGCGAAGCCCTGCAGGATTGCCACGCTCCTCCATCATCACCACGCCGTTGTGCTGCTGCTGGATGGAGTCTTCCTCAACCTCTCCCTTTCTCCTTGCTGGATCAAGGCTTGGGAGACGTCACCGGGCTGTACGTGTGTTGAACGCGGAGGTGCCGTGCGTTCGGCACTTGGTCATTGGTGATTTGAATCACGACGAGCACGACTCCATCAACCCCGTTCACTTGAACGCTTCCGCTTAGCGATCTACAAGGGTATGTAGATGCACTCTCCTTCCCCTCGTTGCTGGTTTCTCCATAGATAGATCTTGGTGACACGTAGGAAAATTTTGAATTTCTGCTACGTTCCCCAACAGTACCTTGTTGAAGGAGTTGTCTCATTGTTTCACATACTGGCCTTTAGTGGTTGATATTGGCCGGGAGAGTATTTGGGGCACGCAGGTGCGGGGGCATCGAGTGCCTTGTGTGTGCTTTTTCTTTTGGCTTTCAATTTTCAAACTTACATATCTTTTGAAACAAAAGTCAAAATTAAGTTATGTTTTCATATTCGTGTTTCTCGTAAGAAGGGCTTCCAAATAAGATCCATTTTAAATACTTTTTGATGAATTTTGAAAAGGAATGTTAAGCTTCAACTCTTGAAATTTAGTACGAGTAACCGATAAAATCACAACTTTAGTACCTGCGACCGAAGAAAAAAATTAAACTTTCAACTCTGAAACTTGATACTTGCGACCAAGTAAATCAAAATTTTCAAATGCAAAATCATAGGTTTCAATGATTAAAACTTTAAACTTATTGTGTCCTGGGATCCAACTACTTCATGAATCACGAGACAATCGAGCGGCCGGACACGGCTTGACAGGTGCGTGCCCCCGCACCTGCATGCCTCTGTGAATTTTCAGGTCTCGGCAACCAGGACGAAAATCCTTGTTCTGACAATATCAGACGTGATGACTACGGTGTGAGGACGTGTACCCCTTAAAGGCGTTGCTGTGTAAGAAGTCGACTTTTAGTCGTAGGTGGTTTTCATTTTTATTGTAATGGTTCTTCCATGATTGTCTTTGTTGTATACTCTAATTAATACTTCATCCGTCCAGAAATACTTGTGGCTCAAACGGTTGTACGGTAGTAACCTTTTCAAGAGAAAAAAGCCAAAAAAGAAAAAAACAAAATACGACGTCAATACTGCACGAAGTGGCGCGTTTGCACCACCACAAGCGCACGTACGCATTAAGCTTTGAACTTTTGAAGGTAATCACGAACAGCATGCAAGCAGCTGATGAGCAGTGCCCATGACATCGCGCGAGGGAGCACTTGTGCGAGCGTTTTCCCATTAGAATATATTCTAGGATGAAATCAGTCATACATATAATCTTACACATTTTTTTCAAGAATATGCAAATTGCGTACTGTATTTTTATAGAAGAAAGAAACCACAATTTACAAGAGATCAATCGAGTTACGAACAACCCGAGACCATAACCCACTCGCTCCAACTAGCAACAACAACCTGCTGTCTCACAAATCGTTGTAATCCCAACCACATCTTACACATTTTTTGGAAAACGAAAACAGAGCTTGGGCTCGTGCGCTCGGACATAAACAGTAACATTAAAATATCTCCCGCCAATGTTTGTGGGCAAAAGGCATGTGCCATGGTCTAAAATAATAACGCTTTTTCTAAATGACTGAGATATAGCTATGTCTCAGTGGACTGTTTCCCATCCAATCATTTTTCAAGATTCGTGCAAAGATTCGCGCGTGGATGTGTTGATTTTTTGCACTAGACTCCGTGAATCTTGAGAACCTTGAGCGGGCCTTTTTATTTTCACTGAGCCTGTTTTCTGGCATCGAGGCTGGGCGCTGGGCTTTTTTCGTTTTGTGTTACGAGCCTATTTTGTTGATGGGTCCTGTAAATATCTCGCTTATAGCGAGACGAAGAAATCAAGTAGACAAAAAGAGTCCCTCAAAAAAAAGTAGACAAAAAGAGAGCGAGCGGGCATCGACCCCGGGATGTCCTGGGTGCATCATAGCTGGCCGGCCACTAACACACCAGCGCGTTCGTATTACAAGTAACTAATGCGAGACCGAGTTCAATGAAAACAACCAGTTTTCCACCGGTTTCTGGGTTTCTTTTGTTTTTTTTCTTGTTTTTTCACCAGTTTTTTTTGTTTCTTTCTATGTTTTTACTGGTTTTTTATTTTATTTATTTTTTCTTTTATTTCCTTTGGCTTTCTTTGTTTCTTTCCACCTTTTCACAGGCTTTTTTCTTCTATTTAATTTTTCTTCGGTTTTGTTTCTTTTTTTCATAGGTTTTCTTTTACTTTCTCTCGGATTTTCACTGTTTTTTATATACATTGTTGGGTATATACCAAATAAATTTTTCTAATACACGTTGACTAATTTCAAATACAATATTAACATTTATTGAATACAGGTCCACATTTTCTAGACACATTAAAAAATACTTTATTAAGATTTTTAATGTACCAGATTAGCAATCCTAGAATACATGGTTAACATTTTTTGTATACACATTTAACATTTATTTCAAATTCTTGATTAACATTTTTCAAATATAATTTTTAGAAAATTGGAATGCATATTCAACATTTTTTCTATACACATTTAACATTTTTCAAATGCTTGGTTAACATTTTTCTAATACCAGATTAACATTTTTAGAAAACATGGTCAACCTTTTTTATACACATTTAACATGTTTGTAAATGCTTGATTATCAGTTTTCATATAAAATTATGATATGTTTTGAATATATGGTCAACTTATTTTATATACACTTTTGACATTTTTCAAATGCTTGAATAACATTTTAAAAATATTCAGTTAATTTTTTTTAAATGCTTGGGTTAACATTTTTTTAAATACATGATCAAAATTTTTTCACGCACATTTTTATTTTTTGTATACATGACAAACATTTTCTGTATGCACATTTAGCATTTTTCTAATGCTTGGTTAACATTTATTTTTGAAGTGTTTTATGGAAAGTGTTTTTTTATAATATATCTATTTAGAATATTTGGAGTATAAACGAAAGTAAAAAAGAAATAAAAATGAAAAGAAAATGTGAAAAAGGCAAAAAAACGCGAAAAAGAAACAGAAGGAAAGAAACGAGGCTGTGGCTCAGGGAAGCTGGGCCGGCCCAGTATGGTGCTCCTTCAGGCGAGGTCATCCAACTGGTGTAAAGTGAGAGGTATTTCGGCTTTTCTCTTAATATGCCACTTTTACTTTTGAAACTGTGTGCCACTTCTTCGTTCAGAGAGAAATGACCGTGTGCATGTATGTATTTGTTTATGGCATATTATTGCCTAATTTACTTGTTTTGTCCCACTTTTCTTTTCTCTTTAATAATTTTTATTTTTATTTTTCCTTGCTTATTTCTTTTGTTTTCAGCATTCTGTTATATATTATTCGGATTTGTTGAGAAATATTTATATCTCATTTACGACCTCAGCCATCAAATGAATATGCGTGTGAATCTGCAGGTTGACTTGGTTACAGAATGATTTTGTTGCGTCGAACGTGCGGACTTCAGCTAGGCATCATGGAGTATTTTCTCTCCTTTTTGGTACGTGTGACGGCTATGGGCTTCTTATGTTACTTCCCGGTTACTATTGCAACACGGTGTTTTGGTCCCCTTTTATTCTGCTGTGTGGAGTGTTTGTTGCCTTTTTTGTTATTTCACTTTTATTTCTAATTTATTTATGTTTCCTTCACACACACAAAATCTCTCTGATAGTTTTGTCATTTTTACCAAACTAATTTTACTTCCTCCGTTACTAAATATAAGTCTTTTTAGAGATTCCAATGCGGACTACATACAAAGCAAAATGAGTGAATGTACACTCTAAAATATGTCTATATACATCCGTATATAGTTCTTATTGAAATCTCTAGGAAGACTTATATTTAGGAACGGATGAAGTATTTTCTTATTTTCTCAGTCGATAGAGAAATAGTTAAATCCCATTCGATTTGGCAGCCCTGAAATCCGGACATCAAGGTCGGCATGTTTTGTTTATGGTCTGGTTGGTGTGTTGTGGTTTTGTATGTTTTCTCTGTGGGGGTGGGTTTTCATTTCATGCATTTAGAAGCAAGTGAGAATGAGAGAGAGCGGGTCAGTTCGTTTTGCGAGTAAACATATCATTCTCTGTGTCCTTTTTTCCCTCTCTTCCTCCCAATAAGTGGCATTTTTTAGAGTCACCAGGTCGCCGGCCGTCAAACTCGTTAGGAAGGAAGGGCAGGGTTGATATCTACCCCACGCACGTTATCTGGATCTTTGTCTTCTGTAGTCAACTAGAAAACGGTATTGTTACATCGTGCGAAAATGAATGTTTTATCTCTGCCCCGTTGATTTTTTGTTTAATATTATTTTTGTAATGATTAGTTCTTGCACATCCACATATGACGCACCTAGTGTGCAATTTACAAATGCTACAAGACACGCGTAACTGGTGCGGGCTCGACTTTCTTTGTTCTTTTTCTTTTAAGTATTTTCTCTTTTGATGTTTCATGTTTGAAAGAAAGTGGATGATCCAACGGCCAGGAGCCCCCGTAATATGGGAGTCCCCTACCGAAAATTGCAAAGCCAAGCTGCATGGCACTGCACTAATCGAGCAGTAAATCTCTGATTTCGCAAGATATCTAGAAACTTCGGATATGTTTTCCTCCTTTGCGAAATATGAGACGCTCACACATATCTCTGAATTTAAGTTTAGCTAATAGTCAGACTAGTTTAATCTGGATCATATGAAAAAAGCCATAACATCGGGGTACAACTTTGACTGAGCGATCTGGTTATCTCAAAGTCTCAAAGTCCAAGAATGTTGACTTTCTGCGGAGTCTACCAAGGGCGCTATTGTTCTTCAAATTTATCATAGGATGGGCAATGACATGTGCTGGCATCTCTTATAATTGTAGGGTTTTTTAATGCAAGGAAACATGAGTACTACTCACGAACTGAAGAGGTCAACAAGATTATCAAACAGAGGCCTCGGTGTCCTGGGTTCATTGTTGCTGCTACGACTACTACACAACGTCTCATGGAGTATCTAAACCCAACAAGGTGCCACCATCCTATTGTGGCCATGCATATATCGTTGAGTTCAAGCTACAGCTCCCACACAGCTCATTTAAACATCTGAGTAGCTCACAATAAAAAAGACAAATTTGTGGTTTGTGAAAAAGTTTATTGTTTGTGCATTGTTCAGACCGATTTTTTCTGAGAGCTACTTAGATGTCCGAATGCGCTGAAAATTGGCATGGACCTCACACACTCAAACATCTTCCTGCAAAAAAAGTTTTTAAATAATTTTTCTAGTATTTATTTTGAATTTATTGTTCACCAGGTGCAGATGAGGCCGAGCTCAGAATTGGATATTTGGTGGGGTTCTTAACTCACTGAATGCGTTCGGCAGCGTAGTGTTTCACATGTGTTCCTATATTACAGTTGTAATAAAGTGGAAACTACCAAAATAATCCAACTGGGAACATAGAAGCGAAGAGTGAAAGTGAATGCAAAACCCAACACAAGATTAAAAAATTATGTGTGGCTGTTTTTTTTGTAGCTTCAGTGCATGGTTTTTTTTCATCACTCACTTCTAGGCATCTTTTAAAACCTTGGTATATGTTGAGAACAAATTGGTTTGATACGTCACATAGGTAGGTGTGGCTTTACTCAGAGCATCAAATTTACCTGGAGTGGATATCCTTTAGTTATTCTAGTAAGGCCGCGTTAAGTTAAAGAGCTTTGGTGGTGGACGGATTAACAAATCACAAATTGTAATGTGGTATCTCACACCAAGTCAGCAAGCAAATGGTGGAAAAGATGAAGGATGTCAATGACCACTTTATCACCTCCATAAGCCACCTAATTACCTTTATGGACTACCATGTACATGGGGCAGAGTGTTTCGAAGAGGATATGTCGTTCATATGACAATGTGCTTGGCCAACGATAAACCCTCACTTTGTAGTCTAAAGTACTAAACTAGGTGGTTTTTTTTATGTCGTTCATCGCAAAAGCATTGTCACATTCTCGAATTTATCTTCCTGTCAAAGACATGAAACTTGGGTGAGCGGGATACAAAATCCAGCACAACAAGAAGTCTCGTTAGCTAGCTCCATTGCATGGGCCACTCATTGGATGATATATGTCGGATATCGATAATATGTACAACGAGAAAGTGCATGATATGTCAAACAATTAGGTGTGGCATTACTCATTGCATGAAAATGTCTGGAGTAAATACCAATCTTCATTGTCTCGATATCGTGGTGGTAAAGAGAATAAGATTCATTTTATATATAGATTAATATGCATGGCAAAGTTGCTTTTAAACCATGAAGCTTTACGATATCATAACAAGTTAAGATGCACCAATGTTACTTTAAAATCTTAACAAGTACTTTATAATTATGATAAAGATCAGGGATCGCTCACAACAAATGATGTAGTTGCTCATTAAACAAACACGTAAAACATGTGATTCCATTTTTCTAAGCGGAATATCGACTCAAGAATGACAAGTACTCAACTACAAAAACAACATTCTAGAAAAAGGAAGACAAAGATAGGTTGAAAGAGAATATGGCTTGTAAGTGTATATTGCAAAGACTATTTGACCATAAATTAATTTTTGAAAACTTGACACCTATAGTAACACCTCGTCATTGTGATTGCTATGAGTGTTTGTTGTATGTATTATTTTGAAAAAGGATTCACGTACAATTTTAAATCAAGAAAAAACCCAAAAGATTTAACTAGATACATGGTGTCGAGTAAATTTGCTTACGAATAGCATGGCAGGGAACAAGCGAACACCAAGAAAATGATGCGTACGAGATGACAATGATGAGACACTCGTCCACCAAAGTAATCGGTGACGGTACGGAAAACCATCGGTAGTCCCGATATAGGGTGGTCCACGTCATTGGAAGTATTAGAAGGGATCACACACGAGGCGTTTACCTAGGCCCGGGCCCTCATCACATCATGGGGCTTGAGATGGGACACACACCCATGATGTCATATCCGAAGAAGTAAGTGTCACTCCAGAGCGTTGCCATCATTTGCGCTTACAATATCAAGGACAGTTTGTTACTGTGCGCACCATGACCACCTATCAAACAAGTGATCATAACAACTGCAACTGAAAAATTGATATCAAAGTCCATTATAGACCACTACACCCTACAAACCTGGGAAAATATCTAGTGCACTGGAGCTTGTGGTGCGCTACTGGTGCACCGTACTCACATTGTGCTTTTAAAATGTTCAAAAAAATCTGAAAAACAGTTAGCACACTCACACAACATCAATGTAGGTTGTCACAAAGTTTCATGCCATAATTTGAAACATAACTCGAAAAAATGATAAATTCAACATTGAATAGTACATAACACAACTTGGGCTTTAGATTTGGCCCATTATCACACTGATCTCAAATTTTTTAAAAAAATTATGATTTTTATACGAAATTTTGTGTCTTAAAAATATTTTAAATTTTTATACGAAATTTTGTGACATCATACATTGATGTTACGTTAACGTGCTAGAATATTTTTAGATTTTTAAAAATATTCTATGACATCCAGTGCACCGGTAGCACCACGGTGCGGGTGTACTAGATACATTCCCCTACAGACCTAGCCATCACAACTCTAGCCAATGCTTTTGAGAATATGAACTTTGGTTAGTAACTTGCTTGAATCATTTTTCGCAATGTCTCTCATCCCTAAGGCATGGTCATGTTGGTATAGCATCATTTTCCTCAACTAAAGATATATGAAGCTTGGAAGAATAAAAAAGGAGATCGTCTGCAATTTGTTTCATGCCTACATGGGTTACGTTACCACTCACATCTCTAGCACAAGCAATGCGGACAAAGATATATATGATGGTACATAGACTAGTAGGTGCGGCTTTACACATTGCGCAAAAGTGTATTAAAAGTAGAATGACTATTTTTGTTACTTTTTGAAGTACCAATGCTTGGCGTACCATGTTTGATACCCTACCGACAACTCCTCACTCCATAACACCAGTGTGGGGATGTTGTCTGCCCAACATCACATGCAATAGCCTTAATTCGAGTTGCTTTCTCCACCCTATATGCTAGTAGACGTTGAGCACATGCAAGGTAGGTGATCGATCACTTGTTCACCAACACATGTATGCAAATCAGTTAATTGTCATGACATCGTAATACGAAAGAGATATCGCTTGGACAATATCAAAATGCTAAATTTCATAACAAGTTCAGATGCACCATAGTTACTTTACAGTTAGCAATTACAATACATCAATGATAAGGAGGACGAATGACTCACGGTGAGCAACATAATTGCTCATTAAACAACCACACATAACAACTGATTCCATTTCACTAAGAAAAATGTACATTCATGAATACAATGTACTCCACTACAAGAAAAAGCACTCTTGAAGAGGAATGCATACAGGGTGAAAGAACAAAATGGATTCTAAGTTTTGACTTTAGAGATTGTTTGACAAAAGTGAAATGTTCGAATGGTCATACAAAAGGTCACAATGTATCTTGGAGGCGAAGTAGGCATTTTCACTATTTGTTATTTTAGAGAAAAGGCATCCACCAAATACGATGGCCAAGTTTAGGCGAATGCAATATTGACGTGGAAACATGCATTCCATCAGAGGAAGAAGACCTTGCCTACTTTAGAAAGGTTGAATATCATTGTAAGAGCATCCATTCACCACCAGAGAGGGCCTTCATGACTCGCTTGAAGGGCATCAACCCGTTAGATATTAGAGAAGCTCGTTCAAGAAGTCATATAGTAATTGACGACTATATCGTCAATGGAAAAGCGACTGTGAGCACAACTACCACCATGAGCCGAGACCACACCGAGGGAAACACCGTCGCCTACCAATCGACCACTACTTGGAAGAAACCAAAGACTCCTATTATGGTGCCTCCTTTCGGCAACGACACCATAGAGTCACGATGACAAATCTGACAAATTGGACCAATATTTTTTGTGAATTTTGGTCAGTGCCACTACTAAAAATGGATATGCGAAGGTTGCCACTCTAGTTCAGTCTGTGCCACCAACGCTTGTGTAGAAATTGGCTACATAACCCTGCGTGTTGTCTCCACCAATTGTCGTCAACCTACCATCTCTTTCATGTCGTTCCCTTCAATTTGGGACCCACCACTTCGCCACATCAATAGGAGATTCGATTGAACCTTCATCTATCGTGTCTCAGAAAAGGGCTTTCATCCACTAGGCCAGACGAGGAGACTTAGTTGGCCAGTAAAAAAAAGGAGATTCGATTGAGCCTTCATCCACGCGTTGGGACTATGAGCAGCACTCGAGAGTGGCACGTTTCTAAATTTTCGCAAGTAGAGCCCCTTTTCTTCCAACCACTTCCAATCACATCCTCGCCGCCTCTACCTTGCTGCTGCCACGACCTCCATCTGCCTGATTCTTGATCGTGGCAGTGGTCCGCACCCTCTAGAGCACAATTAAAGTGAGGTTTCTCCCATTGGGGGTAAGAAATCCACCATTATCTAGTACTTGTCTTGCGATTTCCCTTTTGCGATTTGCATAGCATGGTTATGATGTACTAATTCGCATTGGCCAATACCTTCGAGTAGCTTGATGATGTTGCTGAAGATTCGGCATGGGTGTCGCACCCATCACCTGCCCAATGGTATCTTGACAGTTAGTGGTAGTGTTCGCTCCTGAGTCAAAACTCTAAGAAAGGAATTGTCTTTATAAATTAAAAATGAATTATCGCATATTTTTTATGAATTTAGAAATGATTGTGAATTTTCAAAAATATTCCTGATTTTTTTAAAAAATATTCACGATTATAGAAATTTCATCATTTTTTTCCTAAAAATTCTTTATTTTAAAAATATTCATGGATTTAAATATGTATTCAGGAATTCTTAAAGATGGTCGCGCCTTTTAAGAAATCCCAACTTAAAAAATGTGGATGGGCTTAAAAATTGTTCACAAATCTATTAGTGAATTTCTTAAAATATTCATGAATTAAAAAAGGATCATGAGTTTTAAAAAATGCAAACTAAAAATTAAAATAAAAGGAAAGCAAATGATAAAACAGAAAAAAGGGTAAAGGAAACCCCTAAAAACGAGAAGAAACCCGATGGCCAAACCATACAAGAAATGAGAAAAGAAAAAGAAAAACCAGACGAAATAGCTGTAAACCAAAGGAAAAACCGGATGGATGAAAAATTGGATGCATCGCTCCGTAGTAATATCGCGTAAGATACATACCGGGAGAACCCCAGCCTCCTCAGCGATTTGGAGCTCCTGGCCGTTGGATCTCTTGCTTGATTGGATTTTGGGTGTCGGATCTTGCCTCGGGATGACAGCGGCTGTCGGATAAAAACGTGACACTGTGGATCGAAACAGTGTCCAAACCGCGCTGCCACCGCTTGTAAAATCGGTGCCCCCCGAGGGTATTCTCGTAATTTCACTTTCTGGGGGTATAAAAAGGGGCCACGCTCATGGAGAAACCAAGCCGGCTCCTCCTCCCTCACTCGCTTCCAGCCCTCCCGCACCCGCCTCCCTTCCTCTTCCTCCCGCCCCAAGCGCCGCCACTACTGCCTCCTTCCAGGCCGCCGTCCTCCTCCTCCCACTCCTGCCACCGTGCCCACCCGCCTTGTCACCGCTGAGGACTCCGGCTCCGGCTCTGGCTCCCCATCCCGGGCCGCCGGGGCCGAGGAAGGCAGCCCGGGGGCCGCTGCGGACCGGTTCGACCCCGGCGCGCCGCCATCCCCAAGCACTGCTAGGTCAAGGACCCCTGGCGCTCCATGGGATACGTCGTGCGCGTCGTCGTCGTCGTGCTCGTCCTCGCCGCCGTCGCGTCCCATCTCGACAACAGGCTCACCGGGCCCGTCTACTGGGCCGCTCAGGGCACCATGTTCTGGGCGCTCTTCGTCCTTGGACACGACTGGTGCGTCTCCTCTCCGTCCTTGAAATTAATTTTGCGGTCCAGACACTGGTAGAAAAAGAGGCTTCCATACGCCCCCATTAGTCCCCAAACCAATCAAACCGCGACCAAAGGGGTGTTTAGTCACGGTTCGGGAGAAGACCCGCGACCAGCTATCTGGGCCCAGCGCGCTCGGTCGACAGCTGGCGGACGGGAGGGGCTTTAGTCCCGGTTGGCCTGGCCAACCGGGACTAAAGGTCCCCGAAGGCCTTTAGTCACGGTTGGCCAGGCCAACCGGGACTAAAGCCCATCCAGCTGGCGGACGGGAGGGGCTGTAGTCCCGGTTGGCCTGGCCAACCACGACTAAAGGCCCATCCCTATATATAGGACTCAACTCACTTCACTTCACTCAGCTCACTTCACAATTTTCAGAAGGTGGTGGTGGGTTTGCTTTTGGTTTCTCCTATGCACACAAGGTGTTTGATGAAATGCCCGAGAGCCTATGCACACAAGGTGTTTGATGAAATGCCCGAGAGCTTGAAACAAACATGGTATGAAGTGTCCGAGCCACACTTGAGCTTTCTCATTTATTTTTCCTCCGCGATCGTGGTTAGCAACTTGAACCTTTCATGTGTCATTGATAAAATACGCATGTGTGTAGTTCATTGTTTAATTTGTATTATTTCTAGCTAGTTAGTTTAACAAATGCATGATGGTTAATTATATACTTTATATAATAATAATGCAGATGAATCGGCAATGGATGTACGGTCCCCGAGTCTCCGGCGAGTTCACTACGGGTTTGAAAGATTTCCTCGTAGTGGCAAATGCGAACAAGCAGCAAGGTTTTATTATCTGTCCATGTGCTGTCTGTAAGAATGGGAAGGGTTACTCCTCCCAAGAGACGTTCACATGCACCTGCTGAAGCATGGTTTCATGCCAAGCTATAATTGTTGGACCAAGCATGGAGAAAGAGGGGTTAGAATGGAAGAAGATGAAGAAGGGGATGATATCGATGACATCTATCGTGATCATTTCGGTGATACTTTCATGGAGGATGATGCTGAAGGTGGGGAAGGGTTAGGTGAAGGTGAAGAAGAGGCACATGATGAGCCCGCTGATGATCTTGGTCGGACCATTGCTGATGCACGGAGACGCTGCAAAACTGACAAGGAGAGGGAGAATTTGGATCGCATGTTAGAGGATCACAAAAAGTCGTTGTATCCAGGATGCGATAATAGTCTGAAAAAGCTGGGCTGCACACTGGATTTGCTAAAATGGAAGGCACAGGAAGGTGTAGGTGACTCATCATTTGAAAATTTGCTGAAAATGTTGAAGAATATGTTCCCGAAGAATAACGAGTTGCCCGCCAGTACGTACGAAGCAAAGAAGGTTGTCTGCCCTCTAGGTTTAGAGGTTCCGAAGATACATGCATGCATTAATGACTGCATCCTCTACCGCGGTGAATACGAGAATTTGAATGAATGCCCTGTATGCACTGCATTGCGTTATAAGATCAGAGGCGATGACCCTGGTGACGATGTTGAGGGCGAGAAACCCAGGAAGAGGGTTCCCGCCAAGGTGATGTGGTATGCTCCTATAATACCATGGTTGAAACGTCTGTTCATGAACAAAAAGCATGCCAAGTCGTTGCGATGGCACAAAGAGGACCGTAAGTCCGACGGGGAGTTGAGACACACCGCTGATGGAACGCAATGGAGAAAGATCGACAGAGTTTTCAAAGATTTTGCAGCTGACGCAAGGAACATAAGATTTGGTCTAAATACTGATGGCATTAATCCTTTTGGCGAGTAGAGCTCCAGCCATAGCACCTGGCCCGTGACTCTATGCATCTACAACCTTCCTCCTTGGTTGTGCATGAAGCGGAAGTTCATTATGATGCCAATTCTCATTCAAGGCCCTAAGCAACCCGGCAACGACATCGATGTGTACCTAAGGCCATTAGTTGAAGAAATTTTACAGTTGTGGGCCAGACCTGGTGTACGTGTCTGGGATGAGCACAAAGGAGAGGAATTTGACCTACGAGCGTTGCTTTTTGTAACCATCAACGATTGGCCTGCTCTCAGTAACCTTTCGGGACAGACAAATAAGGGATACAATGCATGCACGCACTGCTTACATGAGACTGAAAGTGTACATTTGGTTAATTGTAAGAAGAACGTGTACTTGGGTCATCGTCGATTTCTTCCCCGAAATCATAACGTAAGAAAGAAAGGCAAGCATTTCAACGGGAAGACAGATCACCGGCCGAAGCCTGCGGAACGTACTGGTGCTGAGATATTTGATATGGTCAAGGATTTGAAAGTCATCTTTGGAAAGGGTCCTGGCGGACAATCAGTTCCGCGGGGAGTTGACGGGCACGCACCCATGTGGAAGAAGAAATCTATATTTTGGGAGCTAGAATATTGGAAAGTCCTAGATGTCCGCTCTGCAATCGACGTGATGCATGTTACGAAGAATATTTGTGTGAACCTGCTAAGCTTCTTTGGCGTGTATGGGAAGACAAATGATACAAAGGAAGCACGACAGGACCAGCAACTTTTGAAAGACCCAGATGACCGGCATCCGGAATGGTTTCAAGGTCGTGCCAGCTACGCTCTTACCAAAGAAGAGAAGGTCATTTTTTTTGAATGCCTGAGCAGTATGAAGGTACCGTCTGGCTTCTCGTCGAATATAAAGGGAATAATAAACATGTCGGAGAAAAAGTTCCAAAACCTGAAGTCTCACGACTGCCACGTGATTATGACGCAATTGCTTCCGATTGCTTTGAGGGGGCTCCTACCGGAAAATGTTCGAGTAGCCACTGTGAAGCTATGTGCATTCCTCAATGCAATCTCTCAGAAGGTAATCAATCCAGAAGATCTACCACGGTTACAGAACGATGTGGTCCAATGCCTTGTCAGTTTCGAGTTGGTGTTCCCACCATCCTTCTTCGATATTATGACGCACCTCCTGGTCCACCTAGTCGAAGAGATTTCCATTCTCGGTCCTGTATTTCTACACAATATGTTCCCCTTTGAGAGGTTCATGGGAGTATTAAAGAAATATGTTCGTAACCGTGCTAGGCCAGAAGGAAGCATCGTCAAGGGCTATGGAAATGAGGAGGTAATTGAGTTCTGTATTGACTATGTTCCTGACCTTAAGCCGATTGGTATTCCTCAATCGCGGCACGAGGGGAGACTAAGTGGAAAAGGCAAGATCGGAAGGGAATCCACGATATGTATGGACGGTCATTCTATGACTGAAGCACACTACACAGTTCTGCAAAATTCCAGCTTGGTGGCTCCGTACTTCAAGCAACACAAGAATATTTTACGCTCGGACAACCCGGGGAAGCCTGAATCCTGGATTAGAAAGGCCCACATGGAGACTTTCGGCAGTTGGTTGCGAAAACAGTTAATGAATGACAATGATGTTGGAGATCAGCTGTACATGTTGGCCAAGAAACTATCTTCGACTATAACGACTTTCCAAGGGTACGAGATAAATGGGAATACATTTTACACCATCGCCCAAGATAAAAAGAGCACCAACCAAAACAGTGGTGTCCGCTTTGATGCAGCAACCGAGAATGGGCAAAAGGTCACATATTATGGTTACATAGAGGAGATATGGGAACTTGACTATGGACCCTCCTTTAAGGTCCCTTTGTTCCGGTGCAAATGGTTCAAGCTAACAGGAGGTGGGGTAAAGGTGGACGAGCAATACGGAATGACAATGGTGGATTTCAACAATCTTGGTTACCTTGACGAACCATTCGTCCTTGCAAAAGATGTCGCTCGGGTTTTTTATTTGAAGGACATGAGTAGCAAACCGAGGAAACGGAAAGATAAAAAAACGATCAGTACATCATGCGATGATCCAAAGCGCCACATTGTTCTTTCAGGGAAAAGAAACATCGTGGGAGTGGAGGACAAGACAGACATGTCAGAAGATTATAATATGTTTGGTGAAATTTCGCCCTTCAAAGTGAACACTGACCCAAGCATTAAGTTAAATGATGAGGATGCTCCATGGATACGGCACAATCGTAAGCAAGCAGGGACACAAGGGAAGAATTGATGTGTAATAATTTATTGTACCAAACTTTGTTGAATGGATCATGTGAATTAAAACGTACGATGACGAATCCGGATGATTTGTATTTGGTCGATGAACTGAATGATGTATCAAACCTTTTGTCAAACCTTCAAGGGATCGATGAACTGAATTTTTTGATATATTATTTGTATTTTTAAAATTTAAAATGAATTAGTTTTATTTTTCTGAATTTTTTGATATATTATTTGTATTTTTAAGATTTTAAATGAATTAGTTTTATTTTTTTGAATTTTTTGATATATTATTTGTATTTTTAAGATTTTAAAATGAATTAGTTTTATTTTTCTGATTTTTTTGATATATAATTGTATTTTTAAGATTTTAAAATGAATTAGTTTTACTTTTCTGAATTTTTTGATATATTATTTGTATTTTTAAGATTTTAAAATGAATTAGTTTTATTTTTCTGAATTTTTTGATATATTATTTGTATTTTCAAGATTTTAAAATGAATTAGTTTTATTTTTCTGAATTTTTTGATATATTATTTGTATTTTCTGAAAAGTATATGAAAAAGGACCTTTAGTCATCGCGGTTGGCGTCCCCAACCGGGACTAAAGGCTGTGTCTATATATACAGCACTTAGCATTTTCCCCCACCTCCCATTCTCCTCTCGACGCCGACGCCCTGCCCCGACGTCGATCGACGCCGACGCCGCCAGGCTGCTGCCCCGACGCCGATCGACGCCGACGCCCTGCCCCGACGCCGACGCCCTGCCCCCAGTGAGCTCCGCCGCCCCCCACTTTCCCTGCCCTGCGCGCCGCCGCCCCTGCCCCCAGTGAGCTCCGCCGCCGCCCCTGCCCTGCCCTGCGCGCCGCCGCCGCCCCTGCCCTGCCCCTGCGCGTCGCCGCCGCCCCTGCCCTGCCCCTGCGCGCCGCCGCCCGCAGCCCCTGCCCCTGCTCCTGCCCGTCGCCCGCCGCCCCTGCCCCTGCCCCTGCCTGCCGCCCGCTGCCCTGCCCTGCCCGCCGCCCGCCGCCGCCTGCCTGCCATCCTCCGCCTCCCGCCGCCGCCTGCCGTCCTCCGCCTCCCGCCGCCGCCGCCACAAACGAAGGAAAAATGTTGACCATGTGTTCAAAAAATATTAAAATGTGTTTGGAAGATGTTAAACATGTATTAGGAAAATGTATTAGATATATGCCAAAAATGTACAGTGTGTATGAAAAAAACCCATACATCCAAAAAAGGTTGAAAAAGTTAACACGTGTTGAAGCAAAAAGAAACCGATAAAATCGACAAAAGATAAGGAATAACAAAGAAACCCAATGAAAACCAAAAAGAAAAACAAAAAAAACAAAAGAAAAGAAACCAATGCAAAGGAATGAAATCAAGAAAATCGAGAAAGAAACAAAGAAAACCAATGAAAACCAAGAAAAACAAAATAAGAAAAGGAAGAAGAAAAGGAAGAAGAAAAGGAAGAAGAAAAGGAAGAAGAAAAGGAAGAAGAAAAGGAAGATGAAAAGGAAGAAGAAAAGGAAGAAGAAAAGGAAGAAGAAAAGGAGGAAGAAAAGGAAAAAGAAAAGGAAGAAGAAAAGGAAAAATAAAATAAGAAAAGGAAAAAGAAAAGGAAAAACAAAATACTTGGCAGTGCTCAATAATCTTATTTTTTAATTCCTCCTCCTCTATGTCCCCTTAATCTTATTTTTTAATTCCTTTATACTTAATTAATTTTTACTACATGCAGGAGTGACATATGGCGGACGATAGAGCCGAGCCGCTTAGGGATCCGGAGGCTGAACGTTATTTAATGGGCATCATCAACAACGAGATTCCTTATGTGCCGGGCTCAGAATATGAGCAAGAAGAGGATGTAGTCTCTTCTTTTCTGAACCTTGACGGTGGAACAGAGATTGTCGATGATCAAGAAGGTGAAGGAACGGACATTGTCGACGGAGGTCAACCGTCAACAACCGACGATCTCGAATTGCAAGTAGCAACCACCTCCGGCGAGGTATATATATACATTGAGCCTCTCGTGATACAAACTTACTGAAATGTGAATACATATGTATTAACGCGCACGACTCTCTTTCTTTTTTTAGCCCTCGGCCGGATCGAGTACGACAAAGCGTGGCAAATCCAAGGCGATGAAAACAGGAGAAACATATGCCATTGAGTTTGTCAGTGAAACCGGCAAGCCCCTACAGCACACCTCAAAGTTTATCAACCAATGCGGAGTCGTTGTTAGAGACAACGTCCCGATCACCGTTCAGGAATGGAAGGAGCCAAAGAAGGCACGTCTTGGTTTCAGTTTTGTCGACAAGAGAACGAAAAAGGATTGCTGGAGAAAGCTTATGGAACATTTCATTCTACCTCCGGAATACAACAAAGTCGATGAATTCGGTAGCGAGGTTCCGGGTGGACGTCAGAGGAGGAGGCTAGTTAAAGAGTTCGCTCTTCAGAAGATGGGCGAAGCATTCCGGAACTTCAAGAAAAATTTAACCCGTGACTATGTCAACAAGGGTAAGACTCCGGATTTCAATGGACAACATGAGAAACTGAAAGATGATTGGCCAGAATTTGTGAGGCAAAAGCAATCGGAGCATTTCAAGGAAATATCGAAAAAAATAAGGATAATGCAAGTAAGAAAAAGTACCATCATATTATGGGGCCAGGAGGATACCTCCTTTCGGAGCCTAGGTGGCAGAAGATGGAGGAGGACCTGAGGGTGCGAGGAATCCCTCTAGGTACAGAGGGATGGGACCCAGGGGCCAAAAGCTGGTGGTACGGGCATGGGGGATCGCTAGACCCGGAGACAGGGGTGTGTGTTCACCGGCAGAGACATTTTGCTCCCACCCAAGCCCTTATTGACGCAATGACCCAAGCTCAAGAGGGCTTGATCAAGTTCAACAGAGAGAAAGACGCACTGACAATAGCCCTCGGGAATGATGAACACGGAGGACGTGTACGAGGCAAAGGCAAAGTTTCGTGGGAAGTAGGGTTTTCCCAGGACAATGACCCGTACTGTTACAAAAGCCGTAAGAGAAAGACGGACCGGGATGCAGATCTTATGACGAAGTTTGCATCGGAACTCCATAAGTTGAAGCAGACCGTGCATGAACTAGTGAAAGAAAAATCGGCTGCAGGGCCGCATGAAGATCATGAAGCGGATCGCGGAAGCCAGCAGCGGAGAAGCAGCATGGCTTCCACGGATGCCCCGCCTGGTGCTAGTGCACCGATGATCGAGATTCGTGCACCGGAGCCTCACTACCCCGTGGATGATGTAAAGGAGATGAAAGAATGTGATCTGCATTATCCCGTGGGGAACGTTTCCATGAAGGTAGCTAGCGGCAGTGCTTTACCCTATACACCTGGAGCACTCCACCACAACAACCCCATTGCATATGGCTATGCTCGTGTCACGGTGGAAGACATAGTCCAAGGGTTTGAGGACCTGGAGATTGACAAACCTACACCCGAAGGGGAGAGAAGACTTGGAGATGTCAAGCGCCAGTACATTCTATGGAAAAAGAAGTACATAGTGTTTCCAGGCGAGGCGCCAAGGCTAGCAAGTCCACCCCCCTCCGATGGTGGTGGTGGTGGTGGCGGTGGTGGTGGTCGTGGTGGTTCACCTACACCTCCTTCACGCCATTCGACGCCGTCCCCCGATCCACAACCTCCGGCGGGTACGACGCCCCCCAATCCTCCTCCGGCGGGTACGACGCCCCCCAATCCACCTCCGGCGAAGAAGCAGAAGCAGGCGGACAACAAGGAAACCCGCTCCTGGACTATTAACCCGGACCCTTATGTACCTAAGACCACAAGGGTACCGGAGCCATCACTGAAGCCTCTCCTCCCATGGCCTGGGGAACTTAGTGAAGCTGAAATCAAATTGGCCGCGTCTGCTGATTATGAGAAATGGAAGGCGGATATGAAGGCGAAAAAAGAGCCTGAGCCCAAGCAAGTATTCACTGAGAAGCAAAAGAAGTGGGCTAAGGATTTTTTGACGACACCGTCCCAAGCCGAGCTGAATATGCCTGACGACTATGGACATGAACTTCGTAGGCAAGCAAAAATATTGAAGGAGGAAGAAAGTAAAAAAAGCGGGAAACAAGTTGACCAGCTCGGGATGCAGAAGAAACAATCGATCCCCCCGCTCATAGTGAAAGCCGGTCCGGAAGAGGACCCCGAGATCATAGCAGCTGCGGCAGCACTTGGATTGACTGTAGCGGGTGCCATGAAACAAGCGTCCGAGATGGGTTTGACTCTTCGTGCCTTCTTAGACCTTGAGGATGCGCCAGTATGTGAGATAGCATTACAATATGTGCGGAATGGGCCTCTCATCGAGCCTGCGCGGGAAAATAGTCTACCACCACAAATGCGAAATCTGCTACGTTGGTACAAGCAATTCATAACATGGGCCGACAAAGAATATGTTTATGCGGATGTTACAGAACAGCATCACACCAAACGGTACTCTGTAGAAATTCATATGAGTGAATTGTTCCAGCTGTTCAATCTGCGCGAGCTCGACAAATCTATGCTGAGTTGCTACGTTCTGTAAGTGATTTATTTCTACCTCATCTCGTTCTTCATTGCCTGCACTATATATATATTGTCCTAACTATATTGTTGCGTACGCTATTATGCAGATTGAAGATTTGGGAATGCAAAATAAGAAACATCCATGATGTTGGGTTCATTGACCCACATATCGTTAATGGACATGTGTTACAACATCACCCCAAAGACGTGGAGAAAGACCTGTACATGTTTCTTAGAAAGCATCAACTCAAAAGTCATATTCTATTTCCTTACAATTTTGAGTGAGTGTTTCTCTCTTGTGCCCATTCTCTTTTGTTTACTCCATGCATGGTATGTCTAATCGATGAGTTATGCATGACTGTGCATGTAACGTGTCCGCAGGTTCCACTGGATTCTGCTAAATATTGAACTTCACACCTCCAGAGTTCTAATCATGGACTCTATGGATTCGGATCCAAAGCGTTGGGCCGACATGAGAAAAATGCTGCAAAAGTAATTATTTTCAATCATTTGAGCTCTATATCGATCGGTCTCTTTCGTTCATTTCCTAATATCAAGTAACTAATAACTTCCTTATTCATTTAATTTTCTTTGCCCTGTAGGGTTTGGAGACGGTTCTCAGAAGAAATTGTCGGTGAATTCAAACATGAGCTAGATTTCAGAAGGTTAGTTAATGTGGATAAGCAGCCACCGGAGACCAATCTATGTGGATACTATATTTGTGAGAACATCCGGAGACACACCACTGAGCGGAAGGCATCAGATAGCGTGCGGAACGCGACGGATAACTTGCGGAGGAAGCTTAGTCCAGAAGCTCGCTTCCGACCAATTCAAGAAGAATTAGCAGGATTTTTCATGAGGGAAGTCATCAATCCTAAAGGAGAACACTATACCGAGGACGAAGAAATTTATATGCATACCCGAGATTGAATCTTGTTCGAAGTTGTATATGGTCATCCATCCTAATTGTGTATGGAAACTTGTTCGAAGTTGTATATGGTCACCCGAGATTGAATATATATTATATATTCCTCTTGAATTCTTCTTGTTTAAAATTTCATATGCATGTATATAGTAGCGTAGAATATGTGTACTGAAACTTCATCAAAAATAAAATAAAATATAAAACAAATAAAACACTACAAATTAAAAAGAAACCAGGTTTAGGGGGGCTGAAACCCTAAACCTGCGGAGGAGGCCATTAGTCCCGGTTGGCCACGAGAACCGGGACTAAAGGTCCTCCGCCCCGGCGGACCACGCGCGCCCACGTGGACGGGCCTTTAGTCCCGGTCGGCCACAAGAACCGGGACTAAAGCCTTTAGTCGCGGTCCGTAAGAGGCGCGTCTAAAGGGGGGGGGGGTCTTTAGTCGCGCATCTTTAGTCCCGGTTGCGCAGCCGGGACTAAAGGTTGTGGCGAACCGGGACTAAAGGGCTTTTATCTACCATCGGTAGTCCCGATATAGGGTGGTCACGTCATTGGAAGTATTAGAAGGGATCACACACGAGGCGTTTACCTAGGCCCGGGCCCTCATCACATCATGGGGCTTGAGATGGGACACACACCCATGATGTCATATCCGAAGAAGTAAGTGTCACTCCAGAGCGTTGCCATCATTTGCGCTTACAATATCAAGGACAGTTTGTTACTGTGCGCACCATGACCACCTATCAAACAAGTGATCATAACAACTGCAACTGAAAAATTGATATCAAAGTCCATTATAGACCACTACACCCTACAAACCTGGGAAAATATCTAGTGCACTGGAGCTTGTGGTGCGCTACTGGTGCACCGTACTCACATTGTGCTTTTAAAATGTTCAAAAAAATCTGAAAAACAGTTAGCACACTCACACAACATCAATGTAGGTTGTCACAAAGTTTCATGCCATAATTTGAAACATAACTCGAAAAAATGATAAATTCAACATTGAATAGTACATAACACAACTTGGGCTTTAGATTTGGCCCATTATCACACTGATCTCAAATTTTTTAAAAAAATTATGATTTTTATACGAAATTTTGTGTCTTAAAAATATTTTAAATTTTTATATGAAATTTTGTGACATCATACATTGATGTTACGTTAACGTGCTAGAATATTTTTAGATTTTTAAAAATATTCTATGACATCCAGTGCACCGGTAGCACCACGGTGCGGGTGTACTAGATACATTCCCCTACAGACCTAGCCATCACAACTCTAGCCAATGCTTTTGAGAATATGAACTTTGGTTAGTAACTTGCTTGAATCATTTTTCGCAATGTCTCTCATCCCTAAGGCATGGTCATGTTGGTATAGCATCATTTTCCTCAACTAAAGATATATGAAGCTTGGAAGAATAAAAAAGGAGATCGTCTGCAATTTGTTTCATGCCTACATGGGTTACGTTACCACTCACATCTCTAGCACAAGCAATGCGGACAAAGATATATATGATGGTACATAGACTAGTAGGTGCGGCTTTACACATTGCGCAAAAGTGTATTAAAAGTAGAATGACTATTTTTGTTACTTTTTGAAGTACCAATGCTTGGCGTACCATGTTTGATACCCTACCGACAACTCCTCACTCCATAACACCAGTGTGGGGATGTTGTCTGCCCAACATCACATGCAATAGCCTTAATTCGAGTTGCTTTCTCCACCCTATATGCTAGTAGACGTTGAGCACATGCAAGGTAGGTGATCGATCACTTGTTCACCAACACATGTATGCAAATCAGTTAATTGTCATGACATCGTAATACGAAAGAGATATCGCTTGGACAATATCAAAATGCTAAATTTCATAACAAGTTCAGATGCACCATAGTTACTTTACAGTTAGCAATTACAATACATCAATGATAAGGAGGACGAATGACTCACGGTGAGCAACATAATTGCTCATTAAACAACCACACATAACAACTGATTCCATTTCACTAAGCAAAATGTACATTCATGAATACAATGTACTCCACTACAAGACAAAGCACTCTTGAAGAGGAATGCATACAGGGTGAAAGAACAAAATGGATTCTAAGTTTTGACTTTAGAGATTGTTTGACAAAAGTGAAATGTTCGAATGGTCATACAAAAGGTCACAATGTATCTTGGAGGCGAAGTAGGCATTTTCACTATTTGTTATTTTAGAGAAAAGGCATCCACCAAATACGATGGCCAAGTTTAGGCGAATGCAATATTGACGTGGAAACATGCATTCCATCAGAGGAAGAAGACCTTGCCTACTTTAGAAAGGTTGAATATCATTGTAAGAGCATCCATTCACCACCAGAGAGGGCCTTCATGACTCGCTTGAAGGGCATCAACCCGTTAGATATTAGAGAAGCTCGTTCAAGAAGTCATATAGTAATTGACGACTATATCGTCAATGGAAAAGCGACTGTGAGCACAACTACCACCATGAGCCGAGACCACACCGAGGGAAACACCGTCGCCTACCAATCGACCACTACTTGGAAGAAACCAAAGACTCCTATTATGGTGCCTCCTTTCGGCAACGACACCATAGAGTCACGATGACAAATCTGACAAATTGGACCAATATTTTTTGTGAATTTTGGTCAGTGCCACTACTAAAAATGGATATGCGAAGGTTGCCACTCTAGTTCACTCTGTGCCACCAACGCTTGTGTAGAAATTGGCTACATAACCCTGCGTGTTGTCTCCACCAATTGTCGTCAACCTACCATCTCTTTCATGTCGTTCCCTTCAATTTGGGACCCACCACTTCGCCACATCAATAGGAGATTCGATTGAACCTTCATCTATCGTGTCTCAGAAAAGGGCTTTCATCCACTAGGCCAGACGAGGAGACTTAGTTGGCCAGTAAAAAAAAGGAGATTCGATTGAGCCTTCATCCACGCGTTGGGACTATGAGCAGCACTCGAGAGTGGCACGTTTCTAAATTTTCGCAAGTAGAGCCCCTTTTCTTCCAACCACTTCCAATCACATCCTCGCCGCCTCTACCTTGCTGCTGCCACGACCTCCATCTGCCTGATTCTTGATCGTGGCAGTGGTCCGCACCCTCTAGAGCACAATTAAAGTGAGGTTTCTCCCATTGGGGGTAAGAAATCCACCATTATCTAGTACTTGTCTTGCGATTTCCCTTTTGCGATTTGCATAGCATGGTTATGATGTACTAATTCGCATTGGCCAATACCTTCGAGTAGCTTGATGATGTTGCTGAAGATTCGGCATGGGTGTCGCACCCATCACCTGCCCAATGGTATCTTGACAGTTAGTGGTAGTGTTCGCTCCTGAGTCAAAACTCTAAGAAAGGAATTGTCTTTATAAATTAAAAATGAATTATCGCATATTTTTTATGAATTTAGAAATGATTGTGAATTTTCAAAAATATTCCTGATTTTTTTAAAAAATATTCACGATTATAGAAATTTCATCATTTTTTTCCTAAAAATTCTTTATTTTAAAAATATTCATGGATTTAAATATGTATTCAGGAATTCTTAAAGATGGTCGCGCCTTTTAAGAAATCCCAACTTAAAAAATGTGGATGGGCTTAAAAATTGTTCACAAATCTATTAGTGAATTTCTTAAAATATTCATGAATTAAAAAAGGATCATGAGTTTTAAAAAATGCAAACTAAAAATTAAAATAAAAGGAAAGCAAATGATAAAACAGAAAAAAGGGTAAAGGAAACCCCTAAAAACCAGAAGAAACCCGATGGCCAAACCATACAAGAAATGAGAAAAGAAAAAGAAAAACCAGACGAAATAGCTGTAAACCAAAGGAAAAAACGGATGGATGAAAAATTGGATGCATCGCTCCGTAGTAATATCGCGTAAGATACATACCGGGAGAACCCCAGCCTCCTCAGCGATTTGGAGCTCCTGGCCGTTGGATCTCTTGCTTGATTGGATTTTGGGTGTCGGATCTTGCCTCGGGATGGCAGCGGCTGTCGGATAAAAACGTGACACTGTGGATCGAAACAGTGTCCAAACCGCGCTGCCACCGCTTGTAAAATCGGTGCCCCCGAGGGTATTCTCGTAATCTCACTTTCTGGGGGTATAAAAAGGGGCCACGCTCATGGCGAAACCAAGCCGGCTCCTCCTCCCTCGCTCGCTTCCAGCCCTCCCGCACCCGCCTCCCTTCCTCTTCCTCCCGCCCCAAGCGCCGCCACTACTGCCTCCTTCCCGGCCGCCGTCCTCCTCCTCCCACTCCTGCCACCGTGCCCACCCGCCTTGTCACCGCTGAGGACTCCGGCTCCGGCTCTGGCTCCCCATCCCGGGCCGCCGGGGCCGAGGAAGGCAGCCGGGGGGCCGCTGCGGACCGGTTCGACCCCGGCGCGCCGCCATCCCCAAGCACTGCTAGGTCAAGGACCCCTGGCGCTCCATGGGATACGTCGTGCGCGTCGTCGTCGTCGTCGTCGTGCTCGCCCTCGCCGCCGTCGCGGCCCATCTCGACAACAGGCTCACCGGGCCCGTCTACTGGGCCGCCCAGGGCACCATGTTCTGGGCGCTCTTCATCCTTGGACACGACTGGTGCGTCTCCTCTCCGTCCTTGAAATTAATTTTGCGGTCCAGAGGAGCTCACCATCTCTCTCTTTTCGTGGTGGTCGCTGCTGCAGCGGGCATGGGAGCTTCTCCAACAACGTCAAGCTCAACAGCGTGGTCGGCCACATTCTCCACTCCTTCATCCTCGTGCCTTACGGCCCTTACCATGGCTGGTACGCAAGCAATGTACAGAGGATTTTATCTCATGCTAAACTTGCAGCTGATTAGCTAACTAATGTATCTCCTTGGTATGATGTGCATTAGTTTCTCCAATTGCAGTGCCGTGCTGGAGCTTGTGTGGGGTTGCCCTGTCCAGTAATCCCAGTGGATGAACTTCTGCATCTCCTACCTTGTGTGGTGAAAACATATGTATAATTGCCTTGTTTAGTGATCCCAGTGATGAACTTGTGCACCTCATTCATATGTGCATTGGTGGCATAGCATGGGTTCTCATCGATTGAAAGTTGCAGGGGATTCAGTCACTGACAAAACTGATTAACTAACTGGTGTATCTCCTTGGCTTGATGTGCATTAGCTTCATCAATTACAATGCCTTGCTAGAGCTTCTGCCCATGTGTTTATTTCATACCGCATTCCAAAGTTAAATGTACCAGCGACGCCTCTTTTGGGACTGCTTGTTCTGACAATCCTGTCTTATCCTGACATGTCTTGCTGTGCTTTTGCGTCCGTGCAGCTCTCTGTAGAAAAGACAGTATGGTTGTCTATGCGTTGGACCCGATGGGAGCCCCGTCCAAACCACTCCACCGTAAGATTTATACCTTGCCGATTTTTGACAGTAGATTTTGCTCTCTCATGAACTAAACACCGGTTCCTTCATTCTACAGGCAGTTCAATACCTGTCGCAGATGATCCAGAAGCTGTCATCTCCAAACAGAACTGCCAATGCGATCGTGAAGAAGCTGTCGTATATAACGGTTGAGAAACAGGACAAAGATTCTCCGCCGCTGTTTGGAGGACGTCAAACCTGGGAGCAGAGGGAGGACAACTTTAAACTGAATGCTACCATGAAGGTATTGGTTCGTTTTGGTTAATTACCAGAGAGTGGTAAATGTTGGAAAACCAACTGTGTTTCCGTTTATGATAGAGGAAAAGCAAGGTGGCGGCCGTCGAGCTCGCGTCCAAAGCGCGATTAACCACATACATTTTATACCCCTATGTTCTTGGCAAAAAATACGTTATTTGGTTCTTAGCTTGCTTAAACTTGGTGGTACTTTATCTTGCTCATACATTTTAATTGATTTTGTGCAGGCCGAGATAATACCGATGCTCAATCCGGATCTGGATGTCTCATCTATCAACATTAAAAACACTGAGAAGTCCGTGTAAGCTTGCCCATGCTGGTTCCGCGCGACATTATATCTCTGGACGTTTGTACTTCCACAACTTAGACATGAACTTCCTGATATGGTAATAAAATTCTGGTGGAGTGCCCTCCCGTATTTATTAGACTTGCTTGCTTTGGCATGTTACTTCCTCTAAATTTTAAATAGGATATTCTTGGGAATGAGATGTAATTTTAGAAATAATTAGTTTTCGCCATTTTATTTTATCCTGAAATTGTTGATCTCTCTCTCTCTCTCTACATCTATCATCGATCTGATTGTTATACTACTGATTGTTATACTACAGATTGGTTTGGTTTGCAATATTGTTGTAGTGATAGTAGATAGATTTCCTTATATTATTTTACTTTTGATAGACACCAACTTCAGAAATTATTGCTCTGTAATGATAATATTCTTAGATTATTTCGGTTTTATTGGTTTGGAAAAAATATGGCACTTTCGTGTTTTTTTAAATTTGATGCCACTTCTATAATTAAAAGAATGACGTCTCCAATGCGTATGCTATTTCTTTGCTTCAAACGATAGCATGTGTTTTTAGTTTCACTGATTTTGCATTACGTAAGTCACCCACTCACCGATTCTGCTCGATCTCTTCCTCATTGGCGCTCGGCAGGAGAAGCTCAGGCTGCCACCACACAAAGGGAGAGGAACCCAAGATGAATCTATCCCGGCTTACTGTCCATGACCCGACGACAGAGACAACTACTTTGAGCCTAGGTGAGTAGCCGCCAGCCCTGCATTTCGAGCCTAGGTAACCAAGTTTGTGTCTACTTGTATGATTAGTTGCTTATGCTTCATGGTCTTTGTGAGAAACACAACATGATGCCTTGCTGGTTCCTGAGCAAGGCCTTTTGGGACCGATCTCTCTAGTGTTAAAGAAAGCAAGATTGATGCTCTGTTTTCTCTATTTTTGTTGGGTTGGAGCAGAGTGCGTGGGTTACCGATCCCATATGCCAGTGTATAGGAAGAACAAAAAAACTTTAGTTGATTTACCTTTTAACCTAAATTTATTTAGGAAACTTATACTAACCTTTATCTCAGTTAGTTGCATCATCTTGCAGTTATTAGTGTTCTTCCATGCCTACTTACATGAGTGTGTCACTTACATTGTTCATGTTGTCTGCGGGCTGATCATTGTACAACCATTGTTGCCTATCAATAAATTTTGGGGTGATAGAGAAATTGATCGTCTTTCTCGGACAATATATGGTTTGACTTCTTGTTGTTACATACTTCCTTCAGAGATAGGCCTCCTCGACGGTGTCTGATCATCACAGGTTCTGTGCAGGTTGATTTAAGATTATCAATCTCAGGTTTGACTTCTCTTCACTGTAATTTCAATGCTTGGTTTGACTTCCAGCTTGGTTTCATGCTTGGTTTTTTTTCATTCGCCAATCTAAATTTCAATGGATACTTGGTGTTTCAAGTTATGGCCAGTTAGTCTTGGTTTGGGAAAATAAAAATTACTGATTATGATTAATGACACATGATAAAGTTTGTTACCACAAGTTTGTCCCTTTCTTCCTATGTATAGTTCAAAGTGGTATAACGCAGCATGCCAGCATTCAGTTTTTTTATAATCCTTTAGGAGGGAGGAATTGCCTGCATTCAGTTTTTTTTATCATCCTTTAGGTGAGAAGAATTGTCTGGTTTCTAGGTTCCCTGTATGCACAACAACAAAATGTTTGTGGAGCTAAGTTCTGTGTTGTCAAATGCAGAGTGACAGTTACAAAATCATAGTTACATGTACATCGACCAACCTTAAAATTATTCCATAGATTGAGGAATGTGTTGCTGAAAGTAATTGTTTTTGATTGTCAAGTAGAAGGTTCTGTATGTCATGGCCTTGGCCGTGCCGCCTTGGACCGGGCCGCAACGTCGAATATGTCGTCCATGGCCTCTTGCGCCACCACCACCATTTCTGTCTCGCACTGCATCAACCCCCTCCTTCACCAATCAATGATCGAACCTGTGATGTTGGCTTCCCTGGATTCCTCCGGTTCAAGTTCCGCACCGATTCATCCACCACATGGTGCGGTTTCTTTGGTGCCTTCTAAAATCAAGCACAATTTTCTGCCCCTCCCTTTATTATATTATACCCACTGATTGTGGGTATAATAGAAGGCGGGCTGTCGGCACGGTGTTGGAGTTGGTCAGTAGAGGTGCACCTATGCCATGTATGGGTCAATACTCTAGGAGGTTTCGTTGAGGCCCGGTTTATCCAGGTAATTGTTATACTACTGACATAGATACGCTTTAGTTATCAAGGATTTTAATGTGCATTAAGTAGAAGAATTAGATTTCACGAGATGATATGGATTGTGCGTTTGGTATTCTTCATTTATGCTTCCTATATTCACTACCCTGTTTATATGTTCTGTTCATTGGCATGCCATTTAAATTGCAGCCAGCTACATGTACCATGGCCCCAATTTACCTTGGTGTTAGTTGGTTTCTAATTGGTAATGCCTCAGATGTTCAATTTTACAAGGGGATACACTGATCCTATTCCACCACTGTAATTTAATGGCTCATATCATGTTATGTATTTCTGTTATATCGTGTACTTCAAATTTTGTATAAATTCTTTTCGAGTATGAGGACTGTTATTTATTTACCACAAGTATTTAGCATGCAATTGGAAGTCTCATTATTAACATAAATACACTGTTCCTATTCTACCACCATGATTTAGTTCATGTGTTGTCATGGTCCAGGCAAGCCTATTTGCAATTCCTAAAGATATAGAATTTCCATACTAATGCTGCTACTCTATTTGCTCAAGAGGTCTCAAAATGAAAGCTAGGCATGCTCCTCATGATAAACCGTGTTTTATAACTAGATCAACAAAGTTTTCTGTATTTCATGATTGAGATGATGAAGTCATGTTTGCCAATGTCACCCAAAAATACACTAATTATTTTCCATCCTGTGCTGATCTACTCTGGAACATTTTCCTACGGATAAGAGGGCCACAATAACAAGTGCATTCCAAGATTTTGTGAAGGCCACAAGGATCAAAGAATAACAAATCTGGCTCTTCGCCTTCCAAGATTAGAAGGGGGAAACCATCGCTCACTGTCAATATGTTTTAAAAGCAAATTTCAAGTGCATTGCCTATACAAAAATAATTTTGTGGTCATCTATCTCACAAACTATTCACATCAAGTTCATATGGAATGGCACTCATGGAGGCAATTGAACCAAGCTATCTATTGTATGCCTAACTATGGTTTCGTAGTTTTATCGCCTCCATTGCCATTGTTGGCTTTTGCTCTCTTATGTTTCTGCTCGTATTACTGAAATTAATGTTAGCTAATTAGTTTTTCTATTCATATGACCGTAGTGAATTGGATGCTGCCTTGCTTCTGGCACTTTGATAGTCTCATACCCATATTTAACTTGATGATGTTACTCTTCTGGCACATAGTGAATGTTTCTTCTTACTCTTGAACCGGCCAGATAATCAGCTGTTCTGTTAGATGTGCTAAAACTTGCCTTCATACTGATACATCATGCCGTTTGATCTTCCACCGGTGACAAGGCGCGTTGCCGATCTAGTAGTGACTAAAGGTGGCAAAAGGCGAAGAAGGAGAAATTCCACTGTGCGCTTGCGTTTTTTGACTCCAAGCTTCTTGTGTAGTACTGCTGCCGGCGCATGGGCCTGCTGGATGGGTTGCGGAGGTACAAATGGGGCCGATGGGTATGCGATTGAGTTTCCTTGGTTCGCTGCCTTGTGGACACGGCTGTCACGACAAAGATGAGCTGTTTGCCATCGTCCATACCGGTGACCAATTTGTTTCATGTTGCATTACTCAAAAAAAAAAAGAGAAATTGTTTCATGTTGCATGTTTGGTGGCTCTGATGTGATTGGGGCACATTAGTACCAGGTGTAGCATGAGAACACCGCGTAAACCCCATATGTCTTCACACCTGACTACACATACACATACCAGATCACCGCCCACGACTAATCACAAACCAGTATGTGACCATCCCCTAAAAAGAAAATTAGACACAGATATACACATGCCTCAATCTCAATCAACCCAGTCCATCTAAAATCAGCCCCAAACTACACGTCTATAGCCAGATGCGGCGGAGCACGCTACCCTACCTGATCGTCCAGCATGTCCAGCATGGTTCGTCCGACAGGAACTAACTAATACGGCCCATGCGCAGATCGAGAACTACCGGGGTTATGATACTTATGAAACTGATGCCTTTGCTGAATCCGACTTCTGCTCTGCTGCTGCTGCTGCTGATGTGTTGCGTCGTCTGGGCACTTTGCTTGCCACGACGTGCAGATGTTGGCATAGGGGCCTTGGTGCCCCGGTTTCCCTCTCGAATCCCCGCACACACACAAATCCTGCATTGCATCACACTTTTTGTCAGGGAAACTCGAGATAAATCATGGAGAAAGATCATGTGCAGTAACATCCTTTTCCACCCAAATAAGTTTGGAAGCAACCATTTGCACGTAAATGCAAAAAACGATGAGGTCCCTTGCTTTGTATCATTGGGAGTGTGGGAGAAGAGGAATATTGAGAGTTTAGCAATATTGATAAAAAATTTAAAAAAAGGAAAGGGAAAGAAAAATAAATTAAAGAAAACTTAAAAAAATAAAAAGAAGTTATTAGTCCCTCCGGTCCATATTACTTGTCACAGTTTTAGTACAGCTTTAATAGTAAAAATGATATCTTTCATGTGTTGTATATATCGGTGCACGGGCCGTTTGGGCCACGGCCAATACCTCTGGGGCTGCTGCCATGGTCGGCTCGTGCAAGTCATGATGCGGTGAGCCGCGTGTGGTGGGCTGGTGGCCTCTATTGGTGGGGACAGTGGGGCAACCAGTTTCCCGGTCCGGCGCAGTTGTAGGAGGTGCTAGGATTATGCTGCCGAGTTTCCATGGAGTCGCACCGATGCATGTGTGTGGTCTTGGTGCTTCGGTGAAAGTGCTGCTTTTGTGAATGCCGACGACGATGGCACCCTCAGGCGTTGTTCCTATCTTTGGTGGAGCCATCGAGGAGCCTTGATTCAACCCATCCTTCATGGTCTAGTACCCCGGGTGAAACCGGGATCTAGCTTACCAGACCAGTTGACGTCAGCGTCGATGACGATGCTCCCTTGTTGGAGGCGTTGTTCTTGGAGGTCTGACCAAAGGTTTGGGGGCTGAGACGGTGACACTCACCTTTGCTCTAGCTACTAGATCCTAGCTGTGCCTGCATCAAGCCAGTATGGCTGCTTGCCTACTTGATGGCATGGGTAGCAGACCATGGAGGATCCCGGCATGGCGACGTCTTGGAAGCATGGGGTTACTCCATGAGTACCGACTGATGGTTCTAGGAGTGCGTTGTGAGTTGTGATAGATCGGGGATGTGGCGAGGTGTGGTGGAGTGCTCACAACGTGATTGGCGTTTGGCTGCTTCTGGGCCTTGGCACCGTTGCGGTGTGAGACCGGCGGCCTGCAACACCATCGACATATTGTCTTGGTCCAAGACGTTCGTGGCGTGAAACCATCCACCATGCTCCCTCTATGACCGCGCCGGGGAGGCGGGGAGGATGTCACATTGTTGGTTTCTACCTGGTTTCTCTCCTGCCACCAGAAGCGAATCCCCATCGCACCAAGAGGGGCACACCTATATAGGGAGTCTGCAGTTGGTTGTAATCCCTATGTCTGAGATCAAGTCTTTGTGTTCCACTACCACTTGGCGAGCAAAAAAAAAGAGCCCCAGAGAAGCCATGCTGCTGGCGTATGCCTTGCCACCACAAACACCTGACCTGGCTACTGGAGCACACCGGCTGGCTGGGCATGACGCCGACGCACCACCCTTGCACTGGTCCTTTTTGGTCTAATTTAGAAAACTCTATGGCTGACCAAAATGGACGTGTCGAGAGTAGTCCCATCGCCACCACTATCCAAAAGGTGTCGCTCCATCAGGAGCGGACATACAAAGATCTGACCATGTGAGCGGTAGGAGAGGAGGAAGATAGATCGGTGTCACCTAGAATTTAGCTGCCCCTCCAATTGCAGCAAACGGAAGAGGCATGGGAAGCACGGCTGTGTTGCCCACCAGAGACATGGGAGGCGCTTCAATCTGTGATTCTCTTCGAGGGCAGTGGTTTGGGCTTCGGCTCCTGTTCAAGATCCGGATGCTTCCCTTGGAGATCGATGATGCTGGCCTTGAAGAAAAGCTTGGTAACGTATTTAAGTTGTAATTTATTGACGGTGTCCATACTTCCGTGTGATTGAGTTGCTTTTTTTTTTAAGCATCGTGTGATTGAGTTGTTGCATGTTTCTTGAGGGCACAATTCTCCCAGAAAAGCATGTCCTCTGACTAGCTCCACAAGGTATCAACATATAAGGAGGGAGGGCGTGGATACCACATACAAACCACCAATCGTAAGGAACCCGAAGCAAACGGCCACTACCAACTAGAGATCAGAAGGTCCAATAATTGCGGCAAACGTTCTTCAACCACAGCAGTGAAAAATAGAGGAGAACGGAGTCACTCCTGAGATCTAAACTAAAAAAGTAAGCCAAGCCTTAAGAGTATTTAGTAGCTGTATAGAATGGGATCCTCACCGACTTGTAGCCAGCAGAAGGATGGGGGTAGAGGGGAGGGGTAGGTGACGGTGGATTGCAAGAGTTTTTCTTTTTTACCAACGATCGCATGCAGGAGTCTCTGCTAAATTGTTTGGGGAGAACAAGAGCCTTCCCCCTTTTAAATCTAAGAAGGCTACTATTTTTAATTTGGAGCCTGGAAACTAATTTGCTCCACAGTGCATTTTGAAGATAAATTCCACTATAGTTAGTTCAGTGCTCCATTTCATACTGATGATCTAGCAGTTCTTTTTTTTTTTAGTTGGACAACTAGAAGTGTACATGGGTGCATGGGACGGGATGTGTGTTCAACCATTAATTTATACCCTATACTCATAAATTGTTCTTTGATGAGAAGAGGCAGCAAGAACTTTCCCCACGGTAAAATACATTTGGCAACCTACTGAAATATATTGTTCTTACCTTTCCAGAAGCACTGCTGTATTTCTTCAGTTGTTAGACCTACAGAAGTAAAATAAGAGTTGTTGGTAAACAGATAGATTTGTCCGAATTGGTGATGTATGTTGGTCACAACCTTTGAATATAGAAGACACCGAAGTCCCAAAGTAGACCATACGTCTTTCCAAGGGCCACAAGTCCTTCCTTACAACGTATATGGGATCGTAGCTAGATTTATGATCAGCAAATACCTGCGTCAATAAATTCACAAAAGCATTTTAACTTTGTAAGTCGACTCTGTAGAAATATCTACCCTATTCTTGAGGAAAAAGAAATATCTGAATCTGTGACATACCTCATTAACTTGAAAATAAGTGCCGTTCAGTGGGAAAGTACCCTTCGTACCTGTTCGACATGGAACCTGTTCATGTTCCAGTAACTCGTCATTAGTAGACTGGAGAAGCGCATGCAATTTTTTAGACAACAATGAGTTATTAATATTATTACTAAAACTTTAGTATTTAGTACCTCGCTAACAATATTCTTTTGCATAGATGGAAGATGGAATGGCTAAAAAACTCGAATTTATGCAACCTTTTTTAGGGCCAATACTATAGATTATTCTCATACAAAAAATACACGTTACATAAAGAACACAAGTGCCTTTGATCGATCAGCAATGAGTTATTCATACTTCTTAAAATGTTAGTAGAGTAGGTGTTATGTAGCTTACCAATATATTTTTTAGTATACCTGGATTGGCCCAGAAGGCCAAAACATACACATAGGTTCTTCTTTGGAGCGAAGATTATAGATTATGATCATGCAACAAACACAAGCCAACATAAATGTGTGTTTGAGCAAAAATTATAGATTAAAAATGCTTTATGAGTTAAGAGGTTGACAAACAACTCTGTTTTATTTATTTCACCAATTCAGTAATTCAGTAATTCAGTAATTTAGATGTAGTTTTCTAGTTTTAGGATGGCAAACTAACATCTCTACCCTAAATCAGTATTCAAGATTGCCAGGTAATTTATTGCTTTACCAGAATCGTGGCTCTGACATATCTAGATTGGTTTTCCCGCTCAAGCACACAATGCTGACACTTCTCATTATTACAAAATCCATCTTCCCTTCGAAAGTCAGAACATGGTTTGGGGGCCTTGATCATTGCATTTATGTCATCTGCATTGAGCCACAATATCCAATAAAGATCAACTTACAAGTGCAGTCAAATTACATGTGCAGGCATGCATTCTCAAATAAAATACACTTGCCTTGCATCCATATGGTCAATAGGTAAGGGCTTGGGTCGCCATCTTCCCGTTGATGAAGTCCAAACTGTAAATCAGTTTCTAGATCAGGAACAATGTTTTTGAAATGCTTAGATGAAGGTGGCAGAATCTAACCTGTTGCACAAGGGAGTGTGAATCTGGAATTTCATAACTGCAGGCAAAATCTTACTTCAGTAATGAAAGTTACAGAACTGAGCATTTTCTAGATAAATAAAATAATTTGCATGGGAAAACGATAGCTATATACTCCCTCCGTTCCTAAATATAAGTCTTTTTAGACATTTCAAATGGACTACAACATAAGGATGTATGTAGACATATTTTAGAGTGTAGATTCACTCATTTTGCCCCGTATGTAGTCACTTGTTGAAATCTCTAAAAAGACTTATATTTGGGAACGGAGGGAGTAGTAAGTGTAAAGTCATGCAAGTTTAAGCCAAAGCAAAATCAGTTCACTGCTTACACATAGTGTTCTGTCCGAAGCCTGCTCACGTTCTTTAGCTTAGGGACAGGAATTGAAGCTGCTTCAGTGCTAATAGCAACAAGTGCTTTCTCGATATCATCAGACCGGAGATCCATATTACTTTCTTTGATGCAATTTTCCAAGTTGTGAGCAAAAGCTTCCACGTTAAGCTTAATTAGTGGGATTTCATCGGGATCATAATCTTCAATATCAGTTTCCAAACTTTCTGGAAGTTCTTCCCGTGCTGGACTTGCTGGCTCCTCAATAATCGGCTCTGAATTGTTAGTGTGAAAAACCTTTCCACGGGTACTTTCCTCAAGCTGAGGAAGCACAGTTGAGTTCAGAGTGGGCATGCTACCGCTCTGGAAACTGAATTGATTGGTCAGATTCACCAAGCTTTTCTCCTGAGGTGCAGGAAGTGCAAGCCGTGCACTTCATTAAAAGGAATCAGGAAAACAGAAGAAGATTCAGAAGGACAAGAAATTCACAAATCAATAATAAGTACACAAAAGCAAGAGCTCCCAGTTAAGACCAGGAATCCAAGATAAGTGCCACATAACTTTTGGTTGCACAAAAGAAAAGAAAAATGATGCATGTATCGAGACTAACAGAAACATCTGATCAGCAGCAGGTTATATTCTGAGTGGAAACTAATATGTGTCTCACAAATCTCAACCAACAGAAGGCGGTTTGGTACAAGGATCGAATATAAGTCACTATTCTGAAAAAGGAAAAAATGTGACAATACCTCGCGAAGGCACTTGCGAAATGCCTGCATTCACCTCTCATTGGACAAGCATTGCAATTTGGCTTTGTTTTCGTACAGAACACCTGCATTAATTGTGTGAAAATATTTATTTACCCTTTTTAGGGAATATTTATCTACTAGTTCGATAAGAGAACAAAATCATCTGTAGATCCTAATAAAGTACCTTTCCAAAAGTGATCATATGATAATGTAGCTCGTACCTGTGAAATTTGTTGAATCTGTTAACTACTCCCTCTGTCCCATAATATAAGAACGTTTTTAACACTAGTGTAGTGTCAAAAACGTCCTTATATTATGGGACGGAGGGAGTACTTTAGTTATTTTTACAAAGATTGCAATTTACATGGAAAGAAAAGCATATAATTTGACACTAAAATAACAAGTGCAGAAATTTAAGCTAATATTACTATACTCACAGTGTTTTTTGATCAAGTTTACACAGACGAGGCCAAAGGTACTTTTGTACAGTCTCCAAGACAGGATATCTTTGATAAGAAAATCGATATGAGCAAATTTTAATTGAATATATAAGATGAAATGAAATCTTAGACAATGGAGAACACTTACAGCTCGAGGAGATGTAGTTGTAGAGATTCAGGAAGGGGTTGAATAGGAACCCAACCCAGTCTTACACATATGCGACCAACATTCGTGTCAACCTTGAGTAGCCAAAGCATTGTTGTGTAAATATGAAAGTGATTGAAGGTGAATTAAAAGTTTAAAAGTAACTTACAGGGAAGGCAAGTTGATGTAATGTCAGTAAACGAACACATTCAACACTTTTGAGCCCCAGTCCACGTATGCTAAGCAAGTAATCCCTGAAAGGTGCACCAAATCGTTTTAAATAGGAAATATTGTCAAACTACATGGAGCTTCTTTTCGATGCTAAAACTGAACAAATCTTTCACTACTCAAGTCAACTGCGCCACATTTGACAACCTTTTGTTCTATTTACGCAACTTCTACATTAGCAGTTTAGCACATAGTGCTCAGTTTTAGATATTAAATGCAACATCCAACTTGTTGTACGTCTTGCTCCATCTCATTCTTTCACACTAGGTTATAGTTAACTTCTCATTTCAAGCACTAGAAAGTGTCACCCGCAGAAAGTAAAGAGATATACTCATTATCTTACTTTGCTGAGTCAGGGGGGGTATCTCTTAACCACTCCAGATCAATGGTTCCATGATCTCTGACCAATCGATTCAGGAACTCCTGAAAACAATAATTTTTGTGAGCATAACTGATATCTCAGTCCTACAAAAGAATTCAGTCCTGCGCTTGCTATTTCAACAAAACATCAAATACTGCATACAGAACTAGTAAATCATTGGTTCCTAGTCCTAGTTAGTGTTTACTATTAAACCCTAAGGTTACTGTGGCCTTAATTCTAAGAAAGAGAATAGCCATATAACTATCAACAAAGCATCAATCAGAACAAACATAACTTATTAAATCCTACTGTTCAGTTTGTACCTGGATTCGCTCTGCCAAAACATTGTTTATTCCTCGTCCCCGGATGGCGCTAGAAATTGCTCGTACATCTGCACACCGTACTGCTTCCCAATCAACAGAGTCTCTTCTTTCAGACTTTCTTTCTTGCATGTGGCCGTCAGCACAAGCCTGTCTTCGAAGTTTATCCCAATCGAAGTTTTCAGTTTTTTCTTTCCTTGTGGTTCTTGTTTTCTTTGGTCTTGCTTCTTTATCTGGTCCTCCATTATAGGAAGGAAAACCAGATTTGACAGTAGATTCATCCACCGTGTTTGCTGTTTCTGCTATCGTTCCACCAGTGATAGAGAGTGATTCATGCTCCTGGAAATCTGATGCTTCAAAAGTAGAGGGAATTCCATGCTGACTTGCACCATCATCATTTACTGTTGTTGTTTTGATTCTTTGGCATTCAAGTTCCTTGGTTGAGGCATCATTTCCTGCTAATGAATCGAAATTGCTTCCCAGCTGCTGAGAAGCTGCACCACCGACGCTACCAGCAGAACTGTTAGTTGAATGATTATCCCCAGAACTCGATAATTCTGACTGAAGAATACTTTCCGAAATTATAACACTTTGAGAAGATGACATATCCTTCTGGAACTGTATCACTCGTGAGCTTCTTTCTGATGTTATTAATTCGATGGAGAAATCTGGATATTGTTGTGCTTTGGGGTCAACTTCTGCCTCTTGGTGGTCGCATAAATCTGCATTTGCTTCTTTGGAGTAGAAGGAATAATTTTCAACTTTCGTCAACTCATAAGCACTAGCATTGTTCTTTTTTTCTACATGTATCTTCTCATTGGTTATTGACATCTCCTCAAAGTTCTCTCGTAGATCTGGTCTTGCACCATTGTAAAAAAAGTCAAAGATTCTTACCCCTCCTACTGCAACCGTGCTAATTATTTCCTCATCGTCTTGACTGATAATATCATCCTTACAATTGCTATTAACTGTCCTTGGAGGAAAACTTGCAGCAAGTGACATATATGCAGAGCTGTATTTTGAAGAGAAAGAAATAGCAACCATAACCAGAGTTTGTAAACAAGAATAATTATTCATTTGTTTTAAAGAACAGAGAGTATCAGAGTATTGGATGTGGCTATCATACCTGGAAAGATGGTCAGACACATTCTGAGTGAGGAAAACCCCTACTACGGAATCAACTACTGATCCTTTCCATGGAGAAAAGTGCCTGTCGCCTAATAAACATGCAAGTCAAGATAAGCTATACATCTCAACCATCGGCTCATGGAAATGTAAACTTAAATTTAAATTTAAAAACAATATAATTAACACTTTCACACCTATCTTTCACGTATACTGCAATTTGTTGTATTCAGAAATCACATACTATGAGTCTAAAGATTACTATAATATTCTACCACCGGTGTTAATGCAACATGAAGGTCTCCACATTTACCATTTATGACATTAAGCCAAAATCCAGGTTTGGGAGGAAAATGTCAGCTTCTCAAATTACAAACTTCGAACCTTACCTATTATAAGTTTCTACGGTACAGATCTATAGATCGCTTGCTACAGATGATCTCAAAAGTTCATTATGACAGCATCATCCACCACATTGAGCAGTGGGGTTACTTCAGCGTTAAAGATTTTCAAACTAGGATGTCTGATAGTGGTTAATGTGGATATTTCAACAACTATATCAACCAAGTCTCTTTGGTTGGCAAACCCTTGAGATAGGTGTCAGGCGGTAGAAAGGGCTAACAAGAATCTTCAAGGAAAATTGAATTCAGCATATCATGGATGTTAAAATCGATTTGAAATCTTAATGAATTTACACCTCCAACAAAGTACCTTGAACTAGTCGCATGCGTTCTACAAATGAATTAGCACGGCCTTGAAAAACTTTTCTTTCTTGTTGCCACCATCTCTCTTTCTCAACATCATTCCCATCTACAGCCTCGTCAGTTGCTTTACCCATCAAGAGGTTCCAAACTCTTGTTGTCTCAAAATCCAAGTCAACTTTAGCTCGAGGGCGCTGCTTCTTGACTAAATCCAACGGCCACTCATATGGGAAGATCATCTGACTACCAAATGGTACAAGAGAATTTGATAGACTACCTGTTGCTCCAAAAGGGACAACAGCGGATGTGGTCAGAGATGGATACATCTCATTTGTATGTACAGGCTCGGTGTTCAAATCGAGATATTTCAGCCCTGATGCAAATCTTTGATGGAAATCCATATACGGAGTTGACGTATATCGTAAGTTTTGTGACCTTTTTCCTGTTGCTTCATAATAAATATCATGGTAGAATTTTCTATTATTCGGAGGCTGAAAAATTCCCTCTGATCTGCCGTAATGACGTCGTACCCTTCGTGAACGTTTCTTGGTAAAAGGTTTAAAACTGGGTCTTCCATACAGGGCCTCCAGGCATGACTGAGATAACCGTGGCAATACTTTTGCCCTATTCATCTCAACATTCATTATAGGAACGTATGAAATCCTGCGGACCCGGACTGTTCGCTTCTTTTTTATCCCACCAGCTTTACAAAATCCTAGCATCTGAGCGGCAGTCCTTAAGATGATCGAGTCCCGTGAGCCGGCTAGAGAGGACTTGCTCTCTCTACGTTGTTGATGCTTCTTTTTCTCCACTCTCGACACCTTAGTCATCTGACTTTCTGTGGATGTTGTTTCAGGTACAGACGTAGCTGATCGACGCATAGAAAGACCAGCGTTGTTAGAGTCGTTAACCTCCATGTCCTTGTTGTTCCCTTCCAGTATGGTAACCCCAATCCTTGCGGCATCAAGACCATGAGTGCTTCCTACACTGTCTTGTGTTCTTGTTGGCTCCCTGCTAAAACATCCAGAAGTTGCAGGCGAAACTTCTTGTGTACAGTCTATTGCCATCTCTGGCAAATGTATGTACTCATCTAACAGTTTGTTCATCTCGCAAATCATGCCAAAAGCTAATCCTCCTGGTGAATTTTCCATGTCCACATGCAGTCCATATGCACCCAGCGCAGTTGATACAGTGGCGGTTGAACAGAAAGAGCTTTTAGCATGAATGAGTATTTCCTCAACGTGGTGGCCGGAGTTGCCAGCTGATGATTTGCCTCTCAGCACTCCCTGTTCACAAAGTTCGGACTGCAACCTTCTTCGGACTGATGCAGCTCTGCTTCTAGCAGCATCTTCTGCTCCCCTAGAGACTGATTGGTCGCTAACAGGTCCCGAGCAATTCTCCAGAGAGCTGAGACTTCTTTTCTTCCGGACATAACTTCTCTTGGCTTTCGCATTTGGTGGTTTTCCTTCTGGTGTTGTAACAGCAGGCTTTTGCTTCTTGATTTGCTTGTCTTCGCGTATTACCTTGGCTCTATGTTTCTTCCTCCGGGGCTTAACTTTTCTTGCAGGGGCCTCCTCATTTTCCTTGAATGCAGCTGGTGCTTCTGCTACTGACAGAGGTGTGTGATCATTCAGTTGGCTTTGTGCCTTGAGCTTTTCTCGTGTCTGCTGATACGTTTGCATGTTCTGATCAGTTACACCTTCAGCAAGCAGTGAAGCCAATTCATTATTAGTATTTGCAGAAATAGTTGATTGTAAATTACAGTGAATGTCAGAGAGATCTGCTGCTGAATATGACGACGACGATTGTGGGCTATCATCTGCTTGGATTCCAATTCTGGGTGCTTCTGCAGCTGAACCATTTGGCTGAAGATGTATTGGTGGAAGTTCAGAACGGCAATTAACTGGAACTGCTGGTACTGCTGAAGGGTCTATGGCCATATCATTGGCAGCAACAGTTGAGTCCCTTCCAAGTGACAAGAAATCCCTTGGAGCAAACTGAATAGAAACATCATCTTCAAAATCTGCAGAGGAAAAACAGAAGAATTCCTTTTTGTTTCAGCCCAAAATTAAGCTTGGATGAAATTATCATAGGACTTGCGAAGATGCCATGTTGCCGTGAAGAGAAAATGCTCACCTCCTGCGATGCCGGGCAGGGCAGGAACTAGAGTGGGCGTATGAGGTAGTGGCCTTCCGGTCAGCGTTGGTGCAGGCAGGTTATGGGGCGGCCAGACGGAGGAGCCACTGTCTTGCTCGGCGGCGCCGCTCATCGCTACGGCTGTGGCAGCAAGATTTTGCCACGTGTTACCAGGAACGTTCTCTTGGTTCATTGCAGGATTTGGCTGCTTCTTCCGCAACCTGAGCAGAGAAGTAGATAATCGATAATCGAATCTGATAAAAAAGGACCGAATAGCAAGAGGACAATCGAATCTGGTAAAAGGGGCCAAATAGCAAACCCCTGGAAACAGAGCGGCGGATTTGGGGGGTGGCGCCGTGCCGTCCAATCTGCCGGAGAAGAGATTGGTCCGGCTGAGAGAGGGGAGGGCGCGAGAGCAGGATGCGGGAGAGGCAGAGCTTTAGGAGGGGAGGGAGCGGCGGAGCGGCGGAGGCGCGGAGCAAAGCGGCGGCGAGTTTGTTGATGAACGAGAGCGGCGGCGACCAGAGGAAAAGGGAGAAGGGATGTGTCTCCTGCGATCTCTCTACTTAATTAAAGCATCTCTAACCGATCCTACAAGATTTTAACTTCTTATCTTGAGGAGTTAACGGCACCTAGTCGAGCCCTCCTTAAACTAACTTCTTATCTTTAAGAGTTAACGACTCCTAGGCCCTGTTCGGAGGACCTCCGCTCCATGACTTCACCCCCGGAGCAGGGGAAGTTACTGTTGAAAATTATGGAGCTGCGGTTTCCTGGCTCTGCAACTCTGGAAATTTTGCGGAGCTAGTAGAATTCTGAACAGGCTCCTAGTCAAACCCTCAACATTGAGAAGAGTGAAATTATAAGAAGTCAAATAAAAGGTCCAGCCCAACTCTCTCATTTTTGGTCATCCACAATAAGTTTTGACATAAATTTTGCTTCTCCAATCCCATGAACGGCGATTCCTCCTTCTGCCTTTGCCCCCACAGGTCATCACCGCAGCCACTGGCCGCCTAGGAATGAAACTTGCACCGCCCCACACCTCGAGCGTGTCTCTTAGGCGTGAAATCTCGCTGGCGGCAAGGAATTTCACGAAATCGCCCGTGAGAGGGCGCGAGATGGCACATATCCCTCCTCGTCCGCGATCACCGCCGCATACGCCGGTTATCATAAACCATTGTTGACAAGAGTTGCCGATGATAAAAAAATGATTGATTGATTAAGAATAAGGTTCTTCGGGATGCTAAGTATATCCTCGCGGTGTCGCGATCGTGGTTGTCTATGGAACAAATGCTAGTTACCATGATCCACGGTTATTTGGACGGACGAACATGGTTGCGGAGTATTGCTTGAGTCCGGTGAGATTAGGAGTGTTGCACAAAAATCCTCCACCGCCAAATAATACAAGCAAACCCCCGAGAAGTATTCTTTAGCATATGTTACGTTACCGAAATATGAGTTGCCATGATACAGAGTCATTTAGATCGAGGGACTTGGTATCACTCGTGTCCCTAGTACGTTTAGGAGTTAAACATCGATAGGATGTTACATCCTCTTTGTATGTTTATGTTAATAATCTTCTCGATGTTGAGTGAAGTTGACCACTCAACATTTGCCTTCATGGATGAAAGGTTATTACTAACGGTGTGATGGTGGGTCTGCGGAGGTACTCTGGTGACAGAACTTACCTTCCTCCTTTCTTGACCACTAGATGACTCGTTGCGCCAATGGCGCAAAGGCCGAAAGGGAGCCAAGTATTGTGAGAATATTTAGACACCCAAGTCTTTACTGCTGATACATAGATGCTTAGTTACAATGTGCAAATTGTCGTGTGCAAATGTTCCTACTAATTCTTCGTAAACCCAATGCCATGGTCCTCATCTCCTGGTCCTAACTGCCGCATCAAGCACCATTGTACACCAAGCGTCGTGCTCCTCATCTCCTGCTCCTCTGTATAGTTTCAACATTAGTAACAAGACCAGTAAGTAAGGAAAAATGAGTTACATTAGAATTAGAAAACTCATAACTTACTAAACATTTACTGTGGTAGAAAATTTGCACAGGAAGTCGGGCTCGCCTTTCTTGGCAGGGTTTGACTGCTTTGGGGCCAGGATCAAACAGAAATGAACCGTTGATGACAGGGAGCAAGTATTTCTAGTTTATATTATCACCTATATGATAAGACCCAGCATTAGCATCCAACTGGCCATTTATAGAGGCTCACTAAAAAGGTAAAAGGCAACCATAATATATGTTAACTGGTAATACACATTAATGCGATTAGAATACTGGGAGTACTGGACCATGAGAACATGCACAAATAACTAAATACTTGGCACAAATAACATGACTGATAAACTGTAGGAACCAACAAACTGGAAACGTCTAAACATGGAAGGCTCAAATTTTAAGGCGGGTCGATCTTGTCGTGTGGATACTGGAAGTAGAGAGAGAGCATGCCTGCTCTTCTTCTTGCTCCCAGAGGACCACATCAGAGTAGGGGTTGGAGCAAGCTGTGGCTGGGAGACAAAGGAGGCCGGTGGGGAGTCAGCGGCACCAGCGCCATGGCCAAGCGAACTGCTTGTGCAACTGAGGGGATTGTGCTAAACAAAGAGGCTGGCCAAGATATGCATGTTTGAATACTACTGGCCCACCTTCACTTGATCCTTAAATCAGCTTTGGAGTGTGGATCCCAACAAAACCTGTTGACAACAGATATTCCCTGAATTTTGATGAATACCCAACAATGGCAAATATTTACTAAGTAGCAGAAATAGAAATTAGGACTCACCTCACAGCTGAGGGAAGCAAAAGCAGAGGCGGCATATGCACTTGATGAGGAGGATGGCCTGTCCTTCTAGAGCTGACGACGGCCTGTCCTTCTAGAGCTGACGGCGGCTTGGCCTCCCATTATTTACAATGAGCAAACAGCATGTGTATGTGATAATATGATGCATATATATGATGATAGACAAAGAGAAAGTAATGATATTACCAAAATGAGCATAAGGAAACAGAAACTTAGTTTTGATATATAGTGTTGTGCCGATCCCCCTGCGCTCAATTTTTGCTCATTGTGTGCTGGAACACTTCGCCCAATTTAGAAGAGGTTCATACACCTGCCAATGCTCTGATGGCCAGTGCGACGTGTACATCTTTAAGATGCTGCCATCAATCCTACATAAAGCATAAGATTGTAAAATACTATAAAAATGAAGTGAGGTCTCACTCAAGAATGCATTTCATTTCTGGATAATAGATTTTTCTCATGAAGATGAAATCAAGTTATTACTTCAACTAAACTCCATCATCATTGAAACCCTATAACTTTAACTGCGATACAAACACTGCCCTGTTAATTAGAAATAGAGATGTAACTCATATGACTCCCATTATTCTTGTAATAACAATAAGGCTAATCTATTAAGTGGACACCAAGTGTCCTTCATCTAATGAAATAAATACTGTGAACAAAAGCAGATTAAATGGAACAGAGTAGCCCGGTAGATGGGTTAACGATGATAGCTAGTTAATGCGCTGCATTTCTCACAACAATCAGAAAGGTACAGACATGTCCACCGCTCCACATGAAGTTAGAGAAACCCCTAGCTCTATCTGTTACCCAAACTGATCTTAAGCGCCAGGGTTCTAATAAGGAGGTCTTATCAAAAGACCCAATGATGGAAAATTAGAGAGATCAGAGTTCATTCCCACACACACACACTAATCTCCTGAATGAACCATAATATGAAGTCGCAACGTACAGCAAGCGTCATCTCAACAGAGTTGAAATTCCAGTGATTCTCGTCATCCGATTGCAAGCAGGTAAAATAGTAAGGGGGGTAGCTAGCACACATTCCGCTCATGAACTGCTGGAGGTCGCAGGGGAACGCCTCGAGCGCGAGGGCCAGGCGCCTCTCAGCCTCGGCACAACGGGCGGTGAGCTTGGTGACGATCTTGAGCTCGAGGACGCGGTCGTCGGGGTCGGGCACGAGCTCGGCCTCGCCCAGGTAGATGACCCTCGGGCACGACCAAGCAGCACAAGGATAACCTACCATTCTCTAACAGCAGCAACTCTATGAAGTATAAAAAAAGATGAATGTTTCAATAACCTGGTAGACAAAAAAATGTACAGATAACCGATCGCACATTCCTTGCTGCTGACACTCATGGTAATGAAAAAATTACTTGCGTAATGAATGGCAAAGAGAACTAGAACCAAAAAGGTGGGAGGCATAGGACAGGAGGAACATGACCTTCGACGACAGGGAGAGCAACGCGGTAGGAGAAGGGCAAGGGCTGGCCATGAGAGAATCAAGCGATGGCTCATCTCAGCTTGATGTCAAGGAGAATGGATGATGGTGGCGACGGGGTTGTGCACCGGATCCGGCGTTGCCACGAGCCACACATCACTGCGCTGGTTCGTCGTGTGCTCTACCTTGCCAATTTGAGGAATTGTTATCCTCCAAACAATATTCAGATAATTCTATTTGCTATGATGATAAGTCTGTACCTGCACATTACTCGGCATATCAAAGTTCTCCATTCGGGTTCTTCTCCGCACGGCACATGAATACATGAGCAACTCCACATATTAGCAATTTCAGAGATGTACAATAGAGAAAATGATCAGCTAACAATCCAATTAGATATACATGTGCATGTATGTTTATACACCCAGGCAAAATTTTGAGAAGATCAAATTAAGAATTTGAATGCCCAATGAAAATTAAACTTGGATTGAAAGTTCCCTTCCATTGCATTTGGAATCTGCTCTCTTTACCTCTCCCTATCCCACTCCCACTACCACACATTCATCACACCACATAGGGAGAGATAGAGGAGCACCTGGTTGGGAAGAAAGGCGTCGAGCGCGTCCGCTCCTCACCGTGGGGAGCACCTGTGGTTGGGAAGCAAGGCAAGAAAATCAACCAATGAAGAAATCTGCCATTGTTTTGACCACGAATTAGACCAGACAAGAAGGGAAATCAACAGAGAACAAATCACACGGGTTCCCCGCAGCTCTAGACTGCAACTCTGCCCTTGGGATCCAACTCCCCCTGCAAATGAACAGATACACACATCTAATCGAATCTTGAGAGGATGAACAGGTAAATCTGAGAAAGAAACAAGAAAAGTTGGAGGAAGACGACCAAGGCCGAACCTTTGAGCTCGAGAGCACGGGCGGCGGTCTCCTCCTTGCCAGCCTCGGTAGGCCACGGCGGAGAAGAGGACGGTGGTTGGTGGCGAGGATGGAGGAAGGAGTCGGAGAGGCACTCATCAGACCTCGCATCAGTCGAGCCACCGCCGAGGCGTCCGGATCTCCTCTTCCTCCTCCAGATCCCGCCTCCCTCCTCTTCCTCCAGATCCGGGGCTGGTGGTGCGGGGGAGGAGAGAGACGGCTGGGGCGAGCAGAGAGAAGGGGCTGGTGGTGCGGGAGAGGAGACGAGGGAGAGGGAGGAGAGGAGGCAGACGAGGCACGGGGAGAAGAGAGGAGTCGGCGGCGGCAAGAGGAGACGAGGGACGCGGCTAGGTCTGCGTGGTCTCGCTCCTGCTCGCGCTGCCTGCCTTTTTTGCCCACTGGAAAGACCAAGATGCCCTTTGCCCGCTAAAGACCAAAATGCCCTCGGCGGGGTGCAGAATTTACCAACGGTGGCATAGCGATTATGGGGCGACGTGGACGGCGCGGTTCTGCCTAGCACCCTAGCAGGCTTTATATGTTCAATTCGATACGGGATTACTGTAGACCGCTTTTAGCTACGTTCACGAGGAGACCATTAATCACCGTTGTCGAAACCTGAATGTGAGGAGGAATGGTAGTCGCATATGTGATACATGTCTGCTGCATATATGCACGCATCTGTAGTTGGTTCCGCCCAATTGTAGAAGCATACAAAGTGGATTACAGGTCCGAACCTAGATAAGTTTTAGCATACGTTACATTAGATACATACTAGTGGAGAATACAGACTCCCTGGAACGCCTTCACCCCATTTATTCCAAAAATCTTCATTACTCTCTCTCTCTCTCTCTCTCTCTCTCTCTCTCTCTCTCTCTCTCTTAATTTATTCTTGCACTTCTATTTTTAATTGATTTTCACCTACAATACTTTAAGCTCTGTATTGGCTTTGCTTTGGATCATCATTAACTTGCATGCAAATCTTAATAATTCTCTATAAAAAACAAAGATAATTTTTCTGTGTTTCCTGTGGAATCGATACTCTTACTTTGAAAGTGCTATAACTAAGTTGTGTGCACTAGCAGGCTAACCGGGTGGTTAGTCTCCGTGGACAACACCCACACCATCTGCCGTGAGCGTTGGTAGGTCTGCGCCAACGAGGCAAAGCATAGACGACACTTGGAGGAGTTGGTGGCAGAGGAAAGTGACACAACACGACAATGATGTGAATGAGGCCTCTATCATCGGCCCCGCCTCGTTCGTGCCGGCCACGAGCGACGACGAGGCTGGACTGTCCGACGCCAGGCCCGTTAGCCTCACTTTTAACGGAGAGCGGTAGAGTAGGATTTTTTTAGTTTTTTAGTGTTCTTTTTCTATGTCAAAATTATTTTGAAAATCAACAAAAATTCAGTGTATGCTTTTTTTACAAAAAGTATCAAATCTTTATAAAGATTCAAGGGAAGTACAAAACACGTCAAACATAATAAAAATTACATGGTGTCTGCTTTATTTGATTGACTCTGATTGGATGACCGGGGCTGCACTCTGCCTGCACACACATTTCGACATGTCTGTGGACATTTGGTGTCATCTGTTTGGTGACCCGTGTTGGAGATGCCCTTAGGATGCATTTCAATATGAAAAATGCATCTCTCATCCTTGTGTTGAAGATGCATTTCAACAGGATCTTCAAATAAAGAAAAATGGTATCCTTAGGGCATCTTCAACATATACGCTCAAACCACCAGCAACCGTCCAGACCGTGTGGTCTAAACCTATTTTGCCATCCAACATGATGTTGTATCGGTCCGCCGACCAGTCTAGATGTTTTTTCCTGCATTCCAGAAACAAACCGGGGGGGGGGGGGGGGCTTTTTGGGGCATCTGCAGCGCTTTCATGCAAACGTCCAACAACCCTGGCCCACCCAAACCCCTCTCCTTCGTTCGCACCCTTTCCCGCCCGAAGCAGCTAGCCCTACTCCAGAGCGTCAGTACCGCATTCATGCCCCGCCCAGAGCTGACGCGATCTCTTATGTTGCTTCGACATTGAAGCGGTGCATCGGCCGAGAGCACCGAGAGTGCCGCTTCCCGATGCACATTACTGCTCCACATTCAAACGACAACCCGTCGTTCTGCATCCCTACATTGAACATGCGAGGTTGTCAGGAACCTACTCCGACGCCATCCGTCCGTCCATCTGCCGCCAACCATTAAACACCCCGCCGCTTGCCCTGCCATCCGCTCCCTTTCTCCTCTCCGCACCACGCCCGCCATGGCCTCCTCGAGATCCAAATCCATTTTGGACAACCTCTCATTCGAGTAGAAGACAGAGATCACCATCATTGCTACCGGTTGGCACGCCGACAAGCAGACGGAGGCCAGCACTGCGTACGCCCCAATGAAGGAGGCGACCGACAACGAGTTGGAGCCACCCTCCTCGCCGGTCCATGCCAATGTCACCATGGCTGAAGCCCGTGCTCACTACACCGAGATGGTGTTGGCCGAGCAGGAGACCGCGTTCCGTCAGGCGCAGACCGACTAGGAGTACGACCTCCGCCTCCTCGACGAGCAACAGCGCGCAGAGGAGCAACTCGCCTTAGGAACCGCTATTGCGCTGGCGTGGACGTGGCCGAGCAAGAGACACTGCTCAACTCCTATCACTCCACCCATGACATCCGCCGCAACCGCTGGTGGTACCGCCTCCTTCAGGTGGAGTTAAAAGCCGCCTTCTAGAAGATTGACGAGGCGACATATGAAGTCTACGGCAAGAGCGAGGAGGAGGACGACGTCGCCAGCTACACCACGGTCGTGCCCGGCACCATGACCATGAAGTCGGCACGTCCACGGGCGGCGCCGACAGCGAGGATGAGTAGAGCATGGGAGGTCACTGTTGGGGAACGTAGCAGAAATTTAAAATTTTCCTACGTGTCACCAAGATCTATCTATGGAGAAACCAGCAACGAGGGGAAAGAGAGTGCATCTACATACCCTTGTAGATCGCTAAGCGGAAGCATTCAAGTGAACGGGGTTGATGGAGTCGTACTCGTCGTGATCCAAATCACCGATGACCAAGTGCCGAACGGACGGCACCTCCGCGTTCAACACACGTACAGCCCGATGACGTCTCCCATGCCTTGATCCAGCAAGGGGAGAGGGAGAGGTTGAGGAAGACTCCATCCAGCAGCAGCACAATGGCGTGGTGATGATGGAGGAGCGTGGCAATCCAGCAGGGCTTCGCCAAGCACCGCAAGAGAGGAGGAAGAAGAGACGCAGGGCTGCACCAACGAGAAAGAGATCGAATCACGTGTTGTGAGCAGCCCTAATGCCTCAATATATATAGGGAAGGGGAGGGGCTGCGCCCCCTCTAGGGTTCCCACCCCTATGGGGGGCGGCAGCCCTAGATGGGGCACAAGGGTGGCGGCCAAGAGGGGAGGGGAGAGGGAGGCGCACCAGTATGGGCCCTAGGGCCCATCTGCCCTAGGGTTTGCCCCCTTCTCCTCTCCCTTGCGCCTTGGGCCCTTGTGGGGGGGCGCACCAGCCCACCTGGGGCTGGTCCCCTCCCACACTTGGCCCATGCAGCCCTCCGAGGCTTGTGGCCCCACTTGGTGGACCCCCGGACCCCTCCGGTGGTCCCGGTACGTTACCGATAAAACCCGAAACTCTTTCGGTGACCAAAACAGGACTTCCCATATATAAATCTTTACCTCCGGACCATTCCGGAACTCCTCGTGATGTCCGGGATCTCATCCGGGACTCCAAACAACATTCGGTAACCACATACAAGCTTCCTTTATAACCCTAGCGTCATCGAACCTTAAGTGTGTAGACCCTACGGGTTCGGGAGACATGCAGACATGACCGAGATGTTCTCCGGTCAATAACCAACAGCGGGATCTGGATACCCATGTTGGCTCCCACATGTTCCACGATGATCTCATCGGATGAACCACGATGTCAAGGACTTAATCAATCCCATATACAATTCCCTTTGTCTATCGGTACGATACTTGCCCGAGATTCGATCGTCGGTATCCCGATACCTTGTTCAATCTCGTTACCGGTAAGTCTCTTTTACTCGTTCCGCAACACATCATCCCGTGATCAACTCCTTGATCACATTGTGCACATTATGATGATGTCTTACCGAGTGGGCCCAGAGATACCTCTCCGTCACACGGAGTGACAAATCCCAGTCTCGATTCGTGCAACCCAACAGACACTTTCGGAGATACCCGTAGTGCACCTTTATAGCCACCCAGTTACGTTGTGACGTTTGGCACACCCAAAGTATTCCTACGGTATCCGGGAGTTGCACAATCTCATGGTCTAAGGAAATGATACTTGACATTATAAAAGCTTTAGCATACGAACTACATGATCTTGTGCTAGGCTTAGGATTGGGTCTTGTCCATCACATCATTCCTCTAATGATGTGATCCCGTTATCAATGACATCCAATGTCCATGGTTAGGAAACCGTAACCATCTATCGATCAACGAGCTAGTCAACTAGAGGCTTACTAGGGACATGGTGTTGTCTATGTATCCACACATGTATCTGAGTTTCCTATCAATACAATTCTAGCATGGGTAATAAACGATTATCATGAACAAGGAAATATAATAATAATCAATTTATTATTGCCTCTAGGGCATATTTCCAACAGTCTCTGTGACACTCCAAAAATTTCATTTGGGTTTTTGCAAAAAAAAAAAATCCTTGCTGGATTTTCCTTGAGATTTGAGGCTTTCAGAAAAACAACCCTCTTAAAAATCCTTTTCCTTGACTAGGGTTTGTTATTTCTGTTTTCTCCTTCAAGCTTTGGGTTTGACCTTCTTAAAAACTCCTTCTCTATTGTTTCCCTTCTCAGATTTTATTTTTGGGAGTTTAGTCTTTTCTTTTTAAGAAAAACTCTATGAAAAAGATTTGGGATTTTCATTCTATTGAAAACCATCCATGACCTTGTATTTTGCCCATGAGGTAAAACCACTCCAACATCTTCTCCCCTCCTTGTCAACAACTCAAATTCCCTATCCCAACTCATCCAAACAAGTTTTGGATTTTGTTTTATCTCTCAAATATTTTCTGTCAATTATTTTGAGCCTGATGGATTTTCAAAGCAAGTACCCTTTTTCATTTGAGATTTGACTTCAAACCAACTCTACTGGCTAGTCCTTTGCACCCACAACCCAGAACCATCTTGATCCACTCATCTTCTTTTCAAAATTTTCAAATTACACTCCCTGCAAGTTTGGACCAGATTTGTCAAATTTGGTGAAATTCATATCTACACTTCCCCAAATATTCCACCAAAAATCAGGCAGCCTACTGGAGCAATGAGAAGTCACTCCACCAAAAATCAGCCCAAGGAAAAATGCCTACATGCCTGAATCATTTCGTCGAACACCTTGCATGCACCATTTCAACCAAGTTCAGTTAACATTCAGTTTCAGTGTCGAACACGTTGATCATCTTCAGTTCACGCGCCCACAGTGCGCTTGGCACGTTGCTCGCCGCCTGGTCTGCTTGTCCAGAGCCCCGCACGCGCGCTTGGCTTCTTCCTGGCGTCGGTGGCGCTCTGACCCGACCACGCCGGCGTGTCTCGCGGCGGCTGAACCGCCGTGGCAGCCAACAGGGAGCAGAACGGAGGCTCAACGCCGTTCCGCGCCGCACAACCCCGCTGATGGCTCCGCGTGGCCATCTCCACGCCAGCGCACGCATGCAGCACCGTCGCCGTGGCGCGACGCGCACAGCGCGCGCTCTCTGTCGCCGTTGAGCCCGTGCGGTCACCTCACCGTGGACAGACGCCATTATGCCGGGGCCAGCTCCGTTTAGTAGCGGAACGAGTCCAGTAACCTCCACTGATGCTGACCGACCGCTCAAACCACCCTCTAATCCACTGCTCCGCCGTAATTGCTCGCCGGAGATTCTCCGTTTACGGCCACCCCGTCGATCTGCCTATAAATAGAGGCCCCGAGCTTCAACTCGAGCACCCACTAGCCCTGCACTCCCCCAAGAGCACGCCAGGCCTCTGGAAGAGCCCCGAGGAGGTCTGCTTCCTCGACTCCGACCGCCGCGACCCGCCACTGGATCCAGCCCGATTCGCCCCCGTGTGTGCTCCTCCACCTCCATTCTCCTGCCAGTAGCTTCTCCATGCATCCCTCATTCTGACCCGCACTTCAATTTGAAGCTTGCAGCCCTCCACCGGAGTTCCCCATCCTCACCCGAACCGCCGTCCGCCGGAGTTAGTGTCGCCGTCGACGTGGTGCTCTCTGTTGGACGAGTCCACCACCCACCGACGCGGAAGAAGACACTGAAGCTCTTGGTACCCTCCGTTTCTCCTAATTCACCGTAGTTCGACGCCGGCGTCCACCGCCGTCTTCGGGCGCCGGCGAGCCTTTTCAAACCTGACATGCGGACCCCGCATGTCAGCCTCTGTTCTTTTATTCACGAAACGTTTTCTGTTGGCGCCTTCGGGCAAAATACGCTTTCTCTGTTGCGCTTGCGCATTTCCAAACGAACCGTTTTCTGTTTTCTCAGTTAGAACCCTGGGAAGTTTCTGTTTCATTACAAATGAGTCCCTGGGCAAAAACCTTTATAACTTTTTATCAGAAGCATATTTTTGATTGATTCTTTTTCTGTTCTCTTCAAAATTTTGTCTAGTTTTTTATCAGATTTATTTGAAAAATATTTGAAATACTTTTTCTGCACCTCTCGGTATTCACGTTAGCGCGTATGTTTTCTCTGTACCGTAGATACCGACGGAGGTGACGGGGCCGCGAACTTCACCGAGCTAGGCTCCGACTACTTTGAACCAGGCAAGCATGTTCGAACTTTTGATATGATGAGTGTATTGGCATGTTTGCATATAGATAGTTTCATGGCATGTGTGAAGCATACCGATGAACCGTTCATTATGCATTGTTGGAGCAAGTAAGCCCGATGATTTCACACGTCGTTGGACGTGAGTATGCAAGGCCATGTGTTGGCATGAAGATGGGTAAGATGGCAGTGTTGTAGCATGCCAGTCTTAGGCCATGCAAGTTATCTTGAGTACCAACCCATATCGGTTGGGCTCAAATCCATTTCCTTTCCCTGTACTACCACATGTTTCCCGAAAGGGATATGGTTTAGTAAGATGAAAACCGCTTTCTGGGTACACACCAAAAAGGAGAGGCCGGGATGCTGGTTCCATGGCCCTGGATTAAAGCCAGGCATCCGGTCAGGGGGCATGGGTGTTTCCGGTTGGGACCGAGAGGGGGCACCCCTTAGAGCGCGCGTATATAAATTTGATCCCATGCTATTCGAGATTGTGATCTCCCCGTCTCAATAGTTTTTCTTGGACGATGTTGAGGGTGATTCCTGGCATCGAAGAGTTGGATGGGTGTGTACTGGATTGCTGTGTTTTCTTCTGAAATACCGTAACGGAACTAGTCCTAGTGACTACGGAAATCCGTCGACTGTGGGAAATTTTTGTACAAACTCTGCAGAGCTCCATATCCTTAAATCATCTTATCTATTTCCAAGTTCCCTGCTAACAGTCATGTGCCAGTTTGGTGACAGATTACCCGGTGGGACACATGGGCACTAAGACCGGTTAAATGTTTATACTTGTGGATGCACTAACCCGTTTATTTCCATGAGTTGAATATATTTATGATGAATATATTATTTCCTTATCAGTCTAAGGCCCTTTTTGTGGTGTCGCTCAGACGCCCGACTATGGCATTTCTTTTAAAGCCCTTTATGTGGTGTCGCTCAGACGCCCGACTGTGGCATTTCTTTTAAAGCCCTTTACGTGGTGTCGCTCAGACGCCCGACTGTGGCATTTCTTTTAAAGCCCTTTATGTGGTGTCGCTCAGACGCCCGACTGTGGCATTTCTTTTAAAGCCCTTTACGTGGTGTCGCTCAGACGCCCGATTGTGGCATTTCTTTTAAAGCCCTTTATGTGGTGTCGCTCAGACGCCCGATTGTGGCATTATTATTCCGCATTTTCCGCTCGAGGAGTCTTTCAGACACTCGTTTGGCACCAGTATTATTATTCTGCATTTTCCGCTCGAGGAGTCTTTCAGACACTCGTTTGGCACCCAGCATTATCACCTCTATGTCTGATCGTACTGGTTAACTTATCCATGTATTTCATGTTGGCATTTGTTATATCTTACGTCCGAACTGTCTTGCGAGTACTTTCAAAGTACTCACTGGCTTGTTGATTTGGCCAGATGCTGACGAAGGTGATCTCATGGATGAAGAGTTCGATAGCGAATCCGACGCCTAGAGGAGTCCCAGTCAGTCTCGTGCAACCCTGGAGTTGGTCACTGTTTCCTATCCGCTTCTGCTACCCTAATAAATTCATCGAGCTTCACCTCGACGCTCGATGGGATGTTAGTTTGAGAATCCCATAACCACTCCCCACTGTGTTACTCCACCTCTACCATATTTGCGAGTCAGTAGTATGCCACCACACCCTTATGTCATTAATCGCCTTTATGTATAATTATTGGCACGTTTGTAATAAATTATTGAGCATCGTCAGCTCAACCCTGTAATATATTTATGCTACTGGCTTATTGTATCAAAAGTTTGTCTGCCAGTGAGGGGGTCTTATCTCAAACTGGATTCTAAAGATTGGTTTCTCAATAAATATTTTTATTGGAAAACCGGTCATGATAGTCTCCCACTTGCACTAGAGTCAATAATCTAGTTCACATCCATATGTGATTAACACTCAAGGTCACATCCCTATGTGACTAACACCCAAGGAGTTTACTAGAGTCAATAATCTAGTTCACATTACTATGTGATTGACACTCAATGAGTTCTGGGTTTGATCATGTTATGCTTGTGAGAGATGTTATAGTCAACGGGTCTGAAGCTTTCAGATCCGTGTGTGCTTTACAAATATCTATGTCATCTCCTAGATGCAGTTACCACGCTCTATTTGGAGCTATTCCAAATAACTGTTCTACTATACGAATCCAGTTACTACTTAGAATAATCTGGATTAGTGCCAAAGTTTGCATCGGCGTAACCCTTTACGATGAACTCTTTTACCACCTCCATAATCGAGAAAATTCCTCAGTCCACCAGTTACCAAGGATAACCTTGACCGCTGTCCTGTGATCCACTCCTGGATCACTCTTGTACCCCTTGACTGACTCATGGCAAGGCACACTTTAGATGCGGTACACAGCATAGCATACTGTAGAGCCTACGTCTAAGCACAGGGGACGACCTTCGTCCTTTCTCTCTCTTCTGCCGTGGTCAGGTCTTGAGTCTTACTCAATACTCACACCTTGTAACACAGCCGAGAACTCCTTCTTTGTTGATCTATTTTGAACTCCTTCAAAATCTTGTCGTGGTATGTGTTTGTTTGAAAGTACTATTAAGCGATTTTGATCTATCCTTATAGATCTTGATGCTCAATGTTTAAGTAGCTTAATCCATGTTTTCCATTGAAAACACTCTTCAAATAACCCTATATGCTTTCCAGAAATTCTACATCATTTCTGATCAACAATATGTTAACAACATATACTCATCAGAAATTCTATAGTGCTCCCACTCACTTCTTTGGAAATACAAGTTTCTCATAAACTTTGTATAAACCTAAAATCTTTGATCAACTCATCAAAGTGTACATTCCAACTCCGAGATGCTTACTCTAGTCCTTAGAAGGATTGCTGGAGCTTTGCATACTTGTTAGCATATTTCAGGATTGACAAAAAATCTTCTGGTTGTATCACATACAACCTTTTCTCAAGAAAATCGTCGAGGAATGTTTTTGACATCTTATCTGCACGATTTCATAAATAATGCAGTAATCGCTAACATAATTCCAACAGACTCTTAGCATCGCTACGGGTGAGAAAGTCTCATCGTAGTCAACTCCTTTAACTTGTCGGAAAACATTTTAATGATAAGTAGAGCTTTCTTAATGGTGACATTTACCATCATTGTCCGTCTTCCTTTTAAAATCCATATGTACCTAACAGTCTTACGACCATCAAGTAGTTCTTTCAAAGTCTACACTTTGTTTTCATATATGGATCCTCTCTCGGATTATATGGCCTCGAGCCATTCATCGGAATCCGGGCCCACCATCGCTTCTCCATAGCTCGTAGGTTCATTGTTGTCTAGCAACGTGTCTTCCAAGACAGGATTACGTACCACTCTGAAGTAGTACGCATCCTTGTCATCCTACGAGGTTTGGGAGTGACTTGATCCGAAGTCTTATGATCACTATCATAAGCTTCCACTTCAATTGGTGTAGGTGCCATAGGAACAATTCCTGTGCCTTGCTACACACTAGTTGAAGTGACGGTTCAACAACCTCATCAAGTCTCCACCATCCTCCCACTCAATTCTTTCGAGAGAAACTTTTCCTCGAGAAAGGACCCGGTTTGAGAAACAATCCCTATTGCTTTCGGGTCTGAGACAGGAGGTATACCCAACTGTTTTGGGTGTCCTATGAAGATGCATTTATCCGCTTTGGGTTCGAGCTTATCAGCCTGAAACCTTTTTCACATAAGCGTCGTAGCCCCAAACTTTTAAGAAACGACAACTCAGGTTTCTCCAAACCATAGTTCAAACGGTTTCGTCTCAACGGAATTACGTGGTGCCCTATTAAAGTGAGTGCGGTTGTCTCTAATGCCTAAACCCATGAACGATAGTGGTAATTCGATAAGAGACATCATGGTATGCATCATATCCAATAGGGTGCAACTATGATGTTTGGACACACCATCACACTATGGTGTTCCAGGCGGTATTAGTTGTGAAACAATTTCCACAATGTCTCAATTGTGTACCAAACTCGCAACTCAAATATTCATCTCTATGATCATATCATAGATATTTTATCCTCTTGTCACGACGATATTCAACTTCATTCTGAAATTACTTGAACCATTCAATAATTCAGACTTGTGTTTCATCAAGTAAATATGCTCAGTATCTACTCAAATCATCTGTGAAGTAAGAGCATAACGATATCCACTGCGTGCCTCAGCACTCATTGGACCACACACATCAAAATGTGTTACTTCCAACAATTTGCTTTCTTGTTCCATTTTACTGAAACCGAAGCTTTCAGTCATCTTGCCCATGTGGTACGATCTGCATGTCTCAAGCGATTCAAAATCAAGTGAGTCCAAACGGTCCATCTGCATGGAGTTTCTTCATGCGTATATACCAATATGACTTACATGGCAGTGCCACAAGTAGGTGGTACTATCATTACTATCTTATATCTTTTGGCATGAACATGTGTATCACTATGATCGAGATTCAATAAACCATTCATTTTAGGTGCAAGACCATTGAAGATATTATTCAAATAAATAGAGTAACCATTATTCTCCTTAAATGAATAATCGTATTGCGATAGACATAATCCAACCATGTCTATGCTCAACGCAAACACCAAATAACAATTTTTAGGTTTAACACCAATCTCGATGGTAGAGGGAGCATGTGATGCTTGATCATATCAACCTTGGAAGCACTTCCAACACATCTCGTCAGCTCACCTTTAGCTAGTCTCTGTTTATTCCGTAGCTTTTATTTCGAGTTACTAACACTTAGCAACCGAACCGGCATCTAATACCCTGATGCTACTAGGAGTACTAGTAAAGTACACATTCACATAATGTACATCCAATATACTTCTATCGACAGCCTTCTCATCTACCAAGTATCTAGGGTAATTCTGCTCCAGTGGTTGTTCCCCTTATTACAGAAGCACTCAGTCTCGGGTTTGGGTTCAACCTTGGGTTTCTCTACAAGAGCAGCAGCTGATTTGCCGTTTCATGAAGTATCCCTTCTTGCCCTTGCCATTCTTGAAACTAGTGGTTTCACTAACCATCAACAATTGATGCTCCTTCTTGATTTCTACTTTCGCGGTGTCAAACATCGCGAATATTTCAAGGATCATCATATCTATCCCTGATATGTTATAGTTCATTACGAAGCTCTAGCAGCTTGGTGGCAATGACTTTGGAGAAACATCACTATCTTATCTGGAAGATCAACTCCCACTCGATTCAAGTGATTGTTGTACTCGGACAATCTGAGCACAAGCTCAACGATTGAGCTTTTCTCCCTTAGTTTGCAGGCCAAGAAAATCGTCGGAGGTCTTATACCTCTTGACGTGGGCACGAGCCTGAAATCCCAATTTTAGCCCTCGAAACATCTCATATGTTCCGCGACATTTCAAAAATGTCTTCGGTGCCTCAATTCTAAACCATTTATCATTACCGAACTATCATGTAGTCATCAAAACGTGTATGTCAGATGTTCGCAACATCCACAGACCACGTTCGAGGTCCAGCACACCGAGCGGTGCATTAAGGACACAAGCCTTCTACTGTCCGCATAATTGCTACTATCAACTTTCAACTATATTTTCTCTAGGAACATATCTAAAACAGTAGAACTAAAGCGCGAGCTTACGACATAATTTGCAAAGATCTTTTGACTATGTTCCGGATAATTAAGTTCATCTTATGAACTCCCACTCAGATAGACATCCCTCTAGTTATCTAAGTGATTACATGATCCGAGTCAACTAGGCCGTGTCCGATCATCACGTGAGACGGACTAGTCAACATCGGTGAACATCTTCATGTTGATCGTATCTGTCATACGACTCATGCTCGACCTTTCGGTCTTCTGTATTCCGAGGCCATGTCTGTACATGCTAGGCTCGTCAAGTCAACCTAAGTGTTTCGCGTGTGTAAATCTGTCTTACACCCGTTGTATGTGAACATAAGAATCTATCACACCCGATCATCACGTGGTGCTTCGAAACGACGAACTTTCGCAACGGTGCACAGTTAGGGGGAACACTTTCTTGAAATTTTAATGAGGGATCATCTTATTTACTACCGTCGTTCTAAGCAAATAAGATGTATAAACATGATAAACATCACATGCAATCAAATAGTGACATGATATGGCCATCATCACTTTGCTCCTTTTGATTTCCATCTTCGGGGCTCCATGATCATCGTCGTCACCGGCATGACACCATGATCTTCCATCATCATGATCTCCATCATCGTGTCTTCATGAAGTTGTCACGTCAACTATTACTTCTACTACTATGGCTAACGCTTTAGCAATGAAGCAAAGTAATTACATGACGTTTATGTTGACACGCAGGTCATAAATAAATTAAAGACAACTCCTATGGCTCCTGCCGGTTGTCATACTCATCGACATGCAAGTCGTGATTCCTATTACAAGAACATGATCATCTCATACATCACATATATCATACATCACATCCTTTGGCCATATCACATCACAAGGCATACCCTGCAAAAACAAGTTAGACGTCCTCTAATTGTTGTTTGCATGTTTTACGTGGCTGCTATGGGTTTCTAGCAAGAACGTTTCTTACCTACGCAAAGCCACAACGTGATATGTCAATTGCTATTTACCCTTCATAAGGACCCTTTTCATCGAATCCGATCCGACTAAAGTGGGAGAGACTGACACCCGCTAGCCACCTTATGCAACTAGTGCATGTCAGTCGGTGGAACCTGTCTCACGTAGGTGTACGTGTAAGGTCGGTCCGGGCCGCTTCATCCCACAATGCCGCCGAATCAAGATTGACTAGTAATGGTAAGCATATTGAACAAAATCAACGCCCACAACTACTTTGTGTTCTACTCGTGCAAAGAATCTACGCAATAGACCTAGCTCTGATACCACTGTTGGGGAACGTAGCAGAAATTTAAAATTTTCCTACGTGTCACCAAGATCTATCTATGGAGAAACCAGCAACGAGGGGAAATAGAGTGCATCTACATACCCTTGTAGATCGCTAAGCGGAAGCGTTCAAGTGAACGGGGTTGATGGAGTCGTACTCGTCGTGATCCAAATCACCGATGACCAAGTGCCGAACGGACGGCACCTCCGCGTTCAACACACGTACAGCCCGATGACGTCTCCCATGCCTTGATCCAGCAAGGGGAGAGGGAGAGGTTGAGGAAGACTCCATCCAGCAGGAGCACAACGGCGTGGTGATGATGGAGGAGCGTGGCAATCCAGCAGGGCTTCGCCAAGCACCGCAAGAGAGGAGGAAGAAGAGATGCAGGGCTGCACCAACGAGAGAGAGATCGAATCACGTGTTGTGAGCAGCCCTAATGCCTCAATATATATAGGGAAGGGGAGGGGCTGCGCCCCCTCTAGGGTTCCCACCCCTAGGGGTGCGGCAGCCCTAGATGGGGCACAAGGGTGGCGGCCAAGAGGGGAGGGGAGAGGGAGGCGCACCAGTATGGGCCCTAGGGCCCATCTGCCCTAGGGTTTGCCCCCTTCTCCTCTCCCTTGCGCCTTGGGCCCTTGTGGGGGGGCGCACCAGCCCACCTGGGGCTGGTCCCCTCCCACACTTGGCCCATGCAGCCCTCCGAGGCTTGTGGCCCCACTTGGTGGACCCCCGGACCCCTCCGGTGGTCCCGGTACGTTACCGATAAAACCCGAAACTCTTTCGATGACCAAAACAGGACTTCCCATATATAAATCTTTACCTCCGGACCATTCCGGAACTCCTCGTGATGTCCGGGATCTCATCCGGGACTCCAAACAACATTCGGTAACCACATACAAGCTTCCTTTATAACCCTAGCGTCATCGAACCTTAAGTGTGTAGACCCTACGGGTTCGGGAGACATGCAGACATGACCGAGATGTTCTCCGGTCAATAACCAACAGCGGGATCTGGATACCCATGTTGGCTCCCACATGTTCCACGATGATCTCATCGGATGAACCACGATGTCAAGGACTTAATCAATCCCGTATACAATTCCCTTTGTCTATCGGTACGATACTTGCCCGAGATTCGATCGTCGGTATCCCGATACCTTGTTCAATCTCGTTACCGGTAAGTCTCTTTTACTCGTTCCGCAACACATCATCCCGTGATCAACTCCTTGATCACATTGTGCACATTATGATGATGTCTTACCGAGTGGGCCCAGAGATACCTCTCCGTCACACGGAGTGACAAATCCCAGTCTCGATTCGTGCAACCCAACAGACACTTTCGGAGATACCCGTAGTGCACCTTTATAGCCACCCAGTTATGTTGTGACGTTTGGCACACCCAAAGTATTCCTACGGTATCCGGGAATTGCACAATCTCATGGTCTAAGGAAATGATACTTGACATTATAAAAGCTTTAGCATACGAACTACATGATCGTGTGCTAGGCTTAGGATTGGATCTTGTCCATCACATCATTCCTCTAATGATGTGATCCCGTTATCAATGACATCCAATGTCCATGGTTAGGAAACCGTAACCATCTATCGATCAACGAGCTAGTCAACTAGAGGCTTACTAGGGACATGGTGTTGTCTATGTATCCACACATATATCTGAGTTTCCTATCAATACAATTCTAGCATGGATAATAAAGGATTATCATGAACAAGGAAATATAATAATAATCAATTTATTATTGCCTCTAGGGCATATTTCCAACAGTCACCGGCGCTCGGGTCCCAGGAAGGCCACCACTCTTTCGCTCCCGCTGAAGCCAAGCTTGACGGGCTCATGATCGTCGGTTGATTAGCCGCTTACAGGTTGCGGAGGCGGAGCTTCATTTTACTGAGCTCATGGTCGCTCGGACATGAGGAACGGGTGCCGGTGGGCACTTAGACTAAGTTTAGAGTATGATTTAGTTGAAATATATCAAAATGTAATTAGTTTGCTCCGTTTAGATAAAAAGCATCTGGTTTTATATATAAATTATGCAAGTATGAATGAACGACCAGTTTGTTTAAATATCTATCAAATTTGTTCACTTTTATTAAATTATTTCTAAAATGTAACTGGACATATGTGAATAACTTTGGATAGCCGTGTCGGCTCCCGCATTAGTGTCTATAGACTAGTCCCCCGATATGCGAACAGATGCAGTGTCTAGTTTGAGAGTCGACGTTGGAGATGCCCTTGACATGCATCAATTAATGCATATAGCACGTGTTGTTGTTGGGTTCATATTAAATTCTTACTAGATCATGATGGGCACGTGTTGCCTTGCTTGTCTATTTTATTGATAAAATGGTAGGTGATTCTACCAAATACTCCCTCTGCTTCTAAATATAAGTCTTTTTAGGAATTTTAATACGGACTACATACAAATGTATTTAGATATATTTTAGAGTGCAGATTCACTCATTTTGCTTCATATGTATTCTATATTAAAATCTTTAAAAAGACTTATATTTAGGAACGGGGGAGTATATAGCAATGTGAAACATAAAAGTTACTCACTGTATAAACTTTTATAAGAGGTAGTACATGAGAAAATTAAAAGATACAACATTTAAAGTGAATATAAAGTATTCATTCGTAATAAATGCAATTATGAGAATGGCTCAACGTTAAACGAGTTCATTTCGTTCACCACAAATATCTGGTTCATCTCCCCACAAAAAGATAAATATATATCTGGTTCATCTTCCATGGAATTTTTTCATGCCAAACGAAATTTTCTGGAAGACGAGGTACTCAACACATTGATCCCCAGATTCCTGCAAGAACATGAATTCTAGAAGTCAGTACCAAAAAACAGACATAAAACATCCAAGAACTATATAAAAGGATACACAAAATCTACGGTATCTATGATCAAGAACCCAAAGTAATAACTCACCTCAAGAAACTATAAATAGTACAGGCCAAAGCACTTGAGAAGTTGAGTGACACGAGTGTGGAAAGCAAGCATGGCAGAAACCACGCCGGTGTAGAACACGTACGCGAAGGAAGGAAAATTTTCTGCCTCCACGATTGCATGCCTGTCATCGTCGACTCGCAGCGCGCCGTACGTGAACCGTCACCTCGGCATCGCCGAGAGAGCGCCCCCTCATGAGAATCATCAGTGACCAGTTGCGCGCTGTCGATGTTGCCTGAAGAATTTCGTGTCAAAAAATGGAACGTTGATAAAGCCAATCATCGAGCGACTACGCCCGGCCGGTCAGCGAATCCTGAGTTCCTGAGGTTAATTACGTATGTAACTTACCGAAGCGATTGCAGGCTGTGCAGTCATCGGCGCACAAGATCCAAAGAGACAAGTTGTTCAAAGCCTGCAAATATTTCATGGGAGAGCTTCGCATATCTAGATTTTGTGCAACGAAGAATGCCCATTCGATCTCTCCGGAGCCCCATCCGTGCTACTCAACATTTTCTACGCATAGGGTGTTTCTTGGACCACCATGAAATTTCCAGGTATCCTATATAGCCTAGAAAAATAGGCAAAATTCAAAAATATATAAATAAATTCGCATGAATAGTTCCACTGCTGAACCACTGGGCCATTGATTGGGTTGGATGTATTGAATTCATGCTCCAGTCAACTCATTCAAAAGTCCGAACTGATAAAGAGAGGCGGACAATATATTTCAACAGGATGCGTAGAGCTAAGATGCAAGATGCACTTGCTGTTGGAAATACACCATACGTAGTTACCGTGTCCATATCGTAGACGGAGCAATCACCTACACCTGCAAGGTGCTGTTATCATCATGCTACACAACATTGATCTATGTAGAGTACATCAGTTAATCATCAAACGTAAGCATGGTTAGTCTCAGGAAGATATGAACGCACTTGCAAATCAGGGGCTGCCCTGTGACTGTGAGACGCATCCTACGTTTAGTATGGACAGATATATAGCTCACCTATTTGGATCGGAATTCAGAGAGCAGCTGAGGCGAATGGCAGGGCAATTCTCCTTTGGCACGCACGGCTTGCTAGCAAAATGCACCGCACACTCACCATGCTGACACTATCATCCCATCGGTACATGCATGCCACTGTGCCAAGGGAGAAGCGCCCTGTGATTCACACACGTCGGTTAAACTTGTCATGCCTTGCTAAGCCATGCTCTTTGCCTTTTTTTTTCAAATATTGTATTTGCTAAGGCATGCTAGATGTTCTGAAGTTCTTGCGCTTCTTGTCGCTGTGCCTCGGCGTCAGTTATATACCGCGGGGTTGGCCTCGGATATGGATCTTCAGGTGGCATATGCGCCAAGAACGATCGACTATTCCAGAGAAAGAGCTGCTTTCCTTGCCAGTGGTCTATGTTAAGTAAATAGGCAATTTCTTGATTAAATTAATCCATGAGTAAATCACTAGCATGGCATTGACAGAAATTAACGCATACTGATATTTAGTCAAGCAAGCATATACTACACTAATTGCAGAAAGATCTACGTATAACACTAGTATGGCTAAAACAGAAAACAGTAGGAGTGGGATAAAGGAGTTATACCCTCCAGTAGGCCATGCAGAGGCCGCGGCTTTGGTGGCAGCAGCGGCGTCCTCGGCGGCCTTCTTGTCAGCTTCAGCTTTCTCGGTGGCGGCACGTTCGGCGTCGGTGGACATGGTGATGATGAAGTCGAAGCGGACGTAGAGGAAGTAGACGATCGGAAGTGAGCAGTCGCGTAATCGCTGCCCAAAAACCTATTCGCCCCTCACCCCGTACAGGAACCAGAAGGGCATGGTTTCGGAGATCTGCTCTCCCGTCAATCGTGTACGCGGCGGACGGGATGGAGTCACTGGCGGCAGCAGCAGCAAGGGAACGACGGTGGGCGTGCGCGTGAGAAGATGTGATCTGTTCGTGGCGGCTAGGGTTAGGAGACACCGCACACTTATATAGGCGCAGCCACGTGGAGAGACGTGGGCTCGACCCACGTCCGAGTCCGTGACAGCCCACGATCCGACATCTCACATCGTGGCCCAGCTGTCAGAGAACTCTTCGTTAGTGACTGACAAAAATAAGCGCGTAGGTGTGAGCTCGGCTCGGCTCAATCCCGCAACCCGCGGCGCGGCACGTCGTCGCGAGGCGTGGCGTGGCGTGGCGAGGCGGGCGGCGGAGGAGGAGTGCGCGAGGGCCTCTTCTCTTCTCAAGCTTCAATAGCATGTAGAAGAGAAACCCTTATAAGGAGGTCCAACTCCTCTTCTACTTCCGGGGTGAGACTAAACTTCCCACTACACCTAGTGCCATATAACCCACATGGGCCCTTAGAGATTTTTTAGAAATTCAATACGGGCCTAGAGCCCATCTCATATTTCAGCAACCCCCCGCAAGATCTCAAGGGCCCATTGTGTCACTACTAGGAAAAGGGCTACTAATGGCGCACCAGTTTTGCCTACTAATGGCGCATCACTGGTGCGCCATTACTAGCACGCCACTAGAATTTTTTACTAATGGCGCACCACTGGTGCGCCATTAGTATCTGGTATACTAATGGCGCACCAGGCAGTGCGCCATTAGTTTTTCCCACGGTGCGCCACTAGTGTCTGCTATACTAATGGTGCACCATACTGTAATGCGCCATTAGTAACAATTTTTTTAATTTTTTTTAATCTCAGATCACTATTTCACCTATGAGATATCCAACACATATATATACAACAAGCATCCATATAACAATCATAGCCAACATACAAGTTCCATCATATATGCATAGATAGCCAACACACAAGTTCCATCATATATACATACATAGCCAACAAATAGTTCCATCGTTACATATTACAAAAGTTTCACATTGTTCATCCAACACCGTTCAGTTCTCATGCATTGTTCTTCTCCTTCTCCTTCCTCAGCCTGATGCGGCAAGAGCGGCGAGGCGGTGGAGGCGGTGGAGGCAGTGGGATGTAGTCTTCTACCTGAATTGGCGCGGTCATGTTGCCCAGCTGTGGGATCGCCGGCGCCATCACCAGTGCGTGGTCATTGTCAGGCACCACCACCATCGCGAGGCCACCTTCAGGCACGACCATCGCTAGGTCATCCTCAGCCACCTCCACCTCTTGCCCTTGGTCAGCCACCACCAGCGCTAGGTCATCCTGCAGCTCCTCATCCCCACTCTGCTCCTCTTCTCCCGCACTCCAGTCCGGATCATCCTTCTTGTTGTCTATGCTGCTGCCAGAATCGCTGCTGCTTTCGCTACCGCCATGGTCGCTGCTGCTTTCGCTACCGCCATGGTCGTTGCTGCTTTGGCTGTAGCCATTGTCGCTGCTGCTGCTCCCATTACCTGTCCAAATGCAACAATGACCGTTAACAATCAATGTGAGACAAAGCCAAATGTAGAGGAATAAGAAGAGGCAGAACGTACCGGCATCATAATCTTCAGCGTAGCGCATGCGACACATAGTCGGGTTGAACACCTTCACGATGAGCGTGGTGGCGTCATCGTCGTACCTGAAGAGAAGGAAGTACCCCAGCCGCAGGTCGTAGGCACGGTAGAACTTCTCCCACCCACGAGACAAGTACATGTGGCCCTCCTTGATCATCAACTCCACATCCCACAGCCTGCGAAACCCGCTGCCGGCCTGTCGCACCTTCACATTATTTGGCGGATCTTCACCCATCAGCATGTTCTTAAAACTGTCAGGCAGCCTCTGCAGTTTGGGACAATGAGTGATGTAGGCAAACAACAGATATCATAATAAGATGGGTGAAGCTAGGGGAGATCTCTCATTTTATATACCCGCGTCATGGATGACACTGAAGTCCCAAGTATGATAGTGAAGAACTCGAAAGCATCCAACTCGTACTGCGGTGTCGCAGAGCGGCGTTGGCTGCTTCCCGCCATCTCTGATAAGCAGCAGAAGAGATTTTTTTATGATACAAGAAGAAAGCAGCCACAACTACAGTAAAAACAAGCAACTACACACACACACACAGGAATTTCAGCATGACCTTTGCTGAAAATAGGACATATGGAGTACCCCAATTTGCCGGAACGGAAGTTAATCGACATTCCGGCAAACTCAAGGGCCTCTCGGGGTACCTGACCCCAACTAGTTACCATAAGGTCAAATACTGTCCACAAAACCATAACAGAAATAGCACAAAATTATGCAAGTATCATTGTTTAACTAAAACTTGGTGTAAATAAGGTAATAAAAGCAAATTATCCTAGCCAACATGGGTTTTCAGGAAATATTGAGACTAGCATAGTTTGTTTACCTTCTATTCCTATGTGGTTCATTACTTGAAATGTAAAAGATTTTTTGTGAACTTGGGAAGAAAAGAACCAACTTTCATAAAAGAAATAAAAATAAGATCATGAGCAGAATAGTTGTTAGGGTACTGTCATTTATAGGACTATTTAATATTGGCTAGGCATTTTTTGGCTGCAAAAATCACTGAGTTTGAAAGAGGTAGAATAGAATGTATTTTCTCACTTGGGAAAGTAATCAGTTACAACAACTTCAATATTTTGTGTCTCAGAATATTTGCATAAATTCCTACCATCATCCATGAGCAGCACCACATAGCAGTTCACAAAGCAGAACATGAGGCATTTAGCTACTGACAGAGCTTTTTGGCCAACACTCATAACACTGATCAACATTTATCTAACTCAGACTACTTTACACTGATCAACTTTTCTAATGGAGGAGAGGAGGAACAGCTGAGGTGGCTACTCACATCTACTTCTGGTGGGTGCTGAGGTAGGACTTCTCGCAGTACTCGGAGGCGGAGTAGAGCTGCGGCCGCAGGTTCTTGAGCTCCTGCATCAAGCATGGCCACAACGCTCAGTTTATCTACCATAGACAGTTTAGCAGAAACAAAAGCAACACACACATGTCTATGGAGTATCTGAATTTTGCAACTTTATTGTGTCTGAAATAGCTTTACTCAATGGTGTACATGCAGATCTCAGTTTCAAACTGGAATAATTTACAAGAAGGTCTGGAGTACTGTCAAAATTCAGAATGGTGACTGAATTTAACTGGAAAAAGTATCCAAAACAATAAGCAAACAGTAATCACAACAATGGCGGCAGCACACAGTACATTCCAGCTGCATGATCACTGGGATGGCATGGCAACTACAAACCACAATAAACGGACAACGGTCACCAAATGTATCTAAGGTTATAACCATCCAGAATTATACTTGCATATATCTAAATTCTACATTACCAAATATGGTTGGATTCACAACGGTCACCAAATGTACAATCCACCTACAAATTCTACATTACCAATATATCATGAAATTCCCCCAAAAATATCCTAAAATTGCTACACAACAATGGGATCTAATGTCAGCAAAATACAAGTATCCCAACCTCCATTGTCCCCCAGATATGGAAGAAATCCTGGAAGTGTTAACAAAGAGGCTGGTATTATTCTAGGGCGCTGTATTCATCTCTAGGGCACAGCAAAAGCAAGCCAAAGAGGTAAACTTCAGTCCCATTACAGAATGCAAATTCCATACAAACAATACGTACAGTGATTATCATAGCATGAACTTGTACTGTCTGAACAAACATTTTAACCTCCCATTGCACTAGAGATAATGTGACATTTTGGATCAATCAGAAAATGGCAGATGCATTCATCGATAAAAAAAATGCCAGCAAAAGCAAGCCTAAGAGCCAAACTTCACTACAGACTGGATTACTACATTGACCATCCTAACATTCAGAGCATGGCATTGTAATTAAGCTCCAAATCGGCACGACATTGACCATCCTACAAGCAATCTATCCAGAGCTAAAGCTGCCAACTTCTAATGGGCTCGCAGTTCCAGACCAAACGACAACCATCACCAGCTCCACTCTGCACAGCAGCCAGGCCATTATACTTGCAGATGCACAGATATATAAGGTTGTAACCACATACACAGATATGGTATGCCAATACAATTTTGTGAATCCAACCAGAATTACCAATGAAATGCACCCGAGGCAGGCTCCTAACCCTAGGTCGCAGATGTACTGGTTCCTAACCAATGAATCCAACCACTTGACATGTACTGGTTCAAGGACCAAAGAACACAGATGGTGATGCTCCTAACCCTAGGTCGCCGCCCCGTGGGGGCATGGGGATGAGCGGGGGAGAGAGGGAGGGAGGGACAGAGACTAACCGTCGTCGATGAGCAGCAGCCGCGCGGGAAGGCTCGCGTCGCCGTCCGTCCGTCCGTCGAGGAGCGCGGGGAGGCTCGCGCCGCCGTTCGTCCGAGGAGGTCGCGGGCTCGAGGGGGAGGAAGGGGAGAGGGAGACGGCGGGGGCGCGTGGGCGGCTGCGGCGCAGTGGGTCGGGGCAGCGGCGGCGGCGCGGTGGAGGGAGGGACGAGGGAAGGAGCGGCGCGGTGGATCGAGGGAGAGGGAACTGGCGAGGGGGAGAGGGAAGGGGGGATCGGGCGAAGGGGTATCCTATAGCAATGGCGCACCACCTCGTGGTGCGCCATTAGTAGTTTTTTTTTCTTATAGAAATGGCGCACCCACCTCTGGTGCGCCATTAGTAGTTTTTTTTGCATTTTAAATGCTGTTTGATATTTATTTGTGTTTAAATATGTTTAAACTTGTTTAAATCATAACAGTAAATTTTTTATAAAAATAGTAAATAATTTTTTAAAAAATATCATCAAATTTGTTATTTGAAAATATCATTGGCGGCGGCGGTGGAGCCAGGGAGGGTGCAGTTGGGTCGTCGGTGGCGGTGGAGCGGGGGAGGGTGCGGGGGGTGCGCCTTGTTAGAAACATCTCAAAGATATGGTCAAACCGCAGGAAGAACACCTCCGCGGGCCGTGTCTCGACGTAGCACTTCCCCTCAGGCACATGGTCCATCTCATCATCCATTCTCTGTTCTACAGGACAAATTACATCAGCCAGCACTATTGCACCCCCTTCATCATGTCGTTCGCCGCTCTCACCCGGCACTACAGGAGCTGGTAATTGCGTAGGCAGGGTGGTGGTCTCCGCACATGCTTGTTGATGTGTGGTTATTGGTGTGCTCTCGGCCGGCTCTAGACGAATAAGATTCTTCGGCCATAGCAGCACCCAACCCTTGCAGCTTCCAATCCGCGGCGGGGTCTCGTCGTCCGCTCCCACATGCTGTACTGGAGGAGGCAAATCCTCATGCCCCGATTTCACACTGGACAAGCGGGGGTGCTCGTTGGCGGCGGTGGAGCGGGGGAGGGTGCGGTGTGGGTCGTCGGCGGCGGTGTGGAGCTAGCGAGAGAGGGTGCGAGGGGTGCTCGTCGGCGGCGGTGGAGCGGGGGAGGGTGCGATGTGGGTCGTCGGCGGCGGTGTGGAGCTAGCGGGAGAGGGTGCGTGGGGTGCTCGTCGGCGGCGGTGGAGCGGGGGAGGGTGCGGGGGGGGGGTGCTTGTCGGCGGCGGTGGGGCGGGGGAGGGTGCGGTGGGTCGTCGGCGGCGGTGGAGCTAGCGAGAGAGGGTGCGGGTGGGATCGAGATCGAGATGAAGGGGGATAGCGATCGAGATATGGAGGGGGATCGAGATCGAGATGGAGGGGGGAATTTACAGTAATGGCGCACTCCCTGTGTGGTGCGCCATTACTAGTTAGAACTAGTAATGGCGCACTGTCTGCCTGATGCGCCATTAGTGTGTATGGAAAATGGAAAAAAATATATTTAACACTAGTGGCGCACCCGTTTCTGGTGCGCCATTAGTGTCTTCCACACTAATGGCGTATCACCAAAAGGTGCGCCATTAGTATATACTAGTGGCGCACTGCTTCCCTGGTGCGCCATTAGTATCAATCCTATCTATAGCCCTTTTCCTAGTAGTGTGTCCTCTATTCCAATTACTATTTCGATATACCACTACAAGAAATATGTCAACTTATGACCTTCTTTCAGTGACCGTGGAAGAATTGGTCATAGATTTTTGACCATTTGAGACCAATTGGTCAAAAGCTGTTCGAGGGGCTCCAAACCCTAAACCATTACGACCATTTTGGTCAGAAAGGTCATAATTTCCTTACACGAAATGGTCATAAAGCAAACAGCGCTAGTCCGCTGCCTTATTTCTAGTTGTTAACGACCAATATAGATGGTCATAGCCTTGTAAATTGTGGTGGGTTGCTATGACTAGGCGCCACCTCATCAGTTTTGCCTATGTGTCATGTCCATGTGGCAGTTTTTGCCCTAGGTTGTGAAGCAACCTATATTTCTGTCGTTCCCAAAATTCCCAAAAAATCTCATAAATTCTTTGGGACATATCTTCGTCAAATATGTAAAAACCTTCCTTGCCTAGTTCAAAAATAATTCAAAAATATTCATTTTCCTATTCTGTTCAGAGTAACAGTTTGTGAAGGAAGTACCACTTTGGCATGTCCAAATAGTATCCATTTTCTACAGTACTTTCCTATGCCCAAATAACCATCCTTCACCAAATGCCAGCTCAATCCATTCATTATTTTGAGCCGAGCTTCAACATTCGTATTTATGTCCAGTGTGGTGGTTTGCAAAGCAAGTACCACCTAGGCTCCTCCTTTTGAGGTGAAAATTTGTGAAGACGGTCTTCTTAGTAACTGATCATCCTCTGCCAAAACTCACGCCCATTAGCCATGTACATTTCCCGTACCGCTAATCAAACACTTGGCTGCTAATTCATGTTTGAGCATCCATCGGTCTCCTCGTGAGAATCTTATGTTGTAATTTTCTTCCTAGCACCAACCTGGGGAGTGCCCAACCCACTAGACATGCCTAGGCCGCGCAGAACAAATGGCAACGTCACGGTCGCGCGGTGACCACGCGGCGGGCATGCGAGTTTACGCGCTCTAGAGTTGGGGCCCTCGGCCGCCGCCCAAACCTTGACGTATCGCCACCAAACCATGTATTTATGATTAAATAGGTCCTTATGTAACTATAAATGATTTTTGGAAAAAATATATAGCAAACTATGAGGCAGCAGCAGTTCAAATTTGACCCGCTTCCATCTGAATCGGCGGAAATTTGTCTTTTTCACGATTGGTGGATCAAACATTTTTACACCCAACCATTTTGTCAATTGTGCATTAAATATGGCCTAGTATTTTATAAAAATGATTTGGTCCAATTTTGCAACAATTATTTGGTAGTTCCTTCACAAAAAAACCTCCTTTCAGGCACTCGAAAAATGGAAAATGTTTTTTTCGTCCAACAAAAATGAAAACAGTTCTTAGGAAACATTGTTTGTCATTCCAATATGCACTCTTGTGCATAATATGAGATCATTTGAACAAACTATGCCATGAATGTGGCCATAAGATTGATCATGCGGACAATATATTTCAACATGATGCGTAGAGCTAAGATGCAAGACGCATCTGCTGTTGGAAATAAACCCTACGTAGTTACCGTGTCCAGATCGTACACAGAGCAATCACCTACACCTGCAAGGTGCTGTTATCATCATGCTACGCAGCATTGATCTATGTAGAGCACATCAGTTAATATCAAACGTAAGCATGGTTAGTCTCAGGAACATATGAACGCACTTGCAAATCAAGGGCTGCCCTGTGCCTGTGAGACGCATCCTACGTTTAATGTGGACAGAGCTCACCTATTTGGATCGGAATTCAGAGAGCAGCTGAGGTGTGGCTGCATGCATCGTCCAGATGCAGAGGCCGAGGGTCCTCCTCCTTTTCTAGAAAAAGAGAGCAGCTGAGGTGAATGGCAGGGCAATTCTCCATTGGCATGCACGGCTTGCTAGCAAAATGCACCGCACACTCACCATGCTGCCACTATGATCCCATAGGTACATGCATGCCATCGTGCCAAGGGAGAAGCGTTCACTAGTAGAAAACCGGCCTTTTGTCCCGGTTCATAAGGGCCTTTAGTCCCGGTTCCTGAACCGGGACTAAAGGGTCGTTACTAATACCCTCACCCTTTAGTCCCGGTTCAAACCAGAACCGGGACATATGGGCCTCCACGTGGCCGCAGCCGGCAGCCTAGGCAGAGGGGCCTTTGGTCCCGGTTGATGACATAAACCGGGACCGAAAGGCTTCCACGCGTCAGCAGGAGGTTTTTCTTTTTTTTTAAAAAAAAGTGGTTGTTTTAGGTGTTTAAGCGGTTATTTTTAGGTTGTTATTAGCTAGCTAATAGAGAGAAGTGTCCTCTCTTATATGTAGTCCTTGCAAAGACTACATATATTCATTTCACCTGCAGATATATATATATATATATATAATAACTCATGCATGCTCGCATCATACATCATCATATATAATAACAAGTCCTACTAATTAATCAAGCATCATCATACAACTTCTACTCGTTATTAATAATAAGTCATACGATCATCATCCTCATACTCATCGAACCCAACCCTACATAATTGTTCTTAGCACATGATCATCAGTATCAGGTAGGATCGGACCTAAACACACTTAAGGTAAAATAGCATAAAACAATATAGACACTGACTCTCCATTATGAAGAGTGGAGATCATCCTGTCTCCAATTCTTGCGCCTCGCTTCCTTTTGCTTCCAAGAAGCTCCTTACGACTGTCCATACATTTTTTCCATCCTTTGATTGTCATGTCTCCACTTGTTTTAGAAATCCGGTATGGACAGTTGAGATTCGTAGGATGACCTGAATATATGTTCAAAACACGAAGGCTGCCGCCATTCTGATACATCAAATGAGGCACACAATCCTCTGGGATAAGCTGTTGAAAAACATACTAATAACTTCGTAGTTAGCAATGATGTACTAGTTTTAGAAGTATGCAAAAAGATGCACGGATGTCGTAATAGTAAAAAAACTTACCAGGGTATCTCCATGGTAGTTACCGTAGTTCAACACGTGCACTAGTGGCACGTATTGACCATAATGTTGAGGAGTTTGATTGTAGATATTGTAATTCTTAGTATCATTACAAAATCCAACCAGATGAGTTTTCTCCTTGTAAGTTAACTCAGAGCCATCGGTGTAGTAAGTTCTATCTACCATCTTCTGCACATTCTTCGATACTTTAAAATAAGCTGTCAATGGAAATAAGTTGTCAACTATTTTGAAATGAACAATATAAGTTCTATTAATAATTAACTATGTTTGAGAAACTCACGTAGCTGTAGAACTGGAGGAGTATCAACAAGGACCCAAATGTCCATATTGTCTTGCTCGATTTCAGGATCACCAAGATCCATGGTGACAAGCATACCCTCATCAAAACCATACAATTTGCAAAATGCTCCCAATTTTTGCAACCAGAATGGGTTACGTTCTCAGCATTATACAAATTTACTTCAAAATCCACATCATGATGGGTTCTTAGGTGAATTTTCTTCGTTTTAAAATTTTCATGGTCTTCAAAATTCATCCTCTCCAAGACATAACGTCTTGCATGGCATGGGATCAACTATACTCAAATTGTAAAAAATCAAAATTACACGTTGAAATAGTTGAAGTCATGCTTAGTTATGAAAAAAAACACTTGTCGTCGTTGCGTACCGTTTCAACTTCGAAGGTCTCCTTGAGCTTAATGCTGAAGCGCCGACCATCGTCCAAGTGAGGCCTGTCGCACTCACCTCGATCGTCGTGGCACCAGTCGCACTCCCCCGGGAGACTTTCGTCGTCCGATGATGACATTTTCTATACGTTCATAATTCAAAGACTAAATTAGATCATTATTATTCAACTAATCATATGCATATGCCTTGCATAGTGCTCTCCAATTTGAGCATTCAATAAGAAAAATCAAATCGCAAAATTAAGTAGTATTCAAATTAGGATGCCTTCAATTATAAGAAAAAAATACTTCATCTCCATGTGTCCGTACATCGAATATTATCACTAATACACGTCGAATACTATATATCATACATATCGCCAGTACAGCTAGAACCGTAGCGCCCGACGGGTATCGGCGCGGGCGGTGGACACCCAAAGGGAAGGAACCATCACAGGATCATAGCTCCAGTGAGATCCCTGAAAAACCTGCCAGGTATTCTCGAACCTGCCCTCCAACGCAACCATGTACCGACGGACGTGCTGGTCCTCCTCGCTGACACGGTGACGTACCACCTCCGCGGTGTCCGGAAGCCTCGGCACCGTCACTGGCCCACGCGACCGCCACCAAACAAGGATCGGGTCAACGACGGGCTGGCTCCTCACCAAGCTACGCCCCCCGGAAGGTAGCGCCTCCCAGTACCACCCCGGCGGAGCCCAGTCCCGGACATGGCCCATCTGGTCAAGCAGGTGTCGTCCGCCCCCGACTCGACGACGAGGATGCGGGATAGGCATCGTCCACGTCGATGCGGGAATAATTGCTTTAACTAAAAAAATAAACTAGTTCTATTAATTTTCTTGCTAAAAATAAACTACTTCTATAGTAAAATAAACCAGTTTTATTAAATCAACTAGTTCAACTACTAAGCACTTACTATAAATAGAATAATGTAGTACTTACTAAAAATAAACAAGTTTACCTAGTTTTAACTAATTCCATTAAACACTTTTTAAGTAGTACTAATTACTAAAAGTTAATTATCGGGGAGGGGGGGTATGTCGACAACGACATACCCGATAACAAAAAATAAGAAGAGGAAGAAGAAGAAAAAAAGAGGAAAAGAAGAAAGGAAAAGGGAGAAGAAAAAAAAGAAAAAAAGGAGAACGAGAAGGAATAATAGAGGAGAACAAGAAGAATTCTTCTTCTTCTCCTCTATTCCTTCTTCTTCTCTTCTTTTTTTTCTTCTTTTTCATCTTCTTATTTATTTCTCCTGTTATTTCTCTCCTCTTCTTCTTCTCCCTTCTTCCTCTTCTTATTTTCCTTTTTTCTCTCCTTCTTTTTCTTCTAAATATGAACATATACATAAATGACTTTGATCATACATAATGTTCAGATTCCTACACAATATGAACATAATTACAACAGAAAAAAATAATAAAAATTCTATGAACAAAATTACAACAAAAAAATCATAAAAATTCTATGAAAAAATTGACATATTATTTGCATATATATGAACACACAAACTTTTGCATATGCAACAATAATATCACCAAAAAAATGTAGGAACAGAAAAAATTCTAACTTTTGCATCTAAATTAATTACAACTGAATTAACTATACATCCTAACTATACAACTAAATTAACTATACATTCTAATTAAATTAGGAAATTACGCAAGCCGGGGGGACGGCGCGGTCGGGGGCGACGGCAGGGGCGGCGGACGGCGACGGTGAGGGGCACGGCGTCGGCGGCGAGGAGGCAGGGGGGCACGGGGCGGCGACGGCGACGGCGAGGCACGGGCGACGGCGTCGGGGCAGAGAGGGCGACCACGTCGGTGTGGCGCGGGGCGGCGACGATGACGGTGAGGGGCACGACGTCGGCGGCGAGGAGGCAGGGGGGCACGGGGCGGCGACGGCGACGGCGAGGCACGGGCGACGGCGTCGGGGCAGAGAGGGCATCGGGGCGGCGCGGGATGGCGTCGGGGCGGCGCGGGACGGCGACGGGGCGGCGACGGCGTCGGGGCGGCGCGGGACGGCGTCAGAGGGGCGCGGGACGGCGCGCGGCGACGACGGCGACGGCGAGGCGCAGCCTGGCGGCGTCGTCGATCGGGCGGGGAAGAACAAACTGAATGAAAATTTCACAAGTGCTACTTATATAGACGAAGCATTGGTCCCGGTTCGTGGCACCAACCGGGACCAATATCCCGCACCCGCCAAAGCCGCGGTGCGGTGGGATGTTTAGTCCCACCTCGCTAGCTGAGGAGCGGCCACACCTGTTTATAAGCGCTGCCTCGCCATCTCCATCGAACTCCTTAGAACTGCAGGCCTATGGGCCTAATCTCACACCGCTATGCCCGTGGGCCTGCTGGGCCTTCTGCGGGCCTGAATCCTGGCCCACAAATGGGCTTCTAGTCGTATTCAGGCCGTGGTGGCCCAGTAGGTGGCATCTTTTTTTCTTTTTTGCTATTTATTTTTTTATTTCTACTTAGAACTAAATACTTATAGTTTTTTAGTGATTTCTTTTTTCTTTTAGGTCACAAAAATTATAAACTTTCTGTTACTGATTCTAGTTTTCAAATTAGAATAGTTATAATTTGAATTTTTTGAAATTTGTGTGAATATCATGTTTGTGATTAACTTTACTAGTGCCATTAGTGTCAAATTAGAATAGTTAAAATTTGAATTCTTTGAAATTTGTGTGAATCTCAAGTTTGTGTTTAACTTTACTAGTGCCATTAGTGTCAAATTAGAATAGTTAAAATTTGAATTCTTTGAAATTTGTGTGAATCTCAAGTTTGTGATTAACTTTACTAGTGCCATTATTTTTTCATTTCTACTTAGAACTAAATACTTATTGTTTTTTAGTGATTTCTTTTTTCTTTTAGGTCACAAAAACTATAAACTTTCTGTTAGTGCCATTAGCTTTAAAATTTGAATAGTTTAAATTTGAATTTTTTAAAATATGTGTGAATCACTAGTTTATGAATTACTAGTTTACTAAATTTGTGTGAAAACACTTTGTAGAATAGTTAAAATTGATTTTTGAGTCAATCTTTTTCCTGCTATTTAATAGTAGGTGGCACTTTTTTTTTGTTTTGTAGTGATTTCTTTTTTATTTTAGGTCACAAAAATTATAAACTTTCTGTTAATACCATTAGTTTTAAAATTTGAATAGTTTAAATTTGAATTTTTTAAAATTTGTGTGAATCAGTAGTTTATGAATAACTTTACTCAATTTGGTAATTTTAGTTAGTCATAACAAATACTATAGGCATTTTTTTTCTTTTTTGCTATTTACTTTTTCATTTCTACTTAGAACTAAATACTTATAGTTTTTTAGTGATTTCTTTTTTCTTTTAGGTCACAAGAAATAAAAACTTCTCTGTTAGTGAACATAGATGCGCTTATAGAGAAAATTAAACATAAATTCATAATTCATTTCTATTTATGAATTTAGGTCCAATTTCCTCTATAGGTGCATCTATTTTCACTTTGAGAGGAGCTCAACAACGCAGAGAGGGACGGGCTTATAAACAGGTGTGGGCGCCCTTCGGTTGGCGAGGTGGGACTAAACTCTGGGCCAACCCTTTAGTCCCGGTTCGTGGCATGAACCGGGACTAAAGGGGAGCCTTTGGTCCCTGTTCATGCCACGAACCGGGACCAATGATGGTGGGCCAGGAGTCAGGCCCATTGGTCCCGGTTCGTCCCATCAACCAGGATCAAAAGGTCCAGACGAACCGGGACCAATGGCCCACGTGGCCCGGCCGGCCCCAGGGGCTCACGAACCGGGCCCAATGCCCCCATTGGTCCCGGTTCTAGATTGAATCGGGACCCCTTTTCTACTAGTGGTCCTGTGATTCACACACGCCGGTCAAACTTGTCATGCCTTGCTAAGCCAAGGTCTTTGCCTTTTTTTTTTCAAATATTGTATTTGCTAAGGCATGCTAGATGTTCTGAAGTTCTTGCGCTTGTCGCTGTGCCTCGGCCTCAGTTATATACCGTGGGGTTGGTCTCGGATATGGATCTTCAGGTGGCATATGCGTCAAGAACGATCGACTATTCCAGAGAAAGAGCTGCTTTCCTTGCCAGTGGTCTCTCCATGGTTCTTCCTTTGGAATGTGCTCCAGGAATAATTGTCCTTCTCGTTGCTCAAAACCTTGCCTTTCCGATCTCCAGTACGAGTACCTTTTGCTGGTGCAGCAGCAAAACGTCAACGCATTCGATGCCAGATATCAAGAGATTTTCTTCTTTGATTGGCGACCTACGTAAATGGTTTTTTAACTGAGTTGTTGTTGAACTACTTACCGTGGCATTCCACATGATCAAGAGAATAAACTGATTTATGCTTTTGCCTTAACCTTGGCTAGCCACAAACGCAAATGTTCTTTCCAACGTTCCGAGATGGTACACTCAAATGGACATTCTGTATGCAATCGAACCCATGTAGCTGGTATTTATTCCTGTTTCGAGGAATCAAGGTAGCTTTTCCTAACTGAAACACTAGACATAAAGGGGGCAAAGCTTTCCAGGACCAGCACTGGGTACATAGCTGTTGGTGCATGGATCAGCCAGGTTTGTGCTGTACATGAAGATGGAATTTGCTAGCAAATGAGATCCATTAATATTTTCATAGTTTGACATCGTTTTTATTTGGAAATTTTGTATTTAAGACGTCCAGGTTTTATATAAGTCATAGACTGAAGCTTCACAATGTTCTCTGGACCTTGTTTCAACTGCTTTGCATTGTTATCTGAAGTGTCCTCTAGCTAGTTAAATTCTGAAGTTGTGCTTCACTAGACACCCCTTTGAAAAATTTACAATTTCTGGGACAGAACCTACCCGTTACTTAAAAAGGTTAGTGTAGGAAATACCGTGTACTAGGTCCCAAGTAATTCGTGAGAGACAAGCACCCGATTTGAGAGGACTCATCTTGTAGATGCAATGTGGCCTGACAGTATCTTGCACGTATCTTGATGGGAGTCAATGACGCAGATAGGGTGTGTGGGTAAGCCCGGAAGCAGCCTGATCTTTCCGCTCAGTCGAATCATTTTCCATAGTGCCGCTCATCCCTATGTCAGATATGCAATGTGTCCTTTCGGTATCTTCCACGTATCTCTATGCGAGTCAATGGCGTAGTTAGGGGATGTAGGTAAACCCGGAAGCAATCTCATCTCTCCGCACAGTTGAATCATTTTTCCCAGTGCCGCTCATTCCTATGTCAAGGTCATGCAAAAATAGCGACTAGGATAGTCTGTTTATTTGTTTGCTTGCGTGTATTCGTCAGGTCACCCTTCACATCTCTAGCATGTAAAGAGGGCAACGACATATATGATGGTGGGCTAGTAGAGGTGCGGCTTTACAAAATGATTATGAGGGGTAGTACAATAGCCATTCATGTGGCTGGCATACCCGTCACATGCATCAGCCTTAATTTGGGAGTTGCTTTCTTCGGCATATGCTAGTGGGCGCAGAGCATGTGCAAAGAACTGCGATCGATCATAAGTTCACTAACACGTGCATGCAGGTCGATTGTGCCCGGGATGGACAACTAGCGATCCAAATATAACGTACCAACGATTGGCTGTGCAACGTAGAGTCAGAAGAGCGAGACATTTCATTCAAGCTGGTCTTCGTTGATTCTTCGTGGAGATCTTCCCTTTCTTTTACTTACCAGAAACACAAGCATATCTTCAGAAGTTCAGATACATCTATCTAGTTTTTGCGGCGCATAATGCTGGTTCGATCTCTCGATCCGGTCCGACGTGCGCTGCCACACACACCCTGCACCTATAGTCCTATATATATTCTCGATCGAGGAGGAGAAACCTCGGACTTGCAGGGTAGGTGAGCTTGTAGGAGCTGCAAGCCTCGGGGAAGAGTGTGGCCGACGTACAGCTCTCCTTCGGCAGTGGCTTTATCAAACAACTAGACACTGCCAAAGGAGACTTCCCAGCGATGCAGCGTTGCGGCCGCGCACAGGGCCATGCATATGGTAAGCATATAGAGGATAGAGCTCTCTAGTTGCTTCATTGCGGCGTGGTGTTGTAATGTGCAGTTGCACGTACACCTCAATCGACTACATTTAAGATTTGAACTGCATGCTGCTTCCTCTTTGCATGCCGGCTTGGACATTCAAGGATCAAGGCTTGAGAAGAATTGATATGCTCTGCTGCACCTACGCCGTCCGTCGGCACGCTCGCCGTTGATATTAGGAACTTGGATAGTGGACACACTCTATTCGAGTCCCAGTGTGAATGCTGTCAATATTCTGTATTACTGATAACTACTCCCTCCTTTCCTAAATATAAGTCTTTGTAAAGATTTTACTATGAACTACATACGGATGTATATAAATGCATTTTAAGTATGGATTCATTCATTTTGCTCCGTATGTAGTCCATCTAGTGAAATCTCTACAAAGACTTACATTTAGGAACGGAGGTAGTAGGACATATTCTTTTTACACATTCCTCATGCCACGTACTCCCTTCGTTCCTGCAACGTACTCCCTTGGTTCCTAAATATAAGTCTTTGTAGAGATTTCACTATGTACTAAATACAGAGAAAAATTGGTGAATCTACACTCTAAAATGCATCTACATACATTCGTATGTGGTTCATAGTGAAATTTCTAGAAAGACTTATATTTAGCAACGGAGCGAGTACAAAACTATGCTGAAAGGCCGATGATAGGAGCCGGCCCAACTTTCAGACGGTCGGCTGCCAATCGTCTGATTCTGCACGCAACAACGACCGAGATTGCCGCAGCCAGGTCGTCTTCCTCCTTCCGCACGTCTGCAAGAACAGAAGAAAAAAATAGATCTCCACATGTCAGCCGCCTCGGCCCAGCGCACGGCCGCGCTTGCCGGCCACCCCGCGCCGCCGATGCTCACGTCGGCCACCTGCGCTTGGCTGTTTGAACGAGATTCCTGAGTGCGTTACGTTTGTGGGGGAAAATGCATGTGTGGTGGTATAAAAATATTTTTATATGCGCTACAGTCACCCCTATGAACGCATACACATACACCCTATCCCTATAAGCCCATCTGAGAGACTGAGCCAACATATCATTTTGAAGTTTACGAAGTCACAGTAGGCGTCTCATAGTCGACATGAACGTCTCCTTCCACTGAACATGCATCACCGAAGTTCTGAAATAAATCCAGTAATATGGGAGCACCGAAACTTGAACTCTGGTGGGTTGGGGATACCACTATCCTCTTAATCATGAAACCACAGGGTGCCACTAGTAGAAAAGGGGGCTATGGTCCAGGCCGGGGCAGCCCATTAGTCCCGGTTCAGTCTAGAACCGGGACTAATGGTGGCATTGGTCCCGGTTCGTGAGCCCAGGGGGCCGGCCGGGCCACGTGGGCCATTGGTCCCGGTTCATCAGGACCTTTTGATCCCGGTTGGTGGGACGAACCGGGACCAATGAGCCTGGCTCCTGGCCCACCACCATTGGTCCCGGTTCGTGGCATGAACCGGGACCAAAGGCTCCCCTTTAATCCCGGTTCATGCCACGAACCGGGACTAAAGGGTTGGCCCTCGTTGCACCCACAGTTTAGTCCCACCTCGCCAACCGAAGGGCGCCCACACCTGTTTATAAGCCCGTCCCTCTCTGCGTTGTTGAGCTCCTCTCAAAGTGAAAATAGATGCACCTATAGAGGAAATTGGACCTAAATTCATAAATAGAAATTGATTATGAATTTATGTTTAATTTTCTCTATAAGTGCATCTATGTTCACTAACAGAGAAGTTTTTATTTTTTTGTGACTTAAAAGAAAAAAGAAATCACTAAAAAACTATAAGTATTTAGTTCTAAGTAGAAATGAAAAAATTTGACTAAAAAACTATAAGTAAAAACCAAAGGGCCACCTTTAGTCCCGGGTCATGCCACCAACCGGGACTAAATGGTCGGTCCCAATTGCGGTTCACAGTTTAGTCCCACCTCGCCAACCGAAGGCCGCCAACACTGGTTTATGAGCCCGTTCCTCTATGCATTGTTGAGCTCCTCTCAAAATGAAAATAGATGCCCCTATACAGGAAATTTGACTTAAATTCATAATAAATTTCTATAAAATTCATGGAAATTGATTATGAATTTAGGTTGAATTTTCTCTATAGGCGCATCTATGTTCATTTTTTTAGTAAAGTTAATCACAAACATGAGATTCACACAAATTTCAAAGAATTCAAATTATAACTATTCTAATTTGAAAACTAGAATCACTAACAGAAAGTTTATAATTTTTGTGACCTAAAAGAAAAAAGAAATCACTAAAAAACTACAAGTATTTAGTTCTAAGTAGAAACGAAAAACTAATGGCACTAGTAAAGTTAATCACAAACATGAGATTCACACAAATTTCAAAGAATTCAAATTATAACTATTCTAATTTGAAAACTAGAATCACTAACAGAAAGTTTATAATTTTTGTGACCTAAAAGAAAAAAGAAATCACTAAAAAAACTACAAGTATTTAGTTCTAAGTAGAAACAAAAAACTAATGGCACTAGTAAAGTTAATCACAAACATGAGATTCACACAAATTTCAAAGAATTCAAATTATAACTATTCTAATTTGAAAACTAGAATCACTAACAGAAAGTTTATAATTTTTGTGACCTAAAAGAAAAAAGAAATCACTAAAAAACTACAAGTATTTAATTCTAAGTAGAAACGAAAAACTAATGGCACTAGTAAAGTTAATCACAAACATGAGATTCACACAAATTTCAAAGAATTCAAATTATAACTATTCTAATTTGAAAACTAGAATCACTAACAGAAAGTTTATAATTTTTGTGACCTAAAAGAAAAAAGAAATCACTAAAAAACTACAAGTATTTAGTTCTAAGTAGAAACGAAAAACTAATGGCACTAGTAAAGTTAATCACAAACATGAGATTCACACAAATTTAAAAGAATTCAAATTATAACTATTCTAATTTGAAAACTAGAATCACTAACAGAAAGTTTATAATTTTTGTGACCTAAAAGAAAAAAGAAATCACTAAAAAAGTATAAGTATTTAGTTCTAATTAGAAATGAAAAAATAAATAGGAAAAAAGGAAAAAAAGATGCCACCTACTGGGCGACCACGACCTGAATACGACTCGAAGCCCATCCGTGGGCCAGGATTCAGGCCCGCAGAAGGCCCAGTAGGCCCACAGGCATAGCGGTGCGAGATTAGGCCCATAGGCCTGCAATTCTAAGGAGTTCGATGGAGATGGCGAGGCTGCGCTTATAAACTGGTGTGGCCGCTCCTCAGCTAGCAAGGTGGGACTAAACATCCCACCGCACCGCGGCTTTGGCAGGTGCAGGATATTGGTCCCGGTTGGTGCCACGAACCGGGACCAATGCATACCTTTGGTCCCGGTTCGTGGTACCAACCGGGACCAAAGCCCCCTCTTTAGTCCTGGTTGATGCCACCAACCGGGACCAAAGGCCTCCGCTTCCCGCCCTTTGGGCTGCCAAAAAGTGGCCTTTGGTCCCGGTTGGTGGCACCAACCGAGACTAAAGGTAGGCATTGGTCCCGGTTGATGCCACGAACCGGGACCAATTCTCTGCCTATATAAGCAGCACTCGTGAAATTTTGGTTCAGTTCGTTCTTCCCCGCCCGCCCGACGCCGCCAGGCTGCCCGGCCGTCGTATCCGCCTCGTCGTCGCCGTCGTCACCCCGCGCCGCCCCGTCGTCGCCCCGCGCCGCCCCGATCGACGCCGTCGCCGCCTCCCGCCCCGCGCCACCCCGATCGAGATTGACGCCGTCGCCGCGCCTCCTGCCCCGCGACGCTGCCCCGACCCGCCCCGCCCCTGCCCCGCGCCGCTCCTCGCCGTCGCCGTCCCCGTCGCCGTCCCCGACACCGTCGCCGTCCCCAACACCGTCGCCGTGAGATTTTGTTAATTGATGTTACTAGTAGTTAATAATTGAGTTAGATTTTGTTATATTTTTTTGTAGTTCATAGATTTTTTGTTAGATGTGTAGTAATTTAGATGTGTAGTTCATAGATTTTTCTGTTAGATTTTTTTTCATATTGTGTAATTAATTTGTTCATATTGTGTTAGATTTATTTATGATTTTTTCTGTTGTAATTTAGATTTATTAATGATTTTTTTGTTCATAGTATTTTCTTTGTCAATTTATTGTGTATGTATAGGAAAATTGTGAATGATATATGTCATTTATGAATATGTTCATATTTAGAATAGAGGAAAAAGGAAAAAATAAGAAGAGAAAGTGTTTAATATAATTAGTTAGAAAAATAATAGAACTATAGTTAAACTAGTTTATTTTTAGTAAGTCGTACTATTTTATTTTATTTATAGTAAGTGCTTCATATATAGTTGAACTAGCTAGTTGATTTAATAAACTAGTTTATTTAACTATTCATAGTAAGTAGTTCTCGTGATTACTAATATTGATCTATTTATAGTAACTAGTTTATTTTTTTGTTCCTACATTTTTAGCAAGTTGATTTAATAGTTGAACTAACTAGAACTATAGTTAAACTAGTTGATTTAATAGTTGAACTAACTACATTTTTAGCAAGTTTATTTATAGTAAGTGCTTCATATATAGAACTAACTAGAACTATTAATAGAACTAGTTTATTTTTTTAGTTAAAGCAATTGTTCCCGCATCGACGTGGACGATGCCTATCCCGCATCCTCGTCGTCGAGTCGGGGGCGGACGACACCTACTTGACCAGATGGGCCATGTCCGGGACTGGGCTCCGCCGGGGTGGTACTGGGAGGCGCTACCTTCCGGGGGGCGTAGCTTGGTGAGGAGCCAGCCCGTCGTTGACCCGATCCTTGTTTGGTGGCGGTCGCGTGGGCCAGTGACGGTGCCGAGGCTTCCGAACACCGCGGAGGTGGTACGTCACCGTGTCAGCGAGGAGGAACAGCACGTCCGTCGGTACATGGTTGCGTTGGAGGGCAGGTTCGAGAATACCTGGCAGGTTCTTCAGGGATCTCACTGGAGCTATGATCCTGTGATGGTTCCTTCCCTTTGGGTGTCCACCGCCCGCGTCGATACCCGTCGGGCGCTACGGTTCTAGCTGTACTAGCGATATGTATGATATATAGTATTCGACGTGTATTAGTGATAATACTCGATGTACGGACACATGGGGATGATGTAGTTTTTCTTATAATTGAAGGCATGCTAATTTGAATACTACTTATTGAATGCTCAAATTGTAGAGCACTATGCAAGGCATATATATGCATATGATTAGTTGAATAATAATGATCTAATTTAGTGTTTGAATTATGGACGTATAGGAAATGTCATCATCGGACGACGAAAGTCTTCCGGGGGAGTGCGACTGGTGCCACCACGATCGAGGTGAGTGCGACAGGCCTCACCTGGACGATGGTCGGCGCTTCAGCATTAAGCTCGAGGAGACCTTCGAAGTTGAAACGGTACACAACGACGACAAGTGTTTTTTTTTCATAATTAAGCATGATTTCAACTATTTCAACGTGTAATTTTCATCTTTTACAATTCAAGTATAGTTGATCCCATGCCATGCAAGACGCTATGTCTTGGAGAGGATGGATTTTGAAGACCATGAAAATTTTGAAACGAAGAAAATTCACCTAAGGACCCATCATGATGTGGATTTTGAAGTAAAGTTGTATAATGCTGAGAGCGTAACCCATTTTGGTTGCAAAAATTGGGAAGCATTTTGCAAATTGTATGGTTTTGATGAGGGTATGCTTGTCACCATGGATCTTGGTAATCCTGAAACCGAGCAAGACAATATGAACATTTGGGTCCTTGTTGATACTCCTCCAGTTCTACCGCTATGTGAGTTTTTCAAACATAGTTAATTATTAATAAAACTTATATTGTTCATTTCAAAATAGTTGACCACTTATTTCCATTGACAGCTTATTTTGGAGTATCAAAGAATATGCAGAATATGGTAGATAGAACTTACTACACTGATGGCTCTGAGTTAACTTACAAGGAGAAAACTCATCTGGTTGGATTTTGTAATGATATTGAGAATTACAATATCTACAATCGAACTCCTGAACATTATGGTCAATACGTGCCACTAGTGCACGTGTTGAACTATGGTAACTACCATGGAGATAACCTGGTAAGTTTTTTTACTATTACGACATCCGTGCATCTTTTTGCATACTTCTAAAACTAGTACATCATTGCTAACTACGAAGTTATTACTATGTTTTTCAACAGCTTATTCCAGAGGATTATGTGCCTCATTTGATGTATCAGAATGGCGGCAGCGTTCATGTTTTGAACATATATCCAGGTCATCCTACGAATCTCAACTGTCCATACCGGATTTCTAAAAGAAGTGGAGACATGACAATCAAAGGATGGAAAAAAGTATGGACAGTCGTAAGGAGCTTCTTGGAAGCAAAAGGAAGCGAGGCGCAAGAATTGGAGACAGGATGATATCCATTCTTCATAATGGAGATTCAGGGTCTATATTGTTTTATGCTATTTTACCTTATGTGTGTTTAGGTCCGATCCTCCTGATACTGATGTTCATGTGCTAAGAACAATTATGTAGAGTTGGGTTCGATGACTATGAGGATGATGATCGTATGACTTATTATTAATAACGAGTAGAAGTTATATGATGATGCTTGATTAATTAGCTAGTAGGACTTGTTATTATATATGATGATGTATATGCGAGCATGCATGAGTTTATATATATATATATATATATATATATATATATATATATATATATATATATATATATATATATATATATATATATGCAGGTGAAATGAACATATGTAGTCCTTTCAAGGACTACATATAAGAGAGGACAGTTCTCTCTATTAGCTAGCCAATAACAACCTAAAAATAACCCCCTAAACCCTTAAAACAGCCCCTTTTAAAAAAAAAAAAAAGAAAAACCTCCTGCTGACGCGTGGAAGCCTTTTGGTCCCGGTTTGTGTCATCAACCGGGACCAAAGGTCCCCCTGCCTGGGCTGCCGACGGCGGCCACGTGGAGGCCCATCTGTCCCGGTTCTGGTTTGAACCGGGACTAAAGGGTGAGGGTATTAGTAACGACCCTTTAGTCCCGGTTCAGGAACCGGGCTAAAGGCCCTTATGAACCAGGATAAAAGGACGTTTTTCTACTAGTGTGCCCTAAAAAAGCATTAACAGATGTAGCGACACTCGAAGCAATAGCTTGTCGAGGACTTTGCTTGGCTGAGGATCTGATGATTCAAAATGTGGTAATTTCATCGGACTCAAAACAAGTGATAAGTAACATTCAGAGAAGTAGTCGTGGTGGATATGGAGCTATCATTAGTGAGATAAGACATAGAGCTTCTTTTTAGAATTGTAATTCTTGGTTGGGACATGTATGCTGCCTTTTTTCTTTTCTTCCTGGGCTTGTTGAGTTGTGTCCTCAGTAGAACCTTTGTTACTTTGTGCGTATTTTGGGTCGTGTTTGGTGGTGTGTGTTGTATCCTGTCGTTGCTCTGAACTGGATGTTTGGCAGTTTCCTTTATCTATAAAGCGGGACGAAAGCCTATTCTGTTTTTTAAATTGTAATTTCATATTTGAAGGTACAACATCTAATGGTGATGCGGATATGTTAGCCAAGTTTTCATATTCTCTGTATCCGGAGCGACACATATAGTAGGTCGAACCTCAGGATCCAATTTGTGTGACCAGATGTGGTCTAAAAAAAAAGTGCTAACTAAGTAAATATTACTCAAGATTTTATAGTGTTCAATCATTTTTCTTTTGCAGGAACCAGATGGTCATATATTTGGTTTAAACTTTAAAGCCTCGCATGTTACATCGCGAAGTAAATTCACGTCTACTTTTTATACATTTGAAAAATATAGAAAGCTTGTCTGAGAGATCACACAGGACCTGACAACTGGACCACCAATGTTGAAGAGACTTTGTCCACGACCATCATTGTGACCAAGACCACACCGGGACAACACTACAGCCTCTCGCGCGATGACCAACTGATAAAGACCAAGAGCTCTTAAGAGCATCTACAACCAGACTTCCCGTATCCGCCCCTAGCGCTTTTGGATGTCTATCCAGTCAGTTCCATACGGAAAAAAGGCACCCAACCGGACTCTTCATAAGCATTCCAAACATCCGGACTAACCGACACTTCTTATATCCAGCCCATACGTGGGCCGAATATACGGACATCTGGACACGCTTGCCACGTCAGATCCAGCCCATTGTGGCCAACCCGATCCCACAGAATTGGACCTATCCGCACTACAGTCAAAACCCTAGCCGCATTCCTCTCCAGTCCACCCCTCTAGTCCACTCCCCTCCGCCACAAGCTCCCGTCCGGTAGCCTGCCCACTTCTCCGGCATGGCGGGCAGCGAATTCGAATCCTACACCTCCTGATCCGTCGACCCGGAGCTCGTCTCACGCCGGTCCGAGGGGATGTCCGCCTTGCACTCCGCCATTCCCCGGAGGAGTCCACCTGACCGCGTGTGGTCGGACTCCATCCCTCGGGAATATATTGCGTCCGCCCAAATGATGCATGGATCCAGCGCGAGGCGTGTTGTTGCTGACTCGTCGGAGGAAGTGTGATCCGTATGGCGTTTGAACTCGTGGTGAATGCGCAACCGCTTCGTCGGCACGACGGGCGATCAATGTTTGGGCGTCGTCCGATGCCCGCCGGGCGAGGCAGTGGGCGCGGGAGGCTGTGGCATCCCTGAGGGTGGACATTGGCGAGGCGGAGTCACACTCTGCGACGCCACATACGGTGCATGACAACTCTTGCCGCCGCAACCACGCGGTGGTGGACGTGACCGGCTCCGACCACGGCGGATCTACCATCAACCTCATATCCACCGGCGATGTGCAAGGCACAGGCTCCGACGAGGAAGAGTAGGGCATCGAAGACGGCGGCGCCTCAAGTCCCGTGATCCGGTGCGTGTCCCATGTCCTACTCTACGTCACTGGGACCGGGCCAACGTTTTGACGGGCGTAGCCAACCGCCGGACATGGGTATGGCGGAGCCGGACGGGCTCCGTTTTGGATTAAGTTTCACGTGTATGTAATAATATGAATTTGAGGATTTGCAAATGGAGTATCCAGTTATGAAAACGATTTTTGTTGTGGTGTTCGATCACTGTGGGCGTACGCGCCGCCCGCGGGCGTTTAGGGCGCAGATTTTGGTAATTGTGGTTGAAGATGAGGTCATAACGCTGCCATCACTGTCTAACAAATCGAAAGCCTGCCTCTAGAAAGGGAAGAGGCTCTTGAGAGCATCTCCATGCATGGTTAACGCCAACAATATAGGGTCGTTGCTATTTCGAGAACGCCAACAATATAGGGCAGGGGATTTTCTCCTGCCCTATTTTTCCTCCACGTCGATAAGGAGCTAAAAGATCGACGACCTTAATACCTGTTTCAAAGATGGATAATTTCGTATCTAACTCGATAAAGGCAGGCGCAGATCTATGAATAGGGAACGTTGCACTACTATCTACAGGACCCAAATTGTCAACAGGCTCCCCAAGAACGTTGAAAATTCGTCCGAGAGTAGCTCCACCGACCGGAACACTGAGAGGAGCTCCCGTGTCAATCACTTCCATTCCTCTCATCAACCCGTCCGTAGCACTCATAGCTACAGCTCTAACTCGATTATTTCCTAATAATTGTTGTACCTCACAAGTCACATTACTTTGCTTATCGGCAGTGTCTCTACTCTGGACTACCAAAGCGTTATAAATATAAGGTAACTTGCCTGGGCGAAAAGTGACATCCAGCACGGGTCCAATAATTTGATCGATACGACCTGTACTTTTTTCTTCAATTGTGGAAACCCCGGGAGGAGAAGTAGTAGGATTGGTTCTCATAATTATCACATAATTAAAAAAAAGGAATTTAATTTGTCGAAATTTTTCTTTTTTTATTGTTGAATAATGCCAAATCAAATAAAAAAATCCAAAAGTAAAAAGGAAATGAATTAGTTAATTCAATAAGAGAGAAAAGGGGACCAGGACTTGATTTCGTTGCCCAAGCGAATCCCATTCAATCGTTTACTCATGGAATGAGTCCGTTGGAAAGTTCAATCAATCTTTTTTTCATATACATTTTGCCTTTTGTGGAGGATCTGTGCCTACTCTACTTTCCTATCTAGGACTTCGATATACAGAATATATACTACTGTGAAGCATAGATTGTTGTCAACAAAGAATTTTATTAGTATTTAGTTAGGTATTTGCATTCAAAATAAGAAAAGAGAACTATTAAGAACTTGTAAAATAAGGATTAGGAATTAATTTGGGTTGCGCTATATCTATCAAAGAGTATATAATAATTATGGATTTGGTAAATCAAATCCATGGTTTAATAACGAACCGTGTTAACTTACAATAACAACAACTCAATTCCTATCGAATTCCTATAGTGGAATTCCTATCTATAGGATAGAACATACACAGGGTGTACGCATTATATATGAATGAAACATATTCATTAACCTAAGCATGCCCTCAATTTTCTTTAATGAGTTGATATTATATTAATTGAATATCCTTTTTGTTTTACGAGATTTTTTTCTAAAGTTTCATTTACGCCTAATTAACATCGAGTAGACCCTGTTATTGTGAGAATTCTTAATTCAAGAGTTATAGGGAGGGACTTATGTCACCACAAACAGAAACTAAAGCAGGTGTTGGATTTCAAGCTGGTGTTAAAGATTATAAATTGACTTACTACACCCCAGAGTATGAAACTAAGGATACTGATATCTTGGCAGCATTCCGAGTAAGTCCTCAGCCTGGGGTTCCGCCCGAAGAAGCAGGGGCTGCAGTAGCTGCCGAATCTTCTACTGGTACATGGACAACTGTTTGGACTGATGGACTTACCAGTCTTGATCGTTACAAAGGACGATGCTATCACATCGAGCCTGTTGCTGGGGAAGACAACCAATGGATCTGTTATGTAGCTTATCCATTAGACCTATTTGAAGAGGGTTAGACCCTAGCTCCAACCCTGTTGGTGTCATTAGCATGCAGTATGCGGATGATACCTTACTTTTTCTCAGTAATAATAAATCCCATGCGAGAAACCTCAAGTGGCTCCTATCCTGCTTTGAACATTTATCTGGCATGCGGATTAACTTCCATAAATGTGACCTGGTTCCCATTAACATTAATGAGGAGGATGCAAATATATTTGCACAAATACTTGGTTGCAAATTGAGTGAGTTCCCTATTAAATATTTAGGTGCTCCTCTCCATCACAGAAAGCTTAAGAAAAGTGAACTACAACCTACTGTTGATAAGATTATCAATAGAGGGGCTGGATGGAGGGGTAGACTTCTATCTTCGGGCAAAAGACTCACCTTAGTGAAAACTTGCCTATCCACTATTCCCAGCTATCTTATGGGGATTATTAAATTCCCGAAATGGGCCATTAAGCTAATAAATTCCAAACTAGCTCACTGTTTCTGGGATGATTATGAGGGTCATTTCAAATATCATCTTGCTGCCTGGGGTAATATAACCTTGCAAAAACAGCATGGGGGTCTGGGTATTCCCAATATTGCTGATATGAATCTTTGCCTTCTAGCATCTTGGATCAGGAGATATTTCTTAGATGAGGGCAAAATTTGGAAACAAATTATTGATGCCAAATATAGGACCCACAACCCTAATATTTTCACTTGCCTTGAAAATGGTGCCTCACCATTTTGGAAAGGGATACTACGGGCTGCTAAAGCTGCCAATGTAGGATATTCCTGGATAGTGGGAAATGGCAAGAGTATCAGATTTTGGGAAGACCAATGGCTGGGACATACTACCCTAGCTACCCAGTATTGGGAGCTATACTCTATTGCCAACGACCACAATGTTACTATTAGTGAGGTTTAGGATGGCACCCATCTAAAAATTAATTTTAGAAGGTGTTTCACCCGTCAGCTTCTAGCGGCGTGGGACGATCTGTTCATCCGCATGGCTAATATTAAATTAAATGACGTTGAAGACACCGTGCGCTGGAATTTAGAAACCAAAGGTGTATATACTGTTAAATCCTTTTACAACTTTATCAACTTTAGGGGGATTTGTCCAGGCAACCTTACAGTGATTTGGAGTATCAATATCCCCCTAAGGATCCAGATCTTTCTCTGGCTAGTGATAAAAAATAAACTGTTAACTAGAGACAATCTGCAAAAAAGACAGCATGTAGATGACGCTACTTGCCTTTTTTGTGGAGAATCTGAATCTATTGATCATTTATTTTTCGACTGTGTTGTTGCGATAGAACTATGGAGGGGGATTTTTGAGATTACAGATAATCAAGTTGGCATGTCTGTTGAGAATATGCTAGCTTGGTGGTTTAATCACAAAAATCTCTCAGCGGACTGCATGTTACATTCTGCTGCCTTTTGGGCTCTGTGGAATCTTCGTAATGACATTTGTCTCAATTATGTTCCCTGGCTCGGGATGCAGGTGTTGAGGAGGAAAATTGTTGCTATATTAAACAGCTGGATGGTTCGATGCTCAGGCGGTGCAAAAGAAAGAGGGATGTACTTGGTGAGAAAGATGGAGCAGGAAGCTCGTGCAGCCCCCCTCCTGATGTGGCCAGACCCTGGCTAGGGCTCCTGAAATGCTCAGAGTTGCTGTTTGATTGCGGCAATGCTTAAGCTCTGGGCGCGAACGCTTATGTAGTTTTCTCCCTCTGCATTCGAGACGCTAGTTTATCTGATGTTTTCTTAGAGCTCAGTCTCTATATCAGCTAGATCTGCTTTGGCTCTCTTGAGTAGAGGCTAGACTTTTTCTGCTGGGGCAGCATGTGTTGCTGATTACCCCCCCCCCCCCCGCGTGCTTGTAACAGGATATCTGAACGTTTTTGGTCTCATTTTGGTAATACAAAATGGGGCCGGGGCCGAAAGCCCTTTTTCTCTAAAAAAAAAGATTTTCTCCTGTACCTTGACCATCTACCACCCTGAGACCCACGGCCACGACAAACCCATGTGCATAACTGAATCTCAAGTCGATGACACAACACCGCTTCTGTGTATCTAGCCAAGGTATCCGAGGGCGAGAACGTCGGCTAACTAACTAGAGAACTTTCCACAAGATCCAAAAGAACCATGAAAGGGCAAGGTCAAAGCTGTGTAGTCACCGATGACAACACACATATCAAAACTGGCTCTCCCATGGCCTGCAGCACCTATGTTGCAGCTTTCGCAAAAAGGTCGTTGATGCGCTCACCGCCGGAGCCATTGCGCTGATATCATAATTAAACCAAGCTTTCCCACGAGTACGAATTGTCAGCTCCTGGGCTCCTTGGAGGCCGCTATTTTAGAAAATTAAATAGTAATTTCAAAGTTTCAAAAAAAATATATTTTGTGAAAGCCTATACATTTTCTCTACATATCTAAGATTTTGTTCTAAAATATAATTTTTTGTTACCTACACACGCAAAATCCTGGCCCACCAACAAATAAATTCTCCTATTGTCATTACATATTTTTCAAAATATCTGGGAACTTCTGATATGTTTTTCTCCGTTGCAAAATATGAAGCACTCACACGTATCAGGATTTTAATTTAACTATTAGTCATACTAATTCAATTGGATCATGTGTCAAAAACCACAAAATTGGAGTATAACTTTGACTGAACCATTTGATATTAAACTATCCCCACCATCCTTAAGAACACATATTAGTGTTTTGGATATCCAAATATATTTCTAACATGCGGCATTCTTGGACTTTGAGACCAACTTCACATCCTTTTCCACTGAATTTTGTATTGCAGTGTGATTCGTGTGGACAAATCCAAGATGATGTTTCTCATCCTAGTGGTCTTTATCTGCCAGCAAATTGAGGATAGCCATGCAATTGCTGCACAAGACAAAGTAGACTGAAGCACATAACAGTGTCAGCATCCAGTTGTGTAGCGCAAAAATCCGAGTTGGTTGAATCATTTTTTCCAATGCCGCTCATCCTTAAGCGATGGTCATGCCAAAATACCTATTGGAGCAGTATTCTTTTATTCTCAATTGATGATAGGAAGCTTGGACAAACAGGTTAAGAGATAATCTGCATATTTGTTTACTTGGCAATATGGGTCCTGCCATCCTTCATATCTATAGCGTGTAAAGAGGGCAACGAGATATATATGATGTGATGGTAGACTAGTAGGCGCGCCAAAACTAACAGAGGTAGAATAGCCATTGCTTTTTATGTTTTCAACTTAAGTGGTAGGTATACTGTATACCGCTCATAACCGTGAGAGTAAAACACAACACCCACCGGCAATTCAGACTGCGTCACATGCTCCAGCCTTAATTTGGGTTTGTTTCTTCAGCATATGCTAGTGGGCGTAGATGATTTTAATTTAACCTTTTCGACAAAGAGTGAATTTTATTGGCTAAAAACGAAGAAAGAAAAGCAAGAAAATACATAACACAATGAGCACATACCTGGTCTCTGCATAATTAGGATGCACACACGCAAAAACACGCTAGTAACTAGCAAAGTCATATAAGACCAAAGCTATGCGTTGGTGACGAAAAAAAAACCCAAAGCGCTCAAATGTGCGATCGGCAACAAAAACAATGACCATATCTGAACCAACCATTTATTGACACCACATGAACGACGAGGTTCTTCAACAAAAGCTATTTCACGAAGGGAGAGACACTCAAGTCCCGCCATCACCGGATCAAACCACAAGGCCAAAATCTTGTTTTTCACCTTGAATAATCAGTCTAAGTATATTTGAGCAATGCCTTTAACAAGGCAACGACGTAAGAAAATGTCGCCATTGCGGGTATAACTATCTTACCTATGATTTCACCCTGGAGCTCGACATGGGTGCTCGAGTGGCATCATCATTGAAGTCAGTCATGTATTGTCGCCACCACTTTATCGCGGGCCTAGTAGCTACATGCGATGCGACCGCTGTCACTACACAACCATCCCTCTACGTCAAGTCGTCATGCATAATTAGTATCACGCCACCGAAGTCAATCATCAGATCATGAGAGATGAACCCTCTCGAAAACCTTACGATGACCATCGCTGTGGTGGAGGCGTAGGAAGTTGTTGCAGTACAATTTGTTGTCACCAGCATTCGGCCGATCGGATTTGGATTGCCACCACCAAGCCGTGGACTGCAGCATCACCGGCCGGCCACCACACGCATGGAAGGCCAGCTCATGTCGGCGACAACAGTGGTCGATTGGCACGTTGCAGCACACGCCATCGACGGAGGCACGACGCAGGCACAGTGGCGGGAAGGTAGTGTTGGGGAGATCGGCGAGGTGGCGACCTCTGATCACCTCACCCGTAGTGGTGCAGGCAGGGGCAGCCACGAGAGGCTAGGAGCAAGGCGCATCAGCGCCGGTGTGGGCTCCAAATGCGACTAACAGCGCCCAAGCACAAGGCCGGCGAGGACGAGACGAAGAACCACCCACGCTCGTCAGATCCATAAGATGTTGGAGAGGAAGATGGATGTTGCACCTGTCCGGTTTACGGAGCCGGCCTTCGCCGACGGCGGCGGCAGCGGAGTGGTGGCAGACGAGGTCGGCGGCTACTTCCTCCGTTCTGTGAAAAGTGTACATGTAGACACTAGTAGAAATGGGGGCAACGATCCAGGGTGGGTTAGCCCATTAGTCCCGGTTCAATTTAGAACCGGGACCAATGGGGGCATTGGACCCGGTTCGTGAGCCCAGGGGGCCGGCCGGGCCACGTGGGCCATTGTTCCCGGTTTGTCTGGACCTTTTGGTCCCGGTTGGTGGGACGAACCGGGACCAATGGGCCTGGCTCCTGGCCCACCATCATTGGTCCCGGTTGGTGGCCTGAACCGGGACCAAAGGGTCCCCTTTAGTCCCGGTTCATGCCACGAACCGGGACCAATCGTGCCGCCTGTATATACCCCTCGCATCGGAGCAGCGCACTGAGTGCTCTGTTTTTCTGGGCCAGCGAGAGGAGGGGCTTGTGGTGCTCTAACTCACCTCCTATGCACATGAGGTGTTCGATGAAATGCCCGAGCCACACTAGTTAAGCTTTCTCCTCTCGAAGCTCGACCTCAAAGCTCCATTTTCCTCGAGATTTGTCTAGATTTAGCGGTCCGTCACGCCCCACCCCTGTCTTCACCGCCGTCGATCACCCGCACCGATCTCATCACCGACACCACCGTGGTGAGCCTCTTGCTCTTATCTTCTTTCTGAAAGGAAAAATATTCTTACTTGTATGTTTAGATAGATACTTGTATCATTTTCTTACTTTTATTATTGCATCTTATATAGTCCGATGGTTTTGGTATCCGCCCCCGTCGGTCCTCGTCCTGTCTATGATTCGGATGTGGTATATATATTAACCTTTATAACTATTGGTTCATTTATTGTTTATGATAATTATGCGGGCCAACGTGACATAGATTTTATTTATCTAGGATGTAAGTGAACCGGAAATTCCAACCGACCCTATTGTCGAGCGGTTAAATTTAGTTGAAGAAGAAAACAATTTCTTGAAGGAAAAAATTAAAAAAATTGAGGAGGAGAAGATGATATTGGAGTTGCATGTTGCGGATGTCGTCGATGATCACAAGATCAAGATGGATGCAATGCGCTTGAAGATTAGAAAGATTAGAAAATATGCCATTCATACTGAGGCTTGGTATCATTATGCCGTTGGATCAATTGTTATCTTGGTTGCGATTATGATCGCCTTTGTTTTAATTAATGTATGGTTTAATTAATTAGATGCTCTGGAGAGCTATATGTTGTTAGATGAGAACTATCACTCGTAGAAAAAGAGGCTTCCGTCCAGCCCCATTAGTCGCGGAACTGTAGGAACCGCGACTAATGAAGCCTTTAGTCCCGGTTCGGCAGACGAACCGCGACCAAATGCCTGCGCCCAGGGCGCTCGGTGGCCAGCTGGTGCACGTGAGGGGCTTTAGTCGCGGTTGGCCTGGCCAACCGCGACTAAAGGCGGCACCTTTAGTCGCGGTTGGCCAGGCCAACCGCGACTAAAGCTCCTCCCCTATATATACCAGTTCAGCGCACTCACTTAGCCATTTGGTGCCACTTCTCTTCACAAGCTTCACAAGGGGGTGTAGGTTTGCTTTTGGTTCCTCTTATGCACACAAGCTGTTTGATGAAATGCCCCAAGAGCCACACTTGAGGTTCCTCATTCATTTTTTTCCTCCTCGATCGCGGTTAGCAACTTGAACCTTTCATGCATGTGTGTCATTGATTAAATATGCATGTGTGTTGTTCATTGTTTAATTTCTATTGTTTATAGCTAGTTAGTTTAACAAATGCATGATGGTTAATTATATATTTTATATTATAATAATGTAGATGAATTGGCAATGGATGTACGGTAACCGACTCTCCCGCGAGTTCACTACGGGTTTGAAAGATTTCCTCGTAGTGGCTAATGCGAACAAGCAGAAGGGTTTTGTTATCTGTCCATGTGTTGACTGTAAGAATCAGAAGGGTTACTCTTCCTCAAGAGAAGTTCACCTGCACCTGCTTCGGCACGGTTTCATGCCAAGCTATAATTGTTGGACCAAGCATGGAGAAAGAGGGGTTATAATGGAAGAAGATGAAGAAGGGGATGATTTCATCGATGAAATCTATCTTGCTGATTTCGGTGATACTTTCATGGAGGATGCTGAAGGTGAAGGGGAAGGTGAAGGGGAAGGTGAAGGGGAAGGTGAAGGGGAAGGTGAAGGGGAAGGTGAAGGGGAAGGTGAAGGTGAAGAAGAGGCACGTGATGAGACCGTTGATGATCTTGGTCGGACCATTGCTGATGCACGGAGACGCTGCGAAACTGAAAAGGAGAGGGAGAATTTGGATCGCATGTTAGAGGATCACAGAAAGTCGTTGTACCCCGGATGCGATGATGGTCTGAAAAAGCTGGGCTGCACACTGGATTTGCTGAAATGGAAGGCACAGGCAGGTGTAGCTGACTCGGCATTTGAAAACTTGCTGAAAATGTTGAAGAATATGTTTCCAAATAATAACGAGTTGCCCGCCAGTACGTACGAAGCAAAGAAGGTTGTCTGCCCTCTAGGTTTAGAGGTTCTGAAGATACATGCATGCATCAACGACTGCATCCTCTACCGCGGTGAATACGAGAATTTGAATGAATGCCCGGTATGCACTGCATTGCGTTATAAGATCAGAGGCGATGACCCTGGTGACGATGTTGAGGGCGAGAAACCCAGGAAGAGGGTTCCCGCCAAGGTGATGTGGTATGCTCCTATAATACCACGGTTGAAACGTCTGTTCAGGAACAAAGAGCATGCCAAGTTGTTGCGATGGCACAAAGAGGACCGTAAGTCGGACGGGGAGTTGAGACACACCGCAGATGGAACGCAATGGAGAAAGATCGACAGAGAGTTCAAAGATTTTGCAGCTGACGCAAGGAACATAAGATTTGGTCTAAGTACAGATGGCATGAATCCTTTTGGCGAGCAGAGCTCCAGCCATAGCACCTGGCCCGTGACTCTATGCATCTACAACCTTCCTCCTTGGTTGTGCATGAAGCGGAAGTTCATTATGATGCCAGTGCTCATCCAAGGTCCTAAGCAACCCGGCAACGACATCGATGTGTACCTAAGGCCATTAGTTGATGAACTTTTACAGCTGTGAGGCCCTGGTGTCCGTGTGTGGGATGAGCACAAACAAGAGGAATTTGACCTACGAGCGTTGCTTTTCGTAACCATCAACGATTGGCCTGCTCTTAGTAACCTTTCGGGACTGTCAAATAAAGGATACAATGCATGCACGCACTGCTTACATGAGACTGAAAGTGTACATTTGCCAAATTGTAAGAAGAACGTGTACCTTGGGCATCGTCGATTTCTTCCGAAAATTCATCCAGTAAGAAAGAAAGGCAAGCATTACTACGGCAAGGCAGATCACCGGCCGAAGCCTGCAGAACGCACTGGTGCTGAGGTATTTGATATGGTCAAGGATTTGAAAGTCATCTTTGGAAAGGGTCCTGGCGGACAATCAGTTCCGAAGGGAGCTGACGGGCACGCAGCCATGTGGAAGAAGAAATCTATATTCTGGGAGCTAGAATATTGGAAAGTCCTAGAAGTCCGCTCTACAATCGACGTGATGCACGTTACGAAGAATATGTACGGACACATGGGGATGATGTAGTTTTTCTTATAATTGAAGGCATGCTAATTTGAATACTACTTATTGAATGCTCAAATTGTAGAGCACTATGCAAGGCATATATATGCATATGATTAGTTGAATAATAATGATCTAATTTAGTGTTTGAATTATGGACGTATAGGAAATGTCATCATCGGACGACGAAAGTCTTCCGGGGGAGTGCGACTGGTGCCACCACGATCGAGGTGAGTGCGACAGGCCTCACCTGGACGATGGTCGGCGCTTCAGCATTAAGCTCGAGGAGACCTTCGAAGTTGAAACGGTACACAACGACGACAAGTGTTTTTTTTTCATAATTAAGCATGACTTCAACTATTTCAACGTGTAATTTTCATCTTTTACAATTCAAGTATAGTTGATCTCATGCCATGCAAGACGCTATGTCTTGGAGAGGATGGATTTTGAAGACCATGAAAATTTTGAAACGAAGAAAATTCACCTAAGGACCCATCATGATGTGGATTTTGAAGTAAAGTTGTATAATGCTGAGAGCGTAACCCATTTTGGTTGCAAAAATTGGGAAGCATTTTGCAAATTGTATGGTTTTGATGAGGGTATGCTTGTCACCATGGATCTTGGTAATCCTGAAACCGAGCAAGACAATATGAACATTTGGGTCCTTGTTGATACTCCTCCAGTTCTACCGCTATGTGAGTTTTTCAAACATAGTTAATTATTAATAAAACTTATATTGTTCATTTCAAAATAGTTGACCACTTATTTCCATTGACAGCTTATTTTGGAGTATCAAAGAATATGCAGAATATGGTAGATAGAACTTACTACACTGATGGCTCTGAGTTAACTTACAAGGAGAAAACTCATCTGGTTGGATTTTGTAATGATATTGAGAATTACAATATCTACAATCGAACTCCTGAACATTATGGTCAATACGTGCCACTAGTGCACGTGTTGAACTATGGTAACTACCATGGAGATAACCTGGTAAGTTTTTTTACTATTACGACATCCGTGCATCTTTTTGCATACTTCTAAAACTAGTACATCATTGCTAACTACGAAGTTATTACTATGTTTTTCAACAGCTTATTCCAGAGGATTATGTGCCTCATTTGATGTATCAGAATGGCGGCAGCGTTCATGTTTTGAACATATATCCAGGTCATCCTACGAATCTCAACTGTCCATACCGGATTTCTAAAAGAAGTGGAGACATGACAATCAAAGGATGGAAAAAAGTATGGACAGTCGTAAGGAGCTTCTTGGAAGCAAAAGGAAGCGAGGCGCAAGAATTGGAGACAGGATGATATCCATTCTTCATAATGGAGATTCAGGGTCTATATTGTTTTATGCTATTTTACCTTATGTGTGTTTAGGTCCGATCCTCCTGATACTGATGTTCATGTGCTAAGAACAATTATGTAGAGTTGGGTTCGATGACTATGAGGATGATGATCGTATGACTTATTATTAATAACGAGTAGAAGTTATATGATGATGCTTGATTAATTAGCTAGTAGGACTTGTTATTATATATGATGATGTATATGCGAGCATGCATGAGTTTATATATATATATATATATATATATATATATATATATATATATGCAGGTGAAATGAACATATGTAGTCCTTTCAAGGACTACATATAAGAGAGGACAGTTCTCTCTATTAGCTAGCCAATAACAACCTAAAAATAACCCCCTAAACCCTTAAAACAGCCCCTTTTAAAAAAAAAAAAAAGAAAAACCTCCTGCTGACGCGTGGAAGCCTTTTGGTCCCGGTTTGTGTCATCAACCGGGACCAAAGGTCCCCCTGCCTGGGCTGCCGACGGCGGCCACGTGGAGGCCCATCTGTCCCGGTTCTGGTTTGAACCGGGACTAAAGGGTGAGGGTATTAGTAACGACCCTTTAGTCCCGGTTCAGGAACCGGGCTAAAGGCCCTTATGAACCAGGATAAAAGGACGTTTTTCTACTAGTGTGCCCTAAAAAAGCATTAACAGATGTAGCGACACTCGAAGCAATAGCTTGTCGAGGACTTTGCTTGGCTGAGGATCTGATGATTCAAAATGTGGTAATTTCATCGGACTCAAAACAAGTGATAAGTAACATTCAGAGAAGTAGTCGTGGTGGATATGGAGCTATCATTAGTGAGATAAGACATAGAGCTTCTTTTTAGAATTGTAATTCTTGGTTGGGACATGTATGCTGCCTTTTTTCTTTTCTTCCTGGGCTTGTTGAGTTGTGTCCTCAGTAGAACCTTTGTTACTTTGTGCGTATTTTGGGTCGTGTTTGGTGGTGTGTGTTGTATCCTGTCGTTGCTCTGAACTGGATGTTTGGCAGTTTCCTTTATCTATAAAGCGGGACGAAAGCCTATTCTGTTTTTTAAATTGTAATTTCATATTTGAAGGTACAACATCTAATGGTGATGCGGATATGTTAGCCAAGTTTTCATATTCTCTGTATCTGGAGCGACACATATAGTAGGTCGAACCTCAGGATCCAATTTGTGTGACCAGATGTGGTCTAAAAAAAAAGTGCTAACTAAGTAAATATTACTCAAGATTTTATAGTGTTCAATCATTTTTCTTTTGCAGGAACCAGATGGTCATATATTTGGTTTAAACTTTAAAGCCTCGCATGTTACATCGCGAAGTAAATTCACGTCTACTTTTTATACATTTGAAAAATATAGAAAGCTTGTCTGAGAGATCACACAGGACCTGACAACTGGACCACCAATGTTGAAGAGACTTTGTCCACGACCATCATTGTGACCAAGACCACACCGGGACAACACTACAGCCTCTCGCGCGATGACCAACTGATAAAGACCAAGAGCTCTTAAGAGCATCTACAACCAGACTTCCCGTATCCGCCCCTAGCGCTTTTGGATGTCTATCCAGTCAGTTCCATACGGAAAAAAGGCACCCAACCGGACTCTTCATAAGCATTCCAAACATCCGGACTAACCGACACTTCTTATATCCAGCCCATACGTGGGCCGAATATACGGACATCTGGACACGCTTGCCACGTCAGATCCAGCCCATTGTGGCCAACCCGATCCCACAGAATTGGACCTATCCGCACTACAGTCAAAACCCTAGCCGCATTCCTCTCCAGTCCACCCCTCTAGTCCACTCCCCTCCGCCACAAGCTCCCGTCCGGTAGCCTGCCCACTTCTCCGGCATGGCGGGCAGCGAATTCGAATCCTACACCTCCTGATCCGTCGACCCGGAGCTCGTCTCACGCCGGTCCGAGGGGATGTCCGCCTTGCACTCCGCCATTCCCCGGAGGAGTCCACCTGACCGCGTGTGGTCGGACTCCATCCCTCGGGAATATATTGCGTCCGCCCAAATGATGCATGGATCCAGCGCGAGGCGTGTTGTTGCTGACTCGTCGGAGGAAGTGTGATCCGTATGGCGTTTGAACTCGTGGTGAATGCGCAACCGCTTCGTCGGCACGACGGGCGATCAATGTTTGGGCGTCGTCCGATGCCCGCCGGGCGAGGCAGTGGGCGCGGGAGGCTGTGGCATCCCTGAGGGTGGACATTGGCGAGGCGGAGTCACACTCTGCGACGCCACATACGGTGCATGACAACTCTTGCCGCCGCAACCACGCGGTGGTGGACGTGACCGGCTCCGACCACGGCGGATCTACCATCAACCTCATATCCACCGGCGATGTGCAAGGCACAGGCTCCGACGAGGAAGAGTAGGGCATCGAAGACGGCGGCGCCTCAAGTCCCGTGATCCGGTGCGTGTCCCATGTCCTACTCTACGTCACTGGGACCGGGCCAACGTTTTGACGGGCGTAGCCAACCGCCGGACATGGGTATGGCGGAGCCGGACGGGCTCCGTTTTGGATTAAGTTTCACGTGTATGTAATAATATGAATTTGAGGATTTGCAAATGGAGTATCCAGTTATGAAAACGATTTTTGTTGTGGTGTTCGATCACTGTGGGCGTACGCGCCGCCCGCGGGCGTTTAGGGCGCAGATTTTGGTAATTGTGGTTGAAGATGAGGTCATAACGCTGCCATCACTGTCTAACAAATCGAAAGCCTGCCTCTAGAAAGGGAAGAGGCTCTTGAGAGCATCTCCATGCATGGTTAACGCCAACAATATAGGGTCGTTGCTATTTCGAGAACGCCAACAATATAGGGCAGGGGATTTTCTCCTGCCCTATTTTTCTTCCACGTCGATAAGGAGCTAAAAGATCGACGACCTTAATACCTGTTTCAAAGATGGATAATTTCGTATCTAACTCGATAAAGGCAGGCGCAGATCTATGAATAGGGAACGTTGCACTACTATCTACAGGACCCAAATTGTCAACAGGCTCCCCAAGAACGTTGAAAATTCGTCCGAGAGTAGCTCCACCGACCGGAACACTGAGAGGAGCTCCCGTGTCAATCACTTCCATTCCTCTCATCAACCCGTCCGTAGCACTCATAGCTACAGCTCTAACTCGATTATTTCCTAATAATTGTTGTACCTCACAAGTCACATTACTTTGCTTATCGGCAGTGTCTCTACTCTGGACTACCAAAGCGTTATAAATATAAGGTAACTTGCCTGGGCGAAAAGTGACATCCAGCACGGGTCCAATAATTTGATCGATACGACCTGTACTTTTTTCTTCAATTGTGGAAACCCCGGGAGGAGAAGTAGTAGGATTGGTTCTCATAATTATCACATAATTAAAAAAAAGGAATTTAATTTGTCGAAATTTTTCTTTTTTTATTGTTGAATAATGCCAAATCAAATAAAAAAATCCAAAAGTAAAAAGGAAATGAATTAGTTAATTCAATAAGAGAGAAAAGGGGACCAGGACTTGATTTCGTTGCCCAAGCGAATCCCATTCAATCGTTTACTCATGGAATGAGTCCGTTGGAAAGTTCAATCAATCTTTTTTTCATATACATTTTGCCTTTTGTGGAGGATCTGTGCCTACTCTACTTTCCTATCTAGGACTTCGATATACAGAATATATACTACTGTGAAGCATAGATTGTTGTCAACAAAGAATTTTATTAGTATTTAGTTAGGTATTTGCATTCAAAATAAGAAAAGAGAACTATTAAGAACTTGTAAAATAAGGATTAGGAATTAATTTGGGTTGCGCTATATCTATCAAAGAGTATATAATAATTATGGATTTGGTAAATCAAATCCATGGTTTAATAACGAACCGTGTTAACTTACAATAACAACAACTCAATTCCTATCGAATTCCTATAGTGGAATTCCTATCTATAGGATAGAACATACACAGGGTGTACGCATTATATATGAATGAAACATATTCATTAACCTAAGCATGCCCTCAATTTTCTTTAATGAGTTGATATTATATTAATTGAATATCCTTTTTGTTTTACGAGATTTTTTTCTAAAGTTTCATTTACGCCTAATTAACATCGAGTAGACCCTGTTATTGTGAGAATTCTTAATTCAAGAGTTATAGGGAGGGACTTATGTCACCACAAACAGAAACTAAAGCAGGTGTTGGATTTCAAGCTGGTGTTAAAGATTATAAATTGACTTACTACACCCCAGAGTATGAAACTAAGGATACTGATATCTTGGCAGCATTCCGAGTAAGTCCTCAGCCTGGGGTTCCGCCCGAAGAAGCAGGGGCTGCAGTAGCTGCCGAATCTTCTACTGGTACATGGACAACTGTTTGGACTGATGGACTTACCAGTCTTGATCGTTACAAAGGACGATGCTATCACATCGAGCCTGTTGCTGGGGAAGACAACCAATGGATCTGTTATGTAGCTTATCCATTAGACCTATTTGAAGAGGGTTAGACCCTAGCTCCAACCCTGTTGGTGTCATTAGCATGCAGTATGCGGATGATACCTTACTTTTTCTCAGTAATAATAAATCCCATGCGAGAAACCTCAAGTGGCTCCTATCCTGCTTTGAACATTTATCTGGCATGCGGATTAACTTCCATAAATGTGACCTGGTTCCCATTAACATTAATGAGGAGGATGCAAATATATTTGCACAAATACTTGGTTGCAAATTGAGTGAGTTCCCTATTAAATATTTAGGTGCTCCTCTCCATCACAGAAAGCTTAAGAAAAGTGAACTACAACCTACTGTTGATAAGATTATCAATAGAGGGGCTGGATGGAGGGGTAGACTTCTATCTTCGGGCAAAAGACTCACCTTAGTGAAAACTTGCCTATCCACTATTCCCAGCTATCTTATGGGGATTATTAAATTCCCGAAATGGGCCATTAAGCTAATAAATTCCAAACTAGCTCACTGTTTCTGGGATGATTATGAGGGTCATTTCAAATATCATCTTGCTGCCTGGGGTAATATAACCTTGCAAAAACAGCATGGGGGTCTGGGTATTCCCAATATTGCTGATATGAATCTTTGCCTTCTAGCATCTTGGATCAGGAGATATTTCTTAGATGAGGGCAAAATTTGGAAACAAATTATTGATGCCAAATATAGGACCCACAACCCTAATATTTTCACTTGCCTTGAAAATGGTGCCTCACCATTTTGGAAAGGGATACTACGGGCTGCTAAAGCTGCCAATGTAGGATATTCCTGGATAGTGGGAAATGGCAAGAGTATCAGATTTTGGGAAGACCAATGGCTGGGACATACTACCCTAGCTACCCAGTATTGGGAGCTATACTCTATTGCCAACGACCACAATGTTACTATTAGTGAGGTTTAGGATGGCACCCATCTAAAAATTAATTTTAGAAGGTGTTTCACCCGTCAGCTTCTAGCGGCGTGGGACGATCTGTTCATCCGCATGGCTAATATTAAATTAAATGACGTTGAAGACACCGTGCGCTGGAATTTAGAAACCAAAGGTGTATATACTGTTAAATCCTTTTACAACTTTATCAACTTTAGGGGGATTTGTCCAGGCAACCTTACAGTGATTTGGAGTATCAATATCCCCCTAAGGATCCAGATCTTTCTCTGGCTAGTGATAAAAAATAAACTGTTAACTAGAGACAATCTGCAAAAAAGACAGCATGTAGATGACGCTACTTGCCTTTTTTGTGGAGAATCTGAATCTATTGATCATTTATTTTTCGACTGTGTTGTTGCGATAGAACTATGGAGGGGGATTTTTGAGATTACAGATAATCAAGTTGGCATGTCTGTTGAGAATATGCTAGCTTGGTGGTTTAATCACAAAAATCTCTCAGCGGACTGCATGTTACATTCTGCTGCCTTTTGGGCTCTGTGGAATCTTCGTAATGACATTTGTCTCAATTATGTTCCCTGGCTCGGGATGCAGGTGTTGAGGAGGAAAATTGTTGCTATATTAAACAGCTGGATGGTTCGATGCTCAGGCGGTGCAAAAGAAAGAGGGATGTACTTGGTGAGAAAGATGGAGCAGGAAGCTCGTGCAGCCCCCCTCCTGATGTGGCCAGACCCTGGCTAGGGCTCCTGAAATGCTCAGAGTTGCTGTTTGATTGCGGCAATGCTTAAGCTCTGGGCGCGAACGCTTATGTAGTTTTCTCCCTCTGCATTCGAGACGCTAGTTTATCTGATGTTTTCTTAGAGCTCAGTCTCTATATCAGCTAGATCTGCTTTGGCTCTCTTGAGTAGAGGCTAGACTTTTTCTGCTGGGGCAGCGTGTGTTGCTGATTACCCCCCCCCCCCCCCCGCGTGCTTGTAACAGGATATCTGAACGTTTTTGGTCTCATTTTGGTAATACAAAATGGGGCCGGGGCCGAAAGCCCTTTTTCTCTAAAAAAAAAGATTTTCTCCTGTACCTTGACCATCTACCACCCTGAGACCCACGGCCACGACAAACCCATGTGCATAACTGAATCTCAAGTCGATGACACAACACCGCTTCTGTGTATCTAGCCAAGGTATCCGAGGGCGAGAACGTCGGCTAACTAACTAGAGAACTTTCCACAAGATCCAAAAGAACCATGAAAGGGCAAGGTCAAAGCTGTGTAGTCACCGATGACAACACACATATCAAAACTGGCTCTCCCATGGCCTGCAGCACCTATGTTGCGGCTTTCGCAAAAAGGTCGTTGATGCGCTCACCGCCGGAGCCATTGCGCTGATATCATAATTAAACCAAGCTTTCCCACGAGTACGAATTGTCAGCTCCTGGGCTCCTTGGAGGCCGCTATTTTAGAAAATTAAATAGTAATTTCAAAGTTTCAAAAAAAAAATATTTTGTGAAAGCCTATACATTTTCTCTACATATCTAAGATTTTGTTCTAAAATATAATTTTTTGTTACCTACACACGCAAAATCCTGGCCCACCAACAAATAAATTCTCCTATTGTCATTACATATTTTTCAAAATATCTGGGAACTTCTGATATGTTTTTCTCCGTTGCAAAATATGAAGCACTCACACGTATCAGGATTTTAATTTAACTATTAGTCATACTAATTCAATTGGATCATGTGTCAAAAACCACAAAATTGGAGTATAACTTTGACTGAACCATTTGATATTAAACTATCCCCACCATCCTTAAGAACACATATTAGTGTTTTGGATATCCAAATATATTTCTAACATGCGGCATTCTTGGACTTTGAGACCAACTTCACATCCTTTTCCACTGAATTTTGTATTGCAGTGTGATTCGTGTGGACAAATCCAAGATGATGTTTCTCATCCTAGTGGTCTTTATCTGCCAGCAAATTGAGGATAGCCATGCAATTGCTGCACAAGACAAAGTAGACTGAAGCACATAACAGTGTCAGCATCCAGTTGTGTAGCGCAAAAATCCGAGTTGGTTGAATCATTTTTTCCAATGCCGCTCATCCTTAAGCGATGGTCATGCCAAAATACCTATTGGAGCAGTATTCTTTTATTCTCAATTGATGATAGGAAGCTTGGACAAACAGGTTAAGAGATAATCTGCATATTTGTTTACTTGGCAATATGGGTCCTGCCATCCTTCATATCTATAGCGTGTAAAGAGGGCAACGAGATATATATGATGTGATGGTAGACTAGTAGGCGCGCCAAAACTAACAGAGGTAGAATAGCCATTGCTTTTTATGTTTTCAACTTAAGTGGTAGGTATACTGTATACCGCTCATAACCGTGAGAATAAAACACAACACCCACCGGCAATTCAGACTGCGTCACATGCTCCAGCCTTAATTTGGGTTTGTTTCTTCAGCATATGCTAGTGGGCGTAGATGATTTTAATTTAACCTTTTCGACAAAGAGTGAATTTTATTGGCTAAAAACGAAGAAAGAAAAGCAAGAAAATACATAACACAATGAGCACATACCTGGTCTCTGCATAATTAGGATGCACACACGCAAAAACACGCTAGTAACTAGCAAAGTCATATAAGACCAAAGCTATGCGTTGGTGACGAAAAAAAAACCCAAAGCGCTCAAATGTGCGATCGGCAACAAAAACAATGACCATATCTGAACCAACCATTTATTGACACCACATGAACGACGAGGTTCTTCAACAAAAGCTATTTCACGAAGGGAGAGACACTCAAGTCCCGCCATCACCGGATCAAACCACAAGGCCAAAATCTTGTTTTTCACCTTGAATAATCAGTCTAAGTATATTTGAGCAATGCCTTTAACAAGGCAACGACGTAAGAAAATGTCGCCATTGCGGGTATAACTATCTTACCTATGATTTCACCCTGGAGCTCGACATGGGTGCTCGAGTGGCATCATCATTGAAGTCAGTCATGTATTGTCGCCACCACTTTATCGCGGGCCTAGTAGCTACATGCGATGCGACCGCTGTCACTACACAACCATCCCTCTACGTCAAGTCGTCATCCATAATTAGTATCACGCCACCGAAGTCAATCATCAGATCATGAGAGATGAACCCTCTCGAAAACCTTACGATGACCATCGCTGTGGTGGAGGCGTAGGAAGTTGTTGCAGTACAATTTGTTGTCACCAGCATTCGGCCGATCGGATTTGGATTGCCACCACCAAGCCGTGGACTGCAGCATCACCGGCCGGCCACCACACGCATGGAAGGCCAGCTCATGTCGGCGACAACAGTGGTCGATTGGCACGTTGCAGCACACGCCATCGACGGAGGCACGACGCAGGCACAGTGGCGGGAAGGTAGTGTTGGGGAGATCGGCGAGGTGGCGACCTCTGATCACCTCACCCGTAGTGGTGCAGGCAGGGGCAGCCACGAGAGGCTAGGAGCAAGGCGCATCAGCGCCGGTGTGGGCTCCAAATGCGACTAACAGCGCCCAAGCACAAGGCCGGCGAGGACGAGACGAAGAACCACCCACGCTCGTCAGATCCATAAGATGTTGGAGAGGAAGATGGATGTTGCACCTGTCCGGTTTACGGAGCCGGCCTTCGCCGACGGCGGCGGCAGCGGAGTGGTGGCAGACGAGGTCGGCGGCTACTTCCTCCGTTCTGTGAAAAGTGTACATGTAGACACTAGTAGAAATGGGGGCAACGATCCAGGGTGGGTTAGCCCATTAGTCCCGGTTCAATTTAGAACCGGGACCAATGGGGGCATTGGACCCGGTTCGTGAGCCCAGGGGGCCGGCCGGGCCACGTGGGCCATTGTTCCCGGTTTGTCTGGACCTTTTGGTCCCGGTTGGTGGGACGAACCGGGACCAATGGGCCTGGCTCCTGGCCCACCATCATTGGTCCCGGTTGGTGGCCTGAACCGGGACCAAAGGGTCCCCTTTAGTCCCGGTTCATGCCACGAACCGGGACCAATCGTGCCGCCTATATATACCCCTCGCATCGGAGCAGCGCACTGAGTGCTCTGTTTTTCTGGGCCAGCGAGAGGAGGGGCTTGTGGTGCTCTAACTCACCTCCTATGCACATGAGGTGTTCGATGAAATGCCCGAGCCACACTAGTTAAGCTTTCTCCTCTCGAAGCTCGACCTCAAAGCTTCATTTTCCTCGAGATTTGTCTAGATTTAGCGGTCCGTCACGCCCCACCCCTGTCTTCACCGCCGTCGATCACCCGCACCGATCTCATCACCGACACCACCGTGGTGAGCCTCTTGCTCTTATCTTCTTTCTGAAAGGAAAAATATTCTTACTTGTATGTTTAGATAGATACTTGTATCATTTTCTTACTTTTATTATTGCATCTTATATAGTCCGATGGTTTTGGTATCCGCCCCCGTCGGTCCTCGTCCTGTCTATGATTCGGATGTGGTATATATATTAACCTTTATAACTATTGGTTCATTTATTGTTTATGATAATTATGCGGGCCAACGTGACATAGATTTTATTTATCTAGGATGTAAGTGAACCGGAAATTCCAACCGACCCTATTGTCGAGCGGTTAAATTTAGTTGAAGAAGAAAACAATTTCTTGAAGGAAAAAATAAAAAAAATTGAGGAGGAGAAGATGATATTGGAGTTGCATGTTGCGGATGTCGTCGATGATCACAAGATCAAGATGGATGCAATGCGCTTGAAGATTAGAAAGATTAGAAAATATGCCATTCATACTGAGGCTTGGTATCATTATGCCGTTGGATCAATTGTTATCTTGGTTGCGATTATGATCGCCTTTGTTTTAATTAATGTATGGTTTAATTAATTAGATGCTCTGGAGAGCTATATGTTGTTAGATGAGAACTATCACTCGTAGAAAAAGAGGCTTCCGTCCAGCCCCATTAGTCGCGGAACTGTAGGAACCGCGACTAATGAAGCCTTTAGTCCCGGTTCGGCAGACGAACCGCGACCAAATGCCTGCGCCCAGGGCGCTCGGTGGCCAGCTGGTGCACGTGAGGGGCTTTAGTCGCGGTTGGCCTGGCCAACCGCGACTAAAGGCGGCACCTTTAGTCGCGGTTGGCCAGGCCAACCGCGACTAAAGCTCCTCCCCTATATATACCAGTTCAGCGCACTCACTTAGCCATTTGGTGCCACTTCTCTTCACAAGCTTCACAAGGGGGTGTAGGTTTGCTTTTGGTTCCTCTTATGCACACAAGCTGTTTGATGAAATGCCCCAAGAGCCACACTTGAGGTTCCTCATTCATTTTTTTCCTCCTCGATCGCGGTTAGCAACTTGAACCTTTCATGCATGTGTGTCATTGATTAAATATGCATGTGTGTTGTTCATTGTTTAATTTCTATTGTTTATAGCTAGTTAGTTTAACAAATGCATGATGGTTAATTATATATTTTATATTATAATAATGCAGATGAATTGGCAATGGATGTACGGTAACCGACTCTCCCGCGAGTTCACTACGGGTTTGAAAGATTTCCTCGTAGTGGCTAATGCGAACAAGCAGAAGGGTTTTGTTATCTGTCCATGTGTTGACTGTAAGAATCAGAAGGGTTACTCTTCCTCAAGAGAAGTTCACCTGCACCTGCTTCGGCACGGTTTCATGCCAAGCTATAATTGTTGGACCAAGCATGGAGAAAGAGGGGTTATAATGGAAGAAGATGAAGAAGGGGATGATTTCATCGATGAAATCTATCTTGCTGATTTCGGTGATACTTTCATGGAGGATGCTGAAGGTGAAGGGGAAGGTGAAGGGGAAGGTGAAGGGGAAGGTGAAGGTGAAGAAGAGGCACGTGATGAGACCGTTGATGATCTTGGTCGGACCATTGCTGATGCACGGAGACGCTGCGAAACTGAAAAGGAGAGGGAGAATTTGGATCGCATGTTAGAGGATCACAGAAAGTCGTTGTACCCCGGATGCGATGATGGTCTGAAAAAGCTGGGCTGCACACTGGATTTGCTGAAATGGAAGGCACAGGCAGGTGTAGCTGACTCGGCATTTGAAAACTTGCTGAAAATGTTGAAGAATATGTTTCCAAATAATAACGAGTTGCCCGCCAGTACGTACGAAGCAAAGAAGGTTGTCTGCCCTCTAGGTTTAGAGGTTCTGAAGATACATGCATGCATCAACGACTGCATCCTCTACCGCGGTGAATACGAGAATTTGAATGAATGCCCGGTATGCACTGCATTGCGTTATAAGATCAGAGGCGATGACCCTGGTGACGATGTTGAGGGCGAGAAACCCAGGAAGAGGGTTCCCGCCAAGGTGATGTGGTATGCTCCTATAATACCACGGTTGAAACGTCTGTTCAGGAACAAAGAGCATGCCAAGTTGTTGCGATGGCACAAAGAGGACCGTAAGTCGGACGGGGAGTTGAGACACACCGCAGATGGAACGCAATGGAGAAAGATCGACAGAGAGTTCAAAGATTTTGCAGCTGACGCAAGGAACATAAGATTTGGTCTAAGTACAGATGGCATGAATCCTTTTGGCGAGCAGAGCTCCAGCCATAGCACCTGGCCCGTGACTCTATGCATCTACAACCTTCCTCCTTGGTTGTGCATGAAGCGGAAGTTCATTATGATGCCAGTGCTCATCCAAGGTCCTAAGCAACCCGGCAACGACATCGATGTGTACCTAAGGCCATTAGTTGATGAACTTTTACAGCTGTGGGGCCCTGGTGTCCGTGTGTGGGATGAGCACAAACAAGAGGAATTTGACCTACGAGCGTTGCTTTTCGTAACCATCAACGATTGGCCTGCTCTTAGTAACCTTTCGGGACTGTCAAATAAAGGATACAATGCATGCACGCACTGCTTACATGAGACTGAAAGTGTACATTTGCCAAATTGTAAGAAGAACGTGTACCTTGGGCATCGTCGATTTCTTCCGAAAATTCATCCAGTAAGAAAGAAAGGCAAGCATTACTACGGCAAGGCAGATCACCGGCCGAAGCCTGCAGAACGCACTGGTGCTGAGGTATTTGATATGGTCAAGGATTTGAAAGTCATCTTTGGAAAGGGTCCTGGCGGACAATCAGTTCCGAAGGGAGCTGACGGGCACGCAGCCATGTGGAAGAAGAAATCTATATTCTGGGAGCTAGAATATTGGAAAGTCCTAGAAGTCCGCTCTGCAATCGACGTGATGCACGTTACGAAGAATATTTGCGTGAACCTCCTAAGCTTCTTGGGCGTGTATGGGAAGACAAATGATACAAAGGAAGCACGGCAGGACCAGCAACGTTTGAAAGACCCTGATGACCGGCATCCGGAATGGTTTCAAGGTCGTGTCAGCTACGCTCTGACCAAAGAAGAGAAGGTCATCTTTTTTGAATGCCTGAGCAGTATGAAGGTCCCGTCTGGATTCTCGTCCAATATAAAGGGAATAATAAACAAGGCGGAGAAAAAGTTCCAAAACCTGAAGTCTCACGACTGCCACGTGATTATGACGCAATTGCTTCCGATTGCTTTGAGGGGGCTCCTGCCGGAAAATGTTCGAGTAGCCATTGTGAAGCTATGTGCATTCCTCAATGCAATCTCTCAGAAGGTAATCAATCCAGAAGATCTACCACGGTTACAGAACGATGTGGTCCAATGTCTTGTCAGTTTCGAGTTGGTGTTCCCGCCATCCTTCTTCAATATTATGACGCACCTCTTGGTTCACCTAGTCGAAGAGATTTTCATTCTCGGTCCTGTATTTCTACACAATATGTTCCCCTTCGAGAGGTTCATGGGAGTATTAAAGAAATATGTTCGTAACCGTGCTAGGCCAGAAGGAAGCATCGCCAAGGGCTATGGAAATGAGGAGGTAATTGAGTTTTGTGTTGACTTTGTTCCTGACCTTAAGCCGATTGGCCTTCCTCGATCGCGGCACGAGGGGAGACTAAGTGGAAAAGGCACGATCGGAAGGAAATCAACGATATGTATGGACGGCCATTCTCTGACTGAAGCACACCACACTGTACTGACCAATTCCAGCTTGGTGGCTCCGTACTTTGAGAAACACAAGAATATTTTACGCTCGGACAACCCGGGGAAGCCTGAATCCTGGATTAGGAAGGCCCACATGGAGACTTTCGGCAGTTGGTTGAGAAAACATTTAATGAATGACAATGATGTTGTAGATCAGCTGTACATGTTGGCCAAGACACCATCTTCGACTATAACGACTTTCCAAGGGTACGAGATAAATGGGAATACATTTTACACGATCGCCCAAGATAAAAAGAGCACCAACCAAAACAGTGGTGTCTGCTTTGATGCAGCAACCGAGAATGGGCAAAAGGTCACATATTATGGTTACATAGAGGAGATATGGGAACTTGACTATGGACCCTCCTTTAAGGTCCCTTTGTTCCGGTGCAAATGGTTCAAGCTAACAGGAGGTGGGGTAAAGGTGGACCAGCAATACGGAATGACAATGGTGGATTTCAACAATCTTGGTTACCTTGACGAACCATTCGTCCTAGCGAAAGATGTCGCTCAGGTTTTCTATGTGAAGGACATAAGTAGCAAACCGAGGAGACGGAAAGATAAGAAAACGATCAGTACATCATGCGATGATCCAAAGCGCCACATTGTTCTTTCAGGGAAAAGAAACATCGTGGGAGTGGAGGACAGGACAGACATGTCAGAAGATTATAATATGTTTGCTGAAATTCCGCCCTTCAAAGTGAACACCGACCCAAGCATTAAGTTAAATGATGAGGATGCTCCATGGATACGGCACAATCGTAAGCAAGCACGGATACAAGGGAAGAATTGATGTGTAATAATTTATTGTACCAAACTTTGTATTTGGTCGATGAACTGAATGATATATCAAACCTTTTGTCAAACCTTCAAGGGATTAGTTTTATTTTTCTGATTTTTTTGATATATAATTGTATTTTTAAGATTTTAAAATGAATTAGTTTTATTTTTCTGATTTTAAAAGGAAAAAGGAAGAAGAAGAAAGAAGGAAAAAGGAAAAAAACAGAAGAAAAAAGGAAAAACAGAAGAAAAAAACAAACAGAAGAAAAAAGGAAAAACAGAAGAAAAAACAAACAGAAGAAAAACATAAGAAAAAAACAAACAGAAGAAAAACAGAAGAAAAAAGGAAAAAGGAAGAAAGGAAGAAAAAAAAGAAGAAAAACAAGAAAAAGGAAGAAAAAAACAGAAGAAAAAAATAGAAGAAAAAAGGAAGAAAAAAACAGAAGAAAAACAAGAATTTAAAATGAATTAGTTTTATTTTCTGATTTTTTTGATATATAATTGTATTTTTAAGATTTTAATAACATAAATAAATAAGTAATTAGAAACTTTAATAGCAAAAATAATTATCATAAAGTAAAATAAATAAGTAATTAGAAACAAAATAAAATAAAATAAATAAGCTTTTTGTTGTAAGTAGAAACAAAACAAAATAAATAAAGCAAAAATGAAAACAAAAAACAGGCAAAAAATAAAAAATATGCCACCTACTGGGCCACCACGGCCTGAATACGACTAGAAACCCATTATTGGGTCAGGATTCAGGCCCGCAGGAAGGCCCAGTAGGCCCACAGGCTAATAGTAACAGAATAGGCCCGTAAGTCTGCATTTGAGAGGACCTCGAAGTGGTGAGCGCAGCCGCGCTTATAAACCACTGTCGAAGCCTCTCGGCTAGCGAGGTGGGACTAAACATCCCACCGCACCGCGCCAGTGCCAGCACAGACCTTTAGTCGCGGTTGGTGTGGCGGACCGCGACTAAAGCTAGCCTTTAGTCGTGGTCCGCCACACCAACCGCGACTAAAGGCTCTTCCTGCGCGGGAACAAAGCGGCGCCAAAACCCTTTAGTCGCGGTTGGTGTGGCGGACCGCGACTAAAGGCTAGCTTTAGTCGCGGTTGGTGTGGCGGACCGCGACTAAAGCTAGGCTTTAGTCGCGGTCCGCCACACCAACCGCGACTAAAGGTGCGTCTATAAATACTGCACTTGGCAGTTTTGCCACTTCCCATTCTCCTCTCTCTCGACGCCGAAGCGCTGCCCCGACGCCGATCGACGCCGACGCCGACGCCGAAGCCCTGCCCCGACGCCGAAGCCCTGCGCGCCGCCGCCCCCCGTCCCCAGTGAGCGCCGCCTCCGCCCGTGCCTGCCCTTGCCCTTGCCCGTGCCCTGCGCCCTTGCCCGCCGCCCGACGCCCTGCCGCCCGCCGCCCGCTGGCCCTGCCTGCCGTCCTCCGCGCGCCGCCTGCCGCCCTGCCGCCCGCCGTCTGACGCCCTGCCGCCCGCCGCCCGTCGCGCGCCCTGCCGTCCGCCTGCTGGCCGGCGCCGGCCGGCCCTGCTTAAGGAAAAAGAAGAAGAAGAAAAAGAAAAAGGAAAAAGGAAGAAGAAGAAAGAAAAACAAATTAAACAGAAGAAAAAACAAAAGAAAACAAAAAAACAGAAGAAAAATAAAGGAAGAAGAAAGAAAAAGGAAGAAAGAAAAAAAACAAGAAAGAAAAAGAAAGAAGAAAAAAGAAAGGAAGAAGAAAAACAAAGGAAGAAGAAAAAAAGAAAGAAGAAAAAGGAAGAAGAAAAAAAGAAAAAACAAGAAAGAAAAAGGAAGAAAAAAAATGAAAACCAAATAAAAACCAAATGAAAACCAAAAGAAAGAAGAAAGAAAAAGGAAGAAGAAAAAAAGAAGAAGAAAGGAAGAAGAAAGGAAGAAGAAGAAAGAAAGAAAAAAGAAAAAGGAAAGAAGAAGAAAGAAAGAATAGAAAGGAATAAGAAGAAAAGGAAGAAGAAGAAAGAAAGAAGAAAGAAAGAAGAAGAAAGAAGAAGAAAGGGAAGAAGAAAGAAAGAAGAAGAAAGGGAAGAAGAAGAAAGAAAGAAGAAGAAAGGAAAAAGGAAGAAGAAGAAAGAAGAAAGAAGAAAGAAGAAAGAGGAAGAAGAAGAAAGAAGAAAGAAAGAAGAAAGAAAAAGGAAGAAGAAAAAACAAGAAAGAAAAAGGAAGAAGAAAAAAATGAAAACCAAATGAAAACCAAAAGAAAGAAGAAAGAAAAAGGAAGAAGAAAAAAAGTAACTTAAAACTTGGTAATTAACAAAAAACCGTAAAATTTGATAATTAACCAAATGGCGAGGGTTATACATGTGTGTTGTCCTCGCCTCCCTCTCCGTGACGCCGTCGTCTGCCGCCCCGTCTCGCGCTCTACCGCGACACCCTCTCCCACCCCTTCCTCGCCCCCTCCTTTTGCCACCGCCACCGCCACCGCTCCCCTTCTTCACTTAATTAATTTGTTTTTACTACATGTTTTCAGGACTGACATAATGGCGGACGATAGAGCTGACCCGATTATGGACAACTATGATCCGGACGGTGAAGCACATATGTTCGGCATCATAAACGGCGATATTCAACATGTGCCTACCGGACAAGAAGAAGATAATGTCTCTTCTTATCTGAACCTTGACGATGAAGATGAAGGGCGCCGTCAGCAAGATGATGCCGAACAAACGTCGATAAACGACGATCTTCAAATGGAAGTAGCAACCACCTCCGGCGCCGAGGTATATATATACATTGAGCCTCTGGTGATACAAACTAACTGATTTGAATAAATATGTGTGTACTAACGGGCGCGACTCTCTTTCTTATTTTAGCCCTCGGCCGGATCGTCGAAACAATCGAGTACGTCGTCAAAGCGTGGCGCAACCAAGACGATGAAACAAGGAGAAACATGCACCATCGAGGTTGTCGACAGTGCAACCGGCAGGCCGCTGGAGCCCCGCAAGAACGCCATCAAGTTTGTCAGCCAATGCAGAGCCGTTGTTAGAGACAACGTCTCGATCACCGTCCAGGAGTGGAATGAGCCAAAGAAGGCACGAATTGCTGGTTTCACTTTTGTCGATAAGAGAACAAAAAAAGATTGCTTCAAGAAGCTTATGGAACATTTCGTTCTACCTCCGGAATACAACAAATTCGATGAGGAGGGTAACAAGATTGAGGAAAACAAGGAGAGGAGGAGGCTAGTCAAACAGTTCGCTCTTCATAAGATGGCCGACGCATTCCGGAAATTCAAGCAAAATCTAAACCATGACTTTGTCAAGCAGAACAAGACTCCGGATTTCAAAGGACAATATGAGAAACTGAAACATGATTGGCCAGAATTTGTGAAGCAAAAGAAATCGGAGCAGTTCATTCAAATATCGAAAAAAAATAAGGAAAATGCGGCTAAGAAGGAGTACAATCATATTATGGGGCCAGGAGGGTATCGCCTTTGGCAGCCTAGGTTGGAGAAGATGGAGAACGAGCTAAGGGCGCGAGGAATCCGTCCAGGTACGGAGGGATGGGACCCAAGGGCCAAAAGCTGGTGGTACGGGCATGGGGGAACGCTGAACCCGGAGACAGGGGAGTGTGTTTACCAGGGCAAAATAATGAAACCCACCCAAGCCCTTATTAACGCAATGAGGGATGCTCAAGAGGGGAAGATCAAGTTCAACAGAGAGAACGACGCACTGACAAAAGCCCTCGGGAATCCTGAACACGGAGGACGTGTACGAGGCATGGGGCACATTCCGTGGAAAATAGGGTTCCCCCAGAACGATGACCCGTACGGTTACAGAAGCCGTAAGAGAAAGATGGATCGGGAAGCAGATGTTGTGGCGCGGTTGGCATCGGAAATGGATGTGATGAAGAAAACCGTGAGTGTACTAGTAGCCGAAAGAGATGCAGCTTGGGCGCAGCATGAAGATCATCCAGCGGATCTCGATAGCCAGCAGCGGAGAAGCAGCGTGGCTTCCACGGAGGCCCCACCGGCTGGTGCAGATGCACCGACGATCGAAATTACTGCACCGGAGCCTCTGGTGGTCGAAATTACTGCACCGGAGCCTCCTCGCTACCCCGTGGACGATATAAAGGAGAGGAAAGAATGTCATCTGTATTATCCTATCGGGAACATGTCCATGAAGGTAGCCATCGGCAGTGCTTTACCATGTTTACCTGGAGCACTCCACCACAACAACCCCATTCAAGATGGCTATGCTCGTGTCACGGTGGAGGACATAGTCCAAGGGTTTGAGGACCTGGAGATTGACATTGCTACACCTGAAGGGGAGAAAAGACTTGGAGATGTCAAGCGCCATTTCATTCTATGGCAAAAGAAGTTTATCAAGTTTCCAGGCGAGGCGCCAAGGACAACAAGTCCACCCCCCTACGGTGGTGGTGGTGGCGGTGGCGGCGGTGGTGGTGGTGGTGGTGGTGGCGGTTCACCTACACCTCCGTCACGTCAGCCGACGCCTCCCAGTCCACAACGTCCGGCGGGTGATCAGACGCCACCCCCCAGTCCTCGTCCGGCGGGTGATCAGACGCCGCCCCCCAATCCACCTCCGGCAAAGAAGCAGAAGCAGTCCTGGATTATTAACCCGGACCCTTATGTACCTAAGACCACAAAGGTACCGGAGCCATCACTGAAGCCTCTCCCCACAAGGCCTTGGGAACGTAGTGCCGAGGAAACTGCCGCGGCCGCGGCTGCTGATCTTGAGAAATGGAAGGCGGACTGCAAGAAGAAAAGAGAGCCCGAGCCCAAGCCAGTATTTTCTGATGAGCAAAAGAAGTGGGCTAAGTCATTTTTGAGCACACCGTCCCAAGCCGCGAAGAATCTGCCTGAGGACTATGCACGTGAACTTCGTAGGCAGGCACTCATGTTGAAGGAGAAGAAAGGGCGGGCGGATGACCCCGATCCGGAACAAAGTAAACGAGTTGCCCAGCTCGGGGAACAAAGTAAACAATCGATTGCCCCGCTTATAGTGAAAGCCGCCGGTCCGGATGACCCCGATATCATAGCAGCTGCGGCAGCACTTGGATTGACTGCAACGAGTGCCAGAGAACAAGCGGCCAACTTAGGTATTACTCTTCGTGAACTGTTAGGCCTTGATGAGGCGCCAGTGAAGGAGGTAGTAATTACATATGTGAAGAATGGGCCTCTCGTCGAGCCTGCGCAGGAACAGGATCTACCTCCACAAATGAAAGGTCTGCTGAAATGGTACAAGGGTTACATAAAAAATAAAAACGCCAACGAATATATTTATGCGGAAGTTAGATATGAGCATCACTTCAAACATTACTATGTACAAATTCATCTGAGTGAATTGTTCCAGCTTTTCAATCTGCGCGAGCTCGACAAATCTATCATCGGTTGCTACGTTCTGTAAGTGATTTATTTCTACCCCATCTCGTTCATATTGCCTGCACTATATATATGTCCTAACTATATTGTTGTGTCCGCTATTATACATGCAGAATGAAGATTAAGGAATGCAGAGTAAGGAACATCCATGATGTTGGGTTCATTGACCCACACATCGTTAATGGATATGTGTTGCGGCATCACCCCGACGACATGGAGGCAGACCTGTGGCAGTTTCTTACAAAGCAGGAACTCAAAAGTGATATTCTATTTCCTTACCATTTTGGGTGAGTGTTTCTGTCTTGAGCACATTCTCTTTTGTTTACTCCATGCATGGTATGTGGCCGGCTAATCGATGAGTTATGCATGACGTACTGTGCATGTATCGTGTCCGCAGGTTCCACTGGATTCTGCTAGTAATTAAAGTTGACACCTCAGAATGTCTCGTCCACGACTCTCTGAATATGGATCCAAAGCTTTGGGGCGACCTGAGAAAAATGATGCAGAAGTAATTATTTTCATTCATTTGCGCTCTATATCGATCGGCCTATTTCGTTCATTTCCTAATATCAAGTAACTAATAACTCTCTTGTTCATTTAATTTTCTTTGCCTCGTAGGGTTTGGAGACGGTTCGTAGATACAAAGGTCGGTGAATTCAAAAAAGAGCTAGAATTCAAAAAGTCAAAGGCTAAGAATGCTGGGGATATTCAGCCAGCGGGGACCAATCTATGTGGATACTATGTCTGTGAGATGATCCGGAGATACACCTCTGAGCGGGTTCCGAGTGATACCAATGCTCAGAGGAATAACCTCCGGATGATGCTTAGTCCAGAAGCTCGCTTCCGACCACTTCAAGAGGAACTAGCTGGATGGTTCAGGAGGGAAGTCCTCCATCCTAAAGGAGAACACCATTACGAGGACGTAGAACTTTATATGCCTTAAATTATGTATGGAAACTTGTTCAAAATTGTATATGGTCATCCGATGATATTTAATATATACTGTATATTCCTCTTGAATTCTTTTTGGTTCTAATTTCAAATTTGTTTGAAATTGTACATTCATATGCATGTATGTAGTAGCGTAGAATATGTGAAACTCCTTCAAAATTAAAATAAAGCATAAAAGAAATAAAACAATACAAATTAAACAGAAAACAGGTTTAGGGGGGGGCAGGTTTAGGGGGGGGGGCTAAAACCCTAAACCTGCGGCGGTCTTTAGTCGCGGTTGGCCAGAAGAACCGCGACTAAAAGTCTCCGCCCCGACGGCCACCTGGCGCCCACGTGGACGGGCCTTTAGTCGCGGTTCTTAAGCAACCGCGACTAAAGGGTGGAGCCTTTAGTCCTGCCTGTTTGGTCGCGGTTGCGCAACCGCGACTAATGGCAGTTGCGAACCGCGACCAAAGGCCCTTTTTCCACCAGTGTATGTATGTACTTTGGTTTTAATGTGATGATGAACTTCTATTAATTTGGACACTTAATTATATATATGAAGGAAATATGCCCTAGAGGCAATAATAAAGTTATTATTTATTTCCTTATTTCATGATAAATGTTTATTATTCATGCTAGAATTGTATTAACCAGAAACATAATACATGTGTGAATACATAGACAAACAGAGTGTCAGTAGTATGCCTCTACTTGACTAGCTCGTTAATCGAAGATGGTTATGTTTCCTAACCATAGACAAAGAGTTGTTATTTGATTAACGAGGTCACATCATTAGTTGAATGATCTGATTGACATGACCCATTCCATTAGCTTAGCACCCGATCGTTTAGTATGTTGCTATTGCTTTCTTCATGACTTATACATGTTCCTTTGACTATGAGATTATGCAACTCCCGTTTGCCGGAGGAACACTTTGGGTGCTACCAAACGTCACAACGTAACTGGGTGATTATAAAGGAGTACTACAGGTGTCACCAAAGGTAGATGTTGGGTTGGCGTATTTCGAGATTAGGATTTGTCACTCCAATCGTCGGAGAGGTATCTCTGGGCCCTCTCGGTAATGCACATAACTTAAGCCTTGCAAGCATTGCAACTAATGAGTTAGTTGCGGGATGATGTTTTACGGAACGAGTAAAGAGACTTGCCGGTAACGAGATTGAACTAGGTATTTGATACCGACGATCGAATCTCAGGCAAGTAACATACCGATGGACAAAGGGAACAACGTATGTTGTTATGCGGTCTGACCGATAAAGATCTTCGTAGAATATGTAGGAGCCAATATGGGCATCCAGGTCCCGCTATTGGTTATTGACCGGAGACGTGTCTCGGTCATGTCTACATTGTTCTCGAACCGTAGGGTCCGCACGCTTAAGGTTACGATGACAGTTATTATGAGTTTATGCATTTTGATGTAACAAAGGAGTTCGGAGTCCCGGATGTGATCATGGACATGACGAGGAGTCTCGGAATGATCGAGACATAAAGATTGATATATTGGACGACTATATTCGGACATCGGAATAGTTCCGAATGGTTTCGGATAATAACGGAGTACCGAAGGGGTTACGGGAACCCCCCGGGGGTTTAATGGGCCACTATGGGCCTTAAGAGAGAAGGGAGAAAGGGGAAGGAAGAGGCCGCGCGCCCCTCCCCCTCCTAGTCCGAATAGGACAAGGGAAGGGGGGCGGCGCCCCCCCTTTCCTTTTCCCCTCCTCCTCTTTCCCCCCTTCTCCTACTTCGAATAGGAAAAGAGGGAGTCCTACTCCCGGTGGGAGTAGGACTCCCCCCTGGCGCGCCCAACCCTGGCCGGCCGCCCCTCCTCCTTGCTCCTTTATATACGGGGGCAGGGGGGCACCCCATGAGACACAAGTTGATCTTCGTGATCGTTCCTTAGCCATGTGCGGTGCCCCCCTCCACCATATTCCACCTCGGTCATATTGTAGCGGTGCTTAGGCGAAGCCCTGCGATAGTAGTACATCAAGATCGTCACCACGCCGTCGTGCTGACGGAACTCCTCCCCGACGCTTTGCTGGATCGGAGCCCGGGGATCGTCATCGAGCTGAACGTGTGCCAAGAACTCGGAGGTACCGGAGTAACGGTGCTTGGATCGGTCAGATCGTGAAGACGTACGACTACATCAACCGCGTTGATATAACGCTTCCGCTTTCGGTCTACGAGGGTACGTAGACAACACTCTCCCCTCTCGTTGCTATGCATCACCATGATCTTGCGTGTGCGTAGGAAAATTTTGAAATTACTACGTTACCCAACAGTGGTATCCGAGCCTAGGTTTTTATGGTTTGATGTTATATGCACGAGTAGAACACAAGTGAGTTTGGACGATACAAGTCATACTGCCTACCAGCATGTCATGCTTTGGTTCAGCGGTATTGTTGGATGAGACGACCCGGACCAACCTTACGCGTACGCTTACGCGAGACCGGTTCCCTCGACGTGCTTTGCAAACAGATGGCTTGCGGGAGACTGTCTCACCAACTTTAGTTGAACCAAGTGTGGCTACGCCCGGTCCTTGAGAAGGTTAAAACGGAGTCTATTTGACAAACTATCGTTGTGGTTTTGATGCGTAGGTGAGATTGGTTCTTGCTTCAGCCCGTAGCAGCCACGTAAAACTTGCAACAAACAAAGTAGAGGACGTCTAACTTGTTTTTGCAGGGCATGTTGTGATGTGATATGGTCAAGGCATGATGCTAAATTTTATTGTATGAGATGATCATGTTTTGTAACCGAGTTATCGGCAACCGGCAGGAGCCGTATGGTTGTCGCTTTATTGTATGCAATGCAATCGCCCTGTAATGCTTTACTTTATCACTAAGCGGTAGCGATAGTCGTAGAAGCATAAGATTGGCGAGACGACAACGATGCTACGATGGAGATCAAGGTGTCGCGCCGGTGACGGTGGTGATCATGACGGTGCTGCGGAGATGGAGATCACAAGCACAAGATGATGATGACCATATCATATCACTTATATTGATTGCATGTGATGTTTATCTTTTTATGCATCTTATCTTGCTTTGATTGACGGTAGCATTATAAGATGATCTCTCACTAAATTATCAAGAAGTGTTCTCCCCGAGTATGCACCGTTGCCAAAGTTCGTCGTGCCCAGACACCACGTGATGATCGGGTGTGATAAGCTCTACGTCCATCTACAACGGGTGCAAGCCAGTTTTGCACACGCGGAATACTCGGGTTATACTTGACGAGCCTAGAAATATGCCCTAGAGGCAATAATAAAAGCATTATTATTATATTTCCTTATTCATGATAATTGTCTTTATTCATGCTATAATTGTGTTAACCGGAAATCGTAATACATGTGTGAATAACAGACAACAACATGTCCCTAGTGAGCCTCTAGTTGACTAGCTCGTTGATCGACAGATAGTCATGGTTTCCTGACTATGGACATTGGATGTCATCGATAACGGGATCACATCATTAGGAGAATGATGTGATGGACAAGACCCAATCCTAAACATAGCATAAGATCGCATAGTTCGTTTGCTAGAGTTATCCAATGTCAAGTATCCTTTCCTTAGACCATGAGATCGTGTAACTCCCGGATACCGTAGGAGTGCTTTGGGTGTGCCAAACGTCACAACGTAACTGGGTGACTATAAAGGTATGCTACGGGTATCTCTGAAAGTGTCTGTTGGGTTGACATGGATCGAGACTGGGATTTGTCACTCCGCTTGACGGAGAGGTATCACCGGGCCCTCTCGGTAATGCATCATCATAATGAGCTCAATGTGATCAAAGTGTTTGATCACGGGATCATGCATTACGGAACGAGAAAAGTGACTTGCCGGTAACGAGATTGAACGAGGTATTGGTATACCGACGATCGAATCTCGGGCAAGTAAAATACCGATTGACAAAGGGAATCGTATACGGGATTAATTGAATCCTCGACATCGTGGTTCATCCGATGAGATCATCGTGGAGCATGTGGGAGCCAACATGGGTATCCAGATCCCGCTGTTGGTTATTTCCCGAGAGCCGTCTCGGTCATGTCTGCATGTCTCCTGAACCCGTAGGGTCTACACACTTAAGGTTCGGTGACGCTAGGGTTGTGAAGATATGTATGTGCAGTAACCCGAATGTTGTTCGGAGTCCCGGATGAGATCCCGGACGTCACGAGGAGTTCCGGAATGGTCCGGAGGTAAAGAATTATATATAGGAAGTGCTATTTTGGCCATCGGGGCAAGTTTCGGTGTTATCGGTATTGTACCGGGACCACCGGAGGGGTCCCGGGGGTCCACCAGGTGGGGCCACCTGCCTTGGTGGGCCACATGGGCCTTAGGTGGTGTGCCTTGGCCTACTTGGGCCAAGGGCACCAGCCCCAAGAGGCCCATGCGCCAAGAGAGAGAAAAAGGGGAGAGTCCTACAAGGGGAAGGCACCTCCGAGGTGCCTTGGGGAGGATGGACTCCTCCCCACCCTTGGCCGCACCCTTCCTTGGAGGAAGGGGCAAGGGCTGCGCCTCCCCCTCTCCCTTGGCCCTATATATAGTGGGTAAAAGGAGGAGCAAACCAACCCTAATGCCCTGGCTCCTCCCTCCTCCCTGCAACACCTCCTCCTCCTCCCGTAGTTGCTTAGCGAAGCCCTGCCGGAGTTCTGCTGCATCCACCACCACACCGTCGTGCTGGATCTTCCTCAACTTCTCCTTCCCCCTTGCTGGATCAAGAAGGAGGAGACGTCTCCCGTCCCGTATGTGTGTTGAACGCGGAGGTGCCGTCCGTTCGGTACTAGATCATCGGTGAATTGGATCACGGCAAGTACGACTACCTCATCCACGTTCACTCGAGCGCTTCCGTTGCGATCTACAAAGTGGTATGTAGATGCTATCTAATCTGAATACTCGTTGCAAGATGAACTCATAGATGGATCTTGGTGAAACCGTAGGAAAAATTTTAATTTTCTGCAACGTTCCCCAACAGTGGCATCATGAGCTAGGTCTATGCATAGTTCTTCTTGTGCGAGTAGAACACAATTTGTTGTGGGCGTAGATGTTGTGGGGGAGGGGGGGCTACACACCCTTTGCCCTGGCGCCTCCCTCTCCCTCTCCAACACCTCCTCCTCCTCCGTAGAGCTCGGCGAAGCCCTGTCGGAGTACTGCGGCTCCACCATCACCACGCCGTCGTGCTGTTGCTGGAGTCTTCTTCCCCAACCTCTCCTTTGCCTTGCTGGATCAAGAAGAAGGAGACGTTATGCTGACCGTACGTGTGTTGAACGCGGAGGTGCCGTGCTTTCGGTGCTAGGATCTCCGGTGATTTGGATCACGGTGTGTACGACTACTTCATCCCCGTTCATTGAACGCTTCCGCTCGCGATCTACAAAGTGGTATGTAGATGCAATCTCTCTCTCCCATGACTCGCTGCTAGATGAACTCATAGATGGATCTTGGTGAAACCGTAGGAAATTTTTTGATTTTCTGCAACGTTCCCCAACAGTGGTATCAGAGCCAGGTTTATGCGTAGTTCTCTATTGCACGAGTAGAACACAATTTGTTGTGGGCGTAGATGTTGTCAACTCTTCTTGCCGCTACTAGTCTTATCTTGCTTCAGCGGTATTGTGGGATGAAGCAGCCCGGACCAACCTTACACGTACTCTTACGTGAGACCGGTTCCACCGACTAACATGCACTAGTTGCATAAGGTGGCTGGCGGGTGTCTGTCTCTCCTACTTTAGTTGGATCGGATTCGATGAACAGGGTCCTTATGAAGGGTAAATAGAGATTGACAAATCACGTTGTGGTTTGAACGTAGGTAAGAAAACGTTCTTGCTAGAACCCTAATTCAGCCACGTAAAACTTGCAACAACAATTAGAGGACGTCTAACTTGTTTTTGCAGCAAGTGCTTTGTGATATGATATGGCCAAAGTTGTGATGTATGATGAATGATCTATATGTGATGTATGATATGTTCATGCTATTGTAATAGGCATCACGACTTGCATGTCGATGAGTATGACAACCGGCAGGAGCCATAGGAGTTGTCTTTATTTTTTGTATGACCTGCGTGTCATTGAGAATCGCCATGTAAATTACTTTACTTTATTGCTAAACGCGTTAGCCATAGTAGTAGAAGTAATAGTTGGCGAGCAACTTCATGGAGACACGATGATGAAGATCATGATGATGAAGATCATGGTGTCAAGCCGGTGACAAGATGATCATGGAGCCCCAAGATGAAGATCAAAGGAGCTATGTGATATTGGCCATATCATGTCACATTTATTATTTGATTGCATGTGATGTTTATCATGTTTTGCATCTTGTTTACTTAGAACGACGGTAGTAAATAAGATGATCCCTCATAATAATTTCAAGAAAGTGTTCACCCTAACTGTGCACCGTTGCTAAGGTTCGTCGTTCCGAAGCACCACGTGATGATCGGGTGTGATAGGTCCTTACGTTCGCATACAACGGGTGTAAGCCAGATTTACACACGCAAAACACTTAGGTTGACTTGACGAGCCTAGCATGTACAGACATGGCCTCGGAACACAGAAGATCGAAAGGTCGAGCATGAGTCGTATAGAAGATACGATCAACATGAAGATGTTCACCGATGTTGACTAGTCCGTCTCACGTGATGATCGGACACGGCCTAGTTGACTCGGATCATGTAATACTTAGATGACTAGAAGAGGGATGTCTATTTAAGTGGGAGTTCATTAAATAACTTGATTAAATGAACTTTATTATCATGAACTTGGTCTAAATATTTACAATATGTCTTGTAGATCAAATGGCCAACGTAGTCCTCAACTTCAACGCGTTCCTAGAGAAAACCAAGCTGAAAGACGATGGTAGCAACTATACGGACTGGGTCCGGAACCTGAGGATCATCCTCATAGCTGCCAAGAAAGATTATGTCCTAAGAGCACCGCTGGGTGACGCACCTATTCTCCCTGCAGAACAAGACGTTATGAACGCTTGGCAGTCACGCTGCGATTTTTACTCCCTCGTTCAGTGCGGCATGCTTTACAGCTTAGAGCCGGGGCTCCAAAAGCGTTTTGAGAGACATGGAGCATATGAGATGTTCGAAGAGCTGAAAATGGTTTTCCAAGCTCATGCCCGGGTCGAGAGATATGAAGTCTCCGACAAATTCTTTAGCTGTAAGATGGAGGAAAATAGTTCTGTCAGTGAACACATACTCAAAATGTCTGGGTTGCACAACCGCATGACTCAACTGGAAGTTAATCTCCCGGAAGAAGCGGTCATTGACAGAATCCTCCAGTCGCTTCCACCTAGCTACAAGAGCTTTGTGATGAACTACAATATGCAGGGGATGGTAAAGACCATTCCTGAAGTATATGCTATGCTGAAATCAGCAGAGGTAGAAATCAAGAAGGAGCATCAAGTGTTGATGGTGAATAAAACCACTAAGTTCAAGAAGGGCAAGGGTAAAAAGAACTTCAAGAAGGACGGCAAGGAAGTTGCCGCGCCCGGTAAGCAAGTTGCCGGGAAGAAGCCAAAGAATGGACCCAAGCCCGAGACTGAGTGTTTTTACTGCAAGGGAAGTGGTCACTGGAAGCGGAACTGCCCCAAATATTTAGCGGACAAGAAGGCCGGCAAAACCAAAGGTATATGTGATATACATGTAATTGATGTGTACCTTACCAGTACTCGTAGTATCTCTTGGGTATTTGATACCGGTGCAGTTGCTCACATTTGTAACTCAAAGCAGGAGCTGCGGAATAAACGGAGACTGGCGAAGGACGAGGTGACGATGCGCGTCGGGAATGGTTCCAAGGTCGATGTGATCGCCGTCGGCACGCTACCTCTACATTTACCTACAGGATTAGTTTTAAACCTCAATAATTGTTATTTAGTACCAAGTTTGAGCATGAACATTGTATCTGGATCTCGCTTAATTCGAGATGGCTACTCATTTAAATCCGAGAATAATGGTTGTTCTATTTATATGAGAGATATGTTTTATGGTCATGCTCCGATGGTTGATGGTTTATTCTTAATATATCTCGTACGTGATGATACACATATTCATAGTGTGAGTACCAAAAGAGTTAAAGTTGATAACAATAGTCCCACATATTTGTGGCACTGCCGCCTTGGTCACATAGGTGTCAAACGCATGAAGAAGCTCCATGCAGATGGACTTTTAGAGTCTCTTGATTATGAATCATTTGACACGTGCGAACCATGCCTCATGGGTAAAATGACCAAGACTCTGTTCTCAGGAACAATGGAGCGAGCAACCAACTTATTGGAAATCATACATACCGATGTATGCGGTCCAAAGAGTGTTGAGGCTCGCGGAGGCTATCGTTATGTTCTCACCCTCACTGATGACTTGAGTAGATATGGGTATATCTACTTAATGAAACACAAGTCTGAGACCTTTGAAAAGTTCAAGGAATTTCAGAGTGAGGTTGAAAATCAACGTGATAGAAAGATCAAGTTTCTACGATCAGATCGTGGAGGAGAATACTTGAGTCACGAATTTGGCACACACTTAAGAAAATGTGGAATAGTTTCACAACTCACGCCGCCTGGAACACCTCAGCGTAATGGTGTGTCCGAACGTCGTAATCGCACTCTATTAGATATGGTGCGATCTATGATGTCTCTTACCGACTTACCGCTATCTTTTTGGGGCTATGCTTTAGAGACTGCCGCATTCACTTTAAATAGGGCTCCATCGAAATCCGTTGAGACGACACCGTATGAATTATGGTTTGGGAAGAAACCTAAGCTGTCATTTCTAAAAGTTTGGGGATGCGATGCTTATGTCAAGAAACTTCAACCAGAAAAGCTCGAACCCAAATCGGAAAAATGCGTCTTCATAGGATACCCTAAAGAAACTGTTGGGTATACCTTCTACCTCAGATCCGAAGGCAAGATCTTTGTTGCCAAGAATGGATCCTTTCTAGAGAAAGAGTTTCTCTCGAAAGAAGTAAGTGGGAGGAAAGTAGAACTTGATGAAGTGTTACCTCTTGAACCGGAAAATGGCGAAACTCAAGAAAACGTTTCTGAGGTGCCTGCACCGACTAGAGAGGAAATTAATGATGATGATCAAGATGCTTCTGATCAAGCTCCTACTGAAATTCGAAGGTCCACAAGGACACGTTCCGCACCAGAGTGGTACGGCAACCCTGTCTTGGAAATCATGTTGTTAGACAACGGTGAACCTTCGAACTATGAGGAAGCAATGGCGGGCCCGGATTCCGACAAATGGCTGGAAGCCATGAAATCCGAGATAGGATCCATGTATGAAAACGAAGTATGGACTTTGACTGACTTGCCCGTTGAACGGCGAGCCATAGAAAATAAATGGATCTTTAAGAAGAAGACAGATGCGGATGGTAATGTGACCATCTATAAAGCTCGGCTTGTCGCTAAGGGTTATCGACAAGTTCAAGGGGTTGACTACGATGAGACTTTCTCACCGGTAGCGAAGCTGAAGTCCGTCCGAATCATGTTAGCAATTGCCGCATACTATGATTATGAGATATGGCAAATGGACGTCAAAACGGCATTCCTTAATGGTTTCCTTAAGGAAGAATTGTATATGATGCAGCCGGAAGGTTTTGTCGATCCTAAGAATGCTGACAAGGTGTGCAAGCTCCAACGCTCGATTTATGGGCTGGTGCAAGCATCTCGGAGTTGGAACATTCGCTTTGATGAGATGATCAAAGCGTTTGGGTTTACACAGACTTATGGAGAAGCCTGTGTTTACAAGAAAGTGAGTGGGAGCTCTGTAGCATTTCTCATATTATATGTAGACGACATACTTTTGATGGGAAATGATATAGAACTCTTGGACAGCATCAAGGCCTACTTGAATAAGAGTTTTTCAATGAAGGACCTTGGAGAAGCTGCTTATATATTAGGCATCAAGATCTATAGAGATAGATCGAGACACCTCATAGGTCTTTCGCAAAGCACATACCTTGATAAGATATTGAAGAAATTCAATATGGATCAATCTAAGAAAGGGTTCTTACCTGTATTACAAGGTGTGAAATTGAGCTCAGCTCAATGTCCGACCACGGCAGAAGATATAGAAGAGATGAGTGTCATCCCCTATGCCTCAGCCATAGGTTCTATTATGTATGCCATGCTGTGTACCAGACCTGATGTAAACCTTGCCGTAAGTTTGGTAGGAAGGTACCAAAGTAATCTCGGCAAGGAACACTGGACAGCGGTCAAGAATATCCTGAAGTACCTAAAAAGGACTAAGGAAATGTTTCTCGTTTATGGAGGTGACGAAGAGCTCGTCGTAAAAGGTTACGTCGACGCTAGCTTCGACACAGATCTGGATGACTCTAAGTCACAAACCGGATACGTGTATATTTTGAATGGTGGGGCAGTAAGCTGGTGCAGTTGCAAGCAAAGCGTCGTGGCGGGATCTACATGTGAAGCGGAGTACATGGCAGCCTCGGAGGCAGCACATGAAGCAATTTGGGTGAAGGAGTTCATCACCGACCTTGGAGTCATACCCAATGCGTCGGGGCCAATCAAGCTCTTCTGTGACAACACTGGAGCTATTGCGCTTGCAAAGCAGCCCAGGTTTCACAAGAAGACTAGGCACATCAAGCGTCGCTTCAACTCCATTCGTGAAAATGTTCAAGATGGAGACATAGAAATTTGTAAAGTGCACACGGATCTGAATGTCGCAGATCCGTTGACTAAACCTCTCCCTAAGGCAAAACATGATCAGCACCAGAACTCTATGGGTGTTCGATTCATCACACTGTAACTAGATTATTGACTCTAGTGCAAGTGGGAGACTGTTGGAAATATGCCCTAGAGGCAATAATAAAAGCATTATTATTATATTTCCTTATTCATGATAATTGTCTTTATTCATGCTATAATTGTGTTAACCGGAAATCGTAATACATGTGTGAATAACAGACAACAACATGTCCCTAGTGAGCCTCTAGTTGACTAGCTCGTTGATCGACAGATAGTCATGGTTTCCTGACTATGGACATTGGATGTCATCGATAACGGGATCACATCATTAGGAGAATGATGTGATGGACAAGACCCAATCCTAAACATAGCATAAGATCGCATAGTTCGTTTGCTAGAGTTATCCAATGTCAAGTATCCTTTCCTTAGACCATGAGATCGTGTAACTCCCGGATACCGTAGGAGTGCTTTGGGTGTGCCAAACGTCACAACGTAACTGGGTGACTATAAAGGTATGCTACGGGTATCTCTGAAAGTGTCTGTTGGGTTGACATGGATCGAGACTGGGATTTGTCACTCCGCTTGACGGAGAGGTATCACCGGGCCCTCTCGGTAATGCATCATCATAATGAGCTCAATGTGATCAAAGTGTTTGATCACGGGATCATGCATTATGGAACGAGAAAAGTGACTTGCCGGTAACGAGATTGAACGAGGTATTGGTATACCGACGATCGAATCTCGGGCAAGTAAAATACCGATTGACAAAGGGAATCGTATACGGGATTAATTGAATCCTCGACATCGTGGTTCATCCGATGAGATCATCGTGGAGCATGTGGGAGCCAACATGGGTATCCAGATCCCGCTGTTGGTTATTGCCCGAGAGTCGTCTCGGTCATGTCTGCATGTCTCCCGAACCCGTAGGGTCTACACACTTAAGGTTCGGTGACGCTAGGGTTGTGAAGATATGTATGTGCAGTAACCCGAATGTTGTTCGGAGTCCCGGATGAGATCCCGGACGTCACGAGGAGTTCCGGAATGGTCCGGAGGTAAAGAATTATATATAGGAAGTGCTATTTTGGCCATCGGGGCAAGTTTCGGTGTTATCGGTATTGTACCGGGACCACCGGAGGGGTCCCGGGGGTCCACCAGGTGGGGCCACCTGCCTTGGTGGGCCACATGGGCCTTAGGTGGTGCGCCTTGGCCTGCTTGGGCCAAGGGCACCAGCGCCAAGAGGCCCATGCGCCAAGAGAGAGAAAAAGGGGAGAGTCCTACAAGGGGAAGGCACCTCCGAGGTGCCTTGGGGAGGATGGACTCCTCCCCACCCTTGGCCGCACCCTTCCTTGGAGGAAGGGGCAAGGGATGCGCCTCCCCCTCTCCCTTGGCCCTATATATAGTGGGGAAAAGGAGGAGCAAACCAACCCTAACACTACTAGAAAAAAGGCTATTAGTGGCGCACCCAATATTGCCATTAGTGGCGCACCATGGGTGGGCCACTAATACCACGCCACTAATAAGGAATACTAATGGCGCACCTCTGATGCGCCACTGTTAATCCAAATAACAGTGGCGCACCACTGGTGCGCCATTGGTATGCCACCTAGTGCGCCACTGGTATTGCAGCAGGGGTCCCTACTGATGCGCCACTGATATTCATATGGGTGCGCCACTGTTATTTAACTGGGTGCGCCACTAATGTGCAAGATGGTGCGCCACTGGTATTGCAGCAGGGGTCCCTACTGATGCGCCACTGATATCCATATGGGTGCGCCACTGTTATTTAACTGGGTGCGCCACTAATGTGCAATATGGTGCGCCACTACTATTAATTCTAGGATTTTTTTTTTGCATTTCTGGTATTTGCACAGGTTACAAAATACAATACATCACAGAATATAAACAACACATAATACAATTCATCACATTAGTCTCCGAATTCGAAATAGCGAACAAAGTTCAAATATTAGACAAGTTTAGGTCTCGAGACCGAGTAGCGAGTTTGTCGTCACATTACAAAGTTGATATCATCTAAACTACCATCACATATAAGAGAGCTGCGGTCACGATGAGCATCATCACGATGAAACTAGTCTTCATCCGGTTCCTCCTCAGCTCCCTCCTCTCTCCCTCTAGATAGCGCCAGTATCCAGCTTCCGCCTCCGCCCTAGTGGTGTACCCTTTGTAACTGTTACCGCTGAAACGGTGAACCTGTCTCCGACACTCCTCCCAGTCGTCATAGACTCCGGGAACCCTACCCTTGTACACGACATACGACGGCATCTCTATGCACTAGACAAACAAAACGTTAGTAGCAATTCACAGATAATATATAAGTATGCAACAAAAGGATCGGAAGAGAAAAGCAACACATTAATAGCACGGTTCATGGTCCTACTAATAAATAGCATCGATTACATATAAGTTGAACGACTCTCCAAACTAAAGAGACATACAAGTTCATTAAAGTTTAATTACAACACGAGCTAATCGACATTTCAGAACTACATACCATCAATACTTTCTTCGACTCGACTCAGGGACCGGAGCGTGGATGAAGCCGCCGTCATCCGTCGGCGTCATGAATGTGCGGTAGTTGTCAGCCTGCATTTGTAGCGTTGTTTCTATTTCCCTGTTGGACGGTTGATATTTGAGGTGGAACTGCCCTGAGGTACGAAGGACATCTTGACAGATGATTTCCGCAAACTCCGACTGGATGCGAAAGAATTCTTGTCTGATGTCCATGTCCTGGATTGCCGACAAGCGTGCGGCCCAATCTTGGAGACCCTTTGGTAGCATAAGGTGATTATGGTCCCGTATGATCGCCCGCATGTGATGGAGGGCGTAGTAGGCATCCTTCTGACTGCTAGGCGGCTGCTTAACGCAGGGGAACGTCGTTACGTGGGTGAACACATGCTTGCCGTACCTACACATTTCCTTCCTGAAGGTGCCTCCAGATTTGGCGTAGCCGGGGAGAGCATCATCAAGAACTTTCTTGATATTTGTGTAGTCTTTCTTCGACTGACGGTCCGAGTCGAAATACGTGGCCGTGGAATATTTCGGGCTTAAGAGGATGAGTGTGCAACGTGTGTCACTGCACAAAACACGGAATGTTAGAAAAAAAAAGAACGATCGAAATCTAAGAAATCATATGTTACGGGGCGGTGAGGGGATGACTTACTCGGGAAAGTAAGGCACGAGGAAGGTATCCTTATCTTTGTTCGCCATAATGACGCCTTCGAGGTATGAACTCGCGATTTGCCGGTCCACAGCGCTGTCCAAGTGCTTGGCACGCATGTAGAAGGGGTCGACTATCACGATGTCCGGGGTCTTGTCTCTAATGATCTGCATCTCCATATTGAGCGAAAATAGCCGAATGAAGGTGTAGTGCAGCGGATGAAGGTTAAACATAGCGAAGATGTCATCAAACCGCAGGACGATCATACTCCCGATGGTGCCATCGACAAAGCCCTTGCCCTCTGGCACCTTGGCCACGAAAACCGGGTATAAGTCATCTTTCTCGGAGAGACGCCGCTTCTCCATAGAAAGAACACTGTCATGCAGACTCCGCATAGCACCGGTTGCAGCCTTGAGCAGATTAGCCGGTAGCATCGGCCTACCCGCCACATGCACCGCCCTCATGATATCCTTAGGTATTGGTGGCCCGTCCTGAGCACGGATCGTACTCGGTGCCGGCTGGCTCGCACCCTTGTTAGTTTTTCTTTTCCGTCCCTTCTTTGGCTTCTGCTGATGTAATGGGATCGAGGTCTGCTCAGAGACCACCTTCTTGAGTGTGGTGGGGCTGATAATATTTCCCACCTCGGCTGTTTGAGTCTCGGTGAAGGCGGCAGCTGGAGGCGTCTCCTGAGAACCGAACAGACGACGCCTGTTGCAATTGGGTTTCTCCGCGGTACCAGCTAGATCGCGATCGACTTTTGCAGGGTTGGGTTCTTGAGAAGGAGGCGCCAAGAATTCGTCACCGTACCCACCATGTTCGTTGAAGTAGTCATCGACGTTGACAAACGTACCGTCGTCGACGTCCGGATCCTGTGCCATATGCATGCCCGGATCAACTGACGGCGGTAGCGTTGCGGCGGTCTTGCCATGGCTTGGCGCCGGCAGGACTGGCGGTGTTGTCTGTGGGGTGGTGACCCCCGCCCCCAAACGAATCTGGCTCTTCGGCCAAAGCAATGGCCAGTTGAAGCAGGCGCCGAGGGTCATCACATCCTCTTCGTCGGCCCCATGGGGTCGATACGGAGGTAACAAGTCGTCGCAGCCCCGCAGCACCCGAACCAGTTGAACCCTATACACGGTGGGTGGCATCGGATTATGGTGGAACACGCGGTTGCCCGGTTCAACGATTTTGGCCTTGGCGACATCGATCAACTTGCCGTCCACGAAGTGCAGGAGAGTGCATGGAACTTCGTTGGCGGCGCCCTGCGAAAACATGTAGGGCGTCAGGGATGCCCAGTCAAAGGCAAGGAGATGAAGTCATCGGCCAAGGCTTAGTTACCGTGATGGCGTCGAGCTCGGCTAATGTCGAGGCACCGCCAACGGCGGGCGTGCAAGTGACGGAGGTGCAAGTGACCGAGGTGCCGGCCGGCGTATTCTTCCCACACCCGGGTGCATCAAGCTCCAATGCCGGCGCCGGCACCGGAGACACCAATGACGCCTCCGCCGGAGACACCACTGCCGGCGCGTTGTGCGAGTTGCTGCCCGCCAAGCTGGGAATCGGGGGCGGCCCCTGTTGGCCGCCCACAAACCACCCCCGCAGCCCCTCAACCAAGGTAGGCATAATGGCGGTGATCGTCGCTCCCAGTTGGTCTCGCACTTGGTCTCGCACTTGCTCTTCAACTATCTGAGGAATCTGCGCCACTTTTGCCTTGAGTTCTTTAACCTCCTGGCTTTCCAAGCTGGTCTTTCTCTCCTTTCGACTAGTCTTATAGTATTCCGACCATTTCGTGGACAAGCCTTCGCCGGCCACACGACCAGCTGACGTCGGCTTAGTTAACTTATCCTTCTGTTTCATTACATTCAACGCCCTATTTAAAGTGGTGTCCCAAGGGGCAGACGGGGAGCTCTGAGACCCCGTGCTACTGCTTTCAGTTTCCTGCGGAAGGAACGTGAACCATTTAGAAATTTGGCTTCATTAATTAAAATGCAACCATATGGAGCTAATTACGCGGGGGTGTATTCCTTACCAGAACAAGCTCAAGCGCCTTCACCTTCGGATCCGTGGTAAGCTCCTTTGTTACCGGGTCCTCCTTGTACCGGGCTCTGATATAGTTCCTGGTCTGCTTTTCATGGCGGTATTTATCGAAGAGGGGCGGTAGGCCTTGCTCGACACGCTCCGCGTCCTCCTTGTCCCATTTAGGTTCCGCCACTCTGTAACCGCCGGGACCGAGTTTGTGGACCCCTAAGTTCAATTCCCGCATTTCTTTCCCCCACTGACTTGATTCCACGGATGCGTTGCTCTCGCACTTGGTCTTGAACTCCAGGTAGTCAGCTTTGCTGATCGAAGGATTTTTCTCCTTGATCTTCTCATAACTATCACCTCTTTCAATCATTTTCTTCACCCGGGCTCTCCAAGAAGCCAGGGCCGTGCTCATCTTCGTGAGGGCGGCACTGTTCACTTTATTCCCTGAGAGGCGTGTGTTTGCGAAGTCACCGGGGAACTTGTATCGTTCGTGCAGCTTCGTGAAGAGGAGGATCCGCAAATTCCCTCGTTCACGATGCCTTAGGTTCTCGGTGTTGATCGTGACGGTGCTCCGGACAATGCACCCGAGTTGTCCCGCGTACCCACTGACTAATTCTTTGGGCGCCGTTGGATGCCCACTGGAGGACACTTCAGTAAATTCCTCCTTGACGGTGCCGAGCACGTTCGGGCGCCGGTCCTTCCGTTGCCTCTTCGGTTGGCTGCCATCATCAGTGGTGGCATCCCCGGCGGCACAATCAGTGGTGTCATCCCCGACTTCACTAGGGGTTGTGTAGTCGGGATCGGTGTCTTCCGCGGCGTCCTCATAGCGGTGAGGGTATTCCTCCATCTCCTGGGACAGCTCCCAGAATGGCTTGCCGCCCGAACCGCCGGCCTCATCGTTGTCGGCCATGTTCGCTCTAAATAGGAAAAAAGTTTGGTCAAAAAGTTGGTTATTGTCAAGGAACAAGATCTCATCATTTAGGGTTTGTGAGGAATTATCATGGTCTCATCACTTAGGGTTTGTCGACACCGAGGCATCCTAAAAGCTACGGTTTTATCATTTAGAGTGCCGTTGATAGAAGCTATTCAGAACTAGTCCTACTTAATTCTTGATCCTACTTAATTAAGTACTAAGATACCCCGGCCCATGCATTAGTCGCAAGTACCCCATATGTCCTATTTTTAGCAAAGTCATGCTAAAATTCACGGAAAATTTCAGCATGACCTTTGCTGAAAATAGGACATATGGAGTACCCGAACTTGCCGGAACGGAAGTTAATCGACATTCCGACAAACTCAAGGGCCTCTCGGGGTACCTGCAAAATCATCACGACACGATGGTCGGAGACAAAACCCAGCAAACTAGCACCACAATGTGCCTCTACTTTCATATGGATGAAAAGGCCACAGACCATATGGTCCTCTGCTTTCATATGGACAAAAAAGGCCTACATATAGGCACAACAGAGCAGCAAGCCCATCACTCTTTTGGTGAACAGAAACTATGTTTGAATCTGTATAATAACATAGCAGCAAGTCTATTGTCCAATACTGAAGCGGAATTCAGTTTGCCCTAGGACTTGGTGCTATTCTGAACAAGTGTACTTTCAGAACCATGATAATAATTTAAGTAAAGTAGTATAAGAACCTGTATAGGAACATGGCAGTAGCCATATAACTAGTGCTTATATACCTACAAGAGTGTAACAGGACCAACAGCATAACTGCATTTAAAGAAAATACAACAGTAGTATAAACCTACCAGTAGTATTGCAGTGTATATTTCCTTCTAATAGCTCACTGGTTTGACTAGAATTTTGATAAAACAGTAGCAATTCTTCTCGTAAAATATGACTATCAAGATGTGTATAGTTCACTAAGTTGACAATCAGTAGGAAATTCTACCAAGATAATACTTATTGTTAGGGTACTCTCCTTTCAGAGGTATGTACGTAGTAAATATTGGCTCTTTGCTGTTGAAATGAACAATCTAAAATACAGGTGAAAGCTTTCTTCTTCTGTAGCATGGAGCAGTTGTCCAGCCAGAGAAAGTAAAGGTATCTGTCCTTGCTACATGACACATACAATGCTTACGACCTGGCAACTGGTGCCATAATTTTGGCTGGAGAAGGAGTTGGACTTCGACTGACTAGCAGAACTTGTCTAGTCATACTCCGCCTAAGAAGCAACCAAAGTTACTAGGCGTTCTCAACCTAAGAATGTCCATGCCCTAATTTTCCTCGGTGTTCAAAATGTCATGTTAACCTTTAAGCAGTCCTGAGTCATGGTCCCATTTTTATTTTGTGCATCAATTGATAACCTTTAAGCAGTGGACGCAGTGCACAGAAGCAAGTTTTCGCTTGCAAGGATGCATTAGCATTTTCAGAGACCTTCTCTTCAGGAGAGAAAAAAAAATCAGTACTTAGACTAAAACAATTTCTAACTTCTTTCTTAAAGATATCCTTATAGAAAGAAGTAGTCATATCTAACATGCCTTTAAGTTCAGTGGCAGTGCCATTAGTCCCATCATGGGCATGGATCAACGTCTTCCTCCTTTAATTTGCTAAAGCTTGAAAATATTTGCTATTCTTATCCCTCTCTAGAATGTCTCTATCTCTAGACCTATGTCTAGCTTTAACTTCATCTTTGAGCCATATACTTTGAAGCTGTTGCAATATCTCTTTCATTCTGGAGATCTCAGAACCACATAATTGGATGTTCTCAAATTTAACATCTAGCAAATCTAACTCTTGAGAGAGTGAGATTTGGACCTTTCTAATTTCAGCATCTATGATTTTACTTTATCGTTTAGAAAATTTCTAAACCTTCTAACAGTCTCTTGCCGTATGTCAATAGGTTTGACCATCTTGACGGCTGCGTTCTAAAAACCATATGTCCATTAGAACACTAGAATTTTGACAGTAACCACTTAACACTTTATGTCTGACGAAACTGAACTTTAGGTTAAGACAAATTTTGAGACAGAGATGATTAGCTCGAACAAGTAATTAAATTGAACCCTAGAATGAAGTAGAAGCTAGATTAACACCCTAGGAACCCTAAGCTAGTACCCAATTGAACCAGAGCATCATCAAAAGGTATGAACCCTAGAACAGGAACCCTCGAATTCGACAGAGAGCTGGCAGCAGAGAGAAGTTAGATTAGAGAAAGAGAGAGGGAGAGGAAGGGAACTCACGAGGAGGGCGTCGGAGGAGGTCGTCGGAGGAGGGCGTTGGAGGAGGTCGTCGGAGGAGGGCGTCGGAGGAGGTCATCGGAGGAGGGCGTCCAGATGGGCGAGGAGGGCGTCGGAGGAGGTCGGGGGCCGCGGTCCAGGCCGGCAGCACGCGGGGAAGGAGAGAGGGCGAGGGCGGAGTGCGGCGGCGGTGGGGGCGGGCGGCGGGGAGGGGGATTTGGGTGCTCTCGTCCAAAGTGCGGGAGTGGGAGGAGAGGGAGGCGCGGGGAGAAGAGAAAGCAGGGGGAGGGCCAGCTAGCAATGGCGCACCAGGGGACATGCGCCATAACAGATCGATATCAATGGCGCACTTTTACGTCGTGCGCCATAAACAGCTCAATATCAAAGTCATAAGAATTGTGTGTGTGGTTATGGACAGAACCACACACATGGCCTAGTGGTTGGCACGTTGGTTATGGACAGAACCACCCAGGTTCGAATCCTGGCAACCCCACTTTTTGCATATTTTTTAAAATTTTATTTTAACCTTATGATAAACATCCAAACACTTTAAAATAAACACATGGCAATTTTAATACTCCCTCCATTCCTAAAAATAGGGCGTATAATTTTTTTACAATGCATCTCCTTTACTCAATCACAATATAGAATCATTTACAATGCTATGGCATGGTTGAAATCAAGTGAGATGAAATAACAGTCATCAAAGATTGACATGAAATAACAGTCGTCAAATTAAGATTGAGTTTGCATGTAAAGTAATATAATGTTTAAAAGATCTTTAATAATGGTTGAAATCAAGTGATACATGTAATAATTTAGTTGCATGTAATAATTGAGCTTGCCACTGACACACACACACGCGGCCGACATGTCGTGATTCAATCTTAGCTATCTTTTCACAATCTTCTTGCCCTTCTTCCTCGCGGTTGAATAATTTAGCCCCGGAACCCCTTGAATTGATCTTCTCTTGAACGGACATCCTTTAGGTAGGGTGGTCCTGCTTCTTCTTGTGGTGTATGGTACTTCATCGTCGTCGTCATCTTCCATCTTCGGGTCGCCGTACTTGTCAAAGTCTTGCTCATTGGCGACTCCATCCATTCCGATGATGTTCCTTTTGCCTCTCCTCACGACAACACGACTGGGCTTTGGCGGGTTGGTAATGAAGAAGCATTGGTCCACTTTGGAAGCCAGTACCCATGGCTCATTTTTCGCGGTGACGTTTGCGCCCGCGGTCTTGGATTTGGCTTCGGGTATAACCATGGTGGTGAAATACCGGTCTTCTTTTAGGACGCTCTTGGCCCATCTGACATGGAACATCGGGACCTTCTCTCCAGCGTAGCTCAGCTCCCAGATCTCCTCTATCCTTCCGTAGTATCTGTCCTTGTCGTTACCGGTGTAGGATTCCATCGTTACCCCGGAGTTCTGATAATCGCTCTTCATCATGTCCTTTTCCTCGGTGTAGAATGTGTAGCCGTTGATATCGTACGCCTCATAGGTCATCAGGTTGTGCTCGGCGCCCTGTGACAAGGCGAATATGAGTTTTTCTTCCGCGGAAGAATCCTCATGTAAAGGGTACGACAGAAGCTTCTCCTTGAACCAACGCGTGAAACATGAGTTGTGCTCTTTGATTATAGCTCCCTCCGTCCTCTGTTGGCCTCGGTCATTGTACGTCTTCTCAATAAAGATTTTGTGCTCTACCACCCAAGGATCGACCACGTCTATGTGTTGTAGCGCGACTAGGTTTGCTCTTTCAAAGTCGGCGAGTCGACCCATGAAATCGACATGCATTTCGCGGCGACCCTCGCGGTGACCCCATCCAGCGAGCCTGCCGAGGTGCCTGTTGACGGGCAGACCAACGGGGTTCTCGATGCCTAGATAATTCGTGCAGTACGAGATGCACTCTTCGGTCAGAAAGCCCCTGGCTATGCTTCCCTCTGGACGTGACATGTTGCGAACGTATCCTTTGATGACACCATTCATCCTTTCGAACGGCATCATGCTGTGCAGGAACGTCGGCCCGAGTTGGATGATATCCTCCACTATATGGACCAGCAGATGCACCATAACGTCGAAGAATGCGGGCGGGAAGTACATCTCAAGCTCGCATAGTATCACCACGATCTCTTCCTGTAGCCTTCTGAGTTGCCTCACGCCAACCGACTTCCGAGAGATGACGTCGAAAAAGTTGCATAGGCGAAATAGCGTGTCACGGACGTGCGCGTCCATGATCCCACGGATTGCAACTGGAAGTATCTGCGTCATCAGCACGTGACAGTCGTGAGACTTCATCCCGCTGAACTTCTGCTTCGCTGAGTCTAGGTATCTGCTTATCTTCCCCGCGTAACCGTAAGGAAGTTTTACTCTTACGAGGCAGGTGAAAAACTGCTCGATCTCCTTCTGACTTAGAGTGAAGCACGCGGGAGGGTAGTCATATTCGATCTTCTTGGCCTTTTTGCCTTTGCGATGACTTTCCGTGTCCTTCGCCTCATCATCATCATCATCATCATCATCATCATTAGGGCGCCAGAGCTCCTCCCTGATGCCCATTTTTTGCAAGTCTGCCCTTGCTTTCGGCCCATCTTTGGTCCTCTCTGGCATGTTGAGCAGGGTACCAAGCAGACTCTCGCACACGTTCTTCGTGATATGCATGACATCAAGGCTGTGAGGCACACGGAGGATCTTCCAGTACGGCAAGTCCCAGAAAACAGACCTCGTTTTCCATACCTTCAGCAGCGGCTCTGGCGCCTTTCGCTTCTTTCCCGGCGGTGGGCACTCTTTCCAATTTCTCAACAGCTCGTCTATTTCCTCGCCGCTCCTCGTACGTGGGGGTCTTCGGGGTTCGGTTTCACCATCGAACAGATCCTTGCGTTTTCTCCATGCGTCATCGTCGCGAAGCCACCTTCGATGTCCCATGAACACGGTTTTCGAAGACCCGGGATCTCTATCTAGCTGGCGATACGTTGTGTCATCCATGCACCGTACGCATCCAGAAAATCCATGGACTACCTGCCCCGCGAGATATCCGTAACCGAGATAGTCGTGCACCGTCGTGAGCAGTGCGGCTCTCATAGGGAAATATTCTTTCTCTGCGGCGTCCCACGTATTGGCTGGCGTTTTCCACAGCGTGTCTAGCTCCTCCTTCAGCAGCCCCAGATACAGATTGATGTCGTTCCCTGGTTGTTTCGGCCCTTCAATTAGCATACTCATGTGAATGTACTTCCTCTTCATGCACAACCAGGGGGGAAGGTTGTACATCCACACAAACACAGGCCAGGTGCTATGTGTGCTTCTCTGGCTGCCAAACGGATTGACTCCATCGGTGCTCACGCCGAGCGCGATGTTCCTTGGATCCTTCCCAAATTCTGGGTATTCAAAATTCAACGCTTGCCACTGGCTCGCATCCTTAGGGTGACTCAGCATCTTGTCTTTTTTATCTATCTCCGGATCATTTGCGTCATCTTCTCGCTTCTTCTCCTCCCTATCTGCGTGCCAACGCAGGAGCTTTGCTACCTTAGGATCCGTGAAATACCGCTGCAGACGAGGAGTGATCGGAAAGTACCACACCACTTTTCGAGGAGCTTTCTTCCTCTTCTTGTATCGAGTGACGCCGCACACCGGACATATGGTAGACTCCGCGTGCTCGCCCCGATAAATGATGCAATTGTTCATGCAGACATGGTATTTCACGTGCGGTAAATCCAGAGGACACACGATTTTCTTCGCCTCCTCCAAACTGGTCGGGCACTTGTTCCCCTTCGGAAGACGCTCGTGCCAGAATGACATGTTCTCGTCGAAGCATGCGTCCGTCATTTTGTGTTTTACCTTCATCTCCAGAGCCATGAGCGTTACTTTCAGGCGGGTATCCTCGGGCCTGCATCCTTCATACAATGGAGTAACCGCGTCTGTCTCCAGTTGATCCAGCTTGGCTTTCTCTCGGGCGGCAGCTCTTGCGTTACCCGTCTGCTTGCGAAGCAGCTCTTGAATATGAGGGTCATGCACCCAGCCCATCGATGGTCCATCGTCGTCTGCTCCGGCATCTTCATCTTCATGATCATGCCCTTCGTCTTGATCTTCCTCATCATCATGTCCAGCATCTTCTACATGATGACCGTGTCCTGCATCTACTTCGTGATCATGTCCTGGAGATTCTTCGTCTTCTCGCCCGCCCTCGCCGCTATTGTCTTGCTGCCCTTCCTTTTTTCTGCTTGCCCGGCCCCCATGGATGACTTCATAGTCATCTTCATCACCTTGCCACCGATAGCCATCCATGAAACCACGCAAGAGCAAGTGGTCCCGCACCTGCCCGGAATCCGGGTCCGCAATAAGGCTCTTCAGCTTGCATCTTCGACACGGACATCTTATCTCCGTCTCGTTATTTTGAAGCATCTCGGCCTTCGCGGAGCTCAAAAACCTATTTACGATGCCTTCGGTCATCGTGCGGACCATGGTCGCCTGCGGGGTAGAGCAAAATGATATTTTAGAACAAAAAAAAATTTGGCATGACTTTGCCTAAAAATAGGACCAAAAAGAATGCATATAGTGCCAAATTCTTGCCGAAACGGAAATGAATCAACATTCCGGCAAAATATTGGCAACTATCGCATTTCAAATACCGGTACCTGCAAACACAAACATATGCAACACCACAAACATACGTAGATCTCTAGGCCATAAAAAGTGTGTACGTTGTTGGAGACGGAGAGAAAAGTAGATCTAGAACATAAAGAAAGCTTTCCCCTTACTTACCTATCAAAAAAAGGAAATTTAACCACTTAATTTGGGTGAATCTATGGTGCAAATGAGGTGAGGAGGAGGAGCAAGACGACCAAATCTGTTTTGGTGGAGGGGGGAAAGTGAGTGTGTGGTAGGTGTGGCTGCCTAATTATAGCTACTGCTCCCAGGTTAATAGTGGCGCACCAGTGAAGGGGTGCGCCACTGCTAATTATAGGTAATATCACTGGGCATGGCTGGCTACTGTTCAAAAAAATAGTAGTGGCGCACCAGGGCAAGGTGCGCCACTACTATCAAAAATAGTAGTGGCGCACCGCGGTCTGGTGCGCCACTGGTAATCCTGGGCATGGCTGGCTACTGTTCAAAAAAATAGTAGTGGCGCACCAGGGCAAGGTGCGCCACTACTATCAAAAATAGTAGTGGCGCACCTTGTCCTGGTGCGCCACTGGTAAGCCTGGGCATGGCTGGTTACTGTTCAAAAAAATAGTAGTGGCGCACCCCACACCTGGTGCGCCACTAGTAATGTCACTATTAGTGGAGCACCTATTTGTGGTGCGCCACTGCTATATAGTAGTGGCGCACCACATCTCTGGTGCGCCACTAACAGTGATATTACCTATAGCCGTTTTTCTAGTAGTGTAATGCCCTGGCTCCTCCCTCCTCCCTGCAACACCTCCTCCTCCTCCCGTAGTTGCTTAGCGAAGCCCTGCCGGAGTTCTGCTGCATCCACCACCACACCGTCGTGCTGGATCTTCCTCAACCTCTCCTTCCCCCTTGCTGGATCAAGAAGGAGGAGACGTCTCCCGTCCCGTACGTGTGTTGAACGCGGAGGTGCCGTCCGTTCGGTTCTAGATCATCGGTGAATTGGATCACGGCAAGTACGACTACCTCATCCACGTTCACTCGAACGCTTCCGTTGCGATCTACAAAGTGGTATGTAGATGCTATCTAATCTGAATACTCGTTGCAAGATGAACTCATAGATGGATCTTGGTGAAACCGTAGGAAAAATTTTAATTTTCTGCAACGTTCCCCAACACCTAGCATATGCAGATATGGCCTCGGAACATGAGACCGAAAGGTCGAGCGTGAATCATATAGTAGATATGATCAACATGATGATGTTCACCATTGAGAACTAATCCATTTCACATGATGATCGGTTATGGTTTAGTTTGATTTGGATCACGTGACCACTTAGAAGATTAGAGGGATGTCTATCTAAGTGGGAGTTCTTAAGTAATATGATTAATTGAACTTAAATTTGTCATGAACTTAGTCCCTGATAGTATCTTGCTTGTTTATGTTGATTGTAGATAGATGGCTCGTGCTGTTGTTCCGTTGAATTTTAATGCGTTCCTTGAGAAAGCAAAGTTGAAAGATGATGGTAGCAATTACACGGACTGGGTCCGTAACTTGAGGATTATCCTCATTGCTGCACAGAAGAATTACGTCCTGGAAGCACCGCTAGGTGCCAGGCCTGCTGCTGGAGCAACACCAGATGTTATGAACGTCTGGCAGAGCAAAGCTGATGACTACTCGATAGTTCAATGTGCCATGCTTTACGGCTTAGAACCGGGACTTCAACGACGGTTTGAGAACCATGGAGCATATGAGATGTTCCAGGAGTTGAAGTTGATATTCAAACAGAATGCCCGGATTGAGAGATATGAGGTCTCCAATAAGTTATATAGCTGCAAGATGGAAGAGAATGGGTCTGTCAGTGAGCACATACTCAGAATGTCTGGGTACTACAATCACTTGAGTCAACTAGGAGTTAATCTTCCGGATGATTGTGTCATTGACAGGATTCTTCAATCACTGCCACCAAGCTACAAAGGCTTCGTGATGAACTATAATATGCAAGGGATAGATAAGACTATGCCCGAGCTCTTCGCAATGCTAAAGGCTGCGGAGGTAGAAATCAAGAAGGAGCATCAAGTGTTGATGGTCAATAAGACCACCAGTTTCAAAAAGAAGGGCAAAGAGAAGAAGAAGGGGAACTTCAAGAAGAACAGCAAACAAGTTGCTGCTCAAGAGAAGAAACCCAAGTCTGGACCTAAGCCTGAAACTGAGTGCTTCTACTGCAAGCAGACTGGTCACTGGAAGCGGAACTGCCCCAAGTATCTGGCGGACAAGAAAGATGGCAAGGTGAACAAAGGTATATGTGATATACATGTTATTGATGTGTACCTTACTAATGCTTGCAGTAGCACCTGGGTATTTGATACTGGTTCTGTTGCTAATATTTGCAACTCGAAACAGGGACTACGGATTAAGCGAACACTGGCAAAGGACGAGGTGACGATGCGCGTGGGAAACGGTTCCAAAGTCGATGTGATCGCGGTCGGCACGCTACCTCTACATCTACCTTCGGGATTAGTATTAGACCTAAATAATTGTTATTTGGTGCCAGCGTTGAGCATGAACATTATATCTGGATCTTGTTTAATGCAAGACGGTTATTCATTTAAATCAGAGAATAATGGTTGTTCTATTTATATGAATAAAATCTTTTATGGTCATGCACCTTTGAAGAGTGGTCTATTTTTGATGAATCTCGATAGTAGTGATACACATATTCATAATGTTGAAGTCAAAAGATGCAGCGTTGATAACGATAGTGCAACTTATTTGTGGCACTGCCGTTTAGGTCATATCGGTATAAAGCGCATGAAGAAACTCCCTACTGATGGACTTTTGGAGTCACTTGATTATGAATCACTTGGCACTTGCGAACCATGCCTCATGGGCAAGATGACTAAAACACCGTTCTCCGGTACTATGGAGAGAGCAACAGATTTGTTGGAAATCATACATACAGATGTATGTGGTCCAATGAATATTGAGGCTCGTGGCGGATATCGTTATTTTCTCACCTTCACAGATGATTTAAGCAGATATGGGTATATCTACTTAATGAAACACAAGTCTGAAACATTTGAAAAGTTCAAAGAATTTCAGAGTGAAGTTGAAAATCATCGTAACAAGAAAATAAAGTTTCTACGATCTGATCGTGGAGGAGAATATTTGAGTTACGAGTTTGGTCTACATTTGAAACAATGCGGAATAGTTTCGCAACTCACACCACCCGGAACACCACAGCGCAATGGTGTGTCCGAACGTCGTAATCGCACTTTACTAGATATGGTGCGATCTATGATGTATCTTACAGATTTACCACTATCGTTTTGGGGTTATGCTCTAGAGACCGCCACATTCACGTTAAATAGGACACCGTCAAAATCCGTTAAGACGACGCCTTATGAACTATGGTTTAGCAAGAAACCAAAGTTGTCGTTTCTTAAAGTTTGGGGCTGCGATGCTTATGTGAAAAAGCTTCAACCTGATAAGCTCGAACCCAAATCAGAGAAATGTGTCTTCATAGGATACCCAAAGGAAACAGTTGGGTACACCTTCTATCACAGATCCGAAGGCAAGACATTTGTTGCTAAAAATGGATCCTTTCTAGAGAAGGAGTTTCTCTCGAAAGAAGTGAGTGGGAGGAAAGTAGAACTTGATGAGGTAATTGTACCTGCTCCCTTACTGGAAAGTAGTACATCACATAAATCTGTTTCTGTAGCACCTATACCAATTAGTGAGGAAGTTAATGATGATGATCATGCAACTTCAGATCAAGTTACTACATAACCTCGTAGATCAACCAGAGTAAGATCCGCGCCAGAGTGGTACGGCAATCCTGTTCTGGAAATCATGCTACTAGATCATGGTGAACCTACGAACTATGAAGAAGCGATGGTGAGCCCAGATTCCGCAAAATGGCTTGAAGCCATGAAATCTGAGATGGGATCCATGTTTGAAAACAAAGTGTGGACTTTGGTTGACTTGCCCGAGGGTCGGCAAGCAATAGAGAACAAGTGGATCTTTAAAAAGAAGACTGACGCCGACGGTAATGTTACTGTTTACAAAGCTCGACTTGTCACAAAAGGGTTTCGGCAAGTTCAAGGGATTGACTACGATGAGACCTTCTCACCCGTAGCGATGCTTAAGTCTGTCCGAATCATGTTAGCAATTGCCGCATTTTATGATTATGAAATTTGGCAAATGGATGTAAAGACTGCATTCCTGAATGGGTTTCTGGAAGAAGAGTTGTATATGATGCAACCAGAAGGTTTTATCGATCCAAAGGGAGCTAACAAAGTATGCAAGCTCCAGCGATCCATTTATGGACTGGTGCAAGCATCTCGGAGTTGGAATAAACGTTTTGATAGTGTGATCAAAGCATTTGGGTTTGTACAGACTTTTGGAGAAGCCTGTATTTACAAGAAAGTGAGTGGGAGCTCTGTAGCATTTCTGATATTATATGTAGATGACATATTACTGATTGGAGATGATATAGAATTTCTGGATAGCATAAAAGGATATTTGAATAAGAGTTTTTCAATGAAAGACCTCGGTGAAGCTGCTTACATATTGGGCATTAAGATCTATAGAGATAGATCAATACGCTTAATTGGACTTTCACAAAGCACATACCTTGACAAGATTTTGAAAAAGTTCAAAATGGATCAAGCAAAGAAAGGGTTCTTGCCTGTATTGCAAGGTGTTAAGTTGAGTCAGACTCAATGCCCGATCACTGCAGAAGATAGAGAGAAGATGAAAGATGTTCCCTATGCTTCAGCCATAGGCTCTATCATGTATGCAATGCTGTGTACCAGACCTGATGTGTGCCTTGCTATAAGTTTAGCAGGGAGGTACCAAAGTAATCCAGGAGTGGATCACTGGATAGCGGTCAAGAATATCCTGAAGTACCTGAAAAGGACTAAGGAAATGTTTCTCGTGTATGGTGGTGACAAAGAGCTCATCGTAAAGGGTTACGTTGATGCAAGTTTTGACACTGATCCGGACGATTCGAAATCGCAAACCGGATACGTATTTACATTAAACGGTGGGGCAGTCAGTTGGTGCAGTTCTAAACAAAGCGTCGTGGCGGGATCTACATGTGAAGCGGAGTACATAGCTGCTTCAGAAGCAGCAAATGAAGGAGTCTGGATGAAGGAGTTCATATCCGATCTAGGTGTCATACCTAGTGCATCGGGACCAATGAAAATCTTTTGTGACAATACTGGAGCAATTGCCTTGGCAAAGGAATCCAGGTTTCACAAGAGAACAAAGCACATCAAGAGACGCTTCAATTCCATCCGGGACTTGGTCCAGGTGGGAGACATAGAAATTTGCAAGATACATACGGATCTGAATGTAGCAGACCCGTTGACTAAGCCTCTTCCACGGGCAAAACATGATCAGCACCAAGACTCCATGGGTGTTAGAATCATTACTGTGTAATCTAGATTATTGACTCTAGTGCAAGTGGGAGACTGAAGGAAATATGCCCTAGAGGCAATAATAAAGTTATTATTTATTTCCTTATTTCATTATAAATGTTTATTATTCATGCTAGAATTGTATTAACCGGAAACATAATACATGTGTGAATACATAGACAAACAGAGTGTCACTAGTACGCCTCTACTTGACTAGCTCGTTAATCGAAGATGGTTATGTTTCCTAACCATAGACAAAGAGTTGTTATTTGATTAACGAGGTCACATCATTAGTTGAATGATCTGATTGACATGACCCATTCCATTAGCTTAGCACCCGATCGTTTAGTATGTTGCTATTGCTTTCTTCATGACTTATACATGTTCCTTTGACTATGAGATTATGCAACTCCCGTTTGCCGGAGGAACACTTTGGGTGCTACCAAACGTCACAACGTAACTGGGTGATTATAAAGGAGTACTACAGGTGTCACCAAAGGTAGATGTTGGGTTGGCATATTTCGAGATTAGGATTTGTCACTCCAATCATCGGAGAGGTATCTCTGGGCCCTCTCGGTAATGCACATCACTTAAGCCTTGCAAGCATTGCAACTAATGAGTTAGTTGCGGGATGATGTATTACGGAACGAGTAAAGAGACTTGCCGGTAACGAGATTGAACTAGGTATTGGATACCGACGATCGAATCTCGGGCAAGTAACATACCGATGGACAAAGGGAACAACGTATGTTGTTATGCGGTCTGACCGATAAAGATCTTCGTAGAATATGTAGGAGCCAATATGGGCATCTAGGTCCCGCTATTGGTTATTGACCGGAGACGTGTCTCGGTCATGTCTACATTGTTCTCGAACCGTAGGGTCCGCACGCTTAAGGTTACGATGACAGTTATTATGAGTTTATGCATTTTGATGTACCGAAGGAGTTCGGAGTCCCGGATGTGATCTTGGACATGACGAGGAGTCTCGGAATGATCGAGACATAAAGATTGATATATTGGACGACTATATTCGGACATCCAAATAGTTCCGAATGGTTTCGGATAATAACGGAGTACCGAAGGGGTTACCGGAACCCCCCGGGGGTTTAATGGGCCACTATGGGCCTGAAGAGAGAAGGGAGAAAGGGGAAGGAAGAGGCCGCGCGCCCCTCCCCCTCCTAGTCCGAATAGGACAAGGGAAGGGGGGCGGCGCCCCCCCTTCCCTTTTCCCCCTCCTCCTCTTTCCCCCCTTCTCCTACTCCGAATAGGAAAAGAGGGAGTCCTACTCCTGGTGGGAGTAGGACTCCCCCCTGGCGCGCCCAACCCTGGCCGGCCGCCCCTCCTCCTTGCTCCTTTATATACGGGGGCAGGGGGGCACCCCATGAGACACAAGTTGATCTTCGTGATCGTTCCTTAGCCGTCTGCGGTGCCCCCCTCCACCATATTCCACCTCGGTCATATTGTAGCGGTGCTTAGGTGAAGCCCTGCGACAGTAGTACATCAAGATCGTCACCACGCCGTCGTGCTAACGGAACTCCTCCCGGACGCTTTGCTGCATCGGAGCCCGGGGATCGTCATCGAGCTGAACGTGTGCCAAGAACTCAGAGGTGCCGGAGTAACGGTGCTTGGATCGGTCAGATCGTGAAGACGTACGACTACATCAACCGCGTTGATATAACGCTTCCGCTTTCGGTCTACGAGGGTACGTAGACAACACTCTCCCCTCTCGTTGCTATGCATCACCATGATCTTGCGTGTGCGTAGGAAAATTTTGAAATTACTACGTTACCCAACAATATAATGTACGCAGATGAACCGGCAATGGATTTACGGTAACAGACACACCTCCGAGTACATTAAGGGCGTGCATGAGTTTCTCGATGCGACTGAGGCAAACAAGCAGAATGGTTTTATGTGTTGTCCATGCACTAAATGTGGGAATACGATGTCTTACTCTAACCGAAAAATCCTCCACACCCACCTGCTTTACAAGGGTTTCATGCCACACTATAATGTTTGGACGAGGCACGGAGAAATAGGGGTTATGATGGAAGACGACGAAGAAAAAGAGTACGATGACAACTACGTTCCCCCTGAATACCCTGATGCTGCAACGGGGGGAGCTGGTGAAGATCAAGAGGAACCAGACGATGTGCCCAATGATGCTGCAACGGGTGAAGCTGCTGAAGATGAAGAGGAACCAGACAATGTGCCCGATGATGATCATCTCCGCCGGGTAATTGTCGACGCAAGGACGCAATGCGAAAGTGAAAAGGAGAAGCTGAAGTTCGATCGCATGTTAGAGGATCACAAAAAAGGGTTGTACCCCAATTGCGAAGATGGCAACACAAAGCTCGGTACCGTACTGGAATTGCTGCAGTGGAAGGCAGAGAATGCTGTGCCTGACAAAGGATTTGAGAAACTACTGAAAATAATGAAGAAGAAGCTTCCAAAGGATAACGAATTGCCCGATAGTACATACGCAGCAAAGAAGGTCGTATGCCCTCTAGGATTGGAGGTGGAGAAGATACATGCATGCCCTAATGACTGCATCCTATACCGCAGTGCATACAAGGATCTGAACGCATGCCCGATTTGCGGTGCATTGCGGTATAAGATCAGACGAGATGACCCTGGTGATGTTCATGGCGAACCCCGCAGGAAGAGGGTTCCTGCGAAGGTGATGTGGTATGCTCCTATAATACCACGGTTGAAACGTCTGTTCAGAAACGGAGAGCATGCCAAGTCGATGCGATGGCACAGTGAGGACCGTAAGAAAGACGGGAAGTTGAGAGCACCCGCTGACGGGTCGCAGTGGAGAAAAATCGTGAGGAAGTACCAGGATGAGTTTGCAAAGGACCCAAGGAACGTATGGTTTGCTTTAAGCGCGGATGGCATTAATCCTTTCGGGGAGCAGAGCAGCAATCAAAGCACCTGGCCGGTCACTCTATGTATGTATAACCTTCCTCCTTGGATGTGCATGAAGCGGAAGTTCATTATGATGCCATTTCTCATCCAAGGCCCTAAGCAACCCGGCAACGACATTGATGTGTACCTAAGGCCATTAGTTGAAGAACTTTTACAGCTGTGGAATGGAAATGGTGTACGTACGTGGGATGAGCACAATAAAGAGGAATTTAACCTAAAGACGTTGCTGTTCGTGACCATCAACGATTGGCCCGCTCTCAGTAACCTTTCAGGACAGACAAACAAAGGATACCACGCATGCACACACTGTTTAGATGACACTGAAAGTATATACCTGGACAAATGCAGGAAGAATGTGTACCTGGGCCATCGTCGATTTCTTCCGACCAACCATCAATGTCGAAAGAAAGGCAAGCATTCTAAAGGCGAGGCAGATCACCGGAGGAAGCCCGCCATGCGTACCGGTGATCACGTACTTGCCATGGTCAATGATTTACACGTAATCTTTGGAAAGGGTCCCGGCGCACTAGCTGTTCCGAATGACGCTGAGGGACACGCACCCATGTGGAAGAAGAAATCTATATTTTGGGACCTACCCTACTGGAAAGACCTAGAGGTCCGCTCTTCAATCGACGTGATGCACGTGACGAAGAACCTTTGCGTGAACCTGCTAGGCTTCTTGGGCGTGTATGGAAAGACAAAAGAAACACCCGAGGCACGGGAGGACCTGCAACGTTTGCACGAAAAAGACGGCATGCCTCCGAAGCAGTATGAAGGTCCTGCCAGCTACGCTCTTACGAAAGAAGAGAAAGAAATCTTCTTTGAATGCCTGCTCAGTATGAAGGTCCCGACTGGCTTCTCGTCGAATATAAAGGGAATAATAAATATCCCAGAGAAAAAGTTCCAGAACCTAAAGTCTCATGACTGCCACGTGATTATGACGCAACTGCTTCCGGTTGCATTGAGGGGGCTTCTACCGGAAAACGTCCGATTAGCCATTGTGAAGCTATGTGCATTCCTCAATGCAATCTCTCAGAAGGTGATCGATCCAGAAATCGTACCAAGGCTAAGGAGTGATGTGGCGCAATGTCTTGTCAGTTTCGAGCTGGTGTTCCCACCATCCTTGTTCAATATCATGACGCATGTCCTAGTTCATCTAGTCGACGAGATTGTCATTCTGGGGCCCGTATTTTTACACAATATGTTCCCCTTTGAGAGGTTCATGGGAGTCCTAAAGAAATATGTCCGTAATCGCGCAAGGCCAGAAGGAAGCATCTCCATGGGCCATCAAACTGAGGATGTCATCGGGTTTTGTGTTGACTTCATTCCTGGCCTTAAAAAGATAGGTCTCCCTAAATCGCGGTATGAGGGGAGACTGACTGGAAAAGACACGCTAGGAGCGGACTCAATAATATGCAGGGACGAGCATTCTTGGTCTCAAGCACACTACACAGTTCTACAGAACTCTACCTTGGTGACCCCGTATGTCGATGAACACAAGAACAGTCTGCGCTCCAAACACCCGGAGCAGTGCGACGACTGGATTACATGTGAACACATCAGGACTTCCAGCAGTTGGTTGGAAGCACGTATCAGAGGTGACAACACTGTTTGTGATGAGTTGTACTTGTTGTCCAGGGGACCATCTTTGACTGTATTGATTTGGAAAGGATACGAGATAAATGGGAATACATTTTACACGATTGACCAAGATCAGAAGAGCACCAACCAAAACAGCGGTGTCCGCTTTGATGCAACAACCGATAAGGGAAAGGACACATATTATGGTTACATAGTGGGCATATGGGAACTTGACTACGGACAAGATTTTAAGTTCCCTTTGTTTAAGTGCAAATGGGTCAATCTGTCAGGAGGCGGGGTACATGTAGACCCACAGTACGGAATGACAACAGTCGATCTGAAAAATCTTGGGTACACTGATGAACCGTTCGTCCTAGCCAATGATGTGGCACAGGTTATCTATGTGAAGGACATGTCTACCAGATCGAGAAAAAGAAAAGATAAGGAAACGAATACATCATACGATGAGCCAGAGCGCCACATAGTTCTTTCAGGAAAAAGGGACATCCTGGGAGTGGAGGGCAAGACAGACATGTCTGAAGATTATGAAAGGTTTCTGAAATTCCTCCCTTCAATGTCAAGGCTGACCCAAGCATCAAGATAAACGATGAAGATTATCCATGGTTATGGCGCAATAAGCAAATGACACAAGCGAAGAAAAAGTGAAGACTTTCTCCCGCAACTATTATGATGATACCATGCCAAATTTGTAACAGACGAGTATGTTATGCCAAGTATTTTAGAGTTCATTTGAAAACAGATGAGTAGGTGCATCTATGTTAAATTATTTTATTAAAGTTAATCACAAACTTGTGATTCACACAAATTTCAAAGAATTCAAATTTTAACTATTCAAATTTGAAAACTAATGGCACTAATAGAAAGTTCATAATTTTGCTGACCTAAAAGCAAAAAGAATTAGAAAATATAGCAAAAACAAAATAAAGCAACAAAGAAAACTAAAAAACTAAAAAAGTGTTTTCAAATTTGAAAACTAATGGCACTAACAGAAAGTTTATAATTTTTCTAAAATTATAAAGGAAGAAAAAAACAAAAAAATGCCACCTACTGGGCCCCCACGGCCTGAATACGACTAGAAACCCTACCATGGGCCAGGATTCAGGCCCGAGGGAGGCCCAGTAGGCCCTCAGGCACAGATTGCAGTGTTAGGCCCGAAAGCCTGCTTTAGAGAGGAGCTCGAGAGGGATGGCGCACCACACCTTATAAACAGGTCCGCCTCCCTCTCAACTAGCGAGGTGTGACTAAATATTTGGGTTCGGGGCAACACAGGCCTTTGGTCCCGGTTGGAGGGACGAACCGGGACCAAAGGGGGCATTGGTCCCGGTTCGTAGCACCAACCGGGACCAATGCCCCCCCTTTAGTCCCGGTTGGTGCCATCACCCGGGACCAAAGGCCGCCGCTTCCCGCCCTTTGGGCTGCTGAAAAAGGCCTTTGGTCCCGGTTGGTGGCACCAGCCGGGACTAAAGATGTGCATTGGTCCCGGTTGGTTTCACGAACCAGGACTAAAGGCTTTGCTATATAAGCAGCACTTAGCAGTTTCTCCAAAATCCATCCCTTTCTTCTCCGCCCGACGCTCGCTGCTCTGCCTCGTCGTCGTCGCTGCCGAGCCGTCAGGCTGCTCCACCTCGTCGTCGCCGCCGCCTCCGACGCTGTCAGGCTGGTCCACCTCACCGTCGTCGCCGCCTCTGACGCCGTCAGGCTGCTCAACTTTGCCGTCGCCGCCGCCCTCGACGCCATCTGCCCCGACGCCGGCGCCGCTCCCCCCGCCCCGACGCCACCCGCCGTGCTCCGCCACCCCTCTGTGAGCACCTGCCTCGCGCCCCTGCCTTGCATCTCGCTCCCGCGCCCCTGCCCTGCCCTGCCCCGCCGGCGCCACCGCTGCCGCCATGCCCCTCTGCCCCGCCGGCGCCACCACTTTTTTTATTAGTTTAATTTTTTTTCATATATATATATATATATATATATAATGTATGTGTATGTATGTGGCTATATGTTTTTGTTCATATGTTGCAATACGTTTTTTTATTTTTATTAGTTTATTTTTTTGTTCATATGTGGTGTATATGTGTATGTGACTATAATGTGTACGTGTATGTGATGTATGTGGCTAGAATTTGCTAAATATATATGTTTAAAATGTTTTTTTTGTTCATAGAAAGTTTTTTGTTCATATATAGAAAGTTACAAATTAAAAAAGTTTTATATATGCAAAAGTTACAATTTTAGAAAAAGAAGGATAAGAAAGAAGAAAATAAGAAGAGGAAAGAAAGAAGAAGAGGAGAGGAAAAGAAGAGGAGAAATAAATAAGAAGAAGAAAAAAGAAGAAAAAGAAGAGGAGAAGAAGAAAGAAATAGTGGAGAGGAAGAGAAAGTAGAATATTCTATTTTCTCTTCTTCTCCACTATTCCTTTCTTCTTCTCCTCTTTTTTTCTTATTTTTTTCCTTCGATCTTCTCCGCTAGCTATTCCTTTCTTCTTCTCCTCTTTTTTCTCTTCTTCTTCTTCTTCTTAATTTTTATCGGGAACGAGGGTGTCGAGGATCGCCGAGGGGTCGAGGGTCGGGAACTAGGGTAGAGGGTCGAGGGTCATTAAGGGGTCAAGGGTCGAGGGTTTCAGGGTCGAGGGTTCGAGGGTTCTAGGGTCGAGGGTTCCAGCAGGGTCGTCCAGGGGTCGAGGGTTCCAGGGTCATCGAGGGTTCCAGGGGTCGAGGATCGCCGAGGGTTCTACGTTTGCCACTAATGTATCCATTTGTCATGTTTGAATAATAATTGCCATGTTGTAAATATTTGTAGAAACTATGGACACTATCGCCTGAGACGAAGCAAGAGAAGCGTTGTTGAGGGACATGATCGCAGATGGAAGTGATGCCGTCTCGTTGTATCTCAACGACACCGATGGTACTCTGGAAGGAGAGGGTGAAGAAGCTGACTCTGATGACCTAATGCCGGTGCAAGAAGAAGAACGTGAGGACGGGTCCGGTGACCGAAACGAGTCCGGCGACCGAGCCGAGTCCGGCTAGGTATATATAGTTAAGCCTGTGCTGACTAGCTAATTGATGCATTCATTGTTTTGGTATGTACACATATTAATTAAGTCTTTGTTCTTTTTTCTAGCCCTCCGGATCGAGCACAACTGAGGTAAAGAGACGAGGCCCGAAGAGAAAGTTGAGCTCGGATGAAAGGTTTGAGATCATAGCAATCGCGCCCGACGGCCAACCTATTGAACCCATCTGAACAAAGAAGGCATTTGTTGCTCAGTGCGGGGTTCTGGTTAGGGACAAGATCCCGATCAGCATCCAGCAATGGTATAAGCCTAAGAACGAAGACCCTGAGGTGTCTTATGTTAATGATCTGCAGAAAAATGATCTTTGGACTGAGCTGAAGTCAAATTTCACCCTACCGCCAGAGGATGATCCGGAGAAGCCGGTTCAAGAGCAATTAATCAAGTCTTTTGCTCTTAAGAGGATGGAAGACCTATTCAGGAGGTGGAAGAAAGACCTGAATAGGTTTGTCGAGAAAAGAGAGACACCAGAATTCAAGGGCATATATGAGAAAATCAGAGATGACAGGCCTGCATTTGTGGCCCACAAGACATCAGAAAAGAGTAAGAAGATGTCGGAGACAAACAAGAAAAATGCTGCGAAGAAGAAGCTTCACCATCGCACGGGGTCAGGTGGCTACCTGGTAGCCCGGCCTAAGTGGGCCAAGACTGAGAATGATCTGGTTGAAAAAGGGATCGAACCAGAGACAATGAGCTGGCCAGACCGTTGCCGGACTTGATTCTTCGGGGCTGGCGGAATCTTGGACCCTGTAACAGGGAAGTGCATTTGGATGGACGAGCAACTTGACATTCCCTTGAAGAAGTTTCGGTACTATATCAAAGCAGCGCAGGAAGGGACGTTCCTTCCAGACAGAGAGAACGACGAGCTCACAAAGGCCCTCGGGAATCCTGAGCACCCTGGACGGACACGAGGCACGCCAGGCTCCATTCCGTGGAAGGCTGGGTTTCCGGACGCAGGCGGTTACAAAAGCCAGGAGAGGAGGAAGAAAGTGCAGCAGTCCGAACTGCAGGCGCTTAAAGAAAGGGTACTCGGGATAGAGGAACGAGAAGCAGACCGGGAGAAACGAACTGCCGAAGCTTCCCCTGAAGCTACCCCGCCATCTCAGCGGAGAAGCAGCGTGGCTTCCACCGAGCTGCTTCAGCCAGCTATCCCGTGGATGCTATCACGGAGGCTCAAAATTGCCACCTTATGACGCAGTGGATGAATATTAAGGTCAAGGCGGCTGTTGGCTCTGTTTATCCTAATGAACCCGGCGCAACTTTTCACCGCCGGCCGATTCCAGAAGGATATGTTAAGGTGATGGTGGATGAAATAACGGATGGATTTGAGGACCTCCCGCTTCACCATCCTACCGGAGAAGGGGAGACTCGGCTGGGTTCTGCTCTGAAGACTCCATGCCTATGGCGGAAGGAGTTCATCAACCTTCCAAACTGGACGCCTCCGCCTCCTCCTCCTCCTCCGGCGAGCCAGGGGACTCCGCCTCCTCCACCGCCTCCTCCTCCGGCGAGTGACGATCAGGGCCCTCGGCCGGCTTCTTCTCCGGCGCGTGGCGGCACTCCGCCTCCTTCTCCGCCTGCGCTGGCGCGCCCGAGCAGCCAGCCTACTCCTTCTCCGCCTCGTCAGCAAGGGCGGAAGAGACCCGCCGCCGCTCCGGCAGCTGCTCCGGCGCGTCATAGTCCTTCTCCTCCGCCTCGCAAAAAGCAAGCAGTAAAGAAGACTGCCGCTCCGTCTGCTCTGCCGGCGTCTAGCAGTACAGCCAGAGGCGGGAGAAAATACAAATTCGGTCCTTCTCTGAAATCTCCAGAGAAGTTACCATACGAGATGAGCCCGGAGGAGAACGCTAGGATCGCGCGAACCGAGAAGGATGACTGGTTTCAAGGGTTGAAAGCACAGAGACATCCACCTCCGAAGGAGAAGGTAGATTCGGTGAAAGTGAAGCGCACTCTGGCTGCCCTGGCAAAACCACCCAAGTCTCCGCCGAAAGGCAACTATGAGCGCATTATTGCAAAGACATGGGTCGAAGCGTCGCGGTCGGGAAGTACAGTCAGTGATCAAAGGCTGAAAGAACGACGAGTAGCTGGGAAACAAATTGCCTAGCTCGGTGAACAAGCAAAGCAATCGTGCCCCCCGCTCAAGGTGCCTAGCGTCGATCCGAGGATGGCGCCCGGTTATACCAATCTTGACGATTACCTGCCCGACGATGTAGATTATGATTTCCTGGACGTGCAGATACACAGATATGAGTACGGGAAGCCTCTCGTCAAAGATGAAAGATCTCTAACAACGATGATGCGAAGATTGCATGATTGGTACATGAAAACCTGGAGAGAGTCTGGGGAGGAATACTTTGTATGTGAGAGTTAAACCGGAGCATGACCTCGTTGGAATTGGACTGTTGCATGTTCCATTTGAGGAGTTCTATCAGTTTTTCAATCAATTGGCCCTCGATAAAGCAACGGTCACCTGCTACTGTCTGTAAGTACTACTACTTCTGTCATTAAGTCTCTCTATATAGCTCAGCTCTTTCATTGCATGTATTTATAATTATCCTCACTATATTATGCAGATTGAAGATCGCCGAATTGAAGAAAAGACAAATCGGTGATATTGGGTTCGTTAACACATATCTCATAGATGCAACTGAGGTTGAAAAAAGGCCCGAAGATACCGAGGTCAACTTGCTACGATCATTCAAAAGAAATGAACACAAAGATATAATACTCTTTCCTTACAACTTCAAGTGAGTGTTACTGTCTTGTGCATATTCGGTTTCCCTTATATATTAGTCCAGGTTATAGTAATGTAATTGATGAGTTATGCATGCGTGCGCAGTTTCCACTATATTCTCCTGGAGATTAGGCTTGAGAAGGGAGTAGTAACTGTCTTGGACTCGAGACGAAAAGATCCCCAGGAGTATGCGGACATGACTGAAATCCTCAAAAAGTAAGTTAAATCGATCATTATCCACCATATCAGCAAATTTGTTCATTTCCTGATATCAAGTAGTTGTTTTCTTTTGTCTGGCAGGGTTTGGAGAAAATTCAGCACAAAATCCCTGGGACTGCCGAAGGAGTTGGAATTTATATACCCAAAAGTAAGTACTATAGTACCATGTTCCGCGTGTCTCCTAGCTATTGATTCAAGCGCTAGTTTCATCAATACCATTTGGCATTCTTGCTTATCTATTTGATTGACCTCTATTTCTTGTAAAGTGGTTGTGGCAGGAACAAGGGAATGATTTCTGTGGATACTACGTCTGCGAGTCCATCCGCCACACGACCTGTGAGCGGGGCGGGTACTCTGAGAAACAATATGAAGAGCGTAAGAAATAATATTCACAATTTTTGTTTATTACCATCATTTGTGTTGAGTTTCATTCATTCATATATATATATATATATATATATATATATATATATATATATATATATATATATATATATATATATATATATATATATATATATATATATGTATTGACCCCCTTCTTCAAATTAGATGTTTCGGCAGCGGAATGAACTCCTAGGACCAGATTGCATGCGAGCAATTCAAGAGGAATTGGCGGCATTCTTTCTTGACCACGTGATCGCTGAAGACGGAGAATACTATGTGGACCATGCGTCCATAATTTAAGAGATTATATTTGTAAAAGATAATTATTGTATATATGTAGCCGGTAGTGTCGGACGATAGATATACGAGAACTTGTTGTTCGACCAATCTCTCGGAGAAGGAGATGTGGTCGATATCACTTCTCTCTGTATGCATATATGTTCATGACGATCTTCTGTTTCCTTCGTTTGCTTACTAGCTAGTTAGCGTGTCTAGTCCTCTCTATACGTATGTATAGTACGTAGCGTCGACCAAGCACGGACATAAGAGAGGACACTTCTCCCTATTAATTAGCTATCTAACACAATATATGAAATACCTAAATTAACCCCCCAAAACCCCCAAACCCCCCCCCCCCTTCAAAAAAAAACCAAAAACCCCAGCCACAGAAATGCTGACGCGTGGAGGTCTACTGGTCCCGGTTGGTGCCACCAACCGGGAACAAAGGCCCTCCTGCCTGGGCTCGGCGCACAGGCCACGTGGAGGCCCATCTGTCCCGGTTCTGGTTTGAACCGGGACTAATGGGTGAGGGTATTAGTAACGACCCTTTAGTCCCGGTTCGGGAACCGGGACTAAAGGCCCTGACGAACCGGGACAAAAGGCCGGTTTTCTACTAGTGAGATAGGACAACTTATGAAGTGGAGTAAAAATCCATTGAAAGATGCAAGCCACCATCTCTTTCCTCTTTAATTACCCAAGCCTTTGAGGGCTAAGTTTATGTAGAAATTAAGGAGATTATGTGTAGAATGTTATTAGTCTTGATTACCGTGTGATGAGAGAGAAATATTTTTTTCTACTTTAAAGTGTATTGGGAAGATAGAAATACACTATTTTACAAACAAATTTTAAAGTCAACTGTACACTCTTCAGCGGACGGAGGGATTATAATTTTAATTTAACTAGTAGTCAGGCTAATTTATAATTCGATCCCGTGGCAAAAACCATAACGCTGGAGTACAGCTTCGACGCCGTGTGATCGTGAATTATCCCCTCCATTCCCTACCATACATGTTAGTATTCTGGATATCCAAATTTATTTCTAACATGGAAAATTCCTTGACTGTTAGACTAATTTCACACCGTATTCCAGCGATCTAGTAATGCAGTATGATTCGTGTGGACATATCCAAGATGGTGTTTCTCATTCCACTGGTCTTCAACTACCAGCAAATTGAGGATAGCCATGCAATTGCTGCACTAGACAAAGTCGACGGAAGCACATAACGGTGACATAATTGAGTTGTGCAGCGCAAGAACCTGTCGTGGTTGAATAATTTTTTCCAATGCCCCTCACCCCTAAGTCATGGTCATGCCAAAATAGCTATTGGAGCAGTATTTGGTTTCTCAATTGAAGATATGAAGCTTGGACGAACAGATTAAGAAATAATCTGCATATTTGTTTGCTCGGCAATATGGGTCATGTCATCCTTCACATCTCTAGCGTGTAAAGAGGGCAACCAGATATATATGATGGTAGACTAGTAGGCACGGAACGCGGAGAAGGAGCACTCGGCGACGCAGCACACCGAAATCGTGGGACCGGCCCATAGGGATGCACCGTATGTCTGTTTTAACGCGTGCACATTTACCAGGAAGCGTGTAGAGTGTATCCGGATGCGTCAGACAAGAAAATCACTGGCTGTACCAAGAAACGGAGAGCCTAGGTAAATGTGTCCGTCTCATAAAATACTTAATGTACCAGGGAAACCGCTAGCCAGTCATAATTTGGCACTCAACATGTTAATCGATCATCGAATCATTTCCTATGTGGAAAAAAGTATGTTGGGCAGTTAAAAGGAAAACCGACTGCGCATCAATTTAAGAATAATAATCCATTTTTGGATTAGTCAACTGATGAGCACAAATCGCTCTAAGATTAACCCTAAGAACATGAGTCGCCCGAAAAAAAACCTAAGAATTACATAGCATAGCAATAGTAATCCTGTGGCTAACACGTAGCAAACTCAGTTGGGCTGCTTTGGACATAAAAATTACTCCCTCCGTTCCACAATACATGACTTCTTTTTGTTAAAATGTAGATGTATCTAGACATGTTTTAGTATATAGGTACATCTATTTTTGAACAAATGGAAGTCAAGTATTTTGGAACGGAGGGAGTACATGGTAGTGGTAAACTTCCCGGGACCGGCGGATGAGGGGAATGATGCAGTAGCGTGGGAAGCTCGGCATTAGCTTATCAGTTTCAGGCGACCTTAGAGCAGACGTACAGTACAGTATAGAAGTGGGTTGAGGAGTGAGGACTGAAGGCCTATGATGATCCTATGAAATTTTCTCTGTTCACGATCTGGGATGGTGAACTCCCTGGGCCACTTTGCACAGATCATGTTGATGTAGTTGTCCTTCCTCCCATTTCCAAAGATTGCACTTGCCTGGCTGAAAATGAGAACAGAAAAAGGCAAAGTTGAGATGAAACAGAGCTTCTTGCGGGTGTGCGGTAGACGTACCCATTCATGCTGGCTCTTGTGCAAGTGCTTCCCTGGGTTGATAAGGGAGGGTACGAGATACCCACCACTGAACCATGCTGTTGCCGCGGTAGGGCCGAAGGGGTAAACCATTAGAGGAAGCTAGCAGAGGTTGTTCCTTGAGGTTGACCGGCGATGCGCTTGAACTGGACAGGGTGGTCAGGACCATCTAGATGAACATGATGTAGACATTTTGGGTGAATTAGACATACCCACTGGTGCTCGCACTTGTACAAGTGCTTGCCTGGATTGGCACATGTGCGAGAGACCCACCATTGAACTATTCCATTGCTGCAGAACGGACCATGAACGGAAGCGGGGTTCTTCATCTAGGCCAACCGGGCGGAGCGCTGGAGCTTGACATGGAGGTGAGAACCATCTTTAGAAAACAGGAAGAGGAGGGCCTCTGTAGTTGTGTGTGCGAGATTAAGCTGAAATAGCGTAAGGAGGGGGCCTGCTGGAGTTGTGTGTGCCAAAATGAAGAAAATATATGGTTGTAAGGAGGAAGAAGACCGTCGGGAAGAAGAGAGGAGAGGACCGTTGGGAGGACGAGGAGCGGCTGTGGCAGTTAAGTGAGTTGGGTGGTTGGCAGGTGTTAGTTGAGGCCGTCGAACAGAACAAGCAGAAACTGTGGGAACAGAAACACGTGGACTTTTTTATTTTTATTTTGCGGGAACAGAAACACGTGGACTTTAGTATAAATACGAGCCAAAAGCAAATGAGAATACGCGAGGATAAAGTTAGCAACAGGGTGTGACTAATATAGTGGTTGCAGATCCCGAGATGAGTGGGTGGGCAGGATTCCGGTGGGCAGCGTCCCCGATAAAATTGTATAGGAGCACACGGCGCCGACGCTCATCGGAATCCTGATCATGCATGCGTCTTGGGATCCGCACACACAAAAATAGCCTGAATGTATTCACTACTTTTTCAGATCGTACGAGCTTTCCACTATTTCATATATCAAAAGTGAGGTCCACGCGCTTCTGTCCCCGAAGAGCAAAATATGTACCACGGAGATCGAACTCAACTACCAACGCCCAACCACCTATTTCATGTTAATGCATGCACCGGCCTCTTCTACCTATTTCATGTTACCAAAGACAGGAAGTTCCACCGCATCATCATCGCTCTGCTGGCACTAAATCTCCTTGTTATACTGCTCGTCCGCACCGAGGTCACTTTAAATCGTCGTCTTCAAGGAAACTGCACTTGTGAGACCTAGTCAGCACATCCAGGCCATGTTACCACATCAGTAGTCCAAAATATGACCTTTCCATGCACATGGCCGTTTTTTCATATGATCCTTGGATGCACATGGCCGTACGAATCCTAACACGTATACTGGACATTTTTACTGCAGGCACGTCAACTTCCAACCCTCTCTCATAAACTGTTCTACCTCAACAAATCTTTACCACCCACAGAATAAATTCCACAAACCAAGAGACTTGCACCAAGTCTTTTGTTCACGAAATTGCAGATATATTAAATGAGTTCACAACCATTTATTATCACCTTACACAACCACACCTCACACGCTTTCCATCCGTCATTATAAGCACATGTATGAACTATTTGTTTGTACGCGTTGGATTTGTATTCACATAAACAAAACATTTCATAAAATGCGGCGCTGATCTTGAGCTAGTAGGTGAGCGGTGGTGATACCAGAGTGTTGTGTCGCCGAGTGCTCATAGTCCACTTCCTTCATATATACATCTATATATACATTTAATAAAAATCTGATTTTGACACCTTTTAAATATGAATCTCATTTGTTTTCTAAATCTGTTCCTATAATCTTTTACTAAAGTATATGACTAGATGTGGTCTACAAAACAAGTGCTAACAAGATAAATATTGCAATTTAAACTGCCATCCCATTCGTGAGCGAAACCTGCTGAAAATTTAAAGACACAATTAATATACTGAAATAGCAATTACTTAATAAACTTGGATAAACACCAGTAATTTCTTGTGTATTCTTTTATTTTGGTGTTCCGAGAATAATACACCTTTTGCTACCAAAGTGAACTACATTTTTTTCCAAAGGCTTATGTGATCATACAGAGATGTAAAACTATATATAAAGAAAGTTGTCTTACACATCACCCTCTCTATTCTTCACGTTTTATTCTTGAGGAGTGAAACTTGTGCATCAGAAGTCCAGTGAATACAGTCAACTGGGCTGGAAATGGAAATTTCAGAAAGTCCAGAGAAACAACGTTAACATGTGCACTATATCATGAAAATGACAATAATACATTCAGTAAAATAATTCTGAAATCACGGCCTGCAAGTACTTCGATACAACGATTGGGATAATTCCTCTTCTTGATAAGGGGTGGATTTTATTGACGCGTTTGGGATAATTGGCAGGCCTTATAAACTCCTAAAGATCAAAACAATAAATAAACTATGCTCCCTAATTTTTTAGGGCATCACAATCAATTGAGATTTTCAATTTGAAATTGGGTCATCCGATTTTGACCGAGTAAACAATTTCTCAACGAGCATTCCCATTCATTCTTTTAATTCACTATGCTCCTATAAATACACTATGTTCTCTAATACTATACTCCCTAATTTTATGGCGTCACAATCAATTCATTCTTCTTTCTCATTCATTCTTTTAATTCACTATACTCTTACAAATACATTGCCATTGTCCATCCGCAAGCTGCCTCATTCCCCACTTCAGCTCCTGCTTGATCGGATGGAAGCGCAACTTCCAACATGGAAGGTTGGCCTCCTTCCTATGGACGCTCGCCTCCTTCTGGTGCGGCACACTCTCAGTGCGACTCCGGTGCACACTCTGTTGGCTGTATCAACAGATGCCAAAACCCTCAAGAAAGCCAACCACATTCGGCGTGGTTTCCTATGGTGTGGTAACAAGAACGCTAATAGAGGGCAATGTCGTGTGAACTGGCAGCGAGTTTGCCGCCCTAGAGCTAGGAGGGCTAGGAATCCACGATCTGCATCGGATGGGCGTTGCTCTCTGCACGCGTTGGCTTTGGCTTCAGAAATCCGACACTTCACGCATTTGGCGTCACCTCCCCTTCAACCACGCCAACGACGTATGTGCCATCTTCTGCGATTGCACGGCATGCATGTGGGAGACGACTAGTCATGCCTGTTTTGGGTAGATCAGTGGTTTCTAGGGCGCTTGCCCGTGGAGGTCGCACCGACGGTGCTTGCCATGGTACCCAAAGCACGCCGAAGTGACGCACGGTTGCCGAGAGCCCACATGGACGCTCTTGGGTGCACGAAATCCATTGATCACTTGGTGTGCAGGCCACAATCCAATACATCAAGGTTCGGATGAGCCTACAACACTTCCATCTCTCGGTTGAGCCGTACCAAGTTTCTTGGAGAATGACCTCCAACGGATCCTACTTCACTGCCTCATGCTACTCAGTGATGCTTCTCGGCTCCAACATGACATACCAGTGGAAACTTAATTGGAAGACATGGGCACCATTGAGAACCAAGATCTTTGTATGGCTTGCTCTCAATGGCATACCGATGTTGGACCGCCGATGGGTTACTCCGGCGTGGGCTTCCGCATGCGCCACACCCTGTGTTCTGCGACCAAGAGCCTGAGACTATGCACCATCCGCTAGTGTGCTGCCCCTTCTCACGACAGATTTGGCATGAGGTCCTCTCTTTGTGCCGGACAATGACACCACCCCGTATAGTCTGTGACAACTTCATCGAATGGTGGGCGACTTCCCATGATGCAGCGTAGATCGGCTAGCGGCAAGGAATTTCCTCCATGATCATCCTCATGGCTTGGCTGATATGGAAGGCCCGAGATGATTGTGTCTTGATGCCGAGCAGCTGGCGATCACGTGTGCATTCAACAACAATCGATAGGAGGCACCCGGGCTAGACACTATGTTGCCCCTTCTCACGACAGATTTTTTTTCCAATTTTTTAAAAATATCCTGTATAACATCCGGTGCACCGGTAGTACCACAAGTGCAGGTGCACGGATACATTCCCGATCTTCCAGGTATCATTGTTTGCCGCCCTTTGTTGTGCAACCCACGCCATCATGTCGCCATGTATTTGCGCTCATGGCTTGTTTGTGAGCCATGTTGTAACACTCTTTCTCCTCTATCAATGCAATGGTACACAATTCTTCTGCTTATTCGAGAAAAACAATCAATTGAGGTCTTCAGTTTGTATTTGTCTCATCCGATTTTGACCGGATCAATAATTTCTCAAGGAGCTCTGTCATTTAATTCTTTTAATTCACCGTGCTCCTTAATTTTGAAGCTTTTTCATTCGACGGAGGTATTCAGGATTTGGTTCATGATATTGACCGCATTAATGATTTTTCAAATCAGTCGGCAACAACCGGCCTATAAAAACATATCAACCCAGTGCACACTCTTGCCACCTAGAAAACAAAAGAAGCGATAACATGTGATATTGTAGCACAAATATAGTACATGCAAACACTGATGCAGAAAATTTCTCACATAAGTATGGGTTGATTAGCAGATAGCACAGAATCACTGTGCGAAAGGCCCACCAAAACACTGCTGTATAAATAAAAATAAAACACACTCGGTCTTCTCCCACACTTGCCAAACCAAATAGTCCCTCAGTTCCAAAATATAAGGTGTATTTGTTTTTTGAATGATCAAATTTCTTTAACTTTGACCAAGTTTAGAGCCGGAAATGTCAACATCCACAATACTAAATAAATAAAATTTGAAAATTTGTTTCATGATGAATCTAATGATACCAATTTGATAGTATGGATATTGAATTTTTTCCTACAAATGTGGTCAAACTTAAAGAGTCTCGACTTTTCAAAAACCTGATCCACCTTATAATTTTGCATAACAGAGAGAGTGAAAAAATTATGAAAATTACAACAACACCAACGACGTTGCAAAGCGCGCCCAACCCTTCTGATAAAATATCATGGTGTGCTTTGAATTCTCACCAACTAGACTACTCTAGCTCTCCCAAAGTCATCCTCAATTTCAAAGACATTGGGGCATATGTTGGTACAAATTTTGCATCCTGAAACAACTTGAACAAGGTAAGATGCATAGTCTCCCTTACGAAGACTAAACGTTTAACCAAAAATCATCACTACATATACAGGTAAATTCGTCGACGAACACCTGATCCTTGGATGTACTGTCATCAAAGGAAGGACTAGTCGCTGTTGCCATGTACCCATGTATGTCATAATACAGTGTGTGCTGCACCGGATCGCGGTCAGCACCTGCTATTCAATTCCACACCTCTTGTTAGCTTTGTGAACAAAGACCATTTTTCTCGCAAAAAAAGACTGTTTCAGTGCGAAACAAAGCATATTCGAGAACGAATGTATGCTATGTACAAAATTACAATTATTATTTTTCTGTGAACTCTATGGAACCCATATTGAGTTAAAAATGTAATCATTAAATAATTAACTTTAGATGTCTCTTTGATGTACATAATGTTTTTCTTCTTAAACTATAGAATGCGATAAGAAGTATTGGAATCATATTCAAGTTATCATATATACGTGTAGGGTAATATTTTATTTTGTCCGGACATGCAGTATATATGGAGGTATTTATAAGAGAGCATTAGATCTATAACAACTATTTACTTTTAATCTTGTCATAGATACTATATTTGAATACCCCAATTTATCCTTGACCAGTCGACAATTGAGATTGAATTATCCTCTTACCTCTTAGGAGGCAAGTGCAGGCTCTTAACATTACTGTTGAAAAATATATGTCACCCAAGGATCTAAGAAATCGAAGTTAGCAAGCAATTAGACTAATAATATTTGAGCCATGTAACAAAAAATATATCATTTGAGTACAAATATAATGAGCTATCATGCTATTTCGCTATGCCACTATTATCTAATACTACTCCTTCCGTTCCGATTTACTTGTCGTGGTTTTAGTTCAAATTACATGTTTTCTTAGCTTTCCAGTGGCGTTTCTAGTGAGATGTTTTTCGACTCTCGGACTAACTTCAGGTCGATCACCGTTCCTACCTATGAATCCTTTTAAGAAATCCAGGATGGTGTTTCCTACTGTGGATCTCCGGACTATTTATCGTTGATTGAGGACTGTTCTGGCATTCCATCACCAGTCAAACTTCATGGTTCAATGGCGAGTAGCATATCCTGGTAACCAGTTTGACTTATGGTTCAATGCAGACTATCCTGGTAACCAGTTTGACTGGTAGACACTTACGGTGAACAAGTCCTGGAAGTTGAAACGTTTTTCCCGGTGCCGCTCATACCTAAGGCATGGTCATGTCAAAACAGCAACTGCAACAAGGTTTTTCTTCACTTCAAGATATGAAGCTTGGGCAATCAGAGTGATAGTCTGCATATTTGTTTATGTGGGTCATGTCACCACTCACCACTCACATCTCTAGCATATAAAGAGGACCAAGGTATATTTGATGGTATGACTAGTAGTTGCGTCTTTACTCATTGCACCAAAATTTCAAGGGTAAAATAGCTATTGTTTTTATCTTTTCAAGTATAATGGTAGATGTGTTCTACACCCTCAAGGGTTCAATGGCGAGACCTGCAGCTCTGATGTGATGGTCGGGTACGTGCACGAAGACTTCATGGTTGTTGTCAGCAACTTCAGGCTACATCCAGCATGGGAGCGCTTGCAGCGGCACCTAGACAGCTCATTATGAGGCGATAGTGGTCATTCGGTGGTCCAGGGCCTCGATGTAATTCTTATTATGTATGGGTGCTTTGTACTTCTGGACCTTTATAATAGATCCAGTTCTTTTTTGAAAGAAATATACAAATACAATGATAATATTGAACCCCCAAAATTTTAGTGTAATAAAAATTTACACATATGTAGAACACATCTATATATACTTGTGGAGTTTTTTTTTCTACTTTTGCACTTATAAATATGAACCTAAAAAAGTAAAAAAAAAATGACTCACTAGAGCTCGGGTTCCTAAACATTTGCGCTTATAAAATTTAATTAAAAATATAACTAGCTGTGTTCTACACGGAAAAAGCAAATGTTAACCAAATAAATATCACAATTTAAAGTGCTCTAATGGTTTTCTTTTCCAGGAGCTATATGGTCTTAAATTTGGTTTAAACTTTAAAAACTTGTGTGCTACATCACGAAGCAAAATCACAAATGTTCTGTATAATTTTTGAAAACTTTGAGGTGCCTCCGCTGATATGGTGTATACAAGATTAAAAAAATGCACACTCAGAAAGTTAACTTTGACGAAGCCCATGCGAGTGAGACCCCTCTCTCGTCCGTGCTCTGCGTGCCACTGATCAACGTCAGGGAGCAAATCAGGATGGCCAGATCTCAAAGAAAGCTGATGAGTCTCGGCGAAACTAAGGAACCAAGAAGCACCGGGGAACATGCTCTTGGATATCCTACTTACGTATCGCCCGTCTTTATTTGTTTCAGTGGTCTCACTCAGGAAGAAATTAATCTGCAGAATCTCTATCCCAGAAAGTAGCTACCGTGGCTCACAGGGTTGAGTTTGCTGTTATATTCCATTTACTTTGGCCCAAATCTAGACTACATATTGCATTATTACAGAGTAAAGGCCAGTACGGCCTTATTGAGTCAAACAGATGAGATAATATGGTAACATGATCTCTTTTTAGTTAGCACTTAGCAGTATATCAGTAAACTGTCTGAGAATGTGCACGTCGATGTGCCATGTGTGTACACTGGCGTGCAGACACGTTCGAACGTCGTAGCAAAAGTTGCAGCAACCGAACCGAAGAGCAGGGATGATCCTCCATGTGCGAGATAGAGCCTGGAACATGCTCTTGGATATCCAATCATGATTTCCTTTCTCGCTCGCAGATCGCGTTGCCTTTTGCCTTTCTGTGATTCTGTTCCATCTTTATGCCGGTGCGTTGATCTGAGGGGAATAACAAATCTGCAGGGTCTGTCTTTCTTAAATCACGAGTCCGGAGAGGCGTTTCCTACAAACCAGTAACATGTCCAGCTCTGGGTCACCGGCTGGTGGGTTGGTTTCACTGACTAGCCTCCGTAAGATCAGCTCTCTTCTCATTTGTGTGTGTGAGGGAGGGAGGGAGGGAGGGAGGGAGGGAGGGAGGGAGAGAGAGAGAGAGAGAGAGAGAGAGAGAGAGAGAGATCGTCATGAGAGGGAGGGAGGGAGAGAGAGAGAGAGAGAGAGAGAGAGAGAGAGAGATCGTCATGAGAGGGAGGGAGGGAGGGAGAGAGAGAGAGGACACCACTACGAGAGATGTTCTTGTCATGTCAAGTGCGAGCCCTTTCACACTACTCTCTATAAAACGAGATCCGAAACGCAGCTTGGCGCGTCGTGCCTGACTGAACGTGTTGTGCCAGCATTTAAACAAAGCACGATATTGTTGCTACATGGGATGGGATCATTTGTCAAATTCATGGCATAAGGCAAGGCAATCGCATTTACCAAACGCCAAGCGCAAAGAAAACCCGAAGAATTTTGTCAATAGAACCATTCGTCTGGAAGTTCAAAAGCAAGCAAGGTAGATCAGTCTACATCAAGTTCGATACATATAGCGTACTTTTAATACAGCAAAAGCAAGCCACAGTGGTAATGTGAGACAAAAGAGCCTACATAATTCCACAGAAGCATATGTTTGGATACCATCTTACATGTTCGACCTTTCGTACGCCACACCACATGAACCCGCCATGAGTAGTTTGTTCAGTCACTTGAAACAGATAACACTTTCCCCATTAACAACAGAGTTAGGAACCTTGAACTAAACTTTTCAAAGTTCGGATTGTCAACGACGGCTACCTATGCGTAGTGTCAAAACCAAGGACACATAAGAGATTTCTTTCAATCTTTGACCAACCCCGTAGTCATTGTCACTCTTCCATCCTCACCTATCGGACGGACTTGCCCCATGGCGCATCCATCACGCTCTCAACATGACACAATCCTGGTAGAGATTAGAGTAGACCATGTTCTATTAAAAGGATAGATTGGTTAGCAGTTCATGCAGTCCTATAACCGATCATATATTTTACCAAAATAGTCATACCTTTCTGCTCAATGAACAATGCAGACGACTTAAACAATACATGTAATGGTTACTAACTAAAGGTGTGCTACCAACACACTTGAAAGGCAGAAGACATGAACAAAACATAACAGGCCTTAAAATAAATCCATTTAAGAAAAGTAATGACTAAAATTCAATGGACATATTTAATCTGCTCCCACATGTATGTAACAATAACATGTAACTTGTATGGAGAAGAAAAGAAAGCAGGTCACATGATTTGAAGCAAGAGAACTGAAGATTTAGCAGAAAAGTATGACTAAAAATCAATGAGCTGAAGAAATTAAGCAGGTCACATCATCATATACAGAGGACAAATTAAAAGAGAAGCACGAAAGCCTTAGCAGAACAGGTGCTAGTATGCTACAGATCTGTGGCCTCAAATCAACCCATAAGATGATACTAAAAATGTTAGGATCCTCTATTCCCTTTCTAATTTTATCCTTCCCCAACCATGGCTTGAGGATGCCATGGTTTTACCTGTACTTGAGGATGCATGTACATACCACCATAAGCTCATGCAACCCAAGAGGAGTGACAATGTAAGCCACATTAGAGTGCTCTTTAAAGGCTTCTGCTGCTAAAGAAGGGATATCCTGAAGAGAACAGTAAAAAACTGAATGAGAAATATTGTGTTACTATAACTATATAAGCATCAAGATATAAGATATAAAACCTATTTCTGCATTAAACATTTTAATAAATTGAAACATCCATGTTGGATCTGTCATCTTCATCGTACTGAAACTGATGAAAGCATGCCACAAGAATTAGGTAGAGAAATTAAGGGAATCACAAAGTATACTTGGGTCAGTGTCATCTAAACATAGGCATAATGTGATCTCATTACAGAATATAATAGCACAGATTTACTAATTATGACATTGGATAATTCAACAATCCATTGGAAGTTGTTTTAGGCAGAACCACTCTAATCCATCAAGAGTACCTATTTTTTAGGTTCCAACAAAGTTTGTAGGGTCACCTAACAGTAATACCATACCGAAATCGCTTGAAAATAAAGAGGGGAAGAAGGAGAGGGGAGGCAAGATATCAACAATTAGGCCATTTTCAGAGAGGAAGGGACCCCGTGGATGGGTCCTTGCGGTCACCACCAAGTTCACACTGTCGCTGCAGTTCACCTCCGGGCCATTCGCCTAAGAGGGAAGGGGATTAGGGGGATGCCTGAGAAGGAAAAGGAGAAGAGGACGATGAAGGGCGTGGGAAGGGGGTTCTCACCTCGCCTCGACGACTTCGTCGGTCGCTGTTGAGGCGTCTTATGGTTCAGCCTGGCGGCTACGGCGATGGTGACGGAGTGCATGGTTCTCACCGTCTCCAGCGGTGTCGTGCCCAGGAGGTCCTTGTAGAGGGTGCTCGAGCGCACCCTGGCCTGTCACCCCCGTGTGCGCACCGAGAGGGTGCGCCTAGATCTGCCGGTCAGCAGCGGCGCCGATGAGCGCACCTTGACCCGCCACTCCCCCTGTGCGCACTCCTCCTGTAACATTGTGGTCAAGCGGTAATTCTCAAGTTAGTAGGAATCCAGGTTTAGCATATTACATTCCAATAGGATAACAAAATAAAGCAAGGAAGTAACATTCACATGTGATAGATTAAGACATCATGGAGATTATAAGGTAGCATCGAGTAGTCGCTTGATTCCGCACGGGGAAATGTCCAATTCACCTCCATAGACACATTCATGTCTACATCCAAACAACCCTATATATGTTTAGCATTTTTTTTCTGCTTCTATATGTTTAGCATTTAATCAAAGTGTTTAGTTCTCCCAAAGGGAATTAGACAGATTGGTCAGGATGGATTATCTCACTACATTAAGGATGTACCATAAAAAGGGCGGGATAACAACCATTGAAGCATTGCATATAAAACATGGCATTATCTATGAACTGATCCACTACTACAATGCCTCTCAATTATAATGTGGACTCAATCAAAGAGTTGCTACTTGCCCAACCCCAACTCCCACACAATCCCGTTTTTGCTAACCAGGTAATAGAAAAAAATAAGTATCTCAGGATGGAAATGTAGGGACTATCTCAGGAGACATGGCAGCAGGGTTCGCACAATAAACTCAATTCAAATCCTTTAAAGCATCTACTCCCTCCGTTCCCAAATATTTGTCTTTCTAGAGATTTCAACAAATGACTACATACCAAGCAAAATGAGTGAATCTACACTCTAAAATATGTCTACATACATCCGTATGTTCTAACCATTTGAAATGTCTAGAAAGACAAATATTTGGGAATAGAGGGAGTAGTTAGCTCGCCTGCTCACCAAAAACAATAAATGAAGAAATATAAACCAGCCTTGCATTATAGTAAGGTGGAAACCAGGCTTGCAATAAACTCCCAAGTGTCTGGTTTATGGAAAAGGACTAAAAGACACCAGGTTTACATCATCAAGTGACATGAACTAATGATCAGGGAGAAATGGCATGCATTTAAAATAAATAAATTTGATTTCCACCGTTGTCTTGATAGACTTTGAGCAAATCATAGTGCAAGAATTTTAAAAGCATGATGAACTGATCAATCAACAGAATGGGACATACCTAGTTTACTGGTGGCACCATGGACCCAAAAGCTTGTGCGCTTGTCGGCGAAGTAGCGGATAAAAGCTTCCTCCGTGTGAGTGAATCCATCACGTGTTGAGAGACACCACACCGCCATGCAAAGAGGACGACAATGATGCATCAAATCGATATGTACACATAAGATCAGCAAGATGGGTACAACGGCGAAAGGGGCCAACCACCAACACGTCACCGCTGGATAGAGTTACAAAAGGAAGTGGTGAAGTGAATCGCAAATGAACTCTGAACATGCTTCCGTGATGAGTTGAGGCTTATGGGCAATCAGAAGAATACTTTTGAGTGCAAAAACATAAATTTAGTATCTGGCAAACTGAATGATGGGATGTTACACAACCACTGTAGGCTGACTTACCAATGTTTAACACAATACTTATTTTGCTATTTCTCACAATGTAAGATCTAGCAAAGTTCGGTGAGGTTAGGCCTGAATATCAACAACAGAAAAAGCAAGCAAAAACAAATACATCTTAGCTCGAGCTCAAGCTATTTAGGTAAGATAATAAGAACCAGTTCATCGTCATATTTTGGATAGCTATATAACACATTAAACTTCACATTAAGATTGTGAGATATACCTCAGGTGACTAGATCCTCTGATCGCCCCCCTTGGAAAAATCACCAAACTTTTGCAGAAGAAGTGGAGGAGTTTCAGAATAATTGGATCTTCTGACAACCTCCGTCGATAAAAGAGAAGAAACTACATGGTAAAATTATACAGTCATCTGCCAGAAAATGGCAAAATGCAAACCATTAGCAAGTATGGATTACACAATTGTGGAAATTCAACACATGACACCAGCAAGATAACTAATACAGGAAAGTTACAAATGAGACTATAAAATACAAATAACGTAGGATAACATACATTCTTTCTTATTGCAAGAACCCTTCACTTTGGTAGCATGCTCTCCAACTGCCTTCTTCTCTTCTTTGGTTCCAAAAAGGTCAACATTGTTGTCATCGTCACTATCAGCGGCAGTAGCCTGCAAAATACAGGATCATGATGTTATACTTGTGATACTGAAATATTTAAATAAACCACACAAATGCTCAATAACAACCAGGACATGAATCAGCTCAGCAGTTGACGCACTTATGCAATAGAGCACAAATGTCGTTTGATCTTGCGATGGACAGATCCAAGCCGTCGGATAAAAAATGATTCATATACCCGTGAGAGGAAAAATTACTTCTTTCTGGGAAAAACTGTACTAAAAAATAGGAAAAGTGTACAACAATAAGTGAGAGCGTTGTGTTTGCCTCTGTTTTTCTACTACTGAGGTAAAAGAAGTGATGCACCATGAGAAATAATATATCTGAGTGGGGTTTACCTGTATTGATTTTAACTTTTTTATATATACGTCTCTTGTGTTTTTGCCTGCGTATTTTAGATGGTATGTGCGGAAAAATTAATATAGTGTAAGGTAAAGGCATGAGCAGGGTAGAAGAAATAATTGGAACCTAGATGATTAAAACGGGAAAAACAAGGATCCATGTATACTTTTAAGTGGCCAGCAAATTGAATAGGCAGAAGCAGAAAGGGGTTATAACACCCTGATTCTCTATTTATTACATGAAAATTCATTAAAGCACTGCAGGTGAGAAAAAAACTTGATCAACAAATGAGTTCGCTGCATATTAGTGAATGAAATGCAACAAAGAATTTCTGAAAGGTTACCATTCTTTTCCCAGGGGTTGCAAAGGTCTCCGCCATGTGGAAGGCATAATAATAGTTGGGTGTTTTCTTGTTTTTTATTATCTTCCATAGGTTATGGGTATTGTGGTTATATAACTTGACTTTATTCCCCCCCACACAATAGCCACTAAACTCATCGATGTAGTACACACAAGGTTCACCTCTGCCAATTTACATGGAAACATACCATTTAGTATTTTTTTTCTAATAGTCATTGGAAAGAGAAAGGCAATGGAGTTCTTACCACGAACAATGGACTGGCCTTCTTTCGGATGGATCTCTTTCACTTCGTATTTGGGGGCCGAGTCAGCTGTGAGCGGGCGATGAATATACTCCAGCGGCTTTCTTGTGCTTGTGACAGAGTGGTGGTATGGTTTTTTGCGCTTGTAACAGAGCGGTAGGCCTGTACAAGACAGTACAAGAAAATTAAGAAGGAAATGAAGCCAGGGTGAAATAATTTGGCTAATATAGAACTTGAGGCAGAGGGTTACCATCAACATCATTGCTGGCATCAACTTGAGTTATATAGTTAGCATTAACATCAACGCCAGCATCTAAGTCCTCTTGCAAAACTGTGAGTCTCTGAAAAAACCAGTAGAAACATCACATTGATTTAATTGTTGGTGGTTTTAGCTAGGAGGGATAATTAAAAAATATGACTGTGTTCATTAATACAACTCTCTAAAACTAATCACATAGATCTGTAATAGAACCCAACTTCATAGTCTTTGTGGCTTCATATAAAGTGGGTGTTCACATGGTCATTTTACAGAATGAGTAAAAATTGCAGGTTGGTATAATCATAACTTGTGACTGAGTGCCTTAAGAAGTTATTTTCATTACTGTAAAACAACATAATGTTTAGGGATACTTTTAGATGTGGTCCCAAAATATCAGTAAAAGTAGCGAATATTTTGAATTGCCTTTTAACCATGGCCTAGCAGTAAAAAGTGACAATACTCACACAGTCACATGGTGATAACTCTAAATTCCACACATATAATTAGCATGCTGATAGTGTTATTATCATGTGAAAAAGATCATAAATTGACATATACATTTGCTGCTAGCCATGGCCTGTCTACGTGGATTATTAGTAAGCAAGTTAAATACTTTCAGAGCATTAATCTGAATCACATACTTATACATGGACTGTGTAGGTTCTTTTCCTAACATTTAGGATGTCGACAATTTGCCCTTTGAAACTATAATAAAAACGCAGAGAAGCAAGTTTCCTTCCCCTTCTATTATTAATCCACATGCTGATATGCTTCATGACGAGGAGGCATTTGTCATCCCTCATCTTCTCATGTTAGAATCACTCCTTTCTCATTTGCTCATGTATGTCTGCTAAATTATCTGGTAAGAAAAAGTTCTAACGCATATTTTACTCAACAACAAAGTACGTGTTTCATGTTTGTGAGTACCTCAAAAATATGTGTGTGTGTGTGTGTGCGTGTGCACGCGCGCGTGTCTACTCAAAGAACCGTATGTGCTCATGTGTGCCGCTCATCATGCTCATGTGTGCCACTCATCAATTACTCCGCTATCTGAAACCTAACGCTAAATTGGATACCAACAATGCACAGAAATTGAGAGCAAGACCAGACTAAACTTGGTCTGATGTCAATAAAAGGGATTATAAAACAGCTAGACTATCAACCTTCTGATCTCAAAAAAAGGGATTATAAAACAGCTAGACTATCAACCTACGCCATCTTCTTTTTCACTCCTCGGATAGTATATCTTTAAATAGAACTGTTCGTGCCAACTTAATGTATTGCAGCATTTCAAAGAATAAAATTTGTCTAGAAGATAAATATTAAGGAAAGCGAAAGATAGACCTGTGTCGAAGGAGCTTGGCGTGTGGGGCTTGAACTGCGGCGGCGGCCCGCAGTTGAACGGGTGGCCTCAGCTTGGTGCGACCCAGCGCGTGCTGCGTCGCGAGCGAGTACCTCAACACGCCGTGCTGATGACGAGTGGACCATAGTTGCCTCGCCATGGCCGAGGCGGACCCTGGCGATGCTGCTTCCAAACCGTGGTAAATTTTGTCAGGACTGTACTCCGCGAACATGCTGCTTCCAAACCAGCGTTTTGATTTTCGGCCGAAAAAACTAAATTTCGGCCGAATTTCGGCCATCTCGCCTGGGCCCGGTATATGGGCCTTTCGTCCGAATTATTTGGCCCAGTTTGAATTTATTTGCCTGGCCCAGCTTCTAGGGCCTTCATGTTATGCTTCTGCTCATATAAAAGCACGAACGCAAATGTCCCAACCCTAGAATCGCTGTTTTTCCTCTCACTCCTCCTGTGGGCGGCGCCGCCGCTGCGCACAGAACACATCCTCGCCAGCGTAGCTTCTCCGGCGTCCGGCCAACGCGCTCACTAGCCTCCCGCCTTCCTCCACATCTCCTCGCCTCCACCCCATCCAGTTCGTGCCATTCGCTGCTCCAAGACAAGGGCATGGCGCTCGGCGGCTGCGGCAACGAAGCTGATGGTGCACGAGCCAACCATGGAGGCAGTAGCACGGGGCAGCGACAGCAGCATGGAGGGCGTCCTCTTGTTTGGGAAGGTACAAGCTTTCTTGATGCGTATACATCTCAATCAAGTACGTAGATGCAGTTTCAGTTTCAGTACGTAGATGCAGTTTCAGTACTTGTGCTTCTTTAGATGAATGAGAGGCTGCAATATCATACAGGGGTAAGAAAAACTCAGTCTTGATGATTTGAACAGAGTAGTGGCATCATTAATCTGAAATACACATGCATCTTGTAGTCACCAAGGATTCTGACAATGTTTTGACTTGGTATATAATCTGAAACGTACATGCATTTGGTAGTCAGAAAGGTTGCCCACGATCTGGTAATAGAAAAGTGGTTACAACCAGTGGCTTGTGCACAAAATTAAAGCTTTTATTATTACATCCAACCACTGGCTTGTATATTTGCAGAAGCATCCCATGTTTGAATCGATCATTTATTTAGATCTACAACGCGTCCAATATAAACTTCAGTTGTGTTTGTGTATTTAACTAAGTAGTTGTTGACCACTGATTAATTTCAATGTCCAGCGGTACTAGAGCATCAGCTTGTATATAAATTATTTATTCCTTAGTATCTAAACTAGATAATCTGTCTGTACTGCTTTTGTTCCTCATTCATATCAGGACACCCTAGTAAGAAAGGTTTGCTTTCTTAGCTGTCTACTCTTTATAACTGACCATCGTTCTTTTGTCATGTGATTTTCAGGTAATGGAACTGCAAATAGGAGTGGCAGCGGCGACCAGGATGCAAATGGAAGTGGTTCCCAAAGACCTTGGAAAGGTATTACTATGCTTTGCTTGGTCACACGATGCTATTGGAACCATGATCTTTGTTTGCTAGGTTCAATTAAACTGATGTTTGTAACCTTGCAATGCAGGACTTAAAGACAATAACTTATATGATCCTTGGAACCATGCATGGCCGTATTATGGGGGTTTTGATTGCACGTTCTGCAGCCTAAAGCACAAAGGTGGAGGTGCAACCCGTGTCGCGGAGCACCTTGGTGGTATTGTAGGTAATGTGAGGAGCTGCCCCAATGTGCCAAGAAATGTGAGAGATGCAATGAGAGAGTGCCGGGATGAATCAAGGAGGAAGAAAAGAGACAAACAAAATAGCAGGCTGAGAATTGAAAGAAATATTATGGAAGGGTTGTATAAAAAAGGAGGGGTGGTTAACGTACCAGATGATGATGAAGAAGAAATTCAGATGAATATTAGAGAAGCATTGCGTGACCCGAATGTCTCTCGCAGAATTGAAAGGAGAATTGGCAAGGGGGGTGTGGGTGATGTGCATATTTCTGTTGGTAAAAGGAGTATCAGTGCCTATTTTGACAGGCAATTATCTAGCAACAAAGTATCTATGCAGTCCAAGATCAGTAGTGCTTTGGATCCTAATTCAAGAGATGCACTTGGTCTAGCTTGGTCCAAGTTTTTTCATGCCAATGATATTGCTGGACGTAAAGCTGATTGCCCATACTTTCGAGCTGCTGTGAAGATCACTCAACAATTAGGGCCTATTCCTATACCAACCGCGAAGGAGATTGATGGGCCATATTTGGAGGCCAACTATGATGAAGCTAATTCGTTTCTTCAAAAATTCAAACAAGACTGGAAGAACTTTGGTGTGACTCTTATGTGCGATTCTTGGACTGGTCCTACAGGAATGAGCATCATAAACTTCATGGTGTATTGTAATGCACGAATGTTCTTCCTCAATACCATTGATGCATCTGGACAAACTCAGAATTCAGGTTACTTCTTCCTTCTCTTCTTAGCACTTTACTTGCTTCTTGAATAATTGGATCTGTCCTACAATTGTCTTATGTTCTTAAAATATTTGCTTTGTTCTAATTAGGTATGTACATATGTTATTACAATATTGTTCTTGAATACTTGGATCTGTCCTATAGTTGTTTTATGTTCTCAATGCCTTGTTCTCATTAGGTATATATGCATTTTACGTATGTTATTACAATATTGTTCTTGAATACTTGGATCTGTCCTATAGTTGTTTTATGTTCTTAATGGCTTGTTCTCGTTAGGTATATATGCATTTTACGTAATTTTGCAGACTTTATCTATAGAGAGATTGAAAAGGTTGTCGAAGAGATAGGGCATGAGCATATAGTTCAAATAGTAACCGATAATGGATCCAATTATAAGAAAGCTTGCAAAACCCTTATAGAAGAACCAAAATACTCTCATATTGTTTGGCAACCATGTGCGGCCCATACCGTCAATCTTATGCTAAAAGATATAGCAAAATTTCCTGAGGTTGATGTGATAGTCAAGAGTGCCAAGACAATCTGTAGGTTCATGCATAAGCACAATAACCTCCATGATAACATGAAGAAGAACATAGGTGGTGAACTAATTAGACCAAATGCCACCCGTTTTGGGACTGTCTTCATGTTCCTTGAGAGTTACCATTCAAAGAAAGATAAATTTAGGGAGTGGATGGTTTCAAAGGATTGGAAGGAGTGTCAGTGGAGGTATGAGCCTGGGTATGTGTTTGCTGAAGAGTGTTTGTCTAGTAATGTTTGGTGGAACGCACTAGAGTGGGTATTGAGTTCATTGAGGCCACTTTATACGGCCATGAGGTATGCTGATGCACAAAAACAATGCACACTTTCTGGCTTCAAAAAAAGCATGATGCTTGCTATACAAAGGATGGAAGCCCATCTTGGCCCTACATCAAGGTTGTACCTTTCGTTCATGCGCAAGGTGGGCAAGAGGATAGATGCAATGGAAGAAGATACATTTATGGTTGCAGGTAGTGATAAATGATTCGACCTTCGCAATTTATGTTTCTCTTTTTTCTGTTCTTTAACTCATGTGGCTCTATTGTTTTTCAGCTGCTGTCCTTGACCCATATACACATTACAAGCTGAACCTTTGCAACCACACAGATTATGCCACTTCACTAACAGATGCGATAGCGAAGATATTAGACCCAGTGAGTGCTCTTTCAGCCATTGATGAAGTGAGCAAGTTCGGGGAGTGCCAAGGGAGGTTTGGGACCAGATTGGCAGAAGAAGCTGCGGCGAGAATGGAGCCAAGTAAGTTATGGTGTTTTAGTTTTAGAATTTCCATTTCCTTTTGGTTTGCATTCCTGAAAATTTCATTGGTGTTATCTTGCAGCCCAGTGGTGGTTTCAGTTTGGAGGGGATGTTCCTGCATTGCAGAAATGTGCAATGAGAATTTGCTCACAATGTGTCTCCTCTAGTGGGTGTGAGAGAAATTGGAGCGCTTTTGCTTTGGTGCACACAAAGCAAAGAAGTCGTCTTCTATATGACAAGCTCCACAAGCTAGTTTCTGTACGCTACAACTTAAAGGTATAAACCATCACTTTTACTTTCTACTTTGTGTTGTCCTTGCATGTCATATAATTTACTTGTTTACTATTCAAACCTTGAAGATACGTGCTGAAGAAGATCAAGAGAAAGAGAGAGATATAGATAAAGAAATTGATCCAAGTGCATTGCTAATGGATACCACAATGTTTGATGAAACAAACCCAATAATGGAGTGGCTGAATGAGGATGTAGAGGATCCAATTGTGGATGGAGCTGATGCAGCTAGTGCTGTTTTTGAGCAAATAAGGCGCCTCAACTCAAGCAGGAAGGCGTCTTATGTTGGTTCAAAGGGTAATAACAAGAAAAGAAAGAGGAATGATGATGATGAGAATGAGTTTCTTGAAACTGAGAGTGAGGATGATGAAGAAGAGAATGAATATGTTGATAATGACATTGAGGATGATGATGGGGTGAGTGAGGATGATGAGGATGGTGAACAAGATCAGCTAGAGACACAAATGCAACTTGAAGAAGAGACACAAGTACAAGTTGAAAAGGAGAGACTAGATCTGGACGACTTATTAGGAAGAAGACCAAGAACGTCAACAGCCTCTACTCGTAAATTTGGTAAGTCTCTTCTTTTTGGTGTTTCTGATTCAGGTTTGTTACTTAGAAAAATCTAGCTTGATGTATATGTTCAAAGCGGCTGATCTTTAAATAGCTTGATGTATATTGCTTTCTTTAAGTAGGTTGATCTTTAATTGTTCTCGTGCTCTAATGTTTATGCTCACTGTGTATGATTAGTACTGCTGTTCTAATTGCTCACCTAGTAGTGTTGTTGTAATTGATACTTATCTTCTTGTATTGTTGCTATAATTGCTACTTATCACATACCAGTGATGTTCTAGTTGCTACCAATCACTCAGTAGTGTTGTTCTAATTGCTACTTAACACAGTATTTTAGTTGCTACTTGGAACTGCTAGTTACTTAGATGTATGCACTCTGTATCGTGACCCTTCCTCTGTTTTCTCCAAACCAGAAATGGCACATGAGCAAAGGATATCAAGAAGCTTTTGGATGTTGGGAAGCTTGGAGCTGATGCTTCAAATAAGCTGATGGTTGTCTTTTGGAGATGTTTCTATGTTTAATGCTTTAAAGTCTTTTTGTTGTACTGGACTATTTAAACTTTGAACTATGCTGTGATGGTTGAACTGATGCTGGACGGTTAAGGGTTTATGTCAGAGGCAACTTTATAACTAATGTGTGCCTGTTATGTTGGACTGTTAAGGGTTATGTTGGAGGCAATTTTATAACTAATGTGTGTCTGCTATGTTGGATTGTTAACTGTTATGTTGGAGGCAACATTATAGCTAATGTGTGCCTGTTATGTTGGGCAGATTCAATTTTCTTAATCCCTAGAGCTTATTTGCTAAAGTTTATAAGATCTCTCCTGATGGTTGTTGTGCTGATATGTTTTGCTCTATTTTATTTAAAGTTTTGTTCAAATTTCGGCCGAATTTCGGCCAAATTTCGGTCAAATTTTGGCCAAATTTTCAAATTTTGATTTTGCAATTTTGTCCGAGATTTTGCCGAATTTTTTGAAATTCCCGAAATTCGGCCATTTCGGCCAAGGACGAAAAAAAACACAAACCGAAAATCATTTCACTGTTCCAAACAACCTCAAGGCGGACGGTAGTGAGCTCACGCACCTAGGTCAGGGCCGAAGAGGGTGCCGCGGTAGATGACGTTGGGCGCCTTCTCGCCATGCTCGGAGACGATGTGGTCCATGGTGAAGCCATTGGTGGCGGCGCGGAGGTCATCGAGACTGTATTCCGGGAACACGTGCACACTGCTGCCGTCCTCCCCGGCGGCGCCGTTCTCTGCAGTGGCACGGAGACAAACAGGTGAGCGTTGTGCACCTCTGGATGAACAGCGGATTGAGCCCCCACCCACCAAACAGGAGCAAACAAGGCGGTGCTTCCCGGAGGCGATGATCCACTTGATAGGCGAACGAGTCGACGGGCCGGCGGCCAGCGGCGCGAGGGGAGGCAGGGAAGAGAGGATAGGGCGCGAGTCGTGCACGCACCTGCACCCCTTGGCTGTGACACACACGAGCTCGTCGCCGGTGGGGTGCACCGCGACGGCGAGCGGCGTGTCGTGTGGGTCCTCCTGGAGCACAATCCTCGCCTGCAGCCCAAATCCATAGAGAAAGACATACACCCAGACCCAGGTCAACCCACGATCGAATCTGAAGCCCAATCAAAAATCAAAGAAAAAAAAGGGGTCGGGCAGCGACGCACCAGGGGCCCCTCGGAAAGCCAGCAGCTCACGAAGTCGAAGCCGAGAACCACCAGGGCCGGCGGGGAGGGCCAGCCGTACACCACGAAGACGCGGCTGGCCTTGTCCTCCCGGCGCCGGATCCACACCGCGCACGCCACCTTCCCGCCGCCGCTTGTCATGGCGTGCCAGCCGGGATCTTGATCCACCTCCGGCCGGGCCGGCGGCCGACGAGACCACCCCGCCCCAGCGCGCCTAACTCCTCCTATCCTCCCTCAACATCTTCTCTTCTCACTAGTAGAAAAAGGTCAAATGTGAGACACATTAGTCCCGATTTGTAACAGAACCGGCACTAATGTGTTCATTAGTGCCGGTTCCAACAGCTAGGCGGGAGGAGCTTTTTAGTACCGGTTCGTGGCGAACCTTTAGCACCGGTTCGTGCCACGAACCGGTATTAAAGAGTGTGGTGGCAGGATGTAGTCAGAGTGGGGCCCCTCCAGCATCTTTAGTACCGGTTCGTGAGATGAACCGGTACTAAAGGTCTTCCTATATAAACCCTTCGTCCACCCGCACTCTGTTCTTCCCCCTTTTCCCTCTCCCTCTCCTCTGTTCTTCCCTTCTCCTCTCGAGTTCATCACAAAATTTGCCCCAAATTTGTCAAGATTTGCAGGCCCCCATCCATTTAAATGATCACAAAGGTTAGCAACTTTATCCTTCCATCTCTCATTGCTAGATTAGCTCTTGCATTGGTTTATATAGTGACTAATTGTGGGTTTTAGTAATTTGGGAGGAATTATATGTGGTAGTATTTGATTTATATGAAAATTGAGGTCAAAATAACACTTAGTTTGCATATGTAGGTGTGGTTTACTTGGTGCCTTCTAAATCTCCGTCGTAACCACCGTCGATCGCCCGCACCGTCCCGTCGCCGGCACCACCTTGTGGTGAGCCTCTTGTTCATGAAATTTTATATAAAAATTGATGTTTGTGTGATTTGGATATATAATTACTCGTATAATTATCTTACCCGTACGTTGTTTGTTATACATACTGCCATGGTTTTGATATCCGTCCCCGTCGGCCCTCGTCCTTGTTATGGTTCGGATGTGGTATATTCTCTTTTAAAACCAGTTGCATTTCGTGTTTATGACAAATTATGCACATCAAGTTGACATAGATATTTTTTCTAGGAGGTATGTGAACCAGAAATTCCAACCGACCCTATTGTCGAGAGGTTAAATTTAGTTGAAAGAGAAAACGAGTACTTGAAAGAAAAATTGAAAAGAATTGAGGGGGAGAAGATGGAATTGGAGTTGCATATTGCCGATGTCGTCGATGATCACAAGATCAATATGGAGAAAATGTGCTTGAAAATTAGAAAGATTAGAAAATATGCCATCGATAGTGAGGCTTGGTATTTAAGTGTTGTATGAACTTGATCGCATTTGTTGTTGCATTTAAATGCTTTAGCTAGAGAGTTATTTGTTTGTTGCATTTAAGTGTTGTATGAACTTTATGTATGAACTTTATGTATTGTATTAAACTTGGTGTTTTCGGTGCTGTGTATTGAAGATGAGCCGGCAATGGATGTACGATGACCGATGCTCTCCCGAGTTCATTAATGGCGTGCATACTTTTCTGCTTGCGGGTGAGGCAAACAAGCGGGCAGATGGTTTTATGCCTTGTCCATGTGTTGGCTGTAAGAATGGTCACAATTACTCTACGTCAAGAACCATTCACGTCCACCTGTTTGAGTCCGGTTTCATGCCCCACTATAATGTTTGGACCAAGCACGGAGAACGAGGGGTTATGATGGAAGACAATGAAGAAGAAGAGGACGACGACAGCTACCTGGCCATGGGTTCCCAGAATACGATGATACAACATTGGGGGAAGAAGCTGAGCCGGCAATGCAGGAAGAAGCTGAAGAAGAGGCATCAGATGAGCCCGTTGATGATCTAGGTCGGGCCATTGCCGATGCAAAGAGAAACTGCACAAGTGATTTGGAGAAGAAGAAGTTGCAGCGCATGTTAGAGGATCACAATAAATTGTTGTACCCGAATTTCGTAGGTGACAAGAAAAAGCTGGGCACCACACTGGAATTGCTGCAAAGGAAGGCAGAGAATGGTGTATTTGACAAGGGATTTGGAAAGTTGCTGGTAATGATAAAGAATATGCTTCCAAAGGACAATGAATTGCCCGAGAGTACGTACGAAGCAAAGAAGGTTGTCTGCCCTCTAGGGTTAGAGGTGCAGAAGATACATGCAATGCCCTAATGATTGCATCCTCTACCGCGGTGAGTACGAGGATTTGAACGCTTGCCCGGTATGCGGTGCATTGCGCTATAAGATCAGCCGCGATGACCCTGATGATGTCGAGGGTGAGCGCCAAGGTGATGTGGTATGCTCCTATAATACCACGGTTGAAACGTTTGTTCCAAAAGAAAGAGCATGCCAAGGCGATGCAATGGCACAGAGAAGACCGTAAGAAAGACGAAAAGTTGAGAGTACCCGCTAATGGGTCATAGTGGAGAAAAATCAAAAGAAAGTACGGGAAGGAGTTTGCAGATGACGCAAGGAACGTATGGTTTGGTCTAAGCGCAGATGTCATTAATCCTTTTGGGGAGCAGAGCAGCAACCATAGCACCTGGCCTGTGACTCTATGTTTGTAGAACCTTCCTCCTTGGTTGTGCATGAAGCGTAAGCTCATTATGATGCCAGTGCTCATCCGAGGCCCTAAGCAACCCGGCAACGACATTGATGTGTATCTAAGGCCATTAGTTGAAGAACTCTTACAACTGTGGAATGGAACAGGTGTACGTGCATGGGATGAGCACATGGGGGAAGAATTTGACCTAAAGGCATTGCTGTTCGTGACCATCAATGATTGGCCTACTCTCAGTAACCTTTCAGGACAGACAAACAAGGGATACCGCGCATGCACGCACTGTTTGGACGATACCGACGGTATATATTTGGCTAGTTGTAAGAAGAATGTGTACCTGGGACATCGTCGATTTCTTCCGAGCAGGCATCCCGTAGGATAGAAAGGCACGGATTTCAAAGGTGAGGCGGATCATCGGACGAAGCCTCGCCACCGTACTGGTGCTAATGTACATGATATGGTCAAGGATTTGAAGGTGGTCTTTGGAAAGGGTCCTGGTGGACAAGCTGTTCCGAATGACGTTGACGGACGCGCACCCTGTGGAAGAAGAAATCTATATTTTGGGACATGCCCTACTGGAAAGACCTAGAGGTCCGCTCCGCAATAGACGTGATGCACGTGACGAAGAATCTTTGTGTGACCCTGCTTGGCTTCTTGGGCGTGTATGGGAAGACAAAAGATACACCTGAGGCACGGGAGGACCAGCAACGTATGCACGGAAAAGACGGCATACATCAGGGTCATGCAAGCTACGCTCTTACCAAAGAAGAGAAGGAAATTTTCTTTGAATGCCTGCTCAGTATGAAGGTACCGTCTGGCTTCTCGTCGAATATAAAGGGAATAATAAACATGGCAGAGAAAAAGTTCCAGAACCTATAGTCTCATGACTGCCACGTGATTATGACGCAACTGCTTCCGGTTGCATTGAGGGGGCTTCTACTGGAAAATGCCTTGTCAGTTTCGAGTTGGTGTTCCCACCATCCTTCTTCGACATCATGACACACGTCCTAGTTCACCTATGCGAAGAGATTAACGTTTTGGGTCCTGTATTTCTACATAATATGTTCCCCTTTGAGAGGTACATGGGAGTCTTAAAGAAATATGTTCATAACCGTGCTAGGCCAGAAGGAAGCATCTCCAAGGTCCATGAAAATGAGGAGGTCATTGAATTTTATATTGACTTTATTTCTGACCTTAAGCCGATTGGTGTTCCTGAATCGCGACATAAGGGCAGACTGCATGGAAAAGGCACGCTAGGAGGGGAACAAATAATATGTATGGACGGACATTCTCTCACTGAAGCACACTACATAGTTCTACAGAATTCCGCCTTGGTGGCTCCGTATATGGATGAACACAAGAATTTGCTACGCTCCAAACCCCCGGAGCGGTCTGATGACTGGATTACACGTGAACAAACCAGGAGTTTCGCCAGCTGGTTGCAGACATGTATCATGCATGACGCCTCTATTGAAGATGACCTGTACTTGTTGTCCCAGTTACCATCTTCGAATATAATGACTTTCAAAGGTTACAAGATAAATGGTAATACATTTTACACGATCGCCCAAGATAAGAAGAGCATCAACCAAAACAGTGGTGTCCGCTTTGATGCAGAAACCAAGACGGGAAAGGAAACATATTATAGTTATATACATGACATATGGGAACTTGACTATCGACGTGGTTTGAAGGTCCCTTTGTTTCGGTGCAAATGGGTCAATATGACACGAGGCGGGGTAACGGAAGACCCGCATTACGGAATGACAATAGTGGATCTCAACAATCTTGCGTATGCAGACAAACCATTCGTCCTAGCCAATGATGTGGCACAGGTTTTCTATGTGAAGGACATGTCTACCAAGCCGAGAAAAAGAAAAGATAAGGAAGCGAATGCATCGTACGATGAGCCAAAGCAGCACATAGTTCTTTCTGGGAAGAGAAACATCGTGGTAGTGGATGACAAGACAGACATGTCAGAAGATTATGAAAAGTTTGATGAAATTGCTCCATTCACAGTGAATATTGACCCGAGCATCCCGTTAAATGATGAAGATTTTCCATGGTTACGGCGCAAAGGGACACACGCGAAGAAAAAGTTTCACACCCAAAGATCTGGGATGTGATCAGCTTCACTATCATCACTTTCTTCTGTGTTTCACACCCAGGAGGGAATCTCTGTAATAGTTAGGGTAGTTATGTGTTTTGGCATTTGAAACGCGAAGAAATTTTATGTGCAAACAAATTCTTTCATGCATTTACTGATTTTTAAAGTTAAGTTATTCACAAACTAGTGATTCACACTAATTTCAAATAATTCAAAATTTAAACTATTCAAATTTAAAAACTACGGGCACTAACAAAAAGTTTGTAATTTTTTGTACCTAAAGCAAAAATATTCACAAAGAAACTCTAAATACAGAAAAAAACAACTCAAAAATAAATAAAACAAAAATAAATAAAGCAAAAAAAGCCTGCCTACTGGGCCAGAGCGGCCTGCATACGACTAGAAACCCAACCTGTTGTTGGGCCAGGATGCAGGCCCGCAAAGGCCCAGTAGGCCCATAGGGCAGCACAGAACATGTAGGCCCAGTAGGCCTGCTTTGGAGAGGAGCTCGAGAGAGCTACCGCACGGGGGGTTATAAACCAGTGCGGACGCCCCTCGGCTAGCGAGGTGGGACTAAACTTGCCGCACGGCACCTGCGCCAGCGCACCCCCTTTAGTACCGGGTCGTGGCACCAACCGGTACTAAAGGGGGGCCTTTAGTACCGGTTGGAGCCACCACCCGGTACTAAAGGGGGCGCGCTTCCCGCCGCTTGGCCTGGCCAAAACAGGCCTTTAGACCGGTTGGTGGCTCCAACCGGTACTAAAGGTCCATCCTATATAAGAAAACACTTCAAAAAATTCAGTTTCTCATCTGCTTCTTCTCCTCTGCCCCGTCGCCCGCCGCCCCCGTTTCCATATCCCTCGTCGCTGCCCCCGTCGCCACCCCGTCCCCGTCGTCGCCGCCCCATCGTCCCCGTCCCCGTCGTCCCCATTGTCACCGCCGTCCCGTCCCGACCCGTCCCGCGTCGTCCCCGTCCCCATCTCGCCGCCCCGTCCCCGTCCCCGTCGTCGCCGCCCTGTCCCTGTCCCCGTCATCGCCATCCTCGCCGTCACCGCCCGTCGCCATCCCCGTCGTCGCCGCCCTGTCCCTGTCCCCGTCATCGCCATCCTCGCCGTCACCGCCCGTCGCCATCCCCGTCGCCGCCCCCCGTCGCCTCGCCGGTGAGCACACACACACACACATACACTTTGTTTTTCTGTTTTTAGTTATATATTCTTTTCTTCAGTTTTTTAGTTATAGAAATATTTATAGAAATGTTAGAAATTTTTCTGTTTTTAGTTATAGAAATAGTTATAAAAAAGTTAGAAATTTTTATTTTTTTAGTTATAGAAATATTAGAAATGTTATACAAATGTTAGTTATATAGAAATGTTATAATTTTTTCTGTTTTTTAGTTATTGAAATATTAGAAATGTTATAGAAATGTTAGTTATATAGCATTGTTAGAAATGTTATAGAAATGTTAGTTATATAGAAAAGTTAGAAATTTTAGTTATCAAAATCCAATCATTAAAAAAATGTTACTTTTTGCGGGAATATAGTATTTGTTCTCGACGATGCCCGGCCCGCATCCTCACCGTCGACCCTTCCGCGACGACGTCCGGCTGACCCATGTCCGGGACTGGGCTCCGCCGGGCTGGCACTGGGAGGTGCTGCCTGGAGGGGCGCGCCGCTTGATGAGGAACCCGGCCCCGGGTCCCGTCGTCGACCCTGATCTCCTTTGGTGGCGTTCGCGTGGGCCACTTTCGGTGCGGAGGGAGCCGGCCCCGCCGGAGGTGGTACGTCGCCGTGTCAGGGAGGAGGACGAGCACGTCCATCGCTACATGGTTGCGTTAGAGGGCGGAAGGTTCTCCAATACCTGGCAGGTTCTTCAGGGATCTCACTTGAGGTATGATCCTGTGAGGGTTCCTTCTCTTTGGGTGTCCACCGCCCGCGCAGCAGGAACCGCGAGTGGCCTAAATTATTCTGTAGTATTTGATCTTTATTAGCTACCTAGCCAGTGATGTATTCGATATATAATATTCGAGACGATGTATTCGAGATTATATATTATTTGAGACGATGTATTCGAGATTATTTCTATTATTCAAGATGATGTATTCGAGATTATATCTATTATTCGAGACGATGTAATTTGAATACTAAATTATTTTATATTTTTTTAGGATTAGTTAAATAAAAGCTATGGCGGACAATACCGGCAGAGAGGGAGAAGAGACCCTGTTCGATATCATACGCCATCCTCGCGGGCCAGATGATGATCAGAATGAAGAAGATTATGACGGCTCCGAATTTCTAAACAACACCGGGGAGGGTGATATGATATTCGATCGCGACGATCGAATTGATGAAGTCATGAACTATGATTATGATGATGACGAAGAAAATGTTGATCTTGAAACAACAAAGACCGGCGAGGTATATATATTAATATAAGCAGGCATCTGGTGATCATCACATGTTTTAAGTGACTTGAAGATATATTAACGAATTGATCTTTCTTCTTTCAGCCATCCGGATCGAGCAAATCTTCAGGCAACAAGAAACGAGGCCCGAATAAAAAGTTGAAGGAGGGCGTAAAATACAATATCGAGGCCATCAAACCTAATGGCGAACCATTAGCGCCTAAGAAGATTGCGAACATGTTCATTCGTCAATGTGGAGTTCTTGTGAAGGACCAACTCCCGATCTCCCTTCAAGCATGGAGAGAGCCAGCAAAGCCACGTCCAGATGTTACTTTTATCGACGACAGACAAAAAGGTCTGCTTTGGGAAACTCTCATGGAACATTTCACCCTACCAGATCATATCATAGATGCAGATGTGGAGAAAGTCAAGGACACTGCTCTAAGGAAGATGGCGGTTGCATTCAACAACCACAAGAATCGTGTATGGGACAAGTACGTCAAGGGAGGAAGGAAGACTCCAGTATTCGAGGGAACACTAGAGAAGCAAAGTGCTCATTGGGACGATTTTGTGAAATTCAAGGATTCGGAATTAGCTAAGGAACGGTCGAGAATAAACAAGAAGAATGCAAAAAAAAGGATAAGTTCCATAAGCTGGGGCCAGGTGGCTACGCGGTGGCAATGTCTAAGTGGGATAAGTATGAGAAAGAGATGGAGGATGCAGGTGTCACTCCGATTACTAGGAGCTAGCCCCCCAGGTGCAAGATTTGGTTCTATGCGCATGGGGGGGAGTTGGACCCGAAGACAGGCAAAGTTTCGACGAAGGCAGATCTGAACGGAGCCGACGATAAGCTACTTGTTGCAATAGAAGAGGCTCGATCGGGGGTGTTCCAGCCCAACAGAGAGAACGACGAGCTTACGCGTGCCCTGGGAAATCCTGAACACCCGGGAAGAACACGAGGCAAGGGCGCTATTCCGTGGTATGAGGGGTTTTCGGACTGGAACGCCGACTACAGAACCCGTGCGAGAAAGAAGATTGCGGAGGAGAAGAAGAGGAAGATGTAGGAGGAGCAGAGGAAGCTGGACTATGAACGCCTTCAAGGCCTAGAATCAACGCATGCGGACTTGGCAGTCAAATTCTAGCGGCAGCAGGAGCAGATCGACTCACTTAGCCAGCAAATGGGGTCTCAGCAGCTGCAGCAGCTAGCGGATGATCCAACATTGGATAGCATCGCCCCATCCATGCCGAGAAGCAGCGTGGGTTCCGCCCCGGGCGACGCAATGCTGGATAGATACCCCGTGGATGACATCATGGAGAACACTAACTGTGAGGTACACTTCAAAATGAAGAACATATCCATGAAGGTGGCGGACGTCATTGCTTTTACAAATCCCCCCGAGGCAACCTTCCATTGCAACCGGATTCCAGCTGGCTATGCTCGTGTCTTGGTTGATGAGGTGGTGGACCCATATTCGGGGCTACAGCTTGACATTCCTGGAGGTGACGACGAGCACACATTGGGAGAGGCCAAAAATCGTATCATCCTATGGAGAAAGGATTGCATCGTCTTTCGAAGGCCATCGACACTGCGTCACCCGACTCCTCGTCGAAGTCCGCCACCGAGTCAGCAGACTCCCGCTCCTCCAAGTCCACCAACGCGTGAGGCCACTCCTCCTCCTCCAAGTCCGGCAAAGTGTCAGGCCACTCCTCCTCCAAGTCCGACACAGCGTCAGACGTCCACTCCTCCTCCAAGTCCGGCACAACTTCAGGCCACTCCTCCTCCAAGCCCGGCACATCTTCAGGCCACTCCTCCTCATCCAACTCAGCCACGTCAGCCGTCTCCGCCGCCTCAGCAATCACGAAAGAGAGCTGCCGCATCTATGGTGCGTAGCGGTACAAGTCGAGGTAGTACGGGAGGTACAGGCGGAGGCAAGCGATTTCAATATGGTCCAAGCAGCCTCGCTCCTCTTCCTCAGAGGCCTTACGACATGACCGAGGAGCAAAACAATGCCATAGTGCGGGCAGAAGTGGACGCCCATTTTGCACCGAAACCGCCACCGCCGCCAAGGGAGAAAGTGCCTGAGGAAACGGTTGACCACTTCATTCGTATGGCTGCACCACCAGCTCCCAAGCCCGTTGACACAAATTATGAGCGCCACCTCAGGAAGTTAAATCGAGCACGTCTACAGAAAGAGGCGAGCTCGAGCTCGAGCAAATCAGCTGGCAAAAAATGCGGTAAAACCGTTCCCCAGCTGGGAGAACAAGCGGCGCAATCAACCCCCCCGCTTGTTGTGCCAACAACACATAAGAGTACATGCGCCCAATATTATTGTGGGCAAACCGTTAACGTTCCCCAGCTGGGCGATGTGGTAATAACCGAGGAGCATATAAGGCAGGCTGAAATCCTCAAGATCACTGTTGGACAACTCCTCGAGATCGAGCCCATGCCTCTGCTTACAGAGGAGGAAATAAAATGGAAATATGTCCGGGGCCAACCTTTGGTCGAGCCAGACGAGGTCAAGAAGCTCCCAATGAGAATGTATGAATTGCATCAATGGTACATGAACATTACCAAGATTTCCAATCGAGAGTCCCTCATGGTGGATGTCTAGAAGGATCATTATTACCATGAGAAAGTTGTGGCCGTTGAGTATTCTAAACTGTTTCAGTTATACAATCAAGACACACTCGACAAATCTATCGTCAGTTGCTATTGTCTGTAAGTGATTTCTTTCTGTAATTTAAGTCTCAAGCTAGCTGTAGTAATCCTTTTGATCAATCATTACCTGTAATTATCCCCACTATATTTTTTTCTCTGGTATTATGCAGGATGAAGATACATGAAATGAAAAAAGGTGGACGCTATGGCATTGGGTTCATTGACCCAAACACCGTTAATGAATACACATGGAAATTAGATGCATATCATGAAAGAAGTGTAGAGGACAGCATGCTAGAGTTCTTGAAGCGCCTCAATAGCAATGAAGATATAATACTTCCTTACAACTTCCAGTGAGTCACACTCTCTTGTACTATAAATTCTCTGTTTTTGCCTACTAGCTAGCTACATGTTTTTGCTTACATATGCCCGCTTAATTAAGACATGCAAACGTGTGTGCATGCAGATTTCACTGCATCTTGTGTATCATTAAAGTTGACGCCGGAACAGTTGAAATACTGGACTCACTACTCAAAATAAAAACTGACTACAACATCTTGTATCGGATAGTCAACAGGTAATTTCAATCATTATTAACTATATATCTCGGCCTATTTAGTTCGTCATTTCCTGATATGAACTATTTAATAACCCTTTTATTCATTTTCTTTGTCGACGGGCAGGGCTTGGGCAAGGTTCATCAGCGTCACTCCAGGCCAATGGAAACGAAAGCTGAAATGGTTTCGACCCAAGGTAAGTAATTAAGTAGTACTAGCTAGCTAGCTAGGTGCCGTCTCTTTAATTATCATGCTTGATTAATTATTATCTAATCAAATTCCATTCTCGTAAAGGTCCTTCAACAGGCGCAGGGGACTGATCTGTGTGCATACTGCGTTTGCGAGAACATTCGCATGATGGCGTCCGAAAGGAGCAGATCTCAAAGACAGGAATGGGTACGTTTGTCAGAACACTATTCACAATTTTTACACCATTATCGATATCTAGTCACATAACTAATACACATGCATATTTTGATCTCCTTCTTAACAGTTCACATAGGTGCGGGAGAAGCTCGTACAAATGGAGCGCGTACAAGCACTTCAAGAGGAAATAGCGGGATTTTTGCTCGACCAGGTCATAAATCCGAACGGAGAATACTATTACCCGCTACCGCTCCCATGAACCACTTCCAATTGTCATCGTGCTCCGAAGGCATCAATTAGGCTAATGCCACTGGCTTCGAAGGCAACATTGTAGGAGAAATTGTATATAGCTAGCTAATTGTGTGTGTGTGTGTGTATATATATATATGTGTGTGTGTGTGTGTGTGTGTGTGTGTGTGTGTGTGTGTGTGTGTGTGTGTGTGTGAATTAATATGGTGGTTTGTGAGATATTTGATGATATATATATATATATATATGCATAACGTGTACAATGTGTAGTATCATAAAATACCAGCGAACGAAAAAGAATTAAATGGAAAACACAAAATTAAATGAAAAAGAAATCATAAACCCCAAACCCCCCAACCTTTTAATATCGGTTGGTGTCACCAACCGGTACTAAAGGGCTCCCTGCCCCCGGAGCTGGCTCGTGCCACGTGGTTGGCCTTTAGCACCGGTTCGTGCTGAACCTGTACTAAAGGGGGGGGGGGGTTACCGAACCGGTTAGTGCCGGTTACCGAACCGGCACTAAAGGGCCTTACGAACCGGTGCTATTGCCCGGTTCTGCACTAGTGTCTCCAGGAACGAATCCATGGGGTCGCCCTCTGTGTGCAGGTTCCCACTGCCGCCGGAGGCAAGCTCTTCGCGTCTAGCCACAGCGGTGGGAGAGGAACAGGGAGGGGATGGTGGCGCGGCGGGAGAGGAAGGGGGAGGGGATGGTGGCGGGGACGCGGATGGATGGCAGCGGCGACGGACGAGGAGGATGACTGGCTGCGGCGGCTCTCTCTCTCGAGAGACGTGCGGGGAAGAAAAGAGAGTGAGGAAAGATCGAACCCTGCACTCATTGGGGCAGGAGGCAGCGAATCGCAAAACGGCAAGTGTTGACCTAGACGCGAAATGACTAAAATGCCCTCGGTGGGGGACGGGAATTTCGGCGGTGGCACGGGATATTTACCGCCGGCGCGCACGCGACTGGACGCACAGGCCGCACCCGCACACCCGCTCGCTGACGGACGCGGCCCACCCGCCGGGACCCCACTGGTCAGCGAGAAGCGGTCAAACGGAAGGAGTAACCGACGCGCGAGCTAGACGAGATCAAACATGCTACAGGGGGCGGGATTTTGATCAGACGGCCGCCATTCTCCCACCGCTCGATCGGACGGCCGGAATCGCATCAAGGGAATCGATCGTACGACCAGGAAGCCCAAATCGCTGAGGAGCCTCAGGCTTCGATCGTAGTCGTTTTTCTGGATGTTGTAAATGGAATAAAATCTGTTGCTGTTGAAAAAACCAGTTCCATCGAAATTCTCCAATATATGTATTACGTATTTTGGAGTATATGCTCATAATTACTCCTTTTTTGACCGAGCCATCTGATATGAAACAACAGCTTTGACTGAGCCATCTGAACTTAAACTACCCCTTGATTCCCGAACTCACATTTAATTCTGGATTTCCAAATTTGTTGCTAATATGCAACGTTCTTCAACTTTGACACTATTTCTCTTCCTTTTCTACTATGTGCAAGCGTACAAGAGAGCACCATGGACTGAAGCACATTTAGATATATTAAAACTGAGCATCCTCCCAGCCCTCTCAGGCCTTCACCCTCCTGGGCCGTTCGATTTTGTGATTGGATCTTTTCTGGCCGTGCGATCAACTTTGGCGTGGTGTCCTTAGGAGCAGCTACTCCGGTAGAAAAAACGCTGGACGCTCGTTGATTTGGGTTATGGGTCCGTAAAAAGGATCCACTGGCCTCGATACCAGACTACCCGTCCACCCCCCGTGGCAGTTCGCTCATCCCCCTCCCGGTCTCCCCTCTCCCCCCCCCCCTCTCACAGGACCTGAAAACCCTAACCACGCTGGCGGCAGCGGCAACAAGCCGGCGGCGCCTCCCCGGTGGTTGTGGCGACAGAACCCGGGTTCCGGACTGCTGGGCGGGACGAGCGTGCGTCATGGTCCACTGGCCTTTGGGACACATCTCCGTATGCATAAGTAGTGGCTCTGGCGGCGGCGGCGGCGAACGATGCCCCATCCTACCTTTATCCGGCGATGGTGGATCAACCCAACAACAGCGCACTCGCCCCCCTGCTCCACATCTTGGTGATGCGACCGTGCCTTTCCTCATATTATTTCAGATGAAAAAAACAACTCTATTTTGGATTCAATACACCTCAGTTCTTCTTGGTTTTGAGTACTCTTGGTGGGCAACTTCTTCTTCTCCATGGTGCTCGAGCTACTGCACCAGAAGCTCAGGTATCTCAGATTGGATGTGATGTGGAGTGTACTGTACAAGAGCGTACATGTTTGGACAACATGTAATTTTCGCCATGCCATGGTACTGTATGAACTACCCAGGAAAAGGGTTGTTGTATAGAGAGTTTCTGTTTTTTTTTTTGGCTTGGCATATTGTCAGGTGGTTGGTTACCTGTCCGAGCAAAAGGTACAAATTGTGGAAGAAGATAAGAAACTACTAGAGATTACATGTATTCGAATTCAAATTCTAGCTCTTAAAATGTTAGTCTTCTTTTTGGAAATAGTTAACCTGTTATTGTTTGTTAGGGTTTGTAGCCGATGAGATCTATCTTTATTTTGTTGCTGGAATTCTGAAAAATGACCAATACACTTCTTGTTCATGACATAACTCCGTCATCTTGTGTTTCATTAATTCCCCGTTCTAGATAGCATCTTCTATTCTAAAACCAGGGGTGCCTGTTTCAAGAACGATTGTTTTTCTTTTAGAGTTTATAAAGGGTGGTCCTGAAGGATTTGTTGTCACTGTTAGAAAGCAAGATATTAAGAAAGGAGATGTAGACAAAATGTTTACAGCTGTCGATCATCAGAATAAGTCAATATCTGTTAACGACGCTGTTAAAGTTTTGGAAGGACCAGTTCAGCTGAAATTTTAATTTCCATTCAATCAGGACTTAGGAGTCAGGTATTATGAAGTCTTTCTTATTTTCTAAGCAATATGTGGAACCATGCATCCTTGTTCTTTTCAAGAATGTTCAGTCATCTATTTGGTGTACTCAATGTAGTTTTGTCAAGTATATCTGGTAATTGTTCCAGCCTTGTAGTTTATAAGATGAGTTTTTGTTCTAATGACATGCTCCATAACTGTAAATTATGTTTTTGCAGTTCATGTAATTATTTGCTAAAACAATTTCCTTTGTCTGGCACCCTTTCCGATCTGTTTGATATTATCTTACAGTAAAAGCAACAAGTTGCTAAACACTTATATATGGGAATACTTTTTATACATGATGAAAGTGAAAGTGGTTGCAGCGGATTTTTCTATGCTCAGTTCAGGTCATGTGAATATATCAAGAAAAGGAGGGACCTGGCAAATTCAGCATGTTTGATGCACTACGTACACTTGGCAGTGAATCAGAAGTGTTTTTTTGGTAACTTTGTTTTTTGATGCATCAGGAGGGCAACCCAATTCCCATGTTCTCGGAGTCGGCTTTCGTATCATCCGAGCAAAATGAACGACGGAACAGTAATAAGTGTTTCATGAATTTTTGTTCAATGTACTATTGTTATTTGAAAGTTTGTTGTCTGTCAGCAGAAGTTCTGTTAGCAAGAGCTAGAGCCGTCTCAGAGATGTTCAAGCAAAAGGAATCCCATTGTTAGAGTCCGATAGTCTGTCCAAACGAATCCCGGCCGTCCGATCTTCAGATGAAACAATCTGGACCATTGGATCTCAGACATCTCAGACGAAACGATATGGGCCGTGGGATCGAGGCTGGGCATGCCATGTACGTTATTGCAGTTGCTTCCATCTAAAAACTAACAACTTTTTTTTGCGGGGAACAACTTTTAATTAACTGTGCTAACCTTTTTGGCTTGCAATTCTCCAGTCTTCAGTTTTACAGTGTGGACTCGGCGGTTGCTGTCATTCAAGATCGCAGAGCAATGCTGAAGGTTGACTCACAACACCCGAGGGACATCAGTTTACATGTCGGCTCCATGTTCCAGTTCATCGGCGAGCTCCTGATCCAGCCGAACGACGACGTAACTCTCTGTCCTTCTTTGTATTTTGTCATTGAATAATACCAAGTAATGTGCTACCATGGGCAACCATACTGTGTCGGTTCACAACGTTCATGTCGTTAGGAGCTGATAGTGTAAAAAAAAACTTACATTTTGGAATGGAGGGAATACTATATTTTTGAGGAACAAGCAGAACATCATATATGAATAGTCTTATGTAACATGTTATCAGTTGTCCAGCTGACGTATCTGTTACACTGTCAAAAGCATATTCGTTCTTGCTCATGGTGCCTGATATTATATAAATTTCTATTGTTACACTGCATAAATGGACGGGCGCAACAACGCGCCCCATTAATGATCTAGTAGGTGATATAACTGAGTTGTGCAGCCTGAGAATCTCAGTTAGTTGAATCATTTTTCCCAATGCCGCTCATCCCTAAGTTACGGTCAGGCCAAAATAGCGTTTGGAGCAGAGATTTTTCTCATATAAAGATATGAAAGTTGGACTTGCAAATAAAATGATAGTCTGCCTATTTGTTTTCTTGGGTCAGGTCACCCTTCACATCTCTATCATGTAAAGAGGGAATGCTCAAGAGGGAAATAATAGGCATATATAAAGACGCGCGCGCGCGCACATGTATATATGATGATAAAGTAGTAGGCGTGGCTTTACTCATTGCATTATCAGGGGTACAATTCAGGGTGGACATGGTCCGGGCCGGTCCGGTCCCTGACCGAGCCGCCGTTTTGACCGGCCGCCGGCGGACCGGACCGACCAGCTGGGCGGTCCTGATTTCAGGGCTCGGACCGACCGCCCTCCAGCCCGGGCTGGACCGAGAGGACCGGCCGTGGTCAACGTAGATGAGGGCACAACGCGCACGAGGGGTTGCTGGAGAGCGCAGGAAGAGGTGTAGGGCGCTCAAGGCTCGGACCGACCGCCCTCCAACCCGGGCTGGGCCGAGAGGACCGGCCGTGGTCAACGTAGATGAGGGCACAACGCGCACGAGGGGTTGCTGGAGAGTGCAGGAAGAGGTGTAGGGCGCTCTATGGTTGAGATCGACGGTGGTGCACACATGGAAGCGACAGGACATGGCGGCGCCGGCCGGGGCGCCATTGTTAGCCATAAACCTTCGCCTTTTTGTTTATTGGCAGTTTTTCTGTCGCATGCAAGTATTGTAGGGCGTGCATGAGCCCACGATTTTTTGTGTGCGGGCCTTGCCGTGATTTTTTTTTGAGCATCAGTACAGACACAAGCGCTCATATACACGCGCATACACTCATCCCTATGAACGCACACACGCACACCCTACCTCTATGAGCACCTCCGAGAGATTGAGCCGGCATATTATCTTCAGATTTATGAAGTCACCGTAGGCGCCTCGTCGAACGTCTCCTCCCACTGAAAGCGCATCGCCGGAAATCCTGAAATAAATCCAGGAATAATGCGAGCACCAGGATTTGAACCCTGGTGGGTTGGGGATACCACTGTCCACCTAACCAACTCAACCACAGGTTGATTCGCGGCCTTGCCGTGATTAACGGATAAAATCTGACGTGAAGTTAGTCGGGGGATGACGCCGTGATTATAGGATCGAGCCTGTTTCTCTCCTTCCTTTTCTTTCTAGCAGTGATATATTTTTAAGAATGTTTTTTACGTAAACTTAAATTGGATTGCTACTGTTACCTAAAATCGTGGGGCAGTTATTACAATCCAAACAAAGATAGCACGTATAGATTTGGTAAGCATGTCATGTAGGAATAGGATTTTCCTTTGGTTTTCTATTCGACTTGATAAAAGGAAACGAAAGCATGGGATGGGCGCATGATTATCGGATTCTCTCGTTAGTCGCTAGTAAAAGGAAACGGCAACGAAGGGCTAGTCAAGAATGGCGCCGCGATTATCGGATCGAACGCCGGCACTCTCGTTCTTTCTATTCCCTGTTTGACTGAATACAAGGAAAAAAGGGGAGCGCGTGATCTGGGTCTTCTTCTACCTCATTGCCCCTGTCTCTGTGTCAATTGAGGGATGAGTACTTGATTCCGATGAACATCGCCGGGGTGGGACACGGCCAGGGCGTCGCCGGTGGCCGCGACGAAGAAGAACGGCCTTGCAGCTTCGGTCCGCTCGGTCGGACCGGTCAAAGACCGGACCGGACCGAGAAAATTTCGGGCCGAAATTAAGTAACCGGACCGAACAAATTCTTCAGCGGGCCAGGACCGGGCGGTCCGGTCTAGAACGGGCCACGAGCGGGCCGAAAAGCCCGCTCGCTCCGTCCAGCCTGAGGTACAATAGCCGTTAATTGATTTTTACTTTCACAAGTAAAGTGGTTGGCATACTGCTAATACCCGCGAGGGTAAAACACAACACACATGGCGATTCAGACTGCCATTCGCAAGTTCACAACTCATGCATGCAGATCATCCAGCCCGGGATCGATAGCTAGCGAAGTAGCGAGCCTGGTCGTTCAGCCGGTCACCCAATCCAAACGTGATGTACTAATGATTAGCTGTGCACACAGGGCCGCCGAACAGTAGAGATAGACGTTTTGTTCAAGCCGGTCAGCACAGATACTTTGTAGGAGATCTTTCCTTTCTTTTACCAACCGGAAAAACTAGCTAGCATATCTCAGATATATCTAGCTACCATGTGATGCGCATCAGGAATGCTGGTTCCATCTCCCGGTCCGGCAAACACGGCCATGCGCACCCTACGCCTATAAATTTCTTCATCAATTTGGAGAAACCTCAAACTAGCATACAATGGTGAGCTTATAGCAGCCGAGAGCCGCGCGAAGAGTCTGTCAAACGTATGGGCCCATTGGCAGTGGTCTCGTCAAACAACCAACTATTGCCAAAGGAGACTTGCCCAGCGATGCAGCTTTTGAGCCCCATGGAAAGGTCATGCACTGTGTATGGTTTGCAAAGCCACTTATTAGTTGCTTCCTTTCGGTACGTTGTGATATGTGTAGTTGCAATTTCAAGTGTTGCTTCTTGTCTGCAGGCCTGAACTGTCTAGGACCTGATCAAGGTGTGAGAAGAATTGCTATGCTCTGCACGATACGTAAGCCGGCTGTAGGCAGGTGCGGTCGTGGTTGATATCAGCAACTTCGAAAAGTGACACATTGTTGAACACACATCTCAGTGTGCATGTAGTCAGTATTCTATACTAGTGGAAGCTGCAAATGTTTCCCAGATTTTTTGTGACACAAACCATGCTAAGTTGTATGATTGACACATACAATGATAATGTAGACCTCTAAATTTGTGAGTCTTAAGACATAGGAGTACATAACAAGTGTTACAAAAAAGTAGTGACTTTCGCCTCGCTTTATATATAAAGCAACAACCAAGCATTACAACCAGCATTACCACATGACAGTGCACCAAACAACCAACAAGGGAAACTGCAATATTTGACGGTGACGAGGATGGCAAGAAAGCCCCAAAACAACAAGCAAACAATGAAATAAAGATAAGAGCACCGCTTGGAGTCCTAGGAGCCCTTATCCACGATCAGGTACTCGGAGCCGAGAATTGGTGCCAATTGAGAGGGAGACTAGATGTTGGAGGAGGCTATGCCGGAGCCAAGTGTTCAATTGTTCTTCTACCCTGTTGACCTGTGTTTAGTTGGGGCTGAGCAACCATTTAGTTCTTCTACTCATGCAACATTGGCTTTGCATGTCAGTGTACGTTGCTAGTTGTTGCCCGTATAACTCAACTTCTTCTTTCTATCTATCAACGAAATGATACGCACTCTGTGTATTTGCAATAAATCCTTTTCCCAATGCCTCTCGTCCCAAAGTCATGGGCATGCAAAAATAGCGATTTGAGCAGATTTTTCTTTCCCAACTGAAGATATGAAGCTTGGAGAAAAAATAATAATAGAGATAGTCTGCGTGTTTGTTTGCTTAGCTACATGCATGGATCACGGCAGCACTCACATCTCTAGCATATGTAAAGAGAGGATAGAGATATATATATGACTGTTTTACACTCATTGTACTAAAATTCTTCCAGGGCAAAATGCCATTGATTTTACGTTTCAAGTACAAGTACAGTGGTAGGTACGATGTACCATGCTCTCATCACGCAAGAGTAAAACACACCCAACAGCAATTCCCAATGTCTTCGTCACATGCAGCATTAAGCTGCTTTCTTCAGCATATGCTAGTGCACGTCGAGTATATCCAAGATCAGTGATCGATCACAAGTTCACCAACATGTATGCATGCAGATTGATTTTTCCCAGGATCAACATCTAGCAAGCCAGGTTGACTGGTCACCGAATCAAAACAAAATATAGTACTACAATTGGCTGTGCAATGCGGAATCCTCAAACAGAAGAGAGAGAGTGATGTTAGCTAGCATGCACAAACTTCATGGGAAGATCTTCTTTTTCTTCCACGTACCGGAAACGCCAACATATCTTTAGATACAACTATCCAGCTTGTGTCGAGCATAATGCTGGTTCGATCTCCCGGTCCGGCGAACACGGCCCCGCGTGCCATACTGCCATGCGCCTATATATTCACAAGCTGAGGAGGATAAACCTTGATCTTGGAGAGTAGGTAGCGTGAGCCTAACATACGCAAGCCGCGAAAAGGGCCCAACGACCGACGTATGGGGCCATGCATTACTAGGCGGGTCTCCTCTGGTCCGTGCTCGGGGAGCAAATCACGACCATCATATCGCAGAGACCGTAGATGAGTCTGCGAAACTGAGGAACCAAGAACCACCGGGGGACATGCTCTTGTATATCCTACCTATCACCCGCCTTTCTTGCTCGTGCTACATTCCGTCTATTTATTCCAATGGTCTCAGTCGGAGGAACAAATCTGCAGAATCAACCCCAGAAAGTAGCAACCGTGGCTCAAGGATCAGTCTGCTGCTAGATCCTGTTTACTCTGGTCCAAATCTGGATTACATATTGAATTATTACAGAGTAAAGTCCAAATCTAAAAGTTAAACTTCGATGAAGTCTATGGAGTATAGTTAGCAGTATACTATCACTAACCTGTCGTGCGGCCACGTCTGAACATTGGAGCAAAGCTGCAGTGACCTAACCGAAGAGCATGGACGAGTCACCGCGTGCGAGATCGAGCAGGGTCCATCCAAAGAACATGCTCTCGGATATCCAATTTCCTTTCTCGCTAGCAGATTGTGTCGCATTTCGCCTTTCCGTGATTCCGTTCCAACTTTATGCCGGTGAGGTGATCTGGGGGGAATAATAAAGGCACGCGCTAGGTGCCGGTCACCCCTTGATCGTGCGATTAGCGCATCTTGTGTCGTTCAAATCTTACCCCCTCATGCCCTGTTTTCCTCCTCGCGCCTTCTGTATACCCCGCTTCGTGCAGCAAACTCAATGTGGTGCGCTGCTCCTCTACACGCTCCCCTCGCCACTCGTCAGACCACCACAGACCTCCACCCCTTGTCTTCGTAGGTCGTGACGGTCACGGCACCACACCGTCGTCGTTGGAGCACCAGCAGACCAAAATAAAAAAAACCTTCATACATAGCTTAAAACAGACTAGATTATGATAATTCTTGAGATGTTATCACTGTAATACTACACTTTGTACTACCACCTTCATTACTAAGTATTTCACTATCAAGTATAGTAAATAAACATGTTATTGTTGTCAGTTTCTAGTGTACTACAAAAAACATTTTTTCGTAAGAGTGTTTTGTGTAGTGCAACTAAAATGTCACATAGGGGGGCGTTTCTCTATTTGAGATGCACAACACAAAATGTTTCAACCAAATCGCACAACCTGCGGTTTGAGTTTGGCCCTTGGCAATTTTTAAAGCAATTGTAAGTTTGCCATTTACTCTAGTTTCTCTACTTTTACCAATTTGCTATTTATTATGCATTTCCTATTACCCACTTGAAACCAACCCAATCCTCCAGAAACCCAAGCGAGGGGGGGTACGCATAGCCCAGTGGGACCCACTCAAATTTCACTAGAGTTAGCTTGTATTTCAAAGAAAATCGGAACTCAATATGGGTCTTAGGTCCACATGCTCCCATTACCTGAGCTTGAACTGTTGACATGTCTCGGGTACTTGTATATTTAGATTTATATAGTTCTTTTTTGCAAGGAGATTTTTACAAGTAGTTGTCTCCACCAAAAACATACGGGTCCAAATGGTTTTCACTTTCAATTTCAGAAATATTTCAGCAACAACTGAAATCACCGTAGTGAATTCAGTGATCTCCATTTGCATTTTGTCCAAAGGGCCAAAAAATTCACTTGAATTCAACCAAATATTTGGAATTTCTGAAAAATATCTTGAAAATATTGAAATTCCTGTGCACTACTGACATTGTTGAAATATTTTAACCGAAAGAGTGTTTTGTGTACTACCCATAATTAGATCGATACACAGAATTAGAGCTCACATATCCTGCAAAAAGAAATAGAGTCAGGATCGCAAAGCTCTGGCTGATTGTGTTTTTGTACATTAGGTCGTCAAGCTTTCTGCATGATGTTAGATTAGGACGCCGAATTAGAGACTAGCTTTTACGATTGTAATTAATGAAGCAGATCGACCCACGATATGCCATAACCTGATTTCTTAGCAGGTATCCAATTCTTCTTTACAGGAAATGAGGTTGACTTGCCATGCCCTCTCCTATTCAGCCTTGTATGAAGCATCATCCAGTCTAGGCCTGGCATTGCAGCCAGAGCTGAGAAAGGTTGCAAACGACGTTGTTGCCTTTCACCATGCAAGACAAGAACGGGTATATATAAATGCCCCTGCTGCAGGGATCCCTAACCCTGTGTCCTCCCCATATGAAACAGAGTGCCACACGAAGGGGAGCAGGGAGAGTTGGCTGTGAACCTGTGATCAAGATTGTGTAGATTGTAGAAGCTGTGCAGCTGAATTGCTGGGCAGGGTCTCCTTTGGCAGATGTTGGCGGCGTCCGATACCTTTGTGTGTCAGGGGTTGCCGGTCGGGGATCTGGCAAAGGAAATTTGCCACGGAATTCATCTGCACAAGCACAAACTGGAGAAGAGAAGATGGGTCTCAAGTTGCCTATGTGCGAATGTACATTATATATACTTGGTGTTACATTCTGAATGTTTTACAGTTTGTTCTGTGTACTCTAATGTCGTCAACATCAGCTACATCATCATTTACAGATGAAAAATGAGAAGCTTGGCAAAAAGAAAAAGGGAGCTACATCCTCTTGGTTATCTATCTCTACACACCATTAGACTATACTATGTAGGTAGCTAAATGTGATGAAACGATATAACTAGGAATCGGAATAAATGTTCCTCTTTTCTCCTACTACTCTTTGTTGCCTACTGCATCTGGAAGTTTGTATCTCGGAGGCCTATCAGCACCTTTCCTTGAGTATTCTCTCCGTGGCCTAGCAGCTGTCGTCGCTTTGTTCGCTCTCTCTCTGATGCTTCTTTGTCTTCTGTTTGGTTTTGATTAATCAGACTCGGTAAGACAACCATATAGGAATGGATGGATAGTAAAGAGAACACATTTGTTTCGAGGAAGGTATTGCTATAAGTTAATTTTTTAATGGATTTTATTGAGGATATGTTATTTGCAGCAACATTACCAGTGTTCCGATACCGCGTTGGAGATCCCCAGATATCACTCCAAGGGCTAGTCGCGTCTGAATTACTTTGGTTTCTCATTCATGTTCTGATTCTTTTCTGTAAAACACAAATAGGTTTACATACTTGTTTTAGTTCCTTTGTTAACCAATGACACATCTTACGTTCTGGTCAAATAAATAGAAAGTCGGAAACCATCATGAAATTCTGAAGAGCATGTCCTCAAATCGAGAAATAAGAGATCAGTGAACCTCCCGGCTCCTCACCGCTCGCGATCCCTGGCCGTCCGATCTAGTGGCTTGATCGGATCTGGGCCGTCGGATCAAGCCACTGGAGAGCGTCGGCCTTCGGATCGGATCGATGACCCTGTAGCAATGAATAGTATAGAGACGTTCATGCCACTGCGCGTAAATCCCGTGCCCCGCCGAGGGCATTTTCGTAATTTCGCGTCCTGGGTTATAAAAAAGGTGACGGCCTGCATGGAGATGACCTAGCCGCTCCCCGGCCCGCACTCGCGCCCCCTCCCTCGTCCTCGCCGCCCCGCCCGCATCGCCCCTCCCTCTTCTCTCCCTCTCCCTCCCTCAGTCCTCGCTGTCCTGCTCGCATCGCCGCCGCCCCGCCCCGTCCCGCGCCGCCGCCTCCGCTGAGAGGACCTGGCGGTCTCCTCTCCTACTCGCGCCTCTCCCTCTCCTCTTTCTCCTGCTCGCCTCTCACCTGATCCCTAGGCCGCCGCCCACCTCCCTGCCTCGCCGCCGCCCACCTCCCTGCCTCGCCGTCGCCGGCCGCCGCCGCCGCCCGCCGCTGCCTCGTCTGAACCGGCAAGATGCCAAACCCAGCGCCCCCTCCCGTCCTCGGCCATCCAGCCCCCACCCCACCCCACCCACCTGTCCCCTCCCTCCCAAACCCCAGAATCCCCTGCCCGTGCCGACCCAACCAATCCCGCGCCCACGCGCCCGCACATGCGCAGCAGCAGGGCGTCGATGACGAGGACGAGGACGACGCGGCGCAACGGAGGGGTGCAGGTCAGCGAAGGGCACATGCCACTGCTCACGCCGCTGCTGCGCTCGGTGCTCAACAGGAGTAGCTCGTGCTACGTCCGCACAGCCGGAGAGGACACCAAGATGAGCATGGTAAGCCATCTCCGTGTCCTCTCCGCCCCCATTCTTCTTTTTCTATCTAAGCTCAATCTTCTGATGCGTTTCTTCCTCCCTAAATCGCATCTTGGACTTTGCAGGAGGTGCATGGGTTGCGCATTCAGATGAAGACTCAATAGGTGGAGCAGCAAGAGGTGCCCCTCCGTAGGGCAGATTTGTGGGTGAGCTCCTCTACACGATATACTTCCCAGGTTGTATGGATGTTGTGAATATCTGGGCGATGAGAAAACGGGTGGATGCTGGTGTGACGATGATTTAGATTGGAAGGGTAGCTTATCTTCCTCCAGATTTGTCTGTAGGTGTTCGACAAAACTCCTATAGACTACTGGGAAGATTATATATGTAATATTTGTGCTCTTTTATTTACTCAGTAATTTCCAACCTATGGATTTCTTATTAATTCCCTTCCAAAAGAGTTCTGATTATGTAGTGTATAGGCTTACGTTCCATCAGCAGTTCTGTACACACTTGAAAGATTTGCTGGGACGAAGAGTATAAGCAATTCCATTGAATATTTGGTTAGGTTTCCACTTTTTAGTTAAATGACAGGAGCAGGAATTTAGTTTAGTATTTTCTCTGTCCTACTCTTAAATTGTATATCAGCAGCTCTTTTTTTTTCAACTTATATTTCTGAAGCAAAGGTTCTTTTTATATTAGACCAGTGCTTCAAGGAAGCATGAATGTCCCCCCAGCCTATGTATAATATCCATGAAAGTATGGATTATGTGGAATTTGATAATGTTAAAGAAAGGCAATTTAATACCCCGTTCAAGAAAAATTATAATACACCTATGTAATAAGTCTCTTTGTTTTCCTTTTTCATTGCTTTCGGTTTGTTTACTGTCAACTCTCTCTCTCTACAGCCACACATCTATCACCAGCTGGTCCATATAGAGGAGGAGATAAGGTACATATCAAGACACCTTTCTCCGTGACTTCCATTGTTGATGGTCATGATTCTGTTTAGTACAGGGCGTGGGGTGCTCTTCTTGGAAGACGGTTAGCGGACCGTGAAATTATAGTCGCTTGCATTGATTATAGGTGCTTACCCTTTGATGGCATTGTTTGTATTTGCTCATCACAATGCGAATATTTGGTTTGCTCAATCTTTTTCCCTATTGGAAGGAGGGACATCATTGATTGAAGGGGGCTTTGCAGGTGATGTAGACCGAACCTCGTGGCGAGATCCGATCTGTTATTGCGGTCCGATCTTTCACGACACACCACCACCACCAGTAGTAACCTCTCGCCCGCGCATGCGATGTACACGAAGTAGAGGGTTTGAACCTTGCGGCTCAGCACGAAAGAAACAATCTGTACGACGGCACCTCACGCGCAAAACAATTTCCTTGTAGAAATCGCAACAAAGAGGTTTTCTAAAGTTACCTCAAAAATTTGATACGGGATTCTACCCTCGAAAACACATATCTATTTCATCTAAAAATAACCTCCTTACATTGTACGCACCATGGCTATTTATAATAACCTGACTGATCCTGGCCTAAGGCCCCTCACGCACGCACACAACTTCAAAAGGAAACAAACCTTAAAATAAAAGAGTCCAATCCTTTTACATCTCAGATTGGATTTTATATCTAATAACTATTCCTAACCTTTAATTATGGTGCGCCATCTCTCTTGACTTGTTTCGGTGGCCCCCAGCCTACTTCTTCTAAGCATAGAAAACTCCACACGTTGCACATCATGTTTGTAATTGACTGGTACTCCTTGCGTGGTAGAAACAAAAGCATGAATCGTTCCTTAATCCCTCCTTTTACTCCTATAATATCTCCAATTAAATATCCATAGTTCTTGTTTGCATGCACCGAATGGATCTCGCCTCCTGGGACACAAACGGAATAGCATCCTAGGATGGTTTCCATTGCACGTTTGTTTACCTTTATTTCTTGCATGGTTGCATGCATGTCAAATCCTGAAACAATTCTAATCTGGTCCTGAGCCAGTGAATGTTTATTTTCTTGGCTTACGCCCATCTTGTGCAATACATTAGCATGCATGCACATAACGTCGACCAATTCTTGGACCTCTTCATCATCTTCACTGGACTGGAAATAGTTTGGAACACAAATATCCTTCATCTTTACTCCATTGACATGTGACAAAGTATCGTGAACAACCATATTAATAGCATCACCCGTGTTCATATCAGCAGGGCACATGATGCATATTCTATAAGTATTTTTCTGTGGTTCATTTGTTGTTTCACCCGCTGAACGGTGCTTTGTCAATTTCGGGACCTCGACGGCTATAGCGCGATCCAGTACATGGTGCCATATAGGATGCTAAGGTCAGAGATTCAGATTTGCTTGGCCCCCCAAAGGCAAACTACGCTTAATTATGAATATGTTGGAGTGGTACAATGTGATGCCTAATTAGTTACTGGGATTAATTTTGGTTCTATTTTTCTACTGTTGACGGGCGTGCAAATTAAGGTTCAGGGTGTGCCTTGGACTCAGGATTCTTACTATCTTTACTGGATGTGGTGGTCTTATTAGTTAGTCGCTGTTTGCTCTGCTTTCCCAAAGACCAGCTCAGTCATTGCACTGATGTGGAGTCACTGGATACAGTGACGGGGATGAATAAATGTTCCACGTACTCAATTAAGTTAGAGAGATGGCACCTACCGGAAAACATCACAAATTATAGTTTGGGTTAGTTCATTGGAGACTCATTGATAACCTACTTCTGCTTGCGAACGGACAAGGAAAACCAAAAGCTGCCAATGAAAGAATGATTCAGAAATATTTAAACTTAAATAACTGAATCTAACTAAATCTATCGAGTCATCGGGTAAGACCAGTCAAGGAACTGGGCTGCATTCTGCGAGTACAGCTGAAATACTCCATGAACATGTAAACCCCATATTCAGCAGCTCAAAAACACATGTTGGTAGCATGCTTGGCGCAATGCAAAAATCAGTGTTGTGTGAAATATTCAGTCTGCATTTCTGCTAATGGAATTTTAGGATAGTTCTGAGTTTTGTAATCCTAGAGATTGTTCTTCATTCTTCTTGCATGTGTAATTTATATTGTATGATGCATTGTCAAAGAGTACCGTTGTGATAATTTAACTGAAAATATGAGTTTATAAGCTCAAATTATTCTGGTTCAGTTTATAAGAATTATTTAGGATCTCTGCTACTGCGATTTTCATGATCCAATTATAGTTTATAAGCTCAAACTGTTCCTGTTCCTGATCCAAATTGTTGTCTCACGTTGCGTGTGCTTTCTCTCAATTGGTTTGGCCCTGGCTAATTGATTTCAGATTTCTGTTGCCTGCAGATCCATTGTTCTTGTCGTCGTTGGGCTGGATTGGTTGTCGCGCTCATCGACCTATGGGTAAGCCTCATTTTGACCCGGTTTTCGTCGTCTACTTCAGTTGAGCCATGATCTTGACACTTGTTTTGCTGCGGACTGGTCCATTCTTTGTAGAAGCTCCTTTTGGTCGACCCCCTCGTCTGTTCATTGTTGGATATGTGGCAGCCTTCATGTCTTCGTCCAGGGACTTACAGGTCGACCCCTCTTCTCCTTCTTCTTTTTGTTGTTGTTCATTTGCATATCTAGGTTGGTGCTCGTGCGCGTGTATATTTGATGTTGAGCTCGATAAACTGTGCTTTTCATTCACGTAGATGTGCACAGAGTGTCTTCCTTTGTTTTCTTATATTGGTGGAGGTAGAGAGTATTATCCCCTGGTTGTATACTGGTTTTCTTTACTTGTTTGTTTCTTTGTGGATTACAGGAGTGCACTTTGGCTGGATCCTACTAGGGATGAATTGTTTAACTCGCTGACATGCATCCGGAGAGAATATTGATGGCTAGGGTTGATTGTGCAACAAAGGTATAATACTTCTCATGAAGGGTCATAATCTTCATAAGTTTGCTGAAGCTAAACAACAAAGCACATTAAATGAGATATTCTTGCAATTATGTTGATTTGTGGTGAGAGAACCTAGAGAATTATTGATGTGTATATTCAGTTCATAGTTGTCCTGTTTATTACTGCAAACCTGAAAGCTATAAACACAGGATGTTCTTCTCACATGAAAGTATAGTTTCTCTTTTGATTTATCTTAATTCCCATTTTTGGCATAAACTAAATAATATACTAAGTTGTAGTATTGTATTTGTAATGTATTACTAAATCAAGCAGTGGTGTGCATTGGTATCCAGTTTGACATAGAACCTGAAATTCTTTGGTTGTTTCCTCTATTGATGATGCAGGTGAGCTGATTTGCTTATTTTAATAACCTTTCCTTTTGGTAATTTCTTTCTGTATGATTGTGACCCTGCTTCTAGTGTAAAAGGTCATAGTGACAACACCGCTTGGACTGCCTCTGGACTTCCATGGTGACACCAGGCAGTTCCAAGGGCAACCTGAGCTCCTCCTTGTGGAGATGTTAGCCGGTGAGCTTCCTCTACCTCCACTCTATGGATGTCAGCCGGTGATATATGAAGTCTCTACATTTCCATCATGCACAGATTTTTTATGCATGATGCTTCCATGGATTAGGATATGAAGTCGACACTCTTTACCATGATTATACTTTCTATTTCGTTATTTTGGTTTTCTTTTCCTTTCGTTCTGCTTTTATGTCATTATATCTCAATAGGTCCTACAGTGGAGGTTGAAGGGTAGTTTGATTTGAATCATTCTTGATCAAATCAATATATATTGGTTTTGACTTTGTGAACAACCAGATCAATTCTCTGGATGCCTTGTGCATATATAATCAACTCTCATCTTTAGTTTAACTTTGGAACGGGAGTATTCACTAGAGGAGATTCATGGTTTCAGTATCTAATTTTATTGGTCTGTTCTAACTTTAGAATGAGAGTAATCACTAGAGGGTTGGATTCATGGTTGCAATATCAAATCTCTATTAATTTTATTTTATACATTATGAACTTTAGTTTCTTTATATGCAAAAACAAAATCACCAATTGGGAAAAGTCTATCAGTGTTAAATAATTAGGCACATAATAAGGTGAGATCCCTTTACTTCCATTCATCGCATAGTGTAATCAAGTTTTGTGCCTAAAGAAAATCTTGGAGGATATCTATGTATAGTAGGCTTATTATGTTTTCTTGGTGCCATGTAGAATGCTAAGATAAAATGATTTCCATTCTGTCTTTTATTTTCTTTTATGTTAAAGAGGCTACACTGTATCCAGATCACCGAATATTATCCAAAGTGATTCTCCTTCATATAGATCAAACTATTTTCTCCGTATCCACGAGACACAATTTGAGTATTTTGTCTAACACGAAATGTCCTTTAGCAGATCCGTGTGTCGTAACATGCAAGCAAATCAAATGAAGGAGTGTGGACAAATTATATATCAAGCAAATTCGATGAAGGCGTGTGGACAAAGTTATATATCTAATAGTCAACCATGTAGTTACTATTATACTGTATCAAAAATAGTGTAAAAAAGTTATCTGAGACTAATACTATGGCCTGCTTTTGGTTTCTGTCATACCAAACCTTGCTTAGGTATTTCATGTCACATTGTATAACAAATGCGCCGATGGCACGTAGATAGGGCTATTTTTTAGATATTTTTCGGGGTGATTACTTTTGTATCTATCTTCAGCTACTGTTTGAGTAATATCATATATATTTCCATCTTGAGATATATTGAGTAATATTATGTTTTAATCGAATAAGAGTTATATCAAAGGTTTAATCATTGAGCTTATTAATTAATTTACTGATACATTTCCATCCTTATAGACACACACATGTGGGAGTTGGGGTTTAGCAAGTAGCACCTCTTTGATTAAGTTGTATGTTTACATGTGCTAAACTTGCCTTCCTACTAATACATCATGCGGTTTGATCCTCCACTACTTGGCCCTATTGGTTGGACCGGCACCCTAGCGCCGCCAAGGCGCGTTTCCGATCTAGTGGTATTATAAAGATGAACAAAACGGGAAGGGATTATACAAAGACTTTTGCTTGTCTCTTTTCCGAACTTGCACTTGCTTGCCAGACAAAAATCATATTTAACAAATGTGGTGTTACATTCAGCCTCTCTATTCTTCCGGTATCATTCTTGAGGAGTGAATGTTGTGCAGCAGTAGTACAGTGAATACAGTCAACTAGGCTGTAAAGAGATATATAAGAAAGTTCAGTGCAACAACCTTAACATGTGCCCTACATCATGAAAATGTCAATAATACATTCAGTAAAATATTCCCAATCTAAACATACTGCAAGAACTTCAATATTGTGGTGGGGATAATCGGCAGGCCACAAACTCCCAATGATCAAATAAAATATCATGGTGGGCATTGTATTCTCACCAACTATCAATGGCATCCCCAATCAACTCCATACTGCCCGTCTAGGATTAGATTCTTGCCCTCCCAAAGTCATGCTCAATTTCAAAGGCATTGTGGCACACATTTGCACAAACTTTGCATCCTACCCGCAAAAAAATGCATCCTAAAACAGAGTAAATGCAAGAAAAAATTAACTACCCCAATACATGCGTCATTAGCTAAAAAAACACCACAATGCATTTGTTGACAAACTGCATCGAACACGACGTTTAACAGCGGGAAAAAACACTAATGCGTGGAGCTAATTTCTTTGGTGACGTTTCTAACTGGTGGGGCCTGACCATACGGCTGAGTTGGCAAAAAAACTGCCACGCAGGCATGTTGACCTAGTCTTCTTAGGCAGAACCAGCCTCGCTCTCGTGCCCAAGCCGGCTGCTCCAGTGAGTCCGCCCCTCCGCGTCCTTCTCCTACGTGCATGGAGCGGACAAATTTGGTGTTTTGACCATTTTGTGAAAGTTGAGCCAGATCTGACCCTGGATGATTTTTTTTTTCAAGATTTGACCCTTTTCCTACCGCTGGGATCGATGGTGGTAGCGTATCAGCCTACTGCCGAGGCCCTTGGCGGTAGGATTGCACGCCCTACCGTAAAAAATTCGAAGTATAATATACAGTTCTTGTACCCACCTACCGTCGGGCACCTCGGCGGTAGGGGTGCACATGCTACTGCCAGCCTGTTCGGCGGCAGGGCTGCATCGCGCTGACGTGGATAAGTTGCCTACCGGCAGGGGCCTTGGTGGTAAGCTGGTATACCCTACCGCCATCGACCTCGGCGGCAGGAAAAGGGTCCGATCCTGATTTTTTTGCGAACCAGGGTCAGATCTAGCTGGCTCAACTTTCACGAAAGGGTCGAAACACCAAATTTGCCCGCATGGAGCTCCAGGCACGGATGCATACCTGCATGAGTTGGCCATCTGCTACGGACCTAGCTGCATCGCCACGTGTGTGTGACCCAAGCACACCGACACCGGCAAGCGACCAGGATGCAATGATAAGCATTGGAATCATATTCCATCACAAGTCAAAGCGATCAGTGCAAGCATGCCTGAAGAAGTGAAGCGCATCCTGGTAACATGAGACAGATTTGAGGCTAAAGATGGGATATCCCTAAAGATGTCATGGAGGTGGAGTCTTTTTTCCCAATGCCGCTCATACCTAAGGAATGGTCTTGTCAAAACAGCAATTGTGACAAGGTTTATTCTCACTTCAAGATATGAAGCTCGGGCAAACAGATGGAGAGACCGTCCGCATATTTGTTTATGTGGGTCATGTCACCACTCACGACTCTAGTATATAAACAGGACAAAGGTATATGTGATGATAGGACTAGTAGTAGTTGCAGCTTTACTGATTGCATCAGAAAAATGGAGGGCAAAAAAGCCATTGTATTTACTTTTTCAAGTACAGTGATTGGCACGTGTACCATGCTCATACCCACGAGGATAAAACACACCCACCGATGATTCCCGCCGTCGTCTGCCGTATCTACGAAAGAGTTATGCTACAACTATAGACTCAATCAATACTCCTATAAAAAAGAGTTAATTACATTTATAGTACATGAACTTGCGCGGTGGGTACAGATTCATACATAAACTTGAAAAATGATACAAATGGATCCCTAAACTATGATTTCAGGTACATTTTGATACATTTGCTGTTAAATCTAACGGTGTGACATTAACTTGCAGCCCACTATGTTCTGTGTATACGCATATGCGGGTCCACCTGTCAGCTGACTAGATATGTGCTGGTGACGACGGCAGAGAGGTTGGACTTCTCGCAGAGCAAAGTTGACGAGGGTATCATACGTGCGGCCTTGACCTTCACCGGTCTGTGTATTCGGTATGTTGCCCGTTGGCAATACGATCTCACTGGTGTACAAAGCTAGCTAGCTTTAATGTGTCGAGCTGCAATATCAATCCACTAGCATGATTGAGAAGCGGCATGCTTGTACATGAGATATTGAGTTCATTCAATTGCAAAAAGATCGACCAGGTATCCTTATTTATATAAAACTGTAAATGACTATACTTACAACAATTTATGCGGTCCAGTGGTTAGGGCATCTCCAATGGTAAGCCGCAAATTTCCTCATACATTTGTCCGTAGTCAGAGGGAACAATTCGTAGATAGGGAGACATCCATCCAACGCTAGCCGCATACATTTTCACAACAACTCGAACCAACCGGATGAAATTCGTTCAAACAAGTTCATATTCATATAAACACGGCTGGATTTCATCAGCACCGAGAATTGAAGCTTCGCCATCTCCAGCTCCGCCCCCGTGACCTCCGCTCCCGGAGCCCACGGAACTGAAGTTGCCAGCCTCGACGTCGCCGCCAAGCTACTAATCGCCCGAAGATGCTTAGCCCACCAAGCTTGACGTCAACGGGAGGGGACGAGCGGTGGCCTTCCAGGGACACGAGCGGCGGCGGCCTACCGTGCACTACTCTTCCACACTGTCGTCGGCGCCCGTGGACGTAAGCCTGTGGCGGGCATGGCCTTCTTCCGCTCTGACGTAAGCCCGTCCTAGAGAGATTTGGCCGCGGAGGGATCCATGGCGGGGAGTGGTGTGGAGAGGGATGACTGTGCCCATGGCCGGGGCACCGGGCTAGCAGTTCATATAGCACCGGTGGGCGGCAGGGGGACAGACGGGTGGCATCGGAGGAGACACCTCGGCAACCGCGTGCCATCAATGCAGGCGGCAGACGGACATACGGGCGGCCGTCATGTCGTTTGAACGCGCGGCAGTCGCCTGCACTGGGAAGCGACGCAGGTGGCGCTCTCTCGGCCCGTGCACTGGTTCAATGCCGGCGCCAGTGAGTGTTTCCATCCGCTCTGGCAAGGCATGAATGCGGGCGTTGATGCTCTAGAGCGGCGCTGAGCAAAATCGGGGGGGGGGGGGGGAGGGATTTGGTGGGTCAGGGCGGTCAGAAACGGGTTTGGGATCGGTCCGGACTCCCGCAAACCTCCCCCAATTTTGTCTCCGGTTTGTGAAAGAAATCACGTCTGAACCGCGCTGCGGACCGATACTGGCCCACGTTGGATGACTTCCGCAGTTTGGATCGTTGCGGGAGGTTTGGGTCGGCGTTGGAAATGCCCTTAGCCTTGTGATAGAAACATCTCACGTCCGAAGGTCGAATCCTACGTCTACATACTTTTATTTGCTTCTCCTTCTCTAGTCATCTGACAAGTGGACCCTGCATATACATATACCCACTACCATGATCGCCTGCGAGTTAACTTCAAGCCTTGCAATTACCGTTAGATTTAACAGGCAGGTGTAGCAAAATGTACACGAAATTATAGTTCAGTGACCCATTTGCATCATTTTTCAACTTTATCTATGATTCTGTACCTACCACGCAAGTTTATGTACTATAGGCGTATTTAACTCTATAAAAAATGTTGGAGTATGTGGGGACTTCGTGGGCGAGAGTGCCCTCAATAATGTCCGTTCCCAGGTGGCATGCCGCGGGGGCCTCTCGGGGTTTCTCTGCGGCGTCTGATTTGCCTAGACAACGCGCACCCGGGCGACCTGCCTCGAAGGTCCATGACGGGTGTATCGCGAGCACGCGCGGGTTGACCATCGTGTGGGTTTTTCGGTGCACCCGCGTGTGAGGTCTCGTGCATGATGGACCATTCGGACCCGGCTATTGGCGTCTTCGGCCACGCCAAGCTAGTTCAGCCGCGACAAGTGGGGCGTGCGTCGCGCCACACTCACGTGTTGCCCCGTACACGCAGGGAGAGGCCACGGTATTTTCCTTAAGACAGTTGTGTTGTCTTGTAAGTTCACTGGTTTATGCCGCAAGCCAGGTGCCGTCCACACTGGGCTTCCTTTAGACTTCACTCTTAAGCCTTGGATGTAATTTAGAGATGACAACAAAAGCATGTCTATAATGGTTATCTCTTAGCTTTATCTTAAATAACTAATTATTTCTAAAATCATGATGAGACATGTTGTGCTAAGAGATCATCTCTTAAATAAGAGAAGGCAAGTCTTTTTTTATGATTTCTCTCTCATTCACTCAAATATTTATCCTACGTGATACTCATAAGATAACATCATTGTATGCCCTAACAAATCTGCAGGGCTTGTCTCTCTGAATTCGCTAGTCCAGAGAGGTGTTTGCGACAAAACAGTGAGACATCAAGATCCCCCTAAAAAAGGGCATGTCCAGCTTTGGGTTACCGGCTCTCTTCTCATAACTGTTGTTGTTTACTTCGTCTTTTATAGAGATAGGGAGAGAAAGAATGAGGGTTTCCTTGAAACTGTCGAATATGTGTATTACGTATTTTTAGGGATGAGACCGGATTGGATTCGGGCATGTAATCCTTTTACCGTATCATATTCCATACTTATTTTTGAATTTGGAAGCAGAATGAATGCGGATACCAATACTAGATTATATTGATTCAGAGTGGTGCAGTAACGGAACGGCGTTAGATCGGAAATGATCATTTACCATATTCATATACGAGGAATATATAAATGCTTTAAATAAAATTAGACATAAACACTAGATGGTATTAAAATAAGCCAAATAAATCACTAACAATCATATGTCTTGTATCATAAGCAAAGATAGCATTCATGTATTGCGAGCTAATACTGAAAATTTCACCCATAAATCCGTTTAGGAATTTAAAAGGTTGATTACCCGGCTAGAAAAAAAAACAGATTATCCTACTGCATCATATATTAGTAATACCATACCCTATACCGTATCCTATCAATCGGTCTTGTATTCAGATCAGATTGTTGTCGGATGTCAAAATCTCTTACCGTATCCTATAAAAACGGATTCGGGAACAGTTTCGAATGAAAAACATCCTAATCACTTTGGAGCTGTGCCAAATAATAGTTGATTTTGTCATCACAAATGTTTCGTTGTTGTTGTGCTAAATCATACTTGAATTTTCTCTTATATTTTATTAGATTAGTTTAAGAAAACGTTTACAATATATTTATAGCATTAGTTCATAAATTATTTATACATATGGATTTATTTATGTGCCCTTGTCCATAGTATTTGGTAGAGGTTAGATTGCACAAATCAATACATTGTTTGAAACAAGTTTCTAGTGCAACAGTATCAAGTTTAGGAGTAACTAAATAATGAATTCTAGTTCACTGCAACAAAAAATTAATGAACTCTAGAGTGTGTGTGAATTGCCAACATTAGGTTTCCCCTCAAGCCCCTTCTACGGTCTCGCTCATTGGCGGTACTCCTTTGTACATCCAATTGCTTAATTAGGGGTCAACAATTAGTCATGGTCACATGCCTATTGTCCATTGTGTTTGTATGAAAATCATAATTTTTTGTAATAGGCCTGAATGTTTAGAATTGAAACAATAAATTATTGTAAGCTACCCATAATGTGTACTCAGCCTAGAGATACCAGCATTTTGGTAATACCCACTTGAACCAAACCCATATGCTCCCATTATATGAGTGGCTGACATGTCTCAGGTACTTAATATCTTTAGATTTATTCTTTTTTTGGGAGATTTGTAGACGTAGTTTTCTCCATAAAAATTGGTCCATGTGATTTTCACTTGCAGTTTCAGAAATATTTCAGCAACAACCAAAATTATCACAGTGACTAGTGATTTCGGTTTGCATTCTGGCCAAAGGTTTGAAACATTCACTTGAATTCAACCAAGTATTTGGAATTTCTTAAAAATACTTAAATTCATATGTACTACTAAAATTATTGAAATATTTTAACTGAAAGGTATATATTTTAGTGTCTACAGAAATTCGGTGAACTTCGTCGACATCTCACAGGAAGTGAAAACCATCTGTTGAAACCAACACACTCAACAAGATTTGCGTATTCACAGGCTACCTAAAATCAAACATCGGCCCTTAAATTATAGATGTACAGTCCTTCTATATTGCTTTAACTTCCTGTATATGACTGTACTAGTAGTCATGACCCTCTAATATGAACTAGCATGGTGTCCACACGATTGTGTGAAAAATGGTTCAAGTTACCTTTGAAAAAGGCCTGGCGTATTTATTTAATCGAGATTTTTTATTATTATGCGCAATAAGAATTTACGGGGGACTGCACATCATTAGATTTAGCCGATGGAATTTACAGGAGACTGCACATCATTAGACCGATACACAGAATTAAAGCTCGCATATCCTGCAAAAAAGGAATAGAGCAAGGGTTGCAAAGCTCTAGCTGATTGTGTTTTTGTACATTAGGAAGTCAGGCTTTTTGTACATGATGTTAGATTAGGACGCTGAATTACAGGCTAGATAATACAGTTGTACAAGGTAGTCAGAATCATGATACTGAATCGGATCGCAGCACCCCTGCTATGGATAAAGGGGTGTAGTGGGGTTGCAGCTAACGTGGGTATAGCCACTACTCCCCCTTGTAAAGAATCTAAAGAAGTTGAGGTATTTTTCCCAATGCCGCTCATCCCTAAGTCACGGTCAGGCCAAAATAGCGATTGGAGCAGAGATTTTTCTCATTTGAAGATATGAAAGTTGGACATGCAGATAAAGAGACAGTCTGCTTATTCGTTTGCTTGGGTCAGGTCACCCTTCACATCCCTCGCATGTAAAGAGGGAATACTCGAGAGGGAAAGAATAGCCATATATAAAGACACACACACGCATGCACGCACGTGTATATATGATGGAAAGTAGTAGGCGTGGCTTTACTCATTGCATTACGAGGGGTACAATAGCCATTAATTGATTTTTACTTTCACAAGTAAAGTTGTTGGCATACTGCTAATACTGGCGAGGGTAAAACACGACACCCATCGGAGATTCAGACTGCCCGTCGCATGCATCAGCCATACTTTGAGCTGCTTTCTTCAGCATATGCTAGTGGGCGTAGAGCACATCGATTGCAAGTTCACGACACGTGCATGCAGATCATCCAGCCCGGGATCGACAGCTAGCGAGCCTTGTCATCCAATCCAAACGTGATGTACTAGTGATGAGCTGTGCACAAAGGGCCGTAGAACAGTAGAGATGGACGTTTTGTTCAATCCGTTCAGCACATATACTTTGTAGGAGATCTTCCCTTTCTTTTACGTACCGGAAAAACTAGCTAGCGATATATCTAGCAACCTTGTGCTGCGCATAATGCTGGTTCCATCTTCCGGTCCGGCAAACATGACCGTGCGCGCCCTACACCTATAAATTCCTTGATCAATGAGGAGAAACCTCGAACAAGCATACAATTGGGCTTGTAGCAGCCGAGAGCCGCAGCGACGAGTCTGTCAGCCGATGCATTACTGGGCGGGTCTTCTTTGGCAGTGCCACAGTGGCCTTGTCAAACAACCAATCATTGCCAAAGGAGACTTGCCCAGCGATGCAGCTTTTGCGCCCCCATGGAAATGTCAAGCACGGTGTATGGTTTGCATAACCACGTAGTTGCTTCCTCTCAGTACGTTGTGATATGTAGAATTGCAATTTCAAGTGTTGCTTCCTGTCTGCGGTCCTGAACAGTCTTGGACCTGATGTGAGAAGAATTGGTATGCTCTACACGTACGCAACCCGGCCGTAGGCAGGTGAGGCCGCGGTTGATATCAGCAACTTCGCCTAGTGACACATTGTTGAACTAACATCTCAGTGTGCATGTAATCAGTATTCTGTACTAGTGGAAACCACAAATGTTTCCCAGATTTTTTATTACACAAACCATGCTAAGGCGTATGGTTAACCCATACAACGATAATTTAGACCTCTAAATTTGTGAGTGTAAGACATAGAGAACAAGTGCTACAAAAAAGTTTGACCCAAAGTGACTTTCACCCCGCTTTATATATAAAGCAACAACCGAGCATTGCAACCAGCATTATGATACGACAGTGCACCACACAAATGACAAAGGAAACTGCAAGATATTACGGTGATGAGGATGGCAAGAAAGCCCTAACACAACAAGCAAACAACAAAATAAAGATTAAAGCACAGCTTGGAGTCCTAGGAGCCCTTATCCATGATCACGTAACTGGAGCCGAGAATGGAGCCAATTTGAAAGGGGGACTAGCCGTCCCATGAGGATATCCCGTAGTCAAGTGTTTAGTTGTTCTTCTACCCGATTGACCTATGTTTAGTTGGGGCTGAGCAACCATTTAGTTCTTTTGCTCATGCAATACTAGCTTTGCATGTCAGTGTACGTTGCTAGTTGTTGCCCTTATAACCCAACTTCTTCTTTCTACCTACCAATGAAATAATATGCACTCTGTGTATTCGCGATAAAAAATCCTTTTCCCAATGCCTGTCGTTCCTAACTCATGGCCATGCCAAAATAGCGATGGGAGCATGATTTTTTTTTTCTCAACTGATGATACGAAGCCTGGAGAGAAACAGTAATAAAGAGATAGTCTGCATATTTGTTTCCTTAGCTACATGCATGGATCACGGCAGCACTCACATAGTCACATCTCTAGCATATGTAAAGAGAGTATAGAGATATATATACAGCTTTATACTCATTCTACCAAAATTCTTCAAGGGTAAACTGACCATTGGTTGTTACGTTTCAAGTATACTAGATAATACCCCGCGCGTTGCTGTGGCAAACTATGATTATAAATTGATTAAAATAAAAATTAACACATCACTATATAATATCAAAATGGATAGTTCATGGTTGCGGATGGCAGCAGGAATAATAAGTGAACAACCGTATAGATCCTGTCAATGTGAAAACAAATGACATTGATAATGTATCATTGTCGTGGAGTTCAATTCCAAGCACCAATATACTATATCTAAATAGGCCAAACTATTTATACTGCAAGCAATTCAAGCCAATAAAAACGATCAAGAAACAGTACAAACTTATAAGATAGTTAAGACAGCTTGTTACATGAGAAACACGCACCTACATAATGCTCTGGCCAATAGATTACTTGAACGTTAGTTAGTTGCTCCTTGGATGTTGCCTGCCCTGTCATTGCTTTTCTAGTTTCGTACAATCTTTAGTGACATTCTGCAATTGTTATCATGACTGCTACATGTGTCGGTCTCCTTGACCTCACCTATGAATGTTGTATGACAAATCAGCAGCATTGAAAGAAAAAAAACAGAATTACTATGTCAGTTAGTTACGGATAGAACATGGCATTAATGGTGATACCATGGGAAATGCGTAACATGACATTGATAATAAAGGGCGCGTAAAATGCAAGTATAATCTAGAACATATAACATATAGAACTAACTTCATGATGTCTGTATCTACTACTGTACCCGGAAGCTGTTTGTTATGATAATGGTTTTTGCAAACCTATGTCTTAAAGCTCTCAAAGAAGAAAGCAATCTCTGGACTCAAGTATGGAGATTGAAAGAGCCTCACTTGGCATAAAATTAATAAATCTCTGATTGGAAGGCTACATATTGTACTAACTTCTAGTGTATAAAATAATGTGACAATGAGAAAGAAGGACATCTCTAATATTTTATGTATATTAACATGTATGGTTACAGAAATCACTCGTAAAATAGTTTTTAGCTTTCTTACATGATGAACAATGCCGAGAGTAAAAATTTGACAAAAAATATCATATATATAGAAAAAACATGAGGGAGATGGGATTATTCTTTGATTACATTATAAAGATTACATTGGCCCACCTAACTTGCAGTCTTCATCAACTACCTTGTTGACATGACAAAACAAAGATCTGCACAGACATGAGTCAGTGACTTAATTTTAGTAGACTAATGCAGCCCAAAGATGTTGGTATTACTACTCAAATCAAAACAAATAGTCAAAGAATAATCAAATTTTAAATAAGAAGCAACAGCACAAACAAATCTTTATATCCAACCAGCAAAAAAATAGTGTGTGACAACGCCTACGACGCGGACGATGGCTGCTCACTCCCCAGTTCAACAGGGAGGACATAGTGCAGCGTGTGGCAACTGATAAGGCAGGTAGGTTCATTGTTCAGAGACAATAACATGAATTCAGAGATTTCAAGAAAAAAGGATCAGAGATCGACTTACATCAAGATCATCAGATCATTGTTTACCAAGACCATTCTTATGACCACCTAGCCATACATACCGCACACTGTAGAACCTAAAGTAGTACCGACTCTTGTTAATTATGCTATTCCTCCGCGGCCCTTCCTAATCTCAAAGCAGACCTCATGTTCAGGTATACCGTATACTTGCCCATGGGCGTCCATAAACTGCAAACAAAATTCACACACACATACTCCGGCATAAGATAGATTAACTGGAACAAAATAACTGCACATCATCTCCTTGTAGAAGCTTTTTTATTATCTGGATGGCCTTACTATCTTTGATTTAGTAGAACAGGAACCCGTTGAAAAGATGCCAGTTGGAGTGGTATATCCCGAGCGGTCACCATGTGATTCTCAACTACAAAACAAAATGGGTTATTTACAGATAACATATAACCTAGCTTGCAGTCAATGAACTAATTTGAATTTCTTACTGAACAATCCTAATTAATCCTAATTAGGTAGGAGGAAGGAAGGAGAGGAAGAAGGAGAAGGTACCATGATCTTTTTATTGCGAACGGCGACGGGTCATCTTCACCTTGGCCGCACGGCCGGCTGCCGATGATGCCCCGCATGGTTGAGGTGGGTCAGATCGCCGTCGTCGGCGTGGAGGAGCGCCTGCAAGTCCACCTCCACGGGCCACGGCCAGTGCCTCACCATACGGGAGGTGGTGGAGATGCCATCCATGGTGTTTTGCTGAGGTGTTGTTCCAGCACGTCGCCGGTGCTAGGGAAGAAGAAGATGCAGTCGCCTCGCTGTCGCGGCGAGGACTCCAATTCTTCCCATCACAAAAGGAGATGGGCAATACAATCCCTCGATGGGTGATGAAGATGGATGCATGCCGCCATCCGTTCCATGTGTGTTTGTGATGGGGAGATCGGGAGATTGAAATATTGGTAGGGAGAGATGGAAGGATAAGAGAACGCATCAATTGGGAATCTGAAGAGGAAAGAGTAGGCGCGCGTTTTTGGGAGGCGAGGAGACGATGAAGAGGGAGTCAACAGGCGGGTCCTGGAGCACAGGGGGACCAACGCTTGCACTGTAGATCTGAGCCACTTGTGGTCAATCAAACGGCTCAGTTTTTTTAAGGTGACGTGGATGCATGAGAGCTCAGAGAAATCAGGTAGTGGGGATCCCCTATTTAGATATAGTAGATAAGTACAGTGGTTGGTACGGTGTACCATGCTCTCATCACGCAAGAGTAAAACACACCCAACAGCAATTCCCACTGTCTTCGTCACATGCAGCATTAAAGCTGCTTTCTTCAGCATATACTAGTGGACGCCGAGCATATCCAAGACCAGTGATCGATCACAAGTTCACCAACACGTCGCCGAATCCAAGCAAAATGTAATACTAACAATTGGCTGTGCAACGCGGAATCCTCGAACAGAAGAGAGAGATGTTAGCTAGCACGCAGAACCTTCATTGCAAGATCTTTCTTTTCTTTCACGTACTGGAAACGCTAACATATCTTTAAATACATCATGTCCCAAGCATAATGCTGGTTCAATCTCCTGGTCCGGCGAACATGGCCCCGCGCGCCATATGCACCTATATATTCGTCGGCCGAGGAGGATAAACCTCGATCTTGGAGAGTAGATAGCGTGAGCCTAACATGGGCAAGCCGTGGCGAAGGGTCCAACGACCGACGTACGGAGCCATGCATTGTTAGGCGGGTCTCCCTTCGCAGTAGCCTGATCAAACAACCAGACATTGCCAAAGGAGACTTGCCTGACGATGCAGCTTTTCTGCCCCATGGAAAGGTCATGCATGGTGTATGGTTTGCATAACCACGTAGTTGCTTCCTTTTAGTATGCTGTGATATGTGCAGTTGTAATTTCAAGTGTTGCATCCTGTCTGCACGCCTAAACAGTCAAAGACCCAGTCATGGTGTGAGAAGAATTGGCATGCCCTGCATAAGTAAGCCGGCTGTCAGCAGGTACGCTCGCAGTTGGCATCAGTAACCTGGACAACTGACGCATTGTTGAACACAGGTTTCAGTGTGCATGTAATTGGTATTCCGTACTAGTAGAAACTACAAATGTTTCAACGATTTTTTTGTGACACATTTCTTTTGACACAAAACAATGCTAAGTAGTACGATTAACACATACAGTGATAATGTAGACCTCCAAAATTGTGAGCGTAAGACATAGAGAAAAAGTGTTACAAAAAAGTTTGACCGAAAATGGCTTTCGTCCCGCTTTATATATAAAGCAACAACCTAGCATTACAACACGGCACTATACCACACGAACGACAAAGGAAACAACAAGATGCAACGGTGTCGAGGATGGCAAGAAATCCCCAAAACGACAAGACAACAACAAAAGAAAGATTAGAGCACTGCTTGGTGTCCTAGGAGCCCTCATGCACAATTGAGTCAAGAATGGAGCCAATTTAAGAAGGATACTAGCCTTCGGACGAAGCTATTCCATCAGCAACACCCGGAAGTCAATTACCATTGCGCCAACCAGCTCCATCGCCGAATGAACACTCTACCCTCTCGCCCTGGATCGAAGGGTGCCACGTCATTGGACGATGAAGACACTCACCCTAGAGCTGACTAGGAACAGATGATGGGATCCCAAGTTAAGGCCTCCGAACATAACTCCTCGCCGTACTAGCTCATGATGGGAGCATAGCCGTCGTGGCCACGGAACCCTCAATGCGAGGAGAAGATGCTATCATCCACAACCGCACCCAATCACAGGCAGGTAGGAACCTTGCTCACGCAACAGAGCCTCCAAGGACGGAATGATGTCGTAGCGCCACCACCATCACTACGAAACTATATTTACAATCCTTTGAAATAAAAATCTTATACATGAGTATGATTCTATTCCTACAACCAAAGGGTTCCAAAGGGCTACAAATCCTATTCTTTAGAATTCTTGCAAAATTTCACCAAATCAAAGGGCGCCTAAAATAGGGTTCTTGATCCAAGTTAAGCCATGAATTATATAAAATCATCGGTATTAGCAGGACACCCTAAATGATAAGTTTATTTGGGCTTTTGTTTATTTTAGCATCTCAAGGTTCCAAATGATTTAAGTACAAAAATTCATGAAATCTCAGAAGTTCTAATTATGTCCGGGTTCTGGAACACAATAGTGTAGCAAATTAGACTAGTTCATTCGACTTCAGCCATGAACTATGAAGTAGAAATCGTTCGTGCTAACAAGACAGATGAAACCGACAGCTTTTGGGGGCTTTTGGTTAGTTCTGCGCCTCTCGTGGTTCCAAGATTATAATATTATACATGAACATATTAGTGTAGGACATTCAACTAGCTCATTCGTATGAGAACCGGCTAGCGCGTACCAAGTGTATGAATAAATGAACATACATAAAGCTTCCATGGTCGTTGAATCATTTTTCCCAATGCCGCTAGTACCTAAGTCATGGTCTTGTCAAAATAGCAATTGTATCAAGGCTAATTTATTCTCACTTCAAGATATGAAGCTCGGGTGAACAGATGGAGATATAGTCTACATATTTGTTTATGTGGGTAATGTCATCACTCATATCTCTGGCGTATAAAAACGATGAAGGTATATATGATGATAGGACTAGTAGGTGCGGGTTTACTCATTGCACCAAAATTTTCAAGGGTGAAATAGCCACCGTATTTACTTTTTCAAGTACAGTGGTTGGCATGTACCATGCTCATGCCCACGAGGGTAAAACACACCCACCAGCCATTCCCATTGTATCATAGCTATGGAAAAGTTTGTCCACACCTACAGATTAAATAAAATGGAGTTAAACATATTGAGTGAGATGGCAGCATCTCACTGGAAATAGGAGGAGAAAGACCCGTACAATGAAATTTAGGACGGAAGCATATACATCTGCAACCTACGTTCATAACAACCAGCACATAGGTTTAGGATTAATGACGTACCAAAAACTCCAATATGTCTTCAGATACATCGGTCTACCTTGTGTTGCGCATAATGGTGCTTCGATCTCCCGGTCCGGCGAACATGGCAATTCGTCGAGAGAGGAGGAGAAACGTTTGACTTGTAGACTAGGTGGCACGAGCTTAGGATGCTCTCAGTGCATTGGCTCTTTTCATGTTATCCTAGGTGGTGCAAGAAAATTAGAGACAACCACCCCCAAGTTTATTATGTGTTGTGTTGTATCTAAGTGAATTGCATTTAATTAGTTTAGTTGCATCTTGACATTGTGGCCTAGGTGTGGAGAGATGGAAGGAAGAGGAACATAGCGAGAGAAAGTCACGCCAGATAAGGCATTAGTCACACCTTGTAGGAAAATGTGTTATTTTTTTGGGTGAAGCAAATGCCCAGGAGGCATTCACCACCTGTAGCCCATAGGCGTTACAAACACTCAGTCTTGTTCTAAAGGTCAGTGGATTACTCAGGGCTTCGTGGGCAAGAGTGTCCTCCACGCCGTCCGTTTCTGGGTGGCATGCCGCAGGGGTCTTTCGGGGTTTTTCTGTGGTGTCCCGTCTGCCTGGACGGCGTGCACCAGGTGAGCCGCCTCATGGGTCCATGACGGGTTGATCGCTGGCGCGCACTAGTCGGCCGTCGTGTGGGTTTTTCAGCACTCCCGTGTGTGGTGTCCCGTGTGCGATTGGTCAGTCAGACCCACATGTTGGCCGTCTTCGGCCAAGCCGGGTTAGTTCAGCCAAGACAGGTGGGGCGTGCGTCACGCTGCACTCACGTGTTGCCCCGCATGCGCAAGGGGAAGCCCTCTACATCGTCCATGTGAAACTGGCCTCCTGCAACTGGCTTCCCGGGGCTCTTCGCGCCATCCAATCTGCCTGGATGGCATGCACCCGAACGGCTTGCCTCGGAGGCTATGATGGGTGGACCGCGGGTGAAGCCCGATGCCACTATCATGGGGTCTTTTGGTCATGCGTGCGTGAATCGTCCCACACGCGGACGAGCGAGCCAGGTCTACTTGTCAAGTGCATGTGCCCATGCCCGGTTGTGTGTGTGCTATCTGGGTCGGGCCGTTCGCTTCGCATCGCGTGTGCCGCTTTGCAAGTTCAAGAGATGCCTGCTTGGGCTCTCTGCCCACCCCGATGTTCGGGCGCCGAGTGTGGTCGGATGGTCGGTTGGATGTGACATTCAACTTTGATTGCCCGTCGTGTTGAGTCGGGTATTCTTTGTGGGCATTTCTATCTTTTTCTTAAGACGGTTGTGTTTTCTTGTAAGTTCATTGGCTTATGCCCCAAGCCAGGTGCCGCCCACATTGGGCTTCCTCTTGCTTCACCTGCAAGGAAATGCTTCATCGACAGGGCAAGCGATCACTTATGGGCTGGAGCTTCTGAAGAAAGTTCTGATTTGGCGAATTAGCAATGGCCAGGGTGTATGTGTCTGGTGTAACCCATGGCTGCCCCAGCCACCATCATATAAGCCCATATCGCTGCAAGGGAGGTGCAGGCTGCGCCGTGTCCCGAAACTCCTCACTGGCCGAGGTACATGGAACCTGCAGCTACTACACCAACACTTCAGCAATCCTGACGACAACGAGATCCTCAAGCTTCGATCATCACCTCGCCTGGGCGACGATGTGTTAGCATGGGCATGTCATTTTTTGTGTGAAGAGTGTGTATAAGATGGCCCTTGAGGAGAAATCCTCCGATTGAAAGTTCCAGGCGTTTTGTTGATAGCTACATCAACTCTCTCCTATGTATTAAGCCATATCCTAACCGAAAATTCTAAACCAACGGACCTTACGCTACCCCCCTGCCCCCCTGATTTTCAGGGGGTGTGGGCCCCCTATCTTGATTTCTTCCAACCAAAAGATGGCAACGGGACGGGCGACTGGGCGGGCGACCGTGCGCCCGACCGCGGTTGCGCCGTCCACCACCGGTGATCGCCGGCGCGTAGGCGGGTGTTTCTGGGCGCTCGCCGAGTCCGACGAGGAAGAAGCGGACGACGATGGGGATGCATCGCCAGTGGAGTCGCCGCCATCTCCCACCCCTTCGGATCTCATTTGCGAATTTATCCATTCAGGTTATAGCGAAGATGAGGTGGCCAATACGATCGATCGGGTTCTACCACCGGAAGATCCGGCACGTCTCGGTCTTCACGCAGGCGAGAAGATCGAGATGATCCAGCGCGTTGTTCATCGGAAGACGGCGGCGTCGGCGATCCGGCCTTGGAAAGGTCCCATACCTAAGGTGAGTGTAACGCCCGGATAATCAAGCTACAATAATCCCCTGCTAATGATGTCATGTCATCAAATTTACTGTTGCTACACGTTGATTCAATTATTAAAATAAAGTCAAATTATTAATGTTTTCAAATGTCAAAACTAAAAAGTTTATGTGATGGCAAATAATCCATACTTAATTATGGTGGAGAAACACTAGGTCACTTATTTGCTTATTCAAAAGTTATCACCCAAAAGGAGTGACTAAAACATCCACTTTAGTTCTTTTGCATTTATTCGAAAATCAAATGACTTAAAATATTACCCCAACCATTTTATGGCAGTGCCAAATATTGCAGGGCATTTATATGGTCATGTTCCATATTTTGCAAAATCTTTTGATAGCTTAAATAAATACAAACAGTGTCTTTTATAAAACAGAAAATAGTAAATGAAGAAGGAACCTAACTACTGTGCACTTTGGCCCATCGTACATAGTACAGGCCCGGCCCACCTCCGCCTCATCCCCTCCTCTGTACAGGAGACAGGGAGGGCGTGGCACGCATCCACGGCGCCATGGCCATGGATGGTCGCCACGAGCCCCCCCCCCCTCGGCCTATAAGGTAGCATCCCCGAAACCCTAGCTCGCCCTCTCCCATCCCCCTGGATCCCCAGCGTCTGCCCCCCTCTCCCGTGGGTCGAGTTTGAGCTCGCAAGCTCACGCGGTCACCGCTTCCTTGCCGTCGATGACGCGTCCACCGACCTCTCCGGCGGGCGGGAGCACGTCCTGGACGTTCACCGCGCTCGTCCACATCTGTTCCGGGCATCGGAGCTAGGAGGGGAGCTGCGTAGCCATCGCCATCAACCTCGTCTCCTCTGCTTCGGCCACCGCACGTCGTCGCCGTCGATCTACACCACCATGACCTCACCGGTCTCCCTGACCTCGTCCCCGGCACCGCTGTGAGCCACTCTTCTCAAACCCCCTCTCCCTCTTGTCGATTTGTCGCCGTAGCCGCCGTCACCGACCTCGTCCGAGCTCCCGTGTACGCGTATGTACATGCGTGTGGCTGTAGCGTTCTGTGCTGCTTCGGAGCCGCTGTGCCCTCTCGCTACTTGCTATTGTGCTGCTGGCCGCCCTTGCCTCGCTCCCGTCTCCAGCACCCGTCGCCTCCCCTTGCGCCCCGACCTGTCGCCTGGCCACCCGGCCTCGCAGCCTCCGCCCTGCCGCTCTGGTCGGTCGCGCCCGCCGTCGTGCCTCCCCTGCTGCTTTCACCGCGTCGCGCCCGCCTCGCCTCTCCGTGGCCTGCTATTGCTCTCGCCGTACCCTGCGCCCAGCCCGAGGCCCGCCGCTTTCGCCCGTTGCTCACTTCTGCGCTGCCGCTGCTCGACAGACGCCACCACGCAGGTCGCCACAGCCGGCCGCGCGTCGCCTGCGCCCCGGGCGCCCTGCTACGCCTCCCCCGCTCACCTCCGCTACCGGCCCAGCCGGCCACCTCCCGCTCGCCGGCCGCCCATGCGTGGACTAGGTAGCCGCCGACGCCACCTGTTCGTGCGAGCCAGGCCGCAGATGCCGGCTGGCTCTTTGTCTGGGGCCGGCCCTATCCAGAGGGACCTAACATGCATGCGGGTCCCACTGGACCTGCTGACCGGTCAAAGTTTGACCAGTCAACTGCTGAGTCAGCAATTCACTGGACCCACTGGTCAGCCTTACTGGTGCACTGCACCGGGTGCACCTAACTTTTCGCTCATTTTTTTAATTAGTTTAAATTCCAGAAAAATGTCATAAACTATAGAAAATAAATCGTAACTCGGATGATCGACTGCTTCAACAGAAGATTCTGACAATACTCTCTGATATTGTCTCCAGACCTTGTGCCTGTTGCTTTTGCAATTCCCTACCACCGAAATATCCCTATGGATAAATACTTACACCTGTCGTTCTTACTTTTATTCCCAGTCGATCTTGTTATTACAAGGTACTCCGAGAATCCGTTGAGCTTACTGCTTTGTTGTTCTTTGTCACCTGAATACCCCTACGGATAATTCTCGCACTTATCGAGTATCCGCTCATTCCCCGTTGTTCATGTGTTTCACCAAAGACTTCAAAATATCATTCGATCTTCCGAAAATCCTGAGCAGTCTATTGCCACGAAATTCTCGCTTGCTTGCATTATGGTTAATCCCATAAGTATATTAATCTTATTGGCAGCCTTTGTCACTATTTTTTGAAGTCCATTGATTCGATATGTTGCGAATGCTCGCAATCCTCAACCAGGTCCTAGAATTCATCCTTCCGGCTCGGACATCATGTTAAACATGAACTGGTTCTCGGCGAATCAGATTGCCATTGATTGTACCCCTAAGTCTATCCAACTTATCCATCCTTGATCAGAGCATTTTCTCCTGATCCCTTGATTTGAAAATCATAATTCCTTTGTTATTTAAACGTTGAATTATTCAGATGTTCTATAAAACGATGCATTTGCATTCTTTCTTCCTCTGATTGGGTATCGATACTCACATCAGCTCCATTGTGGATCACCATATCCACTGTTGGATTATTATCCGACCGTGTCCTTCATAATTAATCACCTTGTGAGTTCTTCCTCAGATACATAATGCCTTTGGTAATTTGTATCCTCTACTTTTGCCAACCATGCTATGCTTCGAGCTGGTGATATTTACTATCGAAGCTTATGGCATATGCTTCCAAGATGCCCTGATGGGTTGAACCTATGCCTTCCTTAATATGTGTGAACTCGAAAGTTTTCACGAGTCATACTCTTCTGGTATTTTGCCAGATAAAATTTCAACACTACAACTTCTTCAAAAGTGAGAATTGAATGAAAGGTTATGCATTGGAGAAGTGGGAGTCGACCTTCAACTTTGTGTTCATGCCCATGGACCCGATGTGGAACTTATCATAAAAGCTTCTTGTAATAATAACTATTTCCTTGATATGATACCATTTGGTATCTCGAGATTATCATGGAACTGCATAACCTCTTATGAGTTCTTCATCAAGTACTACATTCTCACTGATTCCAAATTTCACGGGCTCTGAGTTGTTAAACACTCAAAGACACCGATAACTGAATCGAGCTCATACCGCGATTAAACAACTCTTGGTAACCTTCATTACTTACAAATTTGAACTCAATCATGTAAGTCCTAGCCTGCTCGACTATATCATTATCGTGCCGATTTTAACTGTGCTACCTGGTCCTTAACCCCGGAGCGCAACTTTCGATCATGAGCTAAGCTTACGCCGATCTCCCTCATCATACCATTTCGCCTTGAACAACAAGCTTGATTTTGAGTTTGTGTCGTACCTGTGGTTCCAATAACCTCTTGCTTCATCATTCCTTGGACTTGATGTCATCATCGATCGATTACATCTTCATGAAATCTCTCGACAAATGTGTTGTGATCATCATCAGTATTCCGAGCTCTTCCATGATATCAATTGGATTCATGAAGAGAAATACCATCCTTGCCCTCGATGAGTCGTGTTATCATCGGCCACTTTATTGCCTTCCGTCCGACACAAACTTGTTCGTGTTTTGTGTTATACCTTGAGTTCGTTGCTACCCAACATTGTTCTTCTTTACATTGGAGTATTACCATCTCTTTTTGTCAAGAATGTGGTGAGAATTTCACCACCTCTTAAGAATTCTTGATATAATAATACTTCTCGCCATCTCCGTTCATTTCTTGGTCCTCGTGTTATTTTTAAACGGAATACCGACAATTGAGCTATGATGTGTGAATTCAAAACTTCTAGCAACCCTATTGCTTTGAAGTGAATGGGCAATAGTTTCATTCGAAGTCTTTCGATAATTGAATCACCATTCTAAACATTGGTCGTGCAACCCAGCCCATATTTCGAGTGCACCTTTCCACCAATGATTAATTGTGTATGTTTTCCTCGAGCATACGTCATTATATCATTTGATCTGACAAATGTTATCTCCTTGTTCACCTACTTGTGGAAATCCATTTTTATGGAAATCTCGATGAATTATCGCCGATTCCATCCGCACCTCCTCATCCTCTCTTTGGCATGATGAACTCTTGTTTCGAAACTCGCTCCCATAGTTCATTTCTCAAGAATCTTACATTATCATCTCGTCAATTTGTGTTGCCCCTTTTTCTTCTGTGGCATCCTAAGTCAGAGGTATCCTGACACGAATCAGATCTGAATCTCGGTCAGATTTGATGGTTGGAACATTTTTCCAAGAGTTAAGACCCGGTAAGGTGATGTCATGCCTAACACACCTGGCCGGAGGACCTGTTGTTATAGTTTTTTTAACAAGGTTAACCATTCTTCCATGAGGAAATTGTAAGACTTAGTCTATAAGTTATTCCTGATGGATCCTTTGTGTTTCCAAGGTCTAATCTTCACCTGTTGACCATGTCAATGTTACCTCGAAGCATGTCTGTGGTACTCCGATCTTCAAAATGCTTAATTTTTCTTTATCAATTATCCGAACATCTTTGTATGGGTAATGTCATGAAATTTCTCTCCCCTTTCCTAAAGGGTTTTCTACAATTATATCCTGTCATGGATATCATGCTCTGCTTGTCCATGGGAAGGATATACCCCTGAAATATGTGTTTAACCACATTTTTTTTCATTGTTCTGTTTAATCTGATAATCATATTTCCCTTTCCATTGGTTGGTTTAACGTCTCTTGTGATCTATATGATCTAAGCAGTAATATTCTACTGCTTATGTAAACACCTCGGTGTACAATTCTGTCAGGAAGACCGAGTTACTATTGTTGATGACATTCCGGTAGCCACCGATGGACGAGAACTTTGCCTATTGGTCCGCCTCATTTAACGAGCAGGAAAATGGTTCTCTTCGTCCCTCGCCCTTGGTACCGATGATGCAGCCAACATAACTGGCCGGTTATTCTCTAACATGCCTTGCTATCATGTACGTGCAAGATGTCGCTGCCCCTCTTGCTTTTAAACCCACATGGTGGGCCCATAACCCACAGTTCCACAGGATCGAAACCTGACTCTCATGTACACCCCTGTTCCCAAAGTCAGTACTCACGCTTTGCTTCGTGTGTAATTCATGAGGCACCTTCCTAGTGATATGTTCCGGTATGAGATGCAATCCTTAATTTTGATGCTTTGAACCCCTTCCACTCTTTTCAGGCATCGAACGATTGCCTGCCCGCTCGAAACTTCCCATGATACCTCCTTACTCTGCTCTCGATATTTTCGTAAGTTTCAATTCGAGAGTTACTTCCGCCACCTTCCACGATATTATCGACCAGATAGTCGACCTTGCATAGGTCTGTTCTCCCAGAATGCCCACCCTTTATTCTTTCGTAAGTACGATGGGGTTCCTGAAGAAAGGACGCTGACTTCATCATGATGACTTAAAGCAGAGAAATGAAGACATCAATGTATTGGACCGGCCTCTTCGAGAAGAGCGAGCCAGGATGAGGAGACACGCTAGCTACGTTACCTTCCTCCCTTTCACTACCTCTTAAATCTCGGGACGAGATTTCTTGTAGTGGAGGAGATTTGTAACGCCCGGATAATCAAGCTACAGTAATCCCCTGCTAATGATGTCATGTCATCATTTTTACTGTTGCTAGATCCCACGTTGATTCAATTATTAAAATAAAGTCAAACTATTAATGTTTTCAAATGTCAAAACTAAAAATTTCATGTGATGGAAAATAATCCAAACTTAATTATGGTGGAGAAACACTAGGTCACTTGTTTGCTTATTCAAAAGTTATCACCCAAAAGGAGTGACTAAAACATCCACTTTAGTTCTTTTGCATTTATTTCAAAATCAAATGACTTAAAATATTACCCCAACCATTTTATGGTGCCAAATATTGCGGGGCATTTATATGGTCAAGTTCCATATTTTGCAAAATATTTTGATAGCTTAAATAAATACAAACAGTGTCTTTTATAAAACAGAAAATAGTAAATAAAGAAGGAACCTAACTACTGTGCACTTTGGCCCATCATACATAGTACAGGCCCAGCCCACCTCCGCCTCATCCCCTCCTCTATACAGGAGACAGGGAGGGCGTGGCACGCATCCACGGCGCCATGGCCATGGATGGTTGCCACGAGCCCCCCCCCCCTCGGCCTATAAGGTAGCATCCCCGAAACCCTAGCTCGCCCTCTCCCATCCCCCTGGATCCCCATCGTCTGCCCCCTCTCCCGTGGGTCGATTTTGAGCTCGCAAGCTCACGCGGTCACCGCTTCCTCGCCGTCGATGACGCGTCCACCGACCTCTCTGGCGGGCGGGAGCACGTCCTGGACGTTCACCGCGCTCGTCCGCGTCTGTTCCGGGCATCGGAGCTAGGAGGGGAGCTGCGTAGCCATCGCCATCAACCTCGTCTCCTCTGCTTCGGCCACCGCACGTCGTCGCCGTCGATCTACACCACCATGACCTCACCGGTCTCCCTGACCTCGTCCCCGGCACCGCTGTGAGCCACTCTTCTCAAACCCCCTCTCCCTCTTGTCGATTTGTCGCCGTAGCCGCCGTCACGATCTCGTCCGAGCTCCCGTGTACGCGTATGTACATGCGTGTGGCTGTAGCGTTCTGTGCTGCTTCAGAGCCGTTGTGCCCTCTCGCTACTTGCTATTGTGCTGCTGGCCGCCCTTGCCTCGCTCCCGTCTCCAGCACCCGTCGCCTCCCCTTGCGCCCCGACCTGTCGCCTGGCCACCCGACCTCGCAGCCTCCGCCCTGCCGCTCTAGTCGGTCGCGCCCGCCGTCGTGCCTCCCCTGCTGCTTTCACCGCGTCGCGCCCGCCTCGCCTCTCCGTGGCCTGCTATTGCTCTCGCCGTACCCTGCGCCCAGCCCGAGGCCCGCCGCTTTCGCCCGTTGCTCACTTCTGCGCTGCCGCTGCTCGACAGACGCCACCACGCAGGTCGCCACAGCCGGCCGCGCGTCGCCTGCGCCCCGGGCGCCCTGCTACGCCTCCCCCGCTCACCTCCGCAAACCGGCCCCGCCGGCCACCTCCCGCTCGTCGGCCGCCCATGCGTGGACTAGGTAGCCGCCGACACCACCTGTTCGTGCGAGCCAGGCCGCAGATGCCAGCTGGCTCTTTGTCTGGGGCCGGCCCTATCCAGAGGGACCTAACATGCATGCGGGTCCCACTGGACCTGCTGACCGGTCAAAGTTTGACCAGTCAACTGCTGAGTCAGCAATTCACTGGACCCACTGGTCAGCCTTACTGGTGCACTGCACCGGGTGCACCTAACTTTTCGCTCATTTTTTTAATTAGTTTAAATTCCAGAAAAATGTCATAAACTATAGAAAATAAATCGTAACTCGGATGATCGACTGCTTCAACAGAAGATTCTGACAATACTCTCTGATATTGTCTCCAGACCTTGTGCCTGTTGCTTTTGCAATTCCCTACCACCGAAATATCCCTATGGATAAATACTTACACCTGTCGTTCTTACTTTTATTCCCAGTCGATCTTGTTATTACAAGGTACTCCGAGAATCCGTTGAGCTTACTGCTTTGTTGTTCTTTGTCACCTGAATACCCCTACGGATAATTCTCGCACTTATCGAGTATCCGCTCATTCCCCGTTGTTCATGTGTTTCACCAAAGACTTCAAAATATCATTCGATCTTCCGAAAATCCCGAGCAGTCTATTGCCATGAAATTCTCGCTTGCTTGCATTATGGTTAATCCCATAAGTATATTAATCTTATTGGCAGCCTTTGTCACTATTTTTTGAAGTCCATTGATTCGATATGTTGCGAATGCTCGCAATCCTCAACCAGGTCCTAGGATTCATCCTTCCGGCTCGGACATCATGTTAAACATGAACTGGTTCTCGGCGAATCAGATTGCCATTGATTGTACCCCTAAGTCTATCCAACTTATCCATCCTTGATCAGAGCATTTGCTCCTGATCCCTTGATTTGAAAATCATAATTCCTTTGTTATTTAAACGTTGAATTATTCAGATGTTCTATAAAACGATGCATTTGCATTCTTTCTTCCTCTGATTGGGTATCGATACTCACATCAGCTCCATTGTGGATCACCATATCCACTGTTGGATTATTATCCGACCGTGTCCTTCATAATTAATCACCTTGTGAGTTCTTCCTCAGATACATAATGCCTTTGGTAATTTGTATCCTCTACTTTTGCCAACCATGCTATGCTTCGAGCTGGTGATATTTACTATCGAAGCTTATGGCATATGCTTCCAAGATGCCCTGATGGGTTGAACCTATGCCTTCCTTAATATGTGTGAACTCGAAAGTTTTCACGAGTCATACTCTTCTGGTATTTTGCCAGATAAAATTTCAACACTACAACTTCTTCAAAAGTGAGAATTGAATGAAAGGTTATGCATTGGAGAAGTGGGAGTCGACCTTGAACTTTGTGTTCATGCCCATGGACCCGATGTGGAACTTATCATAAAAGCTTCTTGTAATAATAACTATTTCCTTGATATGATATCATTTGGTATCTCGAGATTATCATGGAACTGCATAACCTCCTATGAGTTCTTCATCAAGTACTACATTCTCACTGATTCCAAATTTCACGGGCTCTGAGTTGTTAAACATTCAAAGACACTGATAACTGAATCGAGCTCGCACCGCGATTAAACAACTCTTGGTAACCTTCATTACTTACAAATTTGAACTCAATCATGTAAGTCCTAGCCTGCTCGACTATATCATTATCGTGCCGATTTTAACTGTGCTACCTGGTCCTTAACCCCGGAGCGCAACTTTCGATCCTGAGCTAAGCTTACGCCGATCTCCCTCATCATACCATTTCGCCTTGAACAACAAGCTTGATTTTGAGTTTGTGTCATACCTGTGGTTCCAATAACCTCTTGCTTCATCATTCCTTGGACTTGATGTCATCATCGATCGATTACATCTTCATGAAATCTCTCGACAAATGTGTTGTGATCATCATCAGTATTCCGAGCTCTTCCATGATATCAATCGGATTCATGAACACTGGTAGAAAAAGAGGCTTCCGTCCAGCCCCATAAGTCGCGGAACTGTAGGAACCGCGACTAATGAAGTCTTTAGTCCCGGTTCGGCAGAAGAACCGCGACCAAAGGCCTGCGCCCAGGGCGCTCGCTGGGCAGCTGGTGCACGTGAGGGGCTTTAGTCGCGGTTGGCCAGGACAACCGCGACTAAAGGTGCCCAAAGGCCTTTAGTCGCGGTTGGCCAGGCCAACCGCGACTAAAGCTCCTCCCCTATATATACCAGTTCAGCGCACTCACTTAGCCATTTGGTGCCACTTCTCTTCACAAGCTTCACAAGGGGGTGTAGGTTTGCTTTTGGTTCCTCTTATGCACACAAGGTGTTTGATGAAATGCCCCAAGAGCCACACTTGAGGTTCCTCATTCATTTTTTTCCTCCTCGATCGCGGTTAGCAACTTGAACCTTTCATGCATGTGTGTCATTGATAAAATATGCATGTGTGTTGTTCATTGTTTAATTTCTATTGTTTATAGCTAGTTAGTTTAACAAATGCATGATGGTTAATTATATATTTTATATTATAATAATGCAGATGAATCGGCAATGGATGTACGGTAACCGACTCTCCCGCGAGTTCACTACGGGTTTGAAAGATTTCCTCGTAGTGGCTAATGCGAACAAGCAGAAGGGTTTTGTTATCTGTCCATGTGTTGACTGTAAGAATCAGAAGGGTTACTCTTCCTCAAGAGAAGTTCACCTGCACCTGCTTCGGCACGGTTTCATGCCAAGCTATAATTGTTGGACCAAGCATGGAGAAAGAGGGGTTATAATGGAAGAAGATGAAGAAGGGGATGGTTTCATCGATGAAAGCTATCTTGCTGATTTCGGTGATACTTTCATGGAGGATGCTGAAGGTGAATGGGAAGGTGAAGGGGAAGGTGAAGGTGAAGAAGAGGCACGTGATGAGACCGTTGATGATCTTGGTCGGACCATTGCTGATGCACGGAGACGCTGCGAAACTGAAAAGGAGAGGGAGAATTTTGATCGCATGTTAGAGGATCACAGAAAGTCGTTGTACCCCGGATGCGATGATGGTCTGAAAAAGCTGGGCTGCACACTGGATTTGCTGAAATGGAAGGCACAGGCAGGTGTAGCTGACTCGGCATTTGAAAACTTGCTGAAAATGTTGAAGAATATGTTTCCAAAGAATAACGAGTTGCCCGCCAGTACGTACGAAGCAAAGAAGGTTGTCTGCCCTCTAGGTTTAGAGGTTCTGAAGATACATGCATGCATCAACGACTGCATCCTCTACCATGGTGAATACGAGAATTTGAATGAATGCCCGGTATGCACTGCATTGCGTTATAAGATCAGAGGCGATGACCCTGGTGACGATGTTGAGGGCGAGAAACCCAGGAAGAGGGTTCCCGCCAAGGTGATGTGGTATGCTCCTATAATACCACGGTTGAAACGTCTGTTCAGGAACAAAGAGCATGCCAAGTTGTTGCGATGGCACAAAGAGGACCGTAAGTCGGACGGGGAGTTGAGACACACCGCAGATGGAACGCAATGGAGAAAGATCGACAGAGAGTTCAAAGATTTTGCAGCTGACGCAAGGAACATAAGATTTGGTCTAAGTACAGATGGTATGAATCCTTTTGGCGAGCAGAGCTCCAGCCATAGCACCTGGCCCGTGACTCTATGCATCTACAACCTTCCTCCTTGGTTGTGCATGAAGCGGAAGTTCATTATGATGCCAGTGCTCATCCAAGGTCCTAAGCAACCCGGCAACGACATCGATGTGTACCTAAGGCCATTAGTTGATGAACTTTTACAGCTGTGGGGCAGACCTGGTGTCCGTGTGTGGGATGAGCACAAACAAGAGGAATTTGACCTACGAGCGTTGCTTTTCGTAACCATCAACGATTGGCCTGCTCTTAGTAACCTTTCGGGACTGTCAAATAAAGGATACAATGCATGCACGCACTGCTTACATGAGACTGAAAGTGTACATTTGCCAAATTGTAAGAAGAACGTGTACCTTGGGCATCGTCGATTTCTTCCGAAAATTCATCCAGTAAGAAAGAAAGGCAAGCATTACAACGGCAAGGCAGATCACCGGCCGAAGCCTGCAGAACGCACTGGTGCTGAGGTATTTGATATGGTCAAGGATTTGAAAGTCATCTTTGGAAAGGGTCCTGGCGGACAATCAGTTCCGAAGGGAGCTGACGGGCACGCAGCCATGTGGAAGAAGAAATCTATATTCTGGGAGCTAGAATATTGGAAAGTCCTAGAAGTCCGCTCTGCAATCGACGTGATGCACGTTACGAAGAATATTTGCGTGAACCTCCTAAGCTTCTTGGGCGTGTATGGGAAGACAAATGATACAAAGGAAGCACGGCAGGACCAGCAACGTTTGAAAGACCCTGATGACCGGCATCCGGAATGGTTTCAAGGTCGTGCCAGCTACGCTCTGACCAAAGAAGAGAAGGTCATCTTTTTTGAATGCCTGAGCAGTATGAAGGTCCCGTCTGGATTCTCGTCCAATATAAAGGGAATAATAAACATGGCGGAGAAAAAGTTCCAAAACCTGAAGTCTCACGACTGCCACGTGATTATGACGCAATTGCTTCCGATTGCTTTGAGGGGGCTCCTGCCAGAAAATGTTCGAGTAGCCATTGTGAAGCTATGTGCATTCCTCAATGCAATCTCTCAGAAGGTAATCAATCCAGAAGATCTACCACGGTTACAGAACGATGTGGTCCTAGCGAAAGATGTCGCTCAGGTTTTCTATGTGAAGGACATGAGTAGCAAACCGAGGAAACGGAAAGATAAGAAAACGATCAGTACATCATGCGATGATCCAAAGCGCCACATTGTTCTTTCAGGGAAAAGAAACATCGTGGGAGTGGAGGACAAGACAGACATGTCAGAAGATTATAATATGTTTGCTGAAATTCCGCCCTTCAAAGTGAACACCGACCCAAGCATTAAGTTAAATGATGAGGATGCTCCATGGATACGGCACAATCGTAAGCAAGCAGGGACACAAGGGAAGAATTGATGTGTAATAATTTATTGTACCAAACTTTGTATTTGGTCGATGAACTGAATGATGTATCAAACCTTTTGTCAAACCTTCAAGGGATTAGTTTTATTTTTCTGATTTTTTTGATATATAATTGTATTTTTAAGATTTTAAAATGAATTAGTTTTATTTTTCTGATTTTAAAAGGAAAAAGGAAGAAGAAGAAAGAAGGAAAAAGGAAAAAAACAGAAGAAAAAAGGAAAAACAGAAGAAAAAAACAAACAGAATAAAAAACAAACACAAGAAAAACATAAGAAAAAAACAAACAGAAGAAAAACAGAAGAAAAAAGGAAAAAGGAAGAAAGGAAAAAAAAGAAGAAAAACAAGAAAAAGGAAGAAAAAAACAGAAGAAAAAAATAGAAGAAAAAACGAAGAAAAAAACAGAAGAAAAACAAGAATTTAAAATGAATTAGTTTTATTTTCTGATTTTTTTTGATATATAATTGTATTTTTAAGATTTTAATAACATAAATAAATAAGTAATTAGAAACTTCAATAGCAAAAATAATTATCATAAAGTAAAATAAATAAGTAATTAGAAACAAAATAAAATAAAATAAATAAGCTTTTTGTTGTAAGTAGAAACAAAACAAAATAAATAAAGCAAAAATGAAAACAAAAAACAGGCAAAAAATAAAAAAAAAGCCACCTACTGGGCCACCACGGCCTGAATACGACTAGAAACCCATTGTTGGGCCAGGATTCAGGCCAGCAGGAAGGCCCAGTAGGCCCACAGGCTAATAGTAACAGAATAGGCCCGTAAGCCTGCATTTGAGAGGAGCTCGAAGTGGTGAGCGCAGCCGCGCTTATAAACCACTGTCGAAGCCTCTCGGCTAGCGAGGTGGGACTAAACATCCCAACGCACCGCGCCAGTGCCAGCACAGACCTTTAGTCGCGGTTGGTGTGGCGGACCGCGACTAAAGGGTAGCTTTAGTCGCGGTCCGCCTCCCCAACCGCGACCAAAGGCTCTTCCTGCGCGGGAGCGAAAGCGGCGCCAAAACCCTTTAGTCGCGGTTGGTGTGGCGGACCGCGACTAAAGGCTAGGTTTAGTCGCGGCTGGTGTGGCGGACCGCGACTAAAGCTAGGCTTTAGTCGCGGTCCGCCACACCAACCACGACTAAAGGTGCGTCTATAAATACTGCACTTGGCAGTTTTGCCACTTCCCATTCTCCTCTCTCTCGACGCCGAAGCGCTGCCCCGACGCCGATCGACGCCGACGCCGACGCCGAAGCCCTGCCCCGACGCCGAAGCCCTGCGCGCCGCCGCCCCCGTCCCCAGTGAGCGCCGCCGACGCCCGTGCCTGCCCTTGCGCGCCGCCCGTGCCCTGCGCCCTTGCCCGCCGCCCGACGCCCTGCCGCCCGCCGCCCGACGCCCTGCCGCCCGACGCCCGCCGCCCGCTGGCCCTGCCTGCCGTCCTCCGCGCGCCGCCCGCCGCCCGCTGGCCCTGCCGTCCTCCGCCGGCAGAAGAAGATCAGAAGAAGAAAAAGGAAGTAGAAGAAGAAAGAAAAAGGGGAAAGGAAGAAGAAGAAAAAGGAAAATAGGAAGAAGGAAAAAGGAAAAAGGAAAACACACAAAAAAACAAATTAAACAGAAGAAAAAACAAAAGAAAACAAAAAAACAGAAGAAAAACAAAGGAAGAAGAAAGAAAAAGGAAGAAGAAAAAAAACAAGAAAGAAAAAGAAAGAAGAAAAAAGAAAGGAAGAAGAAAAACAAAGGAAGAAGAAAAAAAGAAAGAAGAAAAAGGAAGAAGAAAAAAAGAAAGAAGAAAAGAAGAAAGAAAAATGAAGAAGAAAAAACAAGAAAGAAAAAGAAAGAAAAAAAATGAAAACCAAATAAAAACCAAATGAAAACCAAAAGAAAGAAGAAAGGAAAAGGAAGAAGAAAAAAAGAAGAAGAAAGGAAGAAGAAAGGAAGAAGAAGAAAGAAAGAAAAAAGAAAAAGGAAAGAAGAAGAAAGAAAGAATAGAAAGGAATAAGAAGAAAAGGAAGAAGAAGAAAGAAAGAAGAAAGGAAAGAAGAAAGAAAGAAGAAGAAAGGAAGAAGAAGAAAGAAAGAAGAAGAAAGGAAAAAGGAAGAAGAAAAAAAGTAACTTAAAACTTGATAATTAACAAAAAACCGTAAAATTTGATAATTAACCAAATGGCGAGGGTTATACATGTGTGTTGTCCTCGCCTCCCTCTCCGTGGCGCCGTCGTCTGCCGCCCCGTCTCGCGCTCTACCGCGACACCCTCTCCCACCCCTTCCTCGCCCCCTCCTTTTGCCACCGCCCTTTCGCCACCGCCACCGCCACCGCCCCCCTTCTTCACTTAATTAATTTGGTTTTACTACATGTTTTCAGGACTGACATAATGGCGGACGATAGAGCTGACCCGATTATGGACAACTATGATCCGGACGGTGAAGCACATATGTTCGGCATCATAAACGGCGATATTCAATATGTGCCGACCGGACAAGAAGAAGATGATGTCTCTTCTTATCTGAACCTTGACGGTGAAGATGAAGGGCGCCGTCAGCAAGATGATGCCGAACAAACGTCGATAAACGACGATCTTCAAATGGAAGTAGCAACCACCTCCGGCGCCGAGGTATATATATACATTGAGCCTCTGGTGATACAAACTAACTGATTTGAATAAATATGTGTGTACTAACGGGCGCGACTCTCTTTCTTATTTTAGCCCTCGGCCGGATCGTCGAAACAATCGAGTACGTCGTCAAAGCGTGGCGCAACCAAGACGATGAAACAAGGGGAAACATGCACCATCGAGGTTGTCGACAGTGCAACCGGCAGGCCGCTGGAGCCCCGCAAGAACGCCATCAAGTTTGTCAGCCAATGCGGAGCCGTTGTTAGAGACAACGTCTCGATCACCGTCCAGGAGTGGAATGAGCCAAAGAAGGCACGAATTGCTGGTTTCACTTTTGTCGATAAGAGAACAAAAAAAGATTGCTTCAAGAAGCTTATGGAACATTTCGTTCTACCTCCGGAATACAACAAATTCGATGAGGAGGGTAACAAGATTGAGGAAAACAAGGAGAGGAGGAGGCTAGTCAAACAGTTCGCTCTTCGTAAGATGGCCGACGCATTCCGGAAATTCAAGCAAAATCTAAACCATGACTTTGTCAAGCAGAACAAGACTCCGGATTTCAAAGGACAATATGAGAAACTGAAACATGATTGGCCAGAATTTGTGAAGCAAAAGAAATCGGAGCAGTTCATTCAAATATCGAAAAAAAATAAGGAAAATGCGGCTAAGAAGGAGTACAATCATATTATGGGGCCAGGAGGGTATCGCCTTTGGCAGCCTAGGTTGGCGAAGATGGAGAATGAGCTGAGGGCGCGAGGAATCCGTCCAGGTACGGAGGGATGGGACCCAAGGGCCAAAAGCTGGTGGTACGGGCATGGGGGAACGCTGAACCCGGAGACAGGGGAGTGTGTTTACCAGGGCAAAATAATGAAACCCACCCAAGCCCTTATTGACGCAATGAGGGATGCTCAAGAGGGGAAGATCAAGTTCAACAGAGAGAACGACGCACTGACAAAAGCCCTCGGGAATCCTGAACACGGAGGACGTGTACGAGGCATGGGGCACATTCCGTGGAAAATAGGGTTCCCCCAGAACGATGACCCGTACGGTTACAGAAGCCGTAAGAGAAAGATGGATCGGGAAGCAGATGTTGTGGCGCGGTTGGCATCGGAAATGGATGTGATGAAGAAAACCGTGAGTGTACTAGTAGCCGAAAGAGATGCAGCTTGGGCGCAGCATGAAGATCATCCAGCGGATCTCGATAGCCAGCAGCGGAGAAGCAGCGTGGCTTCCACGGAGGCCCCACCGGCTGGTGCAGATGCACCGACGATCGAAATTACTGCACCGGAGCCTCTGGTGGTCGAAATTACTGCACCGGAGCCTCCTCGCTACCCCGTGGACGATATAAAGGAGAGGAAAGAATGTCATCTGTATTATCCTATCGGGAACATGTCCATGAAGGTAGCCATCGGCAGTGCTTTACCATGTTTACCTGGAGCACTCCACCACAACAACCCCATTCAAGATGGCTATGCTCGTGTCACGGTGGAGGACATAGTCCAAGGGTTTGAGGACCTGGAGATTGACATTGCTACACCTGAAGGGGAGAAAAGACTTGGAGATGTCAAGCGCCATTTCATTCTATGGCAAAAGAAGTTTATCAAGTTTCCAGGCGAGGCGCCAAGGACAACAAGTCCACCCCCCTACGGTGGTGGTGGTGGCAGTGGCGGCGGCGGCGGTGGTGGTGGTGGTGGCGGTTCACCTACACCTCCGTCACGTCAGCCGACGCCTCCCAGTCCACAACGTCCGGCGGGTGATCAGACGCCGCCCCCCAATCCACCTCCGGCAAAGAAGCAGAAGCAGTCCTGGATTATTAACCCGGACCCTTATGTACCTAAGACCACAAAGGTACCGGAGCCATCACTGAAGCCTCTCCCCACAAGGCCTTGGGAACGTAGTGCCGAGGAAACTGCCGCGGCCGCGGCTGCTGATCTTGAGAAATGGAAGGCGGACTGCAAGAAGAAAAGAGAGCCCGAGCCCAAGCCAGTATTTTCTGATGAGCAAAAGAAGTGGGCTAAGTCATTTTTGAGCACACCGTCCCAAGCCGCGAAGAATCTGCCTGAGGACTATGCACGTGAACTTCGTAGGCAGGCACTCATGTTGAAGGAGAAGAAAGGGCGGGCGGATGACCCCGATCCGGAACAAAGTAAACGAGTTGCCCAGCTCGGGGAACAAAGTAAACAATCAATTGCCCCGCTTATAGTGAAAGCCGCCGGTCCGGATGACCCCGATATCATAGCAGCTGCGGCAGCACTTGGATTGACTGCAACGAGTGCCAGAGAACAAGCGGCCAACTTAGGTATTACTCTTCGTGAACTGTTAGGCCTTGATGAGGCGCCAGTGAAGGAGGTAGTAATTACATATGTGAAGAATGGGCCTCTCGTCGAGCCTGCGCAGGAACAGGATCTACCTCCACAAATGAAAGGTCTGCTGAAATGGTACAAGGGTTACATAAAAAATAAAAACGCCAACGAATATATTTATGCGGAAGTTAGATATGAGCATCACTTCAAACATTACTATGTACAAATTCATCTGAGTGAATTGTTCCAGCTTTTCAATCTGCGCGAGCTCGACAAATCTATCATCAGTTGCTACATTCTGTAAGTGATTTATTTCTACCCCATCTCGTTCATATTGCCTGCACTATATATATGTCCTAACTATATTGTTGTGTCCGCTATTATACATGCAGAATGAATATTAAGGAATGCAGAGTAAGGAACATCCATGATGTTGGGTTCATTGACCCACACATCGTTAATGGATATGTGTTGCGGCATCACCCCGACGACATGGAGGCAGACCTGTGGCAGTTTCTTACAAAGCAGGAACTCAAAAGTGATATTCTATTTCCTTACCATTTTGGGTGAGTGTTTCTGTCTTGAGCACATTCTCTTTTGTTTACTCCATGCATGGTATGTGGCCGGCTAATCGATGAGTTATCCATGACGTACTGTGCATGTATCGTGTCCGCAGGTTCCACTGGATTCTGCTAGTAATTAAAGTTGACACCTCAGAATGTCTCGTCCACGACTCTCTGAATATGGATCCAAAGCTTTGGGGCGACCTGAGAAAAATGCTGCAGAAGTAATTATTTTCATTCATTTGCGCTCTATATCGATCGGCCTATTTCGTTCATTTCCTAATATCAAGTAACTAATAACTCTCTTGTTCATTTAATTTTCTTTGCCTCGTAGGGTTTGGAGACGGTTCGTAGATACAAAGGTCGGTGAATTCAAAAAAGAGCTAGAATTCAAAAAGTCAAAGGCTAAGAATGCTGGGGATATTCAGCCAGCGGGGACCAATCTATGTGGATACTATGTCTGTGAGATGATCCGGAGATACACCTCTGAGCGGGTTCCGAGTGATACCAATGCTCAGAGGAATAACCTCCGGATGATGCTTAGTCCAGAAGCTCGCTTCCGACCACTTCAAGAGGAACTAGCTGGATGGTTCAGGAGGGAAGTCCTCCATCCTAAAGGAGAACACCATTACGAGGACGTAGAACTTTATATGCCTTAAATTATGTATGGAAACTTGTTCAAAATTGTATATGGTCATCCGATGATATTTAATATATACTGTATATTCCTCTTGAATTCTTTTTGGTTCTAATTTCAAATTTGTTTGAAATTGTACATTCATATGCATGTATGTAGTAGCGTAGAATATGTGAAACTCCTTCAAAATTAAAATAAAGCATAAAAGAAATAAAACAATACAAATTAAACAGAAAACAGGTTTAGGGGGGGCAGGTTTAGGGGGGGGGCTAAAACCCTAAACCTGCGGCGGTTTTAGTCGCGGTTGGCCAGAAGAACCGCGACTAAAAGTCCTCCGCCCCGACGGCCACCTGGCGCCCACGTGGACGGGCCTTTAGTCGCGGTTCTTAAGCAACCGCGACTAAAGGATGGAGCCTTTAGTCCCGCCTGTTTGGTCGCGGTTGCGCAACCGCGACTAATGGCAGTTGCGAACCGCGACCAAAGGCCCTTTTTCCACCAGTGGAAGAGAAATACCATCCTTGCCCTCGATGAGTCGTGTTATCATCGGCCACTTTATTGCCTTCCGTCCGACACAAACTTGTTCGTGTTTTGTGTTATACCTTGAGTTCGTTGCTACCCAACATTGTTCTTCTTTACATTGGAGTATTACCATCTCTTTTTGTCAAGAATGTGGTGAGAATTTCACCACCTCTTAAGAATTCTTGATGCGCTGAACTGGCATCGTAGGCCGCTTGGCTGGCTACCCGGACCACCTTCACCTGCTCCATCATGATCCCCGCCTGGCGTATAGCCTCTTTAGCAGCACCCACTTGGTCCTTTGGGACGTGGTGTGTGGCAAAAAGGAAGGGCGGATCAGCAATCGACGATGAAGGCCGAACACTCGTCAGCGGCACAGCGAAGGACACAGAAGTCCGAGTGGTATTACCACCCTCCTGAACTCCTGCCTCAGGCGCTGATGCAGCCTGTGGTGTCTTGCCAGCCGACGCCTTCCTACTCTTCCTCGCCCTCAGCGACACTTCGTCATCATCATCAGGGAGATCAATGACATGAGGAGGAGCTATAAGAAGAAACCAAAGTTAAAGACGAAAATCCAATCGACCAGAGGAGACTGTCAATCGACCAAGAATGAAACATCAGAAACACACCAAGGTTGGAGGTAACAGCATCTTCCATTTCCTGGTCATCGTTCCTGGCAGAGATCTTGGAGGTAGCAGCACTTCAGATTTCAGACATCATTCGGTTCAGTCAACGAGTCGACCGAGAGCCTATCTATGCCCAACAACAAAAAATGCAAGTTCTGCTGTTACCCGGAGATGGTGGGAACGGCCATCTTCATCTTGGGCAGGGACTTCGGTGGCTTTGACGACGCCGATCGTGGATGCTTGGGCGCTTTTTCAGTCGGCGCTGGAGAAGACGTTCGAGGGTGTTTAGATGACTGCCCAACAGGCACGGCCGCCTTGCCACGTTCACGCGCAGGATCGTGCGTGAGCTTGGATCGCCTTTCCGTACGGGGAGGATCGACTCCTTCCTCCTCCTCTTCACTGGAGTCATCGTCGTCGTTCTTCTCCCCTTCTCCATCCGAGTGCCACTCCCCTCCGCTTTCGCCTCCGCTCGCCTCCCCCTCCTCGGCCTGCTCTTGCGCCCTGTTGGGCATCGAATACATATCAGTAACGGCCTGGAGGACAACAAACAAGACAAGAGTCAGTCGATTGATGTTGAGCAAACAGAATGAAGAAAGTAAGGTCGCAGTCACAGATGCAGAATCAGATCTGGTCTACTTCGTACGTCTGGTCGAGTGGAGGAATCCTCCTGGCACCTCGAGGGTTGTCCTTGTTCCCCGTGATACTCGACAACCACCCCTCCAACGTCGCATCGTCGACCTCCTTCGGATGGATCCGAGTGGTGTCATCGAGGCCCGAGTACATCCACATCGGATGGTCGCGAGCTTGAAGCGGTTGGATGCGCCTACGGAGAAAGACCTCTAACAAATCCATACCAGTCACCCCGTCGTGGACGAGAAGAACCACTCGACCGACCAACACTTTGACTTGCGCCCTTTCTTCCGGCGTCACTTTCAGAGAGGAAGGCTTTTTTGCTCGGTTTAGGGGAAAAGGAGGAAGACCCGTCGCCTGTCCTGGAGTCACCTGGTCTTTGCAGTAGAACCAGGTCGACTGCTGATACGTCTCCAACGTATCTATAATTTTTGATTGCTCCATGCTACTTTATCTACTGTTTTGGACTATATTGGGCTTTATTGTTCGCTTTTATATTATTTTTTGGACTATACTATTAACCGGAGGCCCAGCCCAGAATTGCTGTTTTTTTTTGCCTATTTCAGTATTTCGAGGAAACAGAATATCAAACGGAGTCCAAACGGAATGAAACCTTCAGGAACGTGATCTTCTCACCGAACGTGATCCAGGAGACTTGGACCCTACTCCAAGAAGTTTCCGGGGAGGTCACGAGGGTGGAGGGCGCCCCCCTAGGCACGCCCCCCTGCCTCGTGGCCCCTCGGAGCTCCACCGACGTGCTCCTTCCTCCTATATATACCTACGTACCCCCATTAGACCAGAGACGGAGCCAAAAACCTAATTCCACCGCCGCAACTTCCTGTATCCATGAGATCCCATCTTGGGGCCTGTTCCGGAGCTCCGCCGGAGAGGGCATCCATCATGGAGGGCTTCTACATCAACACCATAGCCCTTCCGATGAAGTGTGAGTAGTTTACTTCAGACCTTCGGGTCCATAGCTAGTAGCTAGATGGCTTCTTCTCTCTTTTTGGATCTCAATACAATGTTCTCCCCCTCTCTCGTGGAGATCTATTCGATGTAATCTTCTTTTTGCGATGTGTTTGTTGAGACCGATGAATTGTGGGTTTATGATCCAACTTATCTATGAATAATATTTGAATCTTCTCTGAATTCTTTTATGTATGGATTGAGTTATCTTTGCAAGTCTCTTTGAATTATCTGTTTGGTTTGGCCAACTAGATTGGTAGTTCTTGCAATGGGAGAAGTGTTTAGCTTTGGGTTCAATCTTGCGGTGTCCTTACTCAGTGACAGAAAGAGTTGCAAGGCACGTATTGTATTGTTGCCATCGAGGATAACAAGATGGGGTATTTATCATATTGCATGAATTTATTCCTCTACATCATGTCATCTTGCTTAAGGCGTTACTCTGTTTTAAACTTAATACTCTAGATGCATGCTGGATAGCGGTCGATGAGTGGAGTAATAGTAGTAGATGCAGGCAGGAGTCGGTCTACTTGTCACGGACGTGATGCCTATATACATGATCATACCTAGATAACCTCATAACTATGCTCAATTCTATCAATTGCTCAACAGTAATTTGTTCACCCACTGTAGAATAGCTATGCTCTTGAGAGAAGCCACTAGTGAAACCTATGGCCCCCGGGTCTATTCTCATCATATCAATCTCCATTACTTTATTTTACTTGTTTTGCTTTTACTTTTCACTTTGCATCTTTATACCCAAAATACCAAAAATATTATCTCTATCAGATCTCACTCTCGTAAGTGACCGTGAAGGGATTGACAACCCCTAAGCGTTGGTTGCGAGTTGCTACCGTTTTGTGCAGGTACGAGGGACTTGCCCGTGACCTCCTACTGGATTGATACCTTGGTTCTCAAAAACTGAGGGAAATACTTATGCTACTGTGCTGCATCACCCCCTCCTCTTCTGGGAAAACCAACGCTAGCTCGAGACGTAGCAAGAAGGATTTCTGGCGCCGTTGCCGGGGAGGCCTACGCAAAAGTCAACATACCAAGTACCCATCACAATCTCGATCTCTCGCATTATCTTATTTGCCATTTGCCTCTCGTTTTTCTCTCCCCCACTTCACCCTTGCCGTTTTATTCGCCCTCTCTTTCCCTTTGCCTTTTGTTTGCTCGTGTGTTAGTTTGCTTGCTTGTTCGTCACGATGGCCTTACCTAATTTTGGTGATCTTCACCTTAAAAGGCTAGAAGATATCGAAAACAATGTCAGGAAGTTTATGGTCTTGCAATTTGAGCATAATAATTTCTTTAGAAACGAGCTTAAGGAACAAAAGAGTTTTATGAGTTATATGAATAAAGAGCTCGATGAACAAAAGAATTTGATGGTGTAAGAGCCCAAATTGCTCATCTTGAAAAAATGACCGCTGAAATTTCGGATATGCAAGCCACCTTAGTCAATAAGATGGCCGCTAAACCGAATAACTATGAGAATCAAGATGAAGATATAAAAGTTATTGATGTGTCCCCTATTAAATCTTTGTTTTGCAATATGAATCTTGATGAATCTGATTATGATCTTCCCTTACCTAGAAGGCGTTCTGAGAATTCTGAGTTTTTAGATCCTGATGATGAAATTGATAAAAAAGGGATTGAAAGAAATAAAAATCTAGATATTGCTAAACCCACTATTTTGGATCTCAAGGAATTTAACTATGAAAATTGCTCTTTAATTGATTGTATTTCCTTGTTGCAATCCGTGTTAAATTCTCCTCATACTTATAGTCGAAATAAGGCCTTTACCGAACACATTGTTGACGCCTTAATGCAATCTTATGAAGAAAAGCTTGAGTTGAAAGTTTCTATCCCTAGAAAACTCCATGACGAGTGGGAACCTACAATTAAGATTAAAATTAAAAATTATGAGTTTCATGCTTTGTGTGATTTGGGTGCTAGTGTCTCTACTATCCCCAAAGCTTTGTGTGATTTGCTAGATTTCCGTGACTTTGATGATTGCTCTCTAAACTTGTATCTTACGGATTCCACTATTAAAAAGCCTATGGGAAGAATTAATGATGGTCTTATTGTTGCAAATAGGAATTATGTGCCCGTAGATTTTATCGTTCTTGATATAGATTGCAATCCTTCATGTCCTATTATTCTTGATAGACCTTTCCTTAGAACGATTGGTGCAATTATTGATATGAAGGAAGGGAATATTAAATTCCAATTTCCCTTAAAGAAGGGCATGGAACACTTTCCTAGAAAGAAAATAAAATTACCATATGAATCTATCATGAGAGCCACTTATGGATTGCCTACCAAAGATGGCAATACCTAGATCTATCCTTGCTTTTATGCCTAGCTAGGGGCGTTAAACGATAGCGCTTGTTGGGAGGCAACCCAATTTTATTTTGTGTTTTTGGTTCTGTTTAGGAATAAATAATCCATCTAGATTCTGTTTAGATGTGTTTTTATCTTTTAATTAGTGTTTGTGCCAAGTTAAACCTATTAGATCTTCTTGGAAGATAGTTATTTAATCTTGCTGTAATTTCCAGAATCTCTGCGCTCGGTGCCCGAATTGTTAAAAATCACCAGAACGTGATAAAATAGTGATTCCAATTTCTGCTGATCAATAAACAAATTGCCCAGGTCTTCTAATTTTGGTAGAATTTGTCGGGTTCCAGAAGTTTGCGTTAGTAACAGATTACTACAGACTGTTCTGTTTTTGACAGATTCTGTTTTGCGTGTGTTGTTTGCTTATTTTGATGAATCTATGGCTAGTAAAATAGTTTATAAACCATAGAGAAGTTGGAATACAGTAGGTTTAACACCAATACAAATAAAGAACAAGTTCACTACAGTACCTTAAAGTAGTCTTTTGTTTTCTTTCTCTAACGGAGCTCACGAGATTTCTGTTGAGTTTTGTGTTGTGAAGTTTTCAAGTTTTGGGTGAATTCTTTTGATGTATTATGGAACAAGGAGTGGCAAGAGCCTAATCTTGGGGATGCCCATGGCACCCCCAAGATAATCCAAGGACACCAAAAAGTCAAAGCTTGGGGATGCCCCGGAAGGCATCCCTTCTTTCGTCCACTTCCATCGGTAATTTACTTGGAGCTATATTTTTATTCACCACATGATATGTGTTTTGCTTGGAGCGTCTTGTATTATTTATGTCTTTGCTTGTTAGTCTACCACAATCATCCTTGCTGTACACACCTTTTGAGAGAGCCATGCATGAATTGAAATTTGTTAGAATACTCTATGTGCTTCACTTATATCTTTTGAGCATGATAGTTTACTCTATGTGCTTCACTTATATCTTTTTGAGCATGATAATTTTTGCTCTAGTGCTTCACTTAGATCTTTTAGGGCACGGTGGTGGATTGTTCTAAAGAAACTTGATCTCTCATGCTTCACTTAGATTATTTTGAGAGTCATTAATAGCATGGTAATTTGCTTAATGTTAATATACTTGGTATTCAAGATATGTGAAACTTTCTTTTTAGTGGGTTGAATACTAAGATAAGTTTGATGCTTGATAATTGTTTTGAGATATGGAGGTGATAATATCATAGTCGTGCTAGTTGAGTAGTTGTGAATTTGAGAAATACTTGTGTTGAAGTTAGCAAGTCCCGTAGCATGCACGTATGGTTAAAGTTGTGTAACAAATTTGAAGCATGAAGTGTACCTGGTTTGTGCATCCTTATGAGTGGCGGTCGGGGATGAGCGATGGTCTTTTCCTACCAATCTATCCCCCTAGGAGCATGCGCGTAGTACTTGATTTTTGATGACTTCTAAATTTTTGCAATAAGTATATGAGTTCATTTGACTAATGTTGAGTCCATGGATTATACGCACTTTTACCTTTCCGCCATTTGTTAGCCTCTTCGGTACCGTGCATTGCCCTTTCTCACATTGAGAGTTGGTGCAAACTTCACCGGTGCATCCAAACCCCGTGATATGATACGCTCTTTCACACATAAACCTCCCTATATCTTCCTCAAAACAGCCACCATACCTACCTATCATGGCATTTCCATAGCCATTCCGAGATATATTGCCATGCAACTTCCACCATCATCATCATCATCATGACATGCTTTACTTTTGTCATATTGCCATTGCATGATCTTGTAGTTGACATCGTATTTGTGGCAAAGCCACCATGCATTATTTTTCATACATGTCACTCTTGATTCATTGCACCATCCCGGTACACCGCCGGAGGCATTCATAATAGAGTCATATCTTGTTCTAGTATCGAGTTGTAATCATTATGTTGTAATCAATAGAAGTGTGATGATCATCATTATTAGAGCATTTCCCAATCAAAAAAAGAGAAAGGCCAAAAAGAAAAAAGGGCCCAAAAAAGAGAAAATAAAAAGGGCAATGCTACTATCTCTTTTTCCACACTTGTGCTTCAAAGTAGCACCTTGTTCTTCATGTAGTGAGTCTCATATATTGTGCTTCAAAGTAGCACCATGATTTTCATATAGTGAGTCTCATAAGTTGTCTTGTTCATACTAGTGAGAATTTTTCATTATAGAACTTGGCTTGTATATTCCAACGATGGGCTTCCTCAAAATGCCCTAGGTCTTCATGAGCAAGCAAGTTGGATGCACACCCACTAGTTTTCTTTTGTTGAGCATTTTTAGCTCTAGTGCATCCGTTGCATGGCAATCCCTACTCCTTGCATTAACATCAATTGATGGGCATCTCCATAGCTCATTGATTAGCCTCGTTGATGTGAGACTTTCTCCTTTTTTGTATTCTCCACACAATCCCCATCATCATATTCTATACCACCCATAGTGCTATGTCCATGGCTCGCGCTCATGTATTTTGTGAAGGTTGAAAAAGTTTGAGATTCTTTGAGTATGAAACAATTGCTTGGCTTGTCATCGGGGGTATAGAACTTGGGAACATCTTTGTGTGACGAAAATCAAGCATAGCCTAACTATATGATTTTGTAGGGATGAACTTCCATTGGCCAAGTTATTTTGAGATGACATAATTGTTTGATTAGTATGCTTGAAGTATTATCATTTTTATGTCAATATGAACTTTTGTCTTGAACCTTTCGGATCTGAATATTCATACCATGATTAAGAAGATTTACATTGAAATTATGCCAAAGTATCACTCCGCATCAAAATTTCTCTTTTTATCATTTACCTACTCGAGGACGAGCAGGAATTAAGCTTGGGCATGCCTGATACGTCTCCAACGTATCTATAATTTTTTATTGCTCCATGCTACTTTATCTACTGTTTTGGACTATATTGGGCTTTATTTTCCACTTATATTATTTTTGGGACTAACCTATTAACCGGAGGCCCAGCCCAGAATTGCTTTTTTTTGCCAATTTCAGTATTTCGAGGAAACAGAATATCAAACGGAATGAAACCTTTGGGAATGTGATCTTCTCACCGAACGTGATCCAGGAGACTTGGACCCTACTCCAAGAAGTTTCCGGGGAGGTCACGAGGGTGGAGGGCGCCCCCCCCCCCTGGGCGTGCCCCCTGCCTCGTGGGCCCCTCGGAGCTCCACCGACGTGCTCCTTCCTCCTATATATACCTACGTACCCCCATTAGACCAGAGACGGAGCCAAAAACCTAATTCCACCGCCGCAACTTCCTATATCCACGAGATCCCATCTTGGGGCCTGTTCCGGAGCTCCTCCGGAGAGGGCATCCATCGCGGAGGGCTTCTACATTAACACCATAGCCCTTCCGATGAAGTGTGAGTAGTTTACTTCAGACCTTCGGGTCCATAGCTGGTAGCTAGATGGCTTCTTCTCTCTTTTTGGATCTCAATACAATGTTCTCCCCCTCTCTCGTGGAGATCTATTCGATGTAATCTTCTTTTTGCGGTGTGTTTGTTGAGACCGATGAATTGTGGGTTTACGATCCAACTTATCTATGAATAATATTTGAATCTTCTCTGAATTCTTTTATGTATGATTGAGTTATCTTTGCAAGTCTCTTCGAATTATTCGTTTGGTTTGGCCAACTAGATTGGTAGTTCTTGCAATGGGAGAAGTGTTTAGCTTTGGGTTCAATCTTGCGGTGTCCTTACTCAGTGACAGAAAGAGTTGCAAGGCACGTATTGTATTGTTGCCATCGAGGATAACAAGATGGGGTATTTATCATATTGCATGAATTTATTCCTCTACATCATGTCATCTTGCTTAAGGCGTTACTCTGTTTTTAACTTAATACTCTAGATGCATGCTGGATAGCGGTCGATGAGTGGAGTAATAGTAGTAGATGCAGGCAGGAGTCGGTCTACTTGTCACGGACGTGATGCCTATATACATGATCATACCTAGATAACCTCATAACTATGCTCAATTATATCAATTGCTCAACAGTAATTTGTTCACCCACCGTAGAATAGCTATGCTCTTGAGAGAAGCCACTAGTGAAACCTATGGCCCCCGGGTCTATTCTCATCATATCAATCTCCATTACTTTATTTTACTTGTTTTGCTTTTACTTTTCACTTTGCATCTTTATGCCAAAAATACAAAAAATATTATCTCTATCAGATCTCACTCTCGTAAGTGACCGTGAAGGGATTGACAACCCCTAAGCGTTGGTTGCGAGTTGCTACCGTTTTGTGCAGGTACGAGGGACTTGCGCGTGACCTCCTACTGGATTGATACCTTGGTTCTCAAAAACTGAGGGAAATACTTACGCTACTGTGCTGCATCACCCCCTCCTCTTCGGGGAAAACCAACGCTAGCTCGAGACGTAGCAACTGCCACCCGCGAACAGACTCGGGAAGAGTCATAGCTAGAAAGGAACTTTTACTCCTCATCTGGATCCCAAGACCCCCGCACATCTGAACCACTTGCGTCTTATCATCACTCGACTTGGCTTTCTTAACCGACTGAGAACGACAAGTGAAAATGTGCTTGAAGAGGCCCCAATGGGGACGGAAACCCAGGAAGTTCTCACACAAAGATACAAAGGCAGCGAGATACACGATGGAATTTGGGGTAAAATGATGGAGTTGCGCTCCGAAAAAGTTCAAGAAGCTCCGGAAAAAAGAATGAGGGGGCAGAGAAAATCCGCGATCGGCGTGAGTAGCAATGAGGACGCACTCACCCTTGCGAGGCTGCGGCTCGATCTCATTCCCCGGAAGACGCGCGGATTGGTGAGGAATGAACCCCTCATCGACCAGATCATCGAGGTCTTCCTGCGTGATCGCCGAAGGCATCCAATCGCCCTGGATCCAGCCCGTCGGTAGAGCAGACCTCGAAGAAGATCCGCCCCGACCGGACTTCTTCCCCTTCGCCTGCACCGTCGCTTTCTTCGCGCGCTCCAAAGCCGCCGTCCTCTCCTTCACCATTGTCGCAGACGAAGCTCGAGCGGACCGGCGGCGCTGAGACGAAGGCAGAGGTGGCAGAGGAATTCGAGAGGAAAGGGGAAGAGTGAAGGCGCACTGTTCAATAGCCCTGGGCCAGCAGCTTATATGGGGTCACTTCCGAGTGACTGACCTATAGGCCCAGGCGATCCTGTCAAATCCCGCAATAGTCGCGCGCGCGATACGTGGCGAAAAAGGTGGCGCAGAGATCGAGGAGACTCCGTTCTATCCCGTCCGATTACTGCGGCCTCCCCCGTCCCGCGCACTTCCCGAAATTCGAATCCCGCGAAATCCACGGGCAACAGAACAACTCGTCAGATGGAAGATCTCCTCCACGCATCCAGTCGGAAATCTTCAAGTAAAGAAATTCACTCGACTAAAGAAAACTATGAATGGATCAAGGCGACCAGAAAAGGAGTTGGTAACGACGCCTAGGTTCATTGGTCCAAGACAAGATATACTCATGACACGAGGAATGGGTCAGATGAGTGCTCAACTCCTTCCCCACTCAAACCTCGATCCATTCGGGGGCTAATGATGAAGCTATGTACCTAGGGTAGGGTCATGGACCTATCCGAACTACCCTCCCCAAGGACATCCCTAGAAGAAATCACCTTTCAATCGACTTGGAGGTGATCCACTCGACGAACTCAAAGACACTCGACCATGAAGAATACCACTCGACCAAGATCCGCCCACTCGACGGCCAGGAGGTCTAAAGTCACTCACTCGCTAACGGACGGGCATTAAGTGGCTTTTATGGTCATCATAGCACTTTATTAGTGGCGTTATCAGTAACGTCCAATCTTAATGTACCTTAAACCCTGCATAACTGAGGGCTGGAGGGGTCTGGCGAACTCTATATAAGCCACCCCCCTCCTCAGTGCAAAGGGTTCGCACCCCTGTAATTCATACACACGTAATCCAGTCGACCGCCTCCGGGCTCCGAGACGTAGGGCTATTACTTCCTCCGAGAAGGGCCTGAACTCGTAAAACGCGTGTGTCTACAACTACTCCATAGCTAGGATCTTGCCTCTCCATACTTACCCCCCTACACTACTGTCAGACTTAGAACCACGACAGGAATCACAAGGACAACCATTCTTGTTCTTTTCTAATTATGTGTATTATGGAAACGCTAGCCGGAACAGTAAGAGCTTCTCAGCGAGCATGTGAGCAAGCTCCAGGATAATCAATAACTGAAATAGGACTTCCAGTAGGCATGATCTTGCAATTGGGACTATAACTACTCAATACCTTTTTGGATTTTGAATATACTCCATGGTTCTATTTATAGAGACAATAGATTAATGATAATCTTATGAGAAGCCAAGTTGTCTGGTAAGAATGATCAGCAAGCTGCAAAACAAAAATGCACTTTGTCATTTCAAAATGAAAATAAAAAGAATTGGACAATCAGCATGAACCATACAAAACACCTACATTTTGTCTTCCTCTGAATTTCTATTGATCGGTTGCTTTCTCTTAATGAACAGACACAAAACGCAACAAAATTGACCCTAGAGTAACAACGGTCCATGAAATAACAACAAGGAACATTGAGCAAGGTAACCTTACCCTTCATTACAAATAGTATTCTGGTGACCTATGCCTGAAACTACTGTCAGGATAAAACACACAAATTTGTAATACTGTGGGTACTCAATATGTTGTTTTCCAAAGATATCAGGACTTCTCACTTTTCTCTTTCTCTTGACTCACCCAAACGGAGTACTCCCTCCTTCCATCTATATAGGGCCTAATGCGTTTTTTAAGATAGCCTTTGACTATTGACAAGATTAATAGTACATGACATGCACAATGTGAAAATTATATCATTGAAAGCTCCTTTCACACACGAATTTAACGGTTTGCTTTGTGTAAGTTGCATGTCATATATTATTGCTCTACTATTTGGTCAAAGTTAGCCTCGAAAAACGCATTAGGCCCTATATAGATGAAAGGAGGGAGTATATTAATCCAGAAAGATATCTAGAGCAAAGAATATCACATAGTGGGATTATAGAAGACTCCTAATATAAGTTGAATGTACACAAATATGGTGCTTAAATAATAAACCATGAGACACAGGATTTATGTGCAAATCCAAAGAAAACTGATGGATACATCAAAGTTTTTCTTTACATAAATATGCAAGGGCATCTGTGCTTGGTACCTGAAACAACCTAAACTAAAGTTCACAACCCTTCATAACCCAGATGTTCCTTTCTACCTATCCCTCCCTATCTTAAAAGGGACCACACCATACCAACAGATTGAGAAACTTGGTTAAGGTAAGTCCTTAACTTCTTTATTTAATATGAACATGATGCAATCTTGATTTAAATTAGTTCTTGGTCACATCTTATCTTAATATATATATTTTTTCTCAAAGCTGGTAATTTGATGTTGATAAATAACACCAAAGCCAAGTTATGATTAAACTAAATTGAAGCTTATAAAGAGCATGAATGGGGTTGTCATGGGAACCAACTCCTCCTTTGTCGTGTTGGTGGTGGCAGGCGTTCAATGTTGGTGCAAACACAAAGTGAAATAAGGCGTGAAAATAGTGTTTGTCTGATTTTAAGGGCAAAGGGTGAACCTTTACCACATACCATACGAAACATTAATTTGACACTCTGGTGCACCAAACTTGAACTATCTTTCTTACTTGTTCCATAACTATTTAGTTTCCATAGACATCATTTATTGTTAAACCGAATGCATACAATGATACGGTGACTGCTATCTTCTATAAGAAAATTTGGAGCCAATTTGGTCGTAATGACCTCACATCTTTTATACTACATTCCAGAAGAAATAACTCAACATAGTGTATGTTGTCTTTTTAGGATCCTTCCGAAGCTACTAACGGGGCAAAGGTTGGGTGTTGGTATTATGAGATGACACAAATGAACTTTTCCCAAGTGTGTAGGTACTATGAGATGACTCAAATGAACTCATGTTCGTGGATGTCGCCGAGGAGAAGGGCCTCATGTGTGACACCGCTGTGCCCCCCCCCCCTCCCCACGCGTATAGCTGCTCGTCAGCGCTGAGCGGCAAGGCCGCCGTCGCCGGGTATACCGGGTTACACTGGGTGAGGTCGGCATCAGTGGTCGTTGACTGGCGGCACTGTCCGCTGCTCGATCTGGACCCAAGTCACTGGCCGCGGATCGGGTGGCTAGTAGTGCTTCGGGGTAACGCGCGGCACTGACGATGTGGTCTGCGGAGTGTGTGTGTGTGTGCGCGCGCGCGCGCGCGCGAGTGTGGGTGGGTTTCGAGACGGAGGAGGACTCTCGAGAGATAAAACAAAGTGGTGAGTGGACATGCATCTTTTGTTTGGCTCGGTTGGCTGGCTGTAGAAAAACCGTTGAGCAAAATACACCGAGAAGCTGCCTACCAAGTATACCGCGGTGAGTGTATGTGTGTATATATGGGCGTCTGCGTGTGTACTGTTTCTAAAAGAGAAGTTGTCCTCCCATCATCCCACGTAAATTCCTTAAGAGGCAGTAAAAATATAAAAAAGTCCTGCCGGGTATACCGTGGTGAGTGTATATCCGTATGTATGAGCGTTTGTGTCGGTACTGTGTTTAAAAAAGAAGCTGCCCTCCTATAATCCCACGTAAATTCCTTAAGAGGCAGCAAAAATATAAAATCAAAAGCCTGCTAGGTATGCCGCGGTGAGTGTATGTATGTATGTATGAGGGATTGCATGTGTACTGTGTATGTATGAGCTGCCTTCCCATCATCCCACGTAAATTCCTTTAGAGGCCGTAAAATATGTAAAATAGAAAGCCTAGTCAACGGTTTGGTGTGAACACGTGGCAGCTAGTGAAGCATCAACACCCAACACTTCAAATGCTTAGATTGAGGCTAGCTTAGCCACTTTAGTTCTTTTATACATATTCTGTACTAGCAGAAACTACAAATATTTCACAGATATTTTGTGACACATTTATTTTGACACAAAACAATGCTAAGTTGTATGATTAACACATACAATGATAATGTAGACGTCCAAATTTGCGAGTGTAAGACATAGAGAAAAAGTGTTACCAAAATTTTGACCGAAAATAGCTTTCGCTCCGCTTTATATATAAAGCAACGACCTAGCATTACAACACGACACTGCACCACACAAACGACAAAGGAAATGACAAGATACAATGGTGTCAAGGATGGAAAGAAAATCCCAAACCGACAAGCCAACAATAAAAGAAAGATTAGAGCACCACTTGGAGTCCTTGGAGCCCTCATCCACAATCAGGAAACAGGAGTCGAGAATGGAGCCAAGTTGAGAGGGAGACTAGACTTCGGATGAGACTATGCCATCATCAACACCTGGAAGTCAAACATCACTGTGCCAACCAGCTCCATTGCCGAGTGAACACTCTGCCCTCTCGTCCTGGATCGAAGGGTGCCACGTCGTTGGACGATGAAGACACTCACCGTAGAGCTGACTAGGAACGGATGATGGGATAACAAGTTGAGGCCTCCGAACATAACTCATCATCAAACTAGCTCACGATGGGAGCATAACCGTCGCGGCCACGGAACCCTCAACGCGAGGAGAAGATGCTATGATCAACAACCGCACCCAGTTACCGGCGAGTAGGAACCTTGCTCACACAACGGAGCCTCCAAGGCGGCAATGACATCGTAGCACCACCACGGTCACTACGAAACTATATTTACTATCCTTTGAAATAGAAATCTTATACATGAGTATGATTCTATTCCTCCAAAACAAAGGGTTCCAAGCGGATACAAATCCTATTCTTTAGAATTCTTACAAAATTTCTCTAAATCAAAGGACACCTAAAATATGGTTCTTGATCCAAGTTAAGCCATGAACCATATAAAATCATCGGTATTACCAGGACACTCAAAATGATAAGTTTATTTGAGGATTTGTTTAATTTAGCATGTCAAGGTTCGAAATTAATAAAGTGCAAAAAATCATGAAATCTCATAAATGATATGTCTGGGTTCAAGAACACAATAGTGTAGCAAATTCAACTAGTTCATTTGACTTGAGCCATGAACTATGAAGAAGAAAGGTTGGTGCTAGTAAGAAACATGAAACCGGCAGCTTTGGGGGGTTTTGTTAGTTTTGTGCCTCTCATGGTTTTAAGATAATGATATTATACACGAACATAATAGTGTAGGAGATTCAACTATCTCATTCATATGTGAACCGGCTAACGCGTACCAAGTGTATGAATTAATGAACATACATAAACCGTGTGACTGTGATGACACTGTGGTGTGCGGACACATATAGACCGTCGTAACTAGCAAAAGTTACAATCAACGAGAAGAGCGCATACGAGCCTCCGTGCGTGAAATGGAAGCGCGGATCATGCTCTTGGATATCCTATCGTTCCCTTATCTCACTAGCTCGCGGATCGCAGCGCCTCCTTTGGCCTTATCATGATTCGACCTTTATTCCGGCCAGTGCTCACAGTGGAATAAATATAGAAGATATTTGCATTTACTCTGTCAAGTTTCTGCACTGTATGGACTAGTACTGGTGTACTACTGTGTTGCTTGTAGGTTGCATCGATCGAGCTGAAGCAAACTGCAAATGTAGATGTAACCGCTAATAGATCCGCAGCAGGCGCCTGATGCTGCTTCACATGCACGTATGAACCATCCTAATACTCTCTCCTATCCATATAACTTGCCGCTCAAATGAATGTATCTAGACATATTTTAGAGCTAGATACACCCGTTTGAGCGACAAGTAATATGGATCGGAGGGAGTAGCAAAAATCACACCCACCGAATCGAATCGAATAGCGCATATATACGAGCCTCCGTGTGCGAAACTCGGATTTGAATAGTGGAACATTCTCCCGGATATCCACACCCTTCATTTTTCTTGGTAGCTCGCATATTGCAACAGACACCTTTGGCCTTTCCGTGATTCCATCTTTATCCTTGTGGTCTCAGGGAATAAATATGAAAGAGATTTGCGTCTGCTCCGCCCAGTTTCTGCAGCATGCATCCATCCTCGTTTAGCCTGGACTGCCATGCATGCAATGCACTGCTGTGACCTCTCACATTTAGCCTTTGTTCTTGGCTCTCCTTCCGGGTATTGTCGTGTGGCATATCCATCCATCCTCGTCCAGATTTTCTGCCCTTGCAGCAGGGTCGAGGAGATCACATGGGCTGAGCGTAGCTGCTGCATTCCATATCGTGCAAGCTGAGCAGAGTTAGTGGGTATAAATACCCCTGCTGCGCCGCGGTGATCACTAACCCTGTGTGCTCCATGCATGAGACAAGGTGGCACGCAAGGCGGGGAGGGAGAGTTGGTTGTGATCATGATCAGGTAGAAGATGTGCAGTTGAATATCTGGGCAGGATCTCCTTTGGCAGATGTCACCACCGTCCGACACCAGTGTGTGTTGGGGTTTGCCGGCTGGGTTGTAAATGAAAACTAGAACATGAAGGCGCGCGTTGCCGCGCTGGTCCATCGTGAAGCAAATGATTATAAGTATCAGCAAAAACTTGAATGTATAAACAATTTATAATTTGTATCATTCGAATCACTTGAATCATAGTGACACGATGTCAATGGTTGGGCATATTTATTTAAGTTATATACAGCTGGCCCACTTACAAAAAAAATCTTATTATATATTCTTGTTGGCATGTTCACGAGGAAAGAGATGTAAAAAAAGAATACAATAAACACCAAATTTTTCCTTAGTTGTGCTTCATTTCATTTATGAATTGAGAGAAAGTTTGCATAATAACACATAATCATTAAAACAACTTCTCAAGGAGCTCGGTCCTCGCATGATGCCTTGATTGTAGCTAATTAATTGTAAACAAGAATACTATAGAAATACTCAGTTCCTGTCTTGGAAGAGACACACTACAAAGAGTATCATTTGAAGAAAAACAGTGCTGCCCTCTTTTCTCCCTGGAAAGCCTGGCCCTTGTGCTGAAGCTCCAGGGACGGCTTTTCGCCTGCTGATAGGAGTATAGAATTGACACAAAAATAAAACCTGGATACAAGATGGACGCAGACAAACATAGGCAAACGTCTAATTATGCTTGAAAGCATATGCACAAAGTTAACCTATTAGATATGCAAGAAGAATACCCGTCGGCGGTAGCAAGAACCATGGTAGAACTCGATGAAAATTTTCTCAAGGCAAAACAGATTTCTCTCAAACTGATGTTTGAAAACCCATCACATCAATTTCAATTTAAGGAATTAAAGGTGCGTCTCAACTGAGGCCTCATAAGCAGCACCCGTTGTCAGAGTGACCCGAATAGGTGTATTAATTCTTTGTGCACCATTAGTGGTGGGGCTCCAGCAGAAACCTAGACAAAGGAATATTAAGTTGTGTGATCTAGATGTCAACCTGAGTTTTGCCAACATAAAGGGATACTGTAAGAGGGGCGATATGAAATATTTATTACATATAATAGGAAAACAACAACAACAAGTCAACAGATAAATGAATAGTGCATTAATATCATCTGACATGGAGCATAGTGTGGAAAATTTGGAACTTCGATGCTTACTTCTCAGCATATCTACAGCAAAGGAAAAAAACCAGAAGTTGGATTTCAGTTCTATTGACGGAGTGCGGAACTATATCAAACAATTATTTCCAATGTTGACTACAGTACAGTTTGAAAAATGGGTCAATTTCATTGCTGTTGACTATTATCGTGAGCTGGTACAAGCATTTCAGCAGTAGCAAATGCCTACCCATATAAGCACAACAAAACGAAGGATAACTCTTCATGCCTAAACAAGTAAAATGTACCTACCTAGAAGTTATGCTGGGAAAGACGAATCTGCAAGGTGTGGTCAAACAACAGGTAATTATTCATCTCATCGGCTACAATGTTTTACACCTGATACACCAAAAATATACCCAAAATTGTAAGTGAACAACACAAATACAGCCTGGTCCCAATTTATCTCAAATGCACGAACTTACCAAACACCAAATAAGATGTTCACATGGAACACGCGAATATCAGCAGACACCATGTAAAGCTATATAGAATACCTTGTGGTTCCATGCAATCCCGAGCCTCTTAAAAGAGTTAACCCGCTGAAGGAAACCTGCCATGACAACAAAACCAACAAAGTTAATAGAAGGGCCAGACCACACCCCATGCATCCGAATTTTTTTAAGCTCTACCGATATAGCGTGACCTTACATTTGTTCTTCACGGAAGGGGTGACTATTTGCCTAGCTTTGTTGTTTTCGGCATGATCAAAAAGTACAAGGGTATATTTCCGCTCACCAGGATCCCGGCCAAGTGAGCACACACCTCTGATCATTTTGCTCAAACCTCTCTCTGGTTATTTGTTCTCCAAGAACCTTGTGAGGCACCAGTCCAAAAGAAAAGAAAGCCAATCCGACAAAATGTTCGACGCCGAGGGAATGAATTGATTCGCGAGTATTTTGTGAACTGCTGATACCTGACAGTCGGCGATGGATGCCGACGACGCAGGTGGCCGATGCAGCCGCCATGGACGAACACTGCATGGCACAAATTAAAATTGTAAAGAAGGGGCCTGCAGAGGAACAATAAAGGACAGGTGGACGGCACGTACGCGGAGGCAGACGCGCAACAGAAGCGCGCCGATGGCGGCGGCGCATCCTGGAGGAAGGAACGACGGCGGATCACGGAGGAAGGATAAGAGGAGAAGGTGGAGTTGTTCGCCCAGGAGGATAGCGCGGGAACCTCACAACCTGGTCTGTTACCGAATGGGAAGACCTGGGCCTTCGACGCCCAATTACGGAGAGAAACCACAGCTCGTTCTCCGGAGTAGCGGCCCAAGATGGTGCCTGGATCGCGTGCGAAACGACCTGCGACGAGGGAGTTCAATCTAGATCGTACGTTAGAGTGATCTGATGGCTGAGAGGCTTGCTTGTAGGTAGCTGTGTTATACTGTTTTGTAATTTATGAAAGTTCAGTGCAACAACCTGCACATGTGCACCACATCATGAACATGTCAATAACACATTTAGTAAAATTATTCTGAATCTGAACATCTTGCAGGGATTTCAATATAGTGGCGGGGATAATTGGCAGGCCACAAACTCCTAATGATCAAATAAAATAGTAAAGTGGGCTTTGTATTCTCACTAACTACCAATGGCATCCTGAACCAGCTCCATGCTACCCATCTAGGAATAGACTCTTGCCCTCCCAAAGTCGTCCTCAATTTCAAAGACATTGGAGCAAAAGTTAGCAGAAATGTTCCATCCTAAAACAACATGAACGAGCTAAAATACACAGACTCTACACCAACTCTCTTAGAAATAACTACATGTTTAATGAAATAATCATCAATACCTATGCAGGTAATATCATCTAAGAACACATGATCCTTGACTACACTATCATCAACGAAAGGATTGTTCGTTGTTGTCGTGTACCCATGGTCCTCATTATACACTGCATGTTGCACTGACGCTCAACACCTTATCTTCAATTCCACACTCTTGTTAGCTTTGTCAACAAAGACCATTTCAGTGCAAAAGCAAGCATTTTCGAGAAGATATGCATGTTAAGTACAAAAATATAAACATTATTGTTCACTGAACGTTTTCGATGGAACACGTACTAAGTAAAAGATGTAATCATCAAATATTATGTCTCTATGATACACATAATTTTTTTCTTCTATAACCGAAAATATGATGAGAAGCATTGGTATCACATTTCAATTTATAATATATACACCTAAACTAATACTTTATTTTGATCGAAGGTAGTATATACGGATATATTCAAAGATAGCATTATATCTCTTAAATTATTTGCTTTTAATTTTGTTATACTTACCATATTTGTATACCACAATTTATCCTTGACAAGTCGGAGGTGAGATTAAATTATCCCTCTTCGGAAACAAATGGAGGTCTTAAAATTCCTCTTGCAAAATATATGTCACCCACACATCTAAGAATTCAAAGTTAGCAAGCAATTAGGCTAATAAAACTTGGTTCATGTAACAGAAAATCATATAATTGGAGTATAATCTGAATGAGCTATCATGCTATTTCAGTATGTTACAATTGTCCAATACATGTTATTTAAGCTTTCCAAATTTGTGCCATTTAAGCTTTTCAACTCTCAAACTAACTTCACATTAGCATTCCACTTTGTACCATATATACATGATCCTTCTGAAGAAATACAGGATGGTGTTTCCTCTAGTCCAATGTAAAACTTTTGATGACCGAGGATGGATGTGGCAATCCATCACAAGTCAAAGTGATCAGCGCAAGCATGCGCCAGAGAGTGAAGGATATCTTGGTAGCATGGTAGAGGCTTGGGGCTAAAAGCTTCCATGGTCGTTGAATCATTTTTCCCAATGCCGCTCATACCTAAGGCATGGTCTTGTCAAAATAGCAATTGTGACAGGGTTTTTTCTCACTTCAAGATATGAAGCTAGGGTGAACAGAGGGAGATATAGTCTGCATATTTGTTTACATGGGTAATGTCATCAATCACACATCTCTAGCATATAAGAACGATGAAGGTATATATGATGGAAGGACTAGTAAGTGCGGGTTTACTCATTGCACCAAAATTTCCAAGTGTGAAATAGCCACTTTATTTACTTTTCAAGTACAGTGGTTAGCATGTACTATGCTCATACCCACGAGGGTAAACCACGCCCACCAGCCATTCCCATTGTATCATAGCTACAGAAGAGTTTGTCCACACCTACAGATTTGGAAAGCACTGCGAAGAGACGAAGCTGAGCGCTGACGTACCATGAGCTCTAAGACGGTGCTTCATGAAGGACATGACACCAAAGCGTCGCCACCGCCCGACCCAAAGGGTCAAGATTTTCATCTAGAGCAACATGAAGGAAAAGGAGCGACCACGACGAAGCCTTCAAAAAGGGGGCGACACCCAAGGACGCCGCCATCTTCGGTCTAGCCAGAGGTAGACAAGGTTTTCACTAACAGCGGAGCAGCTTATCGTCTGTATGAGCTCCATTGTCTCCATCGGCGCAGTAGCTTTTCATTGATGATTAGAGGGGAACATAGTAAGACAGGAAAGTTATAAAGGGGATGGTGCGTCAAGCAAATGCCGAGGAGGCATTCTCCGCCTGTAGCCCATAGGCGTTACAAACACTCGGTTTGGTTCTAAAGGTCAGTGGATTAGACTGCTAATCTTATTTCTACCAGCCCTTGAGCAAGTGGCATGTCCTCCGCAAGTCTAGAGAAAGTTTGCATCGTGGTAGACCATTTTTTCTCCAAAACAGTCTTACTAAGTCTCAGTCGACTAAGACTTCGTTTTTTCTCAGTCGATGCTATATTCGTGAAATCTTACATTAAGATCTATGTTCCAGGAGCTAGATGGTAGTATTAAATTTGGTTTGAACTTTAAAAAATCGTATGCTACATCACAAAGCAAAATCATAAATGTTTTTCATAATTTTTGAAAACTTCAACGTGCCTTCACTGATATCCGGTCTATACAAGTTTAAAATCTGCATTCCCACGAGAATAAAAGTTTGAAAATCTGCACACTTTGAAAGTTAACTTCGATGAAGCCCGTGCAAGTGAGACCCCTCTCGCCCGTGCTCTCCATGCTTGGGAGCAAATCACGACCGTCAGATCAGAGAGGCTGCAGATGAGTCTCTGCGAAACTGAGGAACCAAGAACCACCAGGGGACATGCTCTCGGATATCCTACGTATCACCCGCCTTTCTTGCTCGTGCTATATTCCACTCTTATTTATTCCAGTGGTCTCAGTTGAGAGGAATAAATCCGCAGAATCTATCCTAGCTAGCGATGCTCAGGGATCAGTCTGCTGCTAGATCCCGTTTACTTTGGTCCAAATCTGGATTACATATTCCATTATTACAGATTAAAGTCCAAATTGAAAGTTAAACGTTTGATGAAGTCTATGGAGTATGTTGGCTTCGATCTGCGAACATACGAACAGCCGACGATTTCTTCCGTCGGTACGCACACGTACAGAAGGCTAGCCAAAGCACTGGATCGATTTTGGCCGGAGACTCACGTAAGGGATAACTAGCTAATTAGCTTTAAGCTAGCAATCAGTCTCGCCGGAAGCCTCACGTTGTATCTGACGAGAACACGGGACACGCTGGGTTGGCCAAAAGGCTCGTATCGAGCCTTGCACTTTATTGATTCAATTGATCTGGTGTTACAGGGGATACACGCACTGGTATTTATATTATCAATATTCTACCTAGTACATGTACGACTCGGTTACTGTTACAAGTCCGTGCCGGACTATACTTACCTAATCGTGATTATTTCCAACAATCACCCCCCTAAGCACGATGTCCTCACTTTACAGCTTGGACGCCGATCCTTCTCCGCATCTCCGTGAACTTCTGTCGCCCCAAAGACTTGGTCAGGATGTCTGCAAGCTGGTCGTCGGTGCAAATGTAGTCGACTTCAATCTTGCCTTCTTTCACGCAATCCCGTATGTAATGATACCTTATATCAATGTGCTTACTTCTGTCATGATGCACTGGATTCTTACATAGGGCAATCGTGGACTTGTTGTCAACGTAGAGCACCACTCCTTCCGGTTCCTTGTCACTGAGGTCACCGAGTAGCCTTTCTAGCCACACACCTTGACCTGCCGCGGTTGCAGCTGCAATATACTCCGCTTCACAGGATGATAATGCCACCACCTTCTGCTTTTGTGATACCCAACTCACTATGCTTCTTCCCAAGAAATATGCCACGCCTGAGGTACTTTTACGGTCGTCAATATCTCCTGCCAAGTCGCTATCACTGTAGCCAAGTAGCTCCACCATCTCCTTCTACTTCTCTCTCAAATAGACACAACCGAAGTTAGTTGTCCCTTTGATGTACCTGAGTATTTGTTTCACAGCTGCCCAATGTTCTGTAGTGGGTGCTTCCATGAAGCGACTCACTACGCCAATGGAATAGGCCAAGTCCGGTCGTGTATTCACAAGATACCTTAGGATTCCAACCACACTTCTATACTCCGTTGCATCAACCGCGGGTGTTTGGCTCCTCTTGCTAAGTTTAAGTCGAGGCTCCATTGGAACATGACTTGGACTGCAGTCCTCCATGCTACAGCTTTCAAGAATCTTCTTTGCCTATGCCTCATGGCATAGTGTGATTCCCTCCGGCTTTTGATGTACCTCGATCCCGAGATAGTAAGTCAAGAGCCCTAGATCACTCATCTTGAAAAGCTTCTTCATTTGTAGCTTGAATCTAGCAATCTCCTCCTCATCTGCTCCAGTTATCAAGAGATCATCAACATAGATGCCCACTAGGAGACGATCCTTGCCTTTACCTCGCTTGTACATAGCATGCTCCAGTGGACGTTTCTCAAAACCAAGAGAAACTAGTGTACGATCAAGCTTGATGTTCCACGCCCGAGGAGCTTGGCATAGCCCGTACAATGCCTTGTGTAGTTTCAACACCTTGTGCTCCTCTCCTTTTTTGATGTAACCCGGAGGTTGCTTCACATATACTTCTTCTTTCAACTCCCCATTCAAAAAAGCGGATTTTACATCCATGTGATGTAGCCTCCAAGATTCTTGAGCCGCGAGAGCTATAACTAGCCTCACCGATTCCATCCGTGTGACTGGAGCGAACACTTCCTCGAAGTCTACACCTTGCTCTTGCACGTATCCTTTGGCTACGAGCCTTGCCTTATGCTTCACCAAGTTTCCTTCGGCATCTTTCTTGACTTTGTACACCCACTTGAGCCCAATGATTTTATGGTCGTTGGGTGGATCCACGAGCTCCCATGTTTTGTTGTCTTGGATCGATCCCAACTCCTCATCCATAGCATGACGCCAACACTCCTCCGTGTTTGCATCTTCAAATTTCGTCGGTTCCTCGACGCTAAGCAAACACTGTCGACCTCTTCTTTTAATTTTCACTGGATTTTTCTTCGGATATAAATCCACCACTGGTCGAAGACGTACTGGTGTCGGCGGACGTTCCCTTGTCTCCTGTTCAGCCGAAGACGAGGGATTTTCATCTGGAGTTGCCAAACTCCTAATTTCTGGCGAATCCTGTTCACTGGTAGAAAAAGAGGCTTTCGTCCAGGCCCATTAGTCGCGAAACTGTAGGAACCGTGACTAATGAAGTCTTTAGTCGCGGTTCGGCAGATGAACCGCGACCAAAGGCCTGGGCCCAGGACGCTCGGTGGCCAGCTGGTGCACGTGAGGGGCTTTAGTCGTGGTTGGCCAGGCCAACCGCGACTAAAGGTGCCCAAAGGCCTTTAGTCGCGGTTGGCCAGGCCAACCGCGACTAAAACTCCTCCCCTATATATACCAGTTCAGCACACTCACTTAGCCATTTGGTGCCACTTCTCTTCACAAGCTTCACAAGGGGGTGTAGGTTTGCTTTTGGTTCCTCTTATGCACACAAGGTGTTTGATGAAATGCCCCAAGAGCGTGAAACAAACATGATATAAAGTGTTGGAGCCACACTTGAGGTTCCTCATTTATTTTTTCCTCCTCGATCGCGGTTAGCAACTTGAACCTTTCATGCATGTGTGTCATTGATAAAATATGCATGTGTGTTGTTCATTGTTTAATTTCTATTGTTTATAGCTAGTTAGTTTAACAAATGCATGATGGTTAATTATATATTTTATATTATAATAATGCAGATGAATCGGCAATGGATGTACGGTAACCGACTCTCCCGCGAGTTCACTACGGGTTTGAAAGATTTCCTCGTAGTGGCTAATGCGAACAAGTAGAAGGGTTTTGTTATCTGTCCATGTGTTGACTGTAAGAATCAGAAGGGTTACTCTTCCTCAAGAGAAGTTCACCTGCACCTGCTTCGGCACGGTTTCATGCCAAGCTATAATTGTTGGACCAAGCATGGAGAAAGAGGGGTTATAATGGAAGAAGATGAAGAAGGGGATGATTTCATCGATGAAAGCTATCTTGCTCATTTCGGTGATACTTTCATGGAGGATGCTGAAGGTGAAGGGGAAGGTGAAGGTGAAGAAGAGGCACGTGATGAGACCGTTGATGATCTTGGTCGGACCATTGCTGATGCACGGAGACGCTGCGAAACTGAAAAGGAGAGGGAGAATTTGGATCGCATGTTAGAGGATCATAGAAAGTCGTTGTACCCCGGATGCGATGATGGTCTGAAAAAGCTGGGCTGCACACTGGATTTGCTGAAATGGAAGGCACAGGCAGGTGTAGCTGACTCGGCATTTGAAAACTTGCTGAAAATGTTGAAGAATATGTTTCCAAAGAATAACGAGTTGCCCGCCAGTACGTACGAAGCAAAGAAGGTTGTCTGCCCTCTAGGTTTAGAGGTTCTGAAGATACATGCATGCATCAACGACTGCATCCTCTACCGCGGTGAATACGAGAATTTGAATGAATGCCCGGTATGCACTGCATTGCGTTATAAGATCAGAGGCGATGACCCTGGTGACAATGTTGAGGGCGAGAAACCCAGGAAGAGGGTTCCCGCCAAGGTGATGTGGTATGCTCCTATAATACCACGGTTGAAACGTCTGTTCAGGAACAAAGAGCATGCCAAGTTGTTGTGATGGCACAAAGAGGACCGTAAGTCGTACGGGGAGTTGAGACACACCGCAGATGGAACGCAATGGAGAAATATCGACAGAGAGTTCAAAGATTTTGCAGCTGACGCAAGGAACATAAGATTTGGTCTAAGTACAGATGGCATGAATCCTTTTGGCGAGCAGAGCTCCAGCCATAGCACCTGGCCCGTGACTCTATGCATCTACAACCTTCCTCCTTGGTTGTGCATGAAGCGGAAGTTCATTATGATGCCAGTGCTCATCCAAGGTCCGAAGCAACCCGGCAACGACATCGATGTGTACCGAAGGCCATTAGTTGATGAACTTTTACAGCTGTGGGGCAGACCTGGTGTCCGTGTGTGGGATGAGCACAAAGAAGAGGAATTTGACCTACGAGCGTTGCTTTTCGTAACCATCAACGATTGGCCTGCTCTTAGTAACCTTTCGGGACTGTCAAATAAGGGATACAATGCATGCAAGCACTGCTTACATGAGACTGAAAGTGTACATTTGCCAAATTGTAAGAAGAACGTGTACCTTGGGCATCGTCGATTTCTTCCGAAAATTCATCCAGTAAGAAAGAAAGGCAAGCATTACAACGGCAAGGCAGATCACCGGCCGAAGCCTGCGGAACGCACTGGTGCTGAGGTATTTGATATGGTCAAGGATTTGAAAGTCATCTTTGGAAAGGGTCCTGGCGGACAATCAGTTCCGAAGGGAGCTGACGGGCACGCAGCCATGTGGAAGAAGAAATCTATATTCTGGGAGCTAGAATATTGGAAAGTCCTAGAAGTCCGCTCTGCAATCGACGTGATGCACGTTACGAAGAATATTTGCGTGAACCTCCTAAGCTTCTTGGGCGTGTATGGGAAGACAAATGATACAAAGGAAGCACGGCAGGACCAGCAACGTTTGAAAGACCCTGATGACCGGCATCCGGAATGGTTTGAAGGTCGTGCCAGCTACGCTCTGACCAAAGAAGAGAAGGTCATCTTTTTTGAATGCCTGAGCAGTATGAAGGTCCCGTCTGGATTCTCGTCCAATATAAAGGGAATAATAAACATGGCGGAGAAAAAGTTCCAAAACCTGAAGTCTCACGACTGCCACGTGATTATGACGCAATTGCTTCCGATTGCTTTGAGGGGGCTCCTGCCGGAAAATGTTCGAGTAGCCATTGTGAAGCTATGTGCATTCCTCAATGCAATCTCTCAGAAGGTAATCAATCCAGAAGTTCTACCACGGTTACAGAACGATGTGATCCAATGTCTTGTCAGTTTCGGGTTGGTGTTCCCGCCATCCTTCTTCAATATTATGACGCACCTCCTGGTTCACCTAGTCGAAGAGATTTTCATTCTCGGTCTTGTATTTCTACACAATATGTTCCCCTTCGAGAGGTTCATGGGAGTATTAAAGAAATATGTTTGTAACCGTGCTAGGCCAGAAGGAAGCATCGCCAAGGGCTATGGAAAATGAGGAGGTAATTGAGTTTTGTGTTGACTTTGTTCCTGACCTTAAGCCGATTGGTCTTCCTCGATCGCGGCACGAGGGGAGACTAAGTGGAAAAGGCACGATCGGAAGGAAATCAACGATATGTATGAACGGCCATTCTCTGACTGAAGCACACCACACTGTACTGACCAATTCCAGCTTGGTGGCTCCGTACTTTGAGAAACACAAGAATATTTTACGCTCGGACAACCTGGGGAAGCCTGAATCCTGGATTAGGAAGGCCCACGTGGAGACTTTCGGCAGTTGGTTGAGAAAACATTTAATGAATGACAATGATGTTGTAGATCAGTTGTACATGTTGGCCAAGACACCATCTTCGACTATAACGACTTTCCAAGGGTACGAGATAAATGGGAATACATTTTACACGATCGCCCAAGATAAAAAGAGCACCAACCAAAACAGTGGTGTCCGCTTTGATGCAGCAACCGAGAATGGGCAAAAGGTCACATATTATGGTTACATAGAGGAGATATGGGAACTTGACTATGGACCCTCCTTTAAGGTCCTTTTGTTCCGGTGCAAATGGTTCAAGCTAACAGGAGGTGGGGTAAAGGTGGACCAGCAATACGGAATGACAATGGTGGATTTCAACAATCTTGGTTACCTTGACGAACCATTCGTCCTAGCGAAAGATGTCGCTCAGGTTTTCTATGTGAAGGACATGAGTAGCAAATCGAGGAAACGGAAAGATAAGAAAACGATCAGTACATCATGCGATGATCCAAAGCGCCACATTGTTCTTTCAGGGAAAAGAAACATCGTGGGAGTGGAGGACAAGACAGACATGTCAGAAGATTATAATATGTTTGCTGAAATTCCGCCCTTCAAAGTGAACACCGACCCAAGCATTAAGTTAAATGATGAGGATGCTCCATGGATACGGCACAATCGTAAGCAAGCAGGGACACAAGGGAAGAAATGATGTGTAATAATTTATTGTACCAAACTTTGTTGAATGGATCATGTGAATTATATTACCCGTGATGTGTTTGGTGTCCATTTTCGAATGATTCGAGATACCACTGATGATACATGAAATTTGGAGTGATTTAGTCATACTCCTGCCTAGGCGTATAATATGCATACTCGTAGTCTTCATAGCCGCCGCCGTTGTACTGGTAGTCGTCGCCTTCTAAGTTGCCGCCGTCGTCGTCGCTGCTGTCGTCGCTGTCGTCGGGCGGCGCTCGTGGCTCGAACTGAGGGTAGCGCAGGCGGGGGATATCGCCGGCCGTGATGTAGTCCATGACGCTCTGCAGAGTCCGGCCGTACCACCATAGCCGACGGCCGGCCTCGTGGAAGTTCCCACGAGGCAGACCGTCCTCCTCATACCTGGCGAGCGCCCTCTCACGCCGATTGATGAAGAAGGCGTCCCAAGTATGCTGGTAATCGGGATGCCAGCGGGGATTCATCCGCTGCTCCGGCGTGAGGTCGAGGTAGTAGTGGTTCGTGATGGCCGCCCGGCGCGCAGTACCCTGAGGGACGGGAGGGACTGGCACGCCGCCGGCGCTTAGGCTCCTAGCCCGGTGGACAAGGGTAGTTCGAGGCGCAAAGCTCCTCCACCTGCTGGTAGGTTAGAGTGGGTGCGGTGGAAGCCATGAGAGAGTGATGAGAGAAATGAATTAGTTCTATTTTTCTGAATTTTTTGATATATTATTTGTATTTTTAACATATTGAATTGAATTAGTTTTATTTTTCTTAATTTTTTGATATATTATTTGTATTTTTAAGATTTTGAATTGAGTTATTTTTATTTTTCTGAATTTTTTGATATATTATTTGTATTTTTAACATTTTGAATTGAATTAGTTTTATTTTTCTTAATTTTTTGATATATTATTTGTATTTTTAGAATCTTGAAATGAATTAGTTCTATTTTTCTGAATTTTTTGATATATTATTTGTATTTTTAACATATTGAATTGAATTATTTTTATTTTTCTTAATTTTTTGATATATTATTTGTATTTTTAAGATTTTGAATTGAATTAGTTTTATTTTTCTGAATTTTTTGATATATTATTTGTATTTTTAACATTTTGAATTGAATTAGTTTTATTTTTCTGAATTTTTTGATATATTATTTGTATTTTTAGAATTTTGAATTGAATTAGTTTTATTTTTCTTAATTTTTTGATATAATATTTGTGTTTTTAACATATTGAATTGAATTAGTTCTATTTTTCTGAATTTTTTGATATATTATTTGTATTTTTAACATATTGAATTGAATTAGTTTTATTTTTCTTAATTTTTTGATATACTATTTGTATTTTTAAGATTTTGAATTGAATTAGTTTTATTTTTCTGAATTTTTTGATATATTATTTGTATTTTTAACATTTTGAATTGAATTAGTTTTATTTTTCTTAATTTTTTGATATATTATTTGTATTTTTAGAATTTTGAATTGAATTAGTTTTATTTTTCTGAATTTTTTGATATAATATTTGTGTTTTTAACATATTGAATTGAATTAGTTTTATTTTTCTGAATTTTTTGGTATATTATTTGTATTTTTAAGATTTTAAAAAAGAAAAAGTATTTTGAAAAATACCTTTAGTCGCGGTTGGCCTGGCCAACCGCGACTAAAGGTTACCCTTTAGTCGCGGGTCGCCTCCCCAACCGCGACTAAAGGGGGGGCTATAAATACAAGGGCCCGAACCGTCGCCTCCATTTCTCGTCTTCTCCGATTATCTGCCGCGCCGAAGGCCTGCCGCCGTCGCCCTCGCCCTCGACGCCGCCCGCCGTCGCCCTCGCCCTCGACGCCGCCCGCCATCGCCCGCCGCGCTGTCATCGTCCTCTCGCGCCCCGGCCGCCCCGTCCGCCGTATGTTTGTACACCGCGCCCCGCCCCGGCCCACGCGTGCCGCCCCCTCTCGCCCACGTACGGCGCCGCCGGCCGCTATCACCGGCCTCCCTCGCCCACCGCGCGCGCGCCGCCTCGCTCGCCCGCCCTCAACGCCGCCGGCCGGCCTCGGTACTGCCGCGCGCGCACGCGCGCGCCTTTCTCAGATAGAGAGCGAGATCGTTGAGAGAGAGAGGGGCGCCGCGGGCCACCGGAATTTTTCTTTTTTTTTCTTTTTTTGTTCTTTTTAATTTTAACTAGTTAATTAGTTTAACAAAAACGGTAAAATAACTTAAAACTTGATAATTAACACAAAAAACCGTAAAATTTGATAATTAACAAAAAAACGTATATAAAACTTGATAATTAACAAAAAAAAAGTAAAACTCCGCGGTGTTTTTTTTTGGGATCGAGAGGGGGCGGCGAGGGTTATACATGTGTGTTGTCCTCGCCTCCCTCTCCGTGACGCCGTCGTCTGCCGCCCCGTCTCGCGCTCTACCGCGACACCCTCTCCCACCCCTTCCTCGCCCCCTCCTTTTGCCATGGCCCTTTCGCCACCGCCACCGTCACCGCCCCCCTTCTTCACTTAATTAATTTGTTTTTACTACATGTTTTCAGGACTGACATAATGGCGGACGATAGAGCTGACCCGATTATGGACAACTATGATCCGGACGGTGAAGCACATATGTTCGGCATCATAAACGGCGATATTCTATATGTGCCGACCGGACAAGAAGAAGATGATATCTCTTCTTATCTGAACCTTGACGGTGAAGATGAAGGGCGCCGTCAGCAAGATGATGCCGAACAAACGTCGATAAACGACGATCTTCAAATGGAAGTAGCAACCACCTCCGGCGCCGAGGTATATATATACATTGAGCCTCTGGTGATACAAACTAACTGATTTGAATAAATATGTGTGTACTAACGCGCGCGACTCTCTTTCTTATTTTAGCCCTCGGCCGGATCGTCGAAACAATCGAGTACGTCGTCAAAGCGTGGCGCAACCAAGACGATGAAACAAGGAGAAACATGCACCATCGAGGTTGTCGACAGTGCAACCGGCAGGCCGCTGGAGCCCCGCAAGAACGCCACCAAGTTTGTCAGCCAATGCAGAGCCGTTGTTAGAGACAACGTCTCGATCACCGTCCAGGAGTGGAATAAGCCAAAGAAGGCACGAATTGCTGGTTTCACTTTTGTCGATAAGAGAACAAAAAAAGATTGCTTCAAGAAGCTTATGGAACATTTTGTTCTACCTCCGGAATACAACAAATTCGATGAGGAGGGTAACAAGATTGAGGAAAACAAGGAGAGGAGGAGGCTAGTCAAACAGTTCGCTCTTCATAAGATGGCCGACGCATTCCGGAAATTCAAGCAAAATCTAGCCCATGACTTTGTCAAGCAGAACAAGACTCCGGATTTCAAAGGACAATATGAGAAACTGAAACATGATTGGCCAGAATTTGTGAAGCAAAAGAAATCGGAGCAGTTCATTCAAATATCGAAAAAAAATAAGGAAAATGTGGCTAAGAAGGAGTACAATCATATTATGGGGCCAGGAGGGTATCGCCTTTGGGAGCCTAGGTGGGAGAAGATGGAGAACGAGCTGAGGGCGTGAGGAATCCGTCCAGGTACGGAGGGATGGGACCCAAGGGCCAAAAGCTGGTGGTACGGGCATGGGGGAACGCTGAACCCGGAGACAGGGGAGTGTGTTTACCGGGGCAAAATAATTAAACCCACCCAAGCCCTTATTGACGCAATGAGGGATGCTCAAGAGGGGAAGATCAAGTTCAACAGAGAGAACGACGCGCTGACAAAAGCCCTCGGGAATCCTGAACACGGAGGACGTGTACGAGGCATGGGGCACATTCCGTGGAAAATAGGGTTCCCCCAGAACGATGACCCGTACGGTTACAGAAGCCGTAAGAGAAAGATGGATCGGGAAGCAGATGTTGTGGCGCGGTTGGCATCGGAAATGGATGTGATGAAGAAAACCGTGAGTGTACTAGTAGCCGAAAGAGATGCAGCTCGGGCGCAGCATGAAGATCATCCAGCGGATCTCGGAAGCCAGCAGCGGAGAAGCAGCGTGGCTTCCACGGAGGCCCCACCGGCTGGTGCAGATGCGCCGACGATCGAAATTACTGCACCGGAGCCTCTGGTGGTCGAAATTACTGCACCGGAGCCTCCTCGCTACCCCGTGGACGATATAAAGGAGATGAAAGAATGTCATCTGTATTATCCTATCGAGAACATGTCCATGAAGGTAGCCATCGGCAGTGCTTTACCATGTTTACCTGGAGCACTCCACCACAACAACCCCATTCAAGATGGCTATGCTCGTGTCACGGTGGAGGACATAGTCCAAGGGTTTGAGGACCTGGAGATTGACATTGCTACACCTGAAGGGGAGAAAAGACTTGGAGATGTCAAGCGCCATTTCATTCTATGGCAAAAGAAGTTTATCAAGTTTCCAGGCGAGGCGCCAAGGACAACAAGTCCACCCCCCTACGGTGGTGGTGGTGGCGGTGGCGGTGGTGGTGGTGGTGGTGGTGGTGGCGGTTCACCTACACCTCTGTCACGTCAGCCGACGCCTCCCAGTCCACAACGTCCGGCGGGTGATCAGACGCCGCCCCCCAGTCCTCGTCTGGCGGGTGATCAGACGCCGCCCCCCAATCCACCTTCGGCAAAGAAGCAGAAGCAGTCCTGGATTATTAACCCGGACCCTTATGTACCTAAGACCACAAAGGTACCGGAGCCATCACTGAAGCCTCTCCCCACAAGGCCTTGGGAACGTAGTGCCGAGGAAACTGCCGCGGCCGCGGCTGCTGATCATGAGAAATGGAAGGCGGACTACAAGAAGAAAAGAGAGCCCGAGCCCAAGCCAGTATTTTTTGATGAGCAAAAGAAGTGAGCTAAGTCATTTTTGAGCACACCGTCCCAAGCCGCGAAGAATCTGCCTGACGACTATGCATGTGAACTTCGTAGGCAGGCACTCATGTTGAAGGAGAAGAAAGAGCAGGCGGAGAACCAGGAGAACAAAGCCTTGGAGGAGGCCGAGAAAACGGAATTAGAAAGTAAAAAAAGCGGGAAACGAGTTGCCCAGCTCGGGGAACAAAGTAAACAATCGATTGCCCCGCTTATAGTGAAAGCCGCCGGTCCGGATGACCCCGATATCATAGCAGCTGCGGCAGCACATGGCTTGACTGTAACGAGTGCCAGAGAACAAGCGGCCAACTTAGGTATTACTCTTCGTGAACTGTTAGGCCTTGATGAGGCGCCAGTGAAGGAGGTAGTAATTACATATGTGAAGAATGGGCCTCTCGTCGAGCCTGCGCAGGAAGAGGATCTACCTCCACAAATGAAAGGTCTGCTGAAATGGTACAAGGGTTACATAAAAAATAAAAACGCCAAAGAATATATTTATGCGGAAGTTAGATATGAGCATCACTTCAAACATTACTATGTACAAATTCATCTGAGTGAATTGTTCCAGCTTTTCAATCTGCGCGAGCTCGACAAATCTATCATCAGTTGCTACGTTCTGTAAGTGATTTATTTCTACCCCATCTCGTTCATATTGCCTGCACTATATATATGTCCTAACTATATTGTTGTGTCTGTTATTATACATGCAGAATGAAGATTAAGGAATGCAGAGTAAGGAACATCCATGATGTTGGGTTCATTGACCCACACATCGTTAATGGATATGTGTTGGAGCATCACCCCGCCGACATGGAGGCAGACCTGTGGCAGTTCCTTACAAAGCAGGAACTCAAAAGTGATATTCTATTTCCTTACCATTTTGGGTGAGTGTTTCTGTCTTGAGCACATTCTCTTTTGTTTACTCCATGCATGGTATGTGGCCGGCTAATCGGTGAGTTATGCATGACGTACTGTGCATGTATCGTGTCCGCAGGTTCCACTGGATTCTGCTAGTAATTAAAGTTGACACCTCAGAATGTCTCGTCCACGACTCTCTGAATATGGATCCAAAGCTTTGGGGCGGCATGAGAAGAATGCTGCAGAAGTAATTATTTTCATTCATTTGCGCTCTATATCGATCGGCCTATTTCGTTCATTTCCTAATATCAAGTAACTAATAACTCTCTTGTTCATTTAATTTTCTTTGCCTCGTAGGGTTTGGAGACGGTTCGTAGATACAAAGGTCGGTGAATTCAAAAAAGAGCTAGAATTCAAAAGGTCAAAGGCTAAGAATGGTGGGGATATTCAGCCAGCGGGGACCAATCTATGTGGATACTATGTCTGTGAGATGATCCGGAGATACACCTCTGAGCGGGTTCCGACTGATACCAATGCTCAGAGGAATAACCTCCGGATGATGCTTAGTCCAGAAGCTCGCTTCCGACCACTTCAAGAGGAACTAGCTGGATGGTTCAGCAGAGAAGTCCTCCATCCTAAAGGAGAACACCATTACGAGGACGTAGAACTTTATATGCATTAAATTATGTATGGAAACTTGTTCAAAATTGTATATGGTCATCCGATGATATTGAATATATATTGTATATTCCTCTTGAATTCTTTTTGGTTCTAATTTCAAATTTGTTTGAAATTGTACATTCATATGCATGTATGTAGTAGCGTAGAATATGTGAAACTCCTTCAAAATTAAAATAAAGCACAAAAAAATAAAACAATACAAATTAAACAGAAAACAGGTTTAGGGGGGGCTAAAACCCTAAACCTGCGGCGGCCTTTAGTCGCGGTTGGCCAGAAGAACCGCGACTAAAAGTCCTCCGCCCCGACGGCCGCCTGGCGCCCACGTGGACGGGCCTTTAGTCGCGGTACTTAAGCAACCGCGACTAAAGGGGGGGCCTTTAGTCGCGCCTATTTGGTCGCGGTTGCGCAACCGCGACTAATGGCAGTTGCGAACCGCGACCAAAGGCCCTTTTTTCACCAGTGGTTCCTCCGAACTGGCTGCATCTCCATCAGATGAACTGTCCAAAGCATGTGTATCATCTTCACGTACATGGCCTTCACGTACGTGGCCTTCATGTCCTTGTGGTGCAACACGTGGGCTGCTGGAAGCACCTCCAGTGGACAGGCTTTTTGCTCCCGGGCTGGCTGGTGCTGGGCTTCGAGGGCCACGAGCTGGGGTGGCATGTTCTGGTCCTGACGTAACAACGCCACCAGGACGAGCGCTCCGCACGCTGCTGCCAAGCGTGCCGTAAGTGCCCTCGGGCGCGTCGGCTGCTGGTGCGCCCTCTTTTTCTGCTGCGCCGTCCGCGCCGTTTGTAGCGGCCGACGTCTCCGGTCGATCATCAATATCTGCATGCTCATAATCATCGTAAACAACGTTGAATATTTCATCAGAAGACGGGTATACCGGCTCAGTGGAGTTCCAATTCCATGATCTTGCTTCTTCAAAGACCACATCGCGCGTCACAACCACCTTGTTGGTAGAGGGGTTGCACGCACGGTATGCCTTCGTACCCTTTTCATAGCCAACCAACACCATTGGAGTACTCCGATCCGCCAATTTGCTAGTATGCCCGGTCACTGTCTTCACATGCGCCACGCACCCGAAAGTGCGAAGATGATCAACCGTGGGCTTGTGTCTGTACCATGCTTCGTACGGCGTCATCCCAACCACACTCTTGGTTGGAGCCCGGTTCAGCAAGTAAACGGCCATATTGACCGCCTCACCCCAAAACTTGCCCGGCATGCCTTTACTCTTCAACATGCTTCGTGCCATCGCCACCACGGTCTGTTTCCTCCGTTCCACAACACCGTTTTGCTGCGGTGAATATGGCGCCGTAAGATACCTCTTGATCCCTTGAGCTTCGCAAAATTCCGTGAATGCACGAGACTTGAACTCAACCCCCCCCCCCATCGGTACGAAGGGCCTTCAGCTTGGCTTCAGATTCTACTTCAGCCGCCATCTTTATTATCCTGAAGGCTTGCAAAGCTTGGTCCTTCGTCTTCAACAACACGATCCACATGAATCTGCTGAAGTCGTCGACGACGAGCAAGAAGTATCTGTTTCCGGCAGGAGTGGCCGGTGTAATCGGTCCGCACAAGTCTCCATGGACCAACTCAAGAGCTTTACTCGCTCTAAAGTTTCCCTCTCTTGGGAACGGGGCTCGCCTTTGTTTCCCAATGAGACAACCGTCGCACACTTGGTCGACATGATTGATGCACCGTAGACCACGTACCATCTCCTTTTGTCCAAGTTGCCGAAGAGCCTGGAAATTTAGATGACCGTAGCGCGCATGCCACTTCCATGCCGAGTCGTCCATGCTTGACAAGAGACATACTGGATCCACACGATCCAAGTTGAGGACGTAAAGCCTGTTAGGTGACCTCTGCACCTTCATAATTAGCATCCTCTGACGATCATACCCCCATAGATAGCCATCTTCGAGCACAATCTTGCAACCACGCTCCTCGAGCTGACCAAGACTTATGATGCTGCTCTTTAGCTTGGGAATATAGTACACATCCGTGAGTACCTTGTGACCGCCGTTCTTCAACTCAAACATGACAGTACCTCGCCCTACAATGTCAATGGTCCGTCCGTCGCCGAACCGAACCGTGCCTCCCACCGAAACACTGAGCTCAGAAAACTAGTCCTTGTCGCCGGTCATGTGGTTGCTAGCGCCCGTGTCGAGGTACCACACGTGCATCGACGTGTTCATCCTCTTCTTATCGTGAAGATAAACTGCCTCCTCTATGAGCGTGACAACCTCTGTAGCCGGCGCCTTTGGAGCTGGACTATCCTCGTCCATTAGCTCGCATACTTCGACCATGAGCATCATGTCTCCATCATTGCCTCCTTTGGCCATGAGAGCTTTCTCCTTCGGTGGTTTCTTGCACTCTGACTTGAAGTGCCCCATGATGCCACAGTTGTGACACTTGATCTTGCGCTTGTCGAACTTCTTCTTCTTCGGAGCGCCGGCGCCGGCGTTCTTCTTACTTTGTTTTTTTGGCGCACGATCTTGGCGAGTGTTGCTGCTAGAGCCCTCACCTCCTCTCCTTGAGTCCAGCGCCATCCACTGAGCCCGTGTGAGCATGACATTCTCATCGTTCCTCCCATCCCCCAGACTGTACCGCATACGCTCGTCGTGAGCCTTGTAGCGTCCGACGAGATCATCGATGGAGAGAGTCTCGAGATCGACGCATTGCTCGATCGCCGTGACAATTTGTAGGTACCATGGAGGGGCTGCGCGCAAGAACCGCCGGACAACCGAGGTCTCCGTGAGGTTTTTCCCAAGCGCGCGGATCCGATTGACGAGGGTAGCCACCCGTGAAGCGAACGCATCCACGGACTCATTGTCGCCCATGACCAAAGTCTCATAGTTCCTTAGGAGACTTTGGAGATTGGCTTGCTTGACGCGGGTGTGTCCCTCGAACATGAGCTTCAAGGTATCCCACGCTTCCTTCGCCGTTTCTTTGGCGATCAGGTGTTGGAGGACATCCATTGGCATCACCGAGTAAATCGCCGACGCCGCCTGCCGATCCTTCCGGTGCTCGGCTCCCTCCTTCTTGAACGCGTTGCCTCCTGGGTCGACCGCGTCCCATAGCTCGTTGGCGCGGAGATCACACTCCATGAGGGCCTTCCAAACCCCGAAGTTCTCGCAATCAAATCGTGGGTACGACGAACTCGCCGTAGCAGCAAATACTTTAGCCGCACTGGAGTACTCCGTCAGCTGCTTGTTCTTCTCGTCGTCCGCCATGATCCTCCGTTACTAGAAGATCAACCTTGCTCTGATACCAATTGTTGGCTTCGATCTGCGAACGTACGAACAGCCGACGATTTCTTCCGTCGGTACGCACACGTACAGAAGGCTAGCCAAAGCACTGGATCGATTTTGGCCGGAGACTCACGTACGGGATAGCTAGCTAATTAGCTTTAAGCTAGCAATCAGTCTCGCCGGAAGCCTCACGTTGTATCTGACGAGAACACGGGACACGCTGGGTTGGCCAAAAGGCTCGTATCGAGCCTTGCACTTTATTGATTCAATTGATCTGGTGTTACAGGGGATACACGCACTGGTATTTATATTACCAATATTCTACCTAGTAGATGTACGACTCGGTTACTGCTACAAGTCCGTGCCGGACTATACTTACCTAATCGTGATTATTTCCAACAGATTATAGTTAGCAGTATATCACTAACATGTCGTCTGGCCACGTCTGAATGCTGGAGCAAAGTTGCAGCGGCCGAACCGAAGAGCGTGGACGAGTTTCCGCGTGCGTGCAGTGTCCATCCAAAGAACATGCTCTCGGATATCCAATTTCCTTTCTCGCTAGCAGATCGTGTCGCCTTTCGCCTTTCCACGATTCCATTCCAACTTTATGCCAGTGAGGTGCTCTGGGGGAATAATAAAGGCGCGCGCTAGGTGCTGGTCAACCGGCCCAAAATTCGGCCGGTCAACCCTCGATCGTGCGATTAGCGCATCCTGTGTTGTTCAGATCTTACCCCCTCGCATCCTGTTTTCCTCCTTGCACCTTCGGTATACTTTGCGTCGCGCAACAAACTCAATGTGACGCGCCGCTCCTCCACACACTCCCCTCGCCACTCGTCAGACCACCGTGGACCTCCACCCCTTATCTTCGTAGGTCGTGATGGTCACGGCACCACGCCGTCGTCCTTGGAGCACCAGCAGACCAAAATAAATAGAACCTCTATATATGGCTTAAAACAGACGAGCTTATGATATTTATTGAGACGTTACCATTGTAATTCTACACTTTATACTATCACTTTCATTACTAAGTGTTTGACTATCAAGTATAGTAAATAAACTTGTTCTATGTTTTGTGCTAACATGCTTATGGACAAACATCGTTATTGTTGTGACTTTTTAGTGTACTGCATAACACACTCTTTTTTGTAAGAGTGTTTTGTGTAGTGCAACTAAAATGTCACATAAGGGGGTGTTTCTCTATTTGAGATGCACTACATAAAAAGTTTCAACCAAATCGCACAACCACTGCAATTTGAGTTAGGCCCTTGGCTATTTTTAAAGCAACCGTAAGTTTGCCCGTTTACTTTAGTTCCTCTAATTTTATCAAGTTGCTATTTATTATGCATTGCCGATTACCCACTTGAAACCAACCCAATCCTCCCGAAACTCAAGCAAGGGGGAAGGGAGTCTATGCATAGCCCAATGGGACCCACTCAAATTTCACTAGAGCTGCAGTGTATTTCAAAGAAAACCGGAACTCAATATGGCTCTTCGGTCCACATGCTCCCATTACCTGGGCTTGAGCTGTTGACATATCTCTGGTACTTAATATCTTTAGATATATACGGTTCTTTTTTGCAAGGAGATTTGTACAAGTAGTTTTCTCCACTAAAAACATATGAGTCCATATGGTTTTCACTTTCAATTTCAGAAATATTTCAGCAACAACCGAAATCACCGCAGTGAATTTAGTGATCTCCGTATTCACAGGCTACCAAAAATCAAACATCACTCCTTACATTATAGATTTACAATCCTGCTATATTGCTTGGACTTGCTATTACTGTGCTAATTGTCATGGCCCGCCCTTTAGTAATAACTAGCATGGTGTCCGCACAATTGTGAGGAAAACGGTTCTAGTTATTTTAGAACAAAGGTCTGGCGTATTTACTTATTTGTGATTTTTCATAATCATGCGCAATAATAGTTTATGGGAAACTACACATCATTAAGGTTAGACGATGGAATTTAGAGGACACTACCCGTCATTAGATCGATACACAGAATTAGAGCTCGCATATCCCGCAAAGAAAAAACAGAGCAAGGGTTGTAAAGCTCTGGCTGATTGTGTTTTTGTACATTAGGTCATCAAGATTTCTGCATGATGTTAGATCACGACGCTAAATTAGAGACTAGCTTTTTCGATTGTACTTAGCGAAGCAGATGGATCGAGGAGATGCCCATAACCTGATTTCTTAGCAGGTATCCGATTCTTCTTTACAGGCCTCTCCTATTCAGCCTTGTATGAAGCATCATTCAGTCTAGGCCTGGCATTGTCCTAGAGTATATCCTCAGTTCGATCCTCATTGTGCCTTTGCAGCCAGAGCATAGAAAGGTGCATAGCTTCTGCAAAGGACGTTGTTGCCTTTCACCATGCAAGACAAGAACCGGTATAAATGCCCCTGCTGCAGGGTGATCACTAACCATGTGTACTCCCCGGATGAAACAGAGTTGGCTGTGATCATGATTGGATAGAAGATGTGCAGCTGAATTGCTGGGCAGGGTCTCCTTTGGCAGATGTTGGCGCCGTCCGACACCAATGTGTGTCGGTGGTTGGCGGCCGGGCTGCTGCCAAAGGAAATTTGCCCCGGAATTCATCTGCACAAGCACATACCGGGGAAGAGAAGATGGGTCTCAAGTTGCCTATGTGTGAATATACATTATATATACTTGGTGTTACATTCTGAATGTTTTACAATTTGGTCTGTGTACTCTACAGGTCGTCAACATCGGATGCATCACCATTTACAGATGAAAAATGAGAATCTTCGTAGAAAGAAAAAGGAAGCTACATCTTCTTGGTTATCTATCTGTACACACCATTAGACTATACTATGCAAGTCAGAAAAAATATTCCTCTGTTCTGCTACTACTCTTTGTTGCCTGCTGCATCTGGAAGTTTGTATCTCGGAGGCCTATCGGCACCTTTGATTGAGTATTCTCTCCATGGAGTAGCAGCTGTCATCACTCTGTTCACTCTCTCTGATGCTTCTTCGTCTTCTGTTTGGTTTTGATTAATCAGACTCAGTAAGACAACCATATAGGAATGATGGACAGTAAAGGGAACACATTCATTTCGAGGAAGGTGTTCCGGTACCGCGTCGGAGATCCCTAGATATATCACACTAAGGGCTAGTCACGTCTGAATTACTTTGGTTTATCAATGTGTTTTGATTCTTTTCTGTAAACACAAATAGGTTTACATACTTTCTTTTAGTTGCTTTGTTAACCATGACACATCTTATGTTCTGCTCAAATATATTGAAAGTGAGAGACCATCATGAAATTCTGAAGGGCATATCCTCATATGGTATTATGAAGATGAATAAAACAGGAAGGGATTATACAAAGAATTTTTCTTGTCTCTTTTCCCAAGTCCCAACTTGCACTTTCCTGCCAGATAAAAAGCATCTTTAACTAATGTCGTCTTACATTCGCCCTCTCTATTCTTCCAGTTTCATTCTTGAGGAGTGAATGTTGTCGAGCAGAAGTCTAGCGAATACATCAACTGGGTTGCAAATAAATATATAAGAAAGTTCAGTGCAACAACATGAACATGTGCCCTACAGCATGAAAATGTCAATAATACATTCAGTAAAATTATTCCGAATCCAGACATCTTGCAAGAACTTCAATATAGTGGTGGGGATAATTGGCAGGCCACAAACTCCTAATGATAAAATAAAATATCATGGGGAGCATTGTATTCTCACCAACTATCAATGGCATCCCGAATCAACTCCATGCTACCCATCTAGGAATAGACTCTTGCCCTCCCAAAGTCATCCCCAACTTGAAAGACATTGGGGCACTCATTGGCACAAACTTTGCATCACATACGCAAAAGAGAAAAAAAGTTGCACCCTAAAACGGAGTGAAATGAAAAAAAACACCCAATACATGCGTCACTAGGAGAAAAAAAACACCACATTACATTTGGTGACGAACTGCACCGAACATGATGTTTAACAGTAGAAAAAACACTAATATGTGGATCTAGACACTGATTGGTTTGATGCCAAATATTGGCTAGTGCTTGGTTGGTTACCATATTTACTTGCCAACCTCACAAGAAATTATCAATTTTTGGCAACTTTTGATATTGTCAATTGTTCGCTTGCCAAGTATTGGCAATGCCAAATGTTGGCATCAAACCAATTACCCTCTCAATTTCTTTGGTGACGATTTTGACTGGTGGGGCCCATCCATCAGGCTGAGTTGACAGAGAAAACTGCCATGCCGGCATGTTGACTTAGTTTTCTTATTCCTCATATTCTCTGGCTGGGGCATTACATCAAGCACCTAAAGTGTATCAGAAATAGCAGCACCAGCCTCGCTCTCGTGCCCGACCCAACTGCTCCGGCGAGTCTAGGACGCTGCCTCCGTCCCTCTGCGTCATAAACTCCATGCACCCACCTGAGCAGCAAGAACTAAGGCAAGATACTGTGAGGCTGTGCACATCCATACGTCCATGGCTTGGGCTCCAGGCACGAATGCATACGTGCATGGCTTGGTCATCCGCTACGGGCCCAACTGCATCGCCACGTCTGTGACCCAAGCACTCTGACACCGGTGAGCGACCAGGATGCAATGAGAAGCATTGGAATCATGTTCCATCACAAGTCAAAGTGATCGGTGCAAGCATGCGTCAAGGAGTGAAGCACCTCCTGGTAACATGGGATAGACTTGAGGCTAAAGATGGGATATCCCTAAAGATGTCATGGAGGTGGAGTCTTTTTTCTCAATGCCGCTCATACATAAGCATGGTTGTGTCAAAATAGCAATTGCGACAGGTTTTTTTCTCACTTCCAAGACATGAAGCTGCTGGAATTTAGTCTATTTTGAGCAGCCCAATAACTATTTCAGAAATTCCTAATAAATCCTAGAGGCCCACTTAGCCCATTTGTGCAAGGCAAGGGATACTATTAAAGTTTAGTCCCACATTGCTAGTTTAGTGGGAGTTGGACCTCCTTATAAGGGAGGTTATTTGCCCACTTGTACGAGCATGAGAACAACAGGGATATCCACGCGCGCTCCTCCTCCGCTGCCCGCCGCGCCGCGGGTTGTGGGAATGAGCCGATGTCTAAATTTTTGCCATGTACGACGGGTATACGAAAGGTCACGCGGGAGCTGAAATGTTTTCTTCTTCGGCCGCTGCCTGTTCGCTTCGTCTCCCTCTGTTACTTCACCTCCCGCCGCAGCCTGTTCGCGTCCTTCTCATGTGCCTATATAAGATGTCGACCCCAAATCCAGTGCTTCTGCTGCTGCTGTCCCGTACGTGTTCTTGCTCTTTCTGTTAGATGTCATGACACAGTTCTTTGCTCTAGTTTCTGCCCTACATATGTTAGGTTCTACTTCATATATGCAACTTCATCTAGTGTCTGTTCTAGATTACCTTCTCTCTGTCAGAACGCATGACTTGTTTTATCTCTACTATAGTAGTCATGCTTTATCTAGTATTTTTGTTAATAAAATCATTTGGTAAATTGCTCATATTTCCAACAGAAAACTCGGGCAAACAGAAGGAGAGACGGTCTGCATATTTGTTCATGTGGGTCATGTCACCACTCACAGCTCTAGTATATAAACAGGAAGAAGGTATATATGATGGTAGGACTAGTAGTTGCAGCCTTACTGATTGCATCAAAAAAATTGAGGGCAAAAAATACATTGTATTTAATTTGTCAAGTACAACGATTGGCACATGTACAATGCTCATACCCACGAGGATAAAACACACCCACCTACATTTTTTCAACGCTTGTCGTATTTACAAAAGAGTAATGCTACACCTACAGACTAAATAATTACTCCTCAAAAGGATGCTAAAGCACCCGCCTCCTGGGGGTTCGCGGGCGAGAGTGCCCTCCGCACCGTCCGCATGCTGCAGGGGTCTCTCGGGGTTGATGCCAGCAACTTGGTATGTCCCAAAAGATGTCAAGGGGGTGGAGTCTTTTTTCCCAATGCCGCTCATACATAAGCATGGTTGTGTCAATATAGCAACTGCGACAAGGTTTTTTCTCACTTCAAGACATGAAGCTCGGGCAAGCAGATGGAGAGACGGTCTGCATATTTGTTTATGTGGGTCATGTCACCACTCGCGGCTCTAGCCAGTATATAAACAGGAGGTATATATGTTGGTAGGACTAGTAGTAGTTGCAGCTTTGATGTATCAAAAAAACTGAGGGCAAAAAAGCCATTGTATTACTTTTTCAAGAACAGTGATTTGCACATGTACCATCCTCATACCCACGAGGATAAAACACACCCACCGACAAGTCCTGCCGTTATCTACGAAAGAGTTATGCTACACCTATAAGCTAAATCATTACTCCAATAAAGAATGTTAGAGTATCTGGGGACTTCATGGGCGAGCGTGCCCTCAGTACCGTCCGTTCCCAGGTGGCATGCCGCGGGGGTCTCTTGGGGTTTCTCTGCGGCGTTCGATTTGCCTAGACAGGGCACACCCGGGCGACCCACCTCGAAGGTCCATGACGGATGTATCGCGAGCACACGTGGGTCGACCATCGTGTGGGTTTTTCAGCTCACTCACGTGTGAGGTCCCGTGCATGATGAGCCAGTCTGACCCGCCTATTGGCGTCTTCGGCAACGCCGGGCTAGTTCAGCCGCGACAAGTGGGGTCTGCGTCGCGCCACCCTCGTGTGTTACCCTGCACACGCAGGGGGAGGCCACGGTCTTTTCCTTAAGACGGTTGTGTTGTCTTGTAAGTTCACTGGTTTATGCCGCAAGCCAAGCACCACCCACACTGGGCTTTCTCTCGCTTCACTCTACTCCTGCCGGCGGCGAACGCAACCACGAGGTGGACATTCTCAGGTGCAATGACGGGTAGTTGTCGGCCCACCAGGGGTGGAACAAGGAACACCATGGATGCCGGCGTCACTAAAGATGAAATATTACTGTTGGCGTCGGACATGTGGCACGCCATTAGTATTTGTATTACGAGTGGCGTGGGCTGGCAACACCGCTACTCACTACAAGAGATTGGACCTACCGTGACGAGCTCAAAAATGTCACGTAATAGCTTAAAACGTCACAAAATACTCATGTGTGACATTTTCCGAGCGTCACCAGCATCGTCACGGAATCCCCGTCATAGATTATTCCTAGTGACGCAGCGCGCAAAACAACGTCACTAGATATGTGACCTTCGTGACGAAGCTATCGTCACTAGATTTTTGCTGGGCTATTACCCACTGAATTTCTAAATGGGCCAAACCCAATAATCCAGCTCATTTTCTATTTCTGGATCTAATATTTTTGTAGGCCATAGCCCATTTGCAACCCAATAGTAGCTAATGGAGCCCATCCCTTTTTATGGAGCAGATGCCATTTCCTACAAGCCTTTTCAAGTATTATTTTATTTGTAGTCTTTCCTCTAAGTTTAGTTTGACATGGTCCCAAAACGCATCATGGGCTTGTCGTCTTTTTAAGACCATCTTTCCATTGACCAATTTACACATGATATTACAAGTCAACTAGTCTCTATACAACGTGTAGTTTACACATTACACTCACATGTTCCATCCAAAATAATTCAAGTTACATAATCATCCAATAGTACTATTCTCTATACAGCGTGCAAACAACTTTTTTCAATTTTAGAGGGTCATCAATAGAGACTTTGTTGGTGTGAGTCTTAGCTCCCGCCTTCCTCAAAACTCGAAACCTTTGTTGCATGCCTCTTCTTGTGACTTCTTGAAGGCAACTAGAGTTGGTCTAATCCTCCTTTGTCCACTAGATCATAAAGGCGCGCGTTGTCGCGCTCGTCCATCTTAACAAAAAAGATATAAATACTTAGGGATACGATCAATGTAATGTTGTTTAAAGTGAATACATGAATACACAGTGTTAAATTTAAATGGTCCCATAGAGAGCATAATATAGACAGATGAACAGACTCACCAAGTGCAATGAAGCAAAGTATGACAAGACATTGAAGAAATCCAAAATGTTTGGTATGCGACATCAAATATCAACCTGTCTAACACAATGGTGAGGAAGATGTCAGTTTATTATTAAAAAAATTAAAAGAAATACAACAACATAAATGATTAATTGTATTGCTTCTTTTATTTATATGGATATATTATGTGTAATCGATGAAATATTTTGAGATTATTTTGGATAAACCCGCGTGCTCTGTATATGTGCATGTTGCAGTAAGCTCTAACAATTCCTGAATATATTTGGTTCTTGTATCATTATTGAGGATATAACATCTTAAGATTAATATTAACATGAGCAAGCCAAACGTAGTTAAATATTATATTAGTCACATATGCATCACATTCCAGTATTTTTAAAGTACAGATGGAAACAAGATGATGCCAATTTATTTGTGCTAGAAATCTACATTTGGATCAGCGGGTTAATCATTCCACTATACCTTTTATTTGGATCAACTCTAGTCGTTGGAGGCTCCATCCAGTAGCTGGAACCTGAAGTTATTTAGTCATTGATGTTCAACTTGTTCAGCAAGATGCTACAACATAGCTCGTTGTTACTTAAATAAGGATCTTTAATCTTGCAAAAAGAAAATCACGTAACGGAGTGTGCTGCTCCTCATTATTGACGCAAGCACATGTTGTGCACCAAATAACAATAATAAACGATTGGGACACTCATAGCTGCGGAACAAGAAGAAAGCAAGGAAATTGCTGAACATCGAAACAGTTGCACGAAAATAGAAGCTCAAATAATATCTGGTTGATTCACGATGGGACTTCGCCTCTTACTTTCAGGGGAGCATGAAGAACATGACGGAGGGGGGATCGGAGAGGCAGGGTTCATGCAACATCACTGAATCAAACTGTTTTGGCATGCTGAAGAGAAGCAGATCATCAATTTATACTTGGTCTGTTGCTTGGCCAATTTGACGGGGGACGTTATGCACCTTGGGTTAGAATTTACTGATGTGGACCGTCGCCGCCGCCATCTTCTAGATCCCGCTGTCGATCCGATGACCCAACGCTGCAGGATAGATTTGCGCTGCACCGGAACGCGGCGCAGCTGCAGCGGAGCCGCTCTTGTAGGCGCCTGACCGCCAAGAGTGGATGCGTTGACGCTTTTCCCCTGCCATAGTTGACATGCGATAGATTGCCACTGCGGCTGCGGCGGCGGTGCTGCTTCCATCGCTACAAGAAAAGAATGGGCCGAACGAGGAATAATCCTCTCATAGGCCGGAGAGGTGGTGCCAGCAGCCCATCCGGCCCGGCATGCATTTCTAGCCCAATCAACCATAACGAGCCTAGGTAAGTCTGCGGAGCGGCAGCCCACGAAACACCGGATGCGAGGCTGGCGAACGACGATCAATCTAATCAGACGGCCAGGGATGTTAAGACGTTGTGAGCAGCCGTAGCTCGTTCTGTTATACTGTTTCTTAATATCAACTTCTTGAAAGATGACTTAAAAATCAACCTATCAAAAACAAAGGCATAAATATATCAACATGAATGAGTTATAGAAAAAAATCTACCATTGCAACAGAGAACAAACAAAGTTTTTACTCGAAGCTCTAGGATGGAATCTTAACGAAAAAAAGACTTGTTAGTACTTGTCTAATAAGTGATATGAAGAAAAAACATGTTGTTTGTATGAGCATAAAAGGTCATCTGAAATATTATATTGGAGTAAACACCTATTAATACATCAGAAAGTAAGTGAACTATTAGAATTAAGAGGACACACATAAATAAGATCTCAACTCAAAGTTTCAAATCTCGAGAGGAACAAATTAGCATTTGTAGTAGGTAATCCTTCACAAATTAAAATGGTGCGAAAAACAGAATATTTAACAAAGCCTAGAAGGGAAAAAAAACATTTAAGCAGCCTAGAACAGTACAGAAAGTATAAGCAACTTCCGCATAGCTTAATTATTGTCCTTGCCACACATTTGATTGGAAGTGTGATCAATAAGACACTTCCATCTAGAAATAAATTACTTACAATTACGCTATGGTCATGGCCCGAATGAAAACCGTGTTCAGGATTTGATCTTTAGTTGTAGTATCTTCTTGCTTGGACAGTAATGTCCATTAGCCAGTATGACTTCTGATTGCCACAAACGTGTTCTGCGAATTAGTTCTCCATTAGTAATTTTCCAAAATCATGTTGAATCTCTCATGAAACTCTCACTGCAGTTCTACAACAGCAATTCAGATGCAAATCTATTCACAGTCCCTCAAACAGAGTTGTCACGAGTTCAGAACTACAAAATAACATAACAAAAATCGGGGAGCATCAGCATAATGAAAATATTTTACTGCAACTACTTTTTAATTACTAACCCATTTCACATGTACTATCTTGGTTCCCATAATAATTTCTCTTAAATCGGAACAGGTACAATTCAGTTGACAAATTTCTACTTAAGTGAAATGTATAAACTAACTTCCATACATACTGGGGAGTACCATACAATCATCTCAGGATTGACCAATAAGAACTCACTAACAGGGAGGAACAGAACAAAACTAATATCTGAACCAATCCCCGCACATAAGCGGTTCTAAATTGAGAGCAGAGAGTTCAACGTCGTACACATGTTAACCCAGGTTGCTGGTCGAGCTTGACGGTCCTCCCGCGGAACTTCGGCCTGCTCCTGTGGTCTGTGCTCCATGTCAATCTGACGAAAAAAAACCCAAGAAGAAGAAAAACAGAGGGTCAACGAGATGTACTATTGAGTGCGGAAGGTGGCCTGACTCATTAGTTAATCAAAAAACCAATCATACTCTATGGCGGTATTCCCTGACGAAGGTGATGAGGCGGGTGTAGTAGGCTAACCAGGGGTTCCGCACAAGGACGCCATAGCCAGTACCCACATCACCATGACTCAGCCTCAACATCATTTTCTCCGATGGAATTGAGAAGTGTATGGACGAGTGGCACCATAGAGTGAGAGTTTAGTCCCTGCAATCACACGAGAGGGATCAGAGGATGCACGCACACAGGCACTCACACTAAGAACGCACGTCACGCACACAGGGTGGGCCGCCGCCACGCGACCAGGCTGGTCCGGCCGCGGCGTAGGCTGGGTGCCTGGGTCCGCCGCTGCGCGCCATGGACGGCCCTGACGCCACTAGCAGCTTCCGCAGCGGGGCGCCCTCAAGGAACCCTACGGGAGAGGGAGGAGAGAGCACCTACTCCTGCAGCCGTCGTCGCGCTTGGTTGCCTCCGATCTACCGCCGCCACAACACGAGCGAAAGAAAACGAGATCGGACAGATAGGGTTTCCCTCCGGGAGGAGAAGGTGGAGCGAGGGAAAAAATCGCTGCTTATATGCGTGGTAGAGCTGGCTTGAGCCCACGTGTAGAAAAATTTAAAGAAATGGCGTTTTGCTGGGCTTGACAGGCTATGGGCTGTGCTGCGCCCGTCAAATAAGAAGTTAAGAACAGCCGGAACTTTCCTCAAAAAAAAAAAACAGCCGGAACCAAGCCGTGCCGTGCCTTGACTAACAGATCGATCACATAGGCCCCGGCAAGAAAAACTAACCTACGATCGAGCCGCACACGCCCGGGGAAGAAATAACTAAACCTGCTGAGTGTTACTAGTATATATGCGTACATATATAGTCCAGGACCACAATAAATATTTTAGCACAATTTACATTAGTGTCTCTTTTTGGCGACAAATTTACATTTGTATCTGAACTCTAGCCTATTAGCAACGCCGTTAATTTTTATTAAAAAAAGGGACGCCATTAGTTGAGACCATAATGGTCCTGGGTTCAAACTCCCCTGTACCAAACTTTTTCCTGTTAACTTCTATCTCCGTTTTTATTTTTGTGATAGAACGAAACATATCTCATGAACGCATGGGTTCAGGTTTTTTTTGCCCGTGCACTATCTATTTATATTAGATGGAATAAATAACTTTCGCCCCGGCCATTACCTATCTATATTAAATGGAACAAAAATAATTACAGTGCTCGGTAGACTATGAAAAAACTATGGTGGGTCCTGACGCCAACACTCGTAATATTCGGTAACTCTAGTAGGTTCGTCATGGAAATTGTCAAGCTATCATAGAAATTGGTAGCCAGGTGCGCTCACAGGCTAAAGCGATCCAGTGACGTCTATTGTCAACGATCTGAGGTAATCAGTGACGCCACCTACGAGAACAGCACACATTAGGCATTTGTATGACGTTGTCCATCTTTGTCACGAGGATTTTCGTCACATTATCTCAGATTTCTTGTAGTGACCGGTTTTTTTTAATCAATGGCACCATATTGGTTGTGTGGGGTGTCCACACCGCAAGGCATTTTTTTCCCACGCCACCACTGGGCTTTTCTGTACTAGTGTCATAGAGTGCAAATTGAAAGTAACTCGAATCCAGATGGTTATGTTCCTTGTGGTTGAATCAACCCATCAGGATTCAAGTCTTAAACTTGACACTCATGGTCGCACTATTCTGGATTTATTCAAACCTTTCGGCGATGTGCATTCAGTGGGGGCAGAAGTTCCGGTCGACAATGAAGGCATCTTTGGCGACTTTGTCAATCTTAAGATATTATTCCGTCTTGGTATTTCAAAGGTGCTCAAAGAAATAAGGTGTGCGTGTATCCGTTCATGGGGTTGAGTGTATGTGTGTGTTGTGAGCATCTACATGTTACCTACCCAATCTAAGTTGATTGAATTGTCTCTCTCACAATACAAATCTGAAGAAGTTTGGGGCGAGGACGGGAAGAATAGAGGGGGAGGCTAGGAGGAAGGAAGAGTGGGAAGGGAAAAGAGCCTTTCAGTCTTTTTTTTTGCGAGAAAAACTTTTAATCTATTTATCTTCAATCATGGTAGAACAAAGAACACTAGAATAATAAAAATTACATCCAGATTCATAGACCACCTAGCGACGACTACAATCATTGAAGCGAGTCAAAGGTGTGCCGCTGTCATCGCCTCTCCCTCGCCGGAGCCGGGCAAGCCTTGTTGTAGTACGCAGTCGGGAAGTCGTCGTGCTAAGGTTCCATAGAACCAATGCACCAGAACAGCAACCGCCATGAATGAAGAGTGTAGATCAAAAAAATTTAACCTGAAAACATACAAACGAAAACGAACGACAAACAGATCTGAACAAATCCACCAATGACAGATTCACACCGTAACCCCACACACAAGAGCAAAGCTCCCAGGTGGCTGGGTTGAACCTGGAGCTAGACCTTCTCTTCCTTTTAGGCCATGCCACACGGGTAGTTACTAATGGGTCTCCATGTGTAGCCAGGGTTAAAAAATAAATTCATTGACTGTGACTCCATGCATGACACTTAGCCAGGGTTAAAAAATAAATTCATTGACTGTGACTCCATGCATGACACTGACAAACACGTATAAATGTTGGAGAAGAAAAAAAAATGATGCGACCGAATCAAAGAACGCGGACAAGTCTCCGTGCGCTAGAGTGGAGGGTCCATCCGTGCAGGGAACCAAAAGCCAGCCCGCCGAACATGCTCTCAGATATCCAATGGAACAATAATTTCCTTTCTTGCTCGCACATCGCATCGTCTTCCGCCTTTTCGTAATTTGGTTCCATCTTTATGCCACTAAAGATATATACAGTGGTTGATAAGATACTTTTTTGAAAAAAAAAAAGATAAGACATTTTCTTAAGCCCTGAATGTAATTTAGAGATGATAACAAAAGCATGTCTACAATGGTTATCTCTTAGCTTTATCTTAAATAACTAATTATTTCTAAAAATATGGTGAGACATATTGTGCTAAGAGATCATCTCTTAAATAAGAGAAAACAAGTCTTTTTTATGATTTTTTTTCTCCTTCATCTCAATATTTATCCTACGTGACATTCATAAGATAACATCATTGTATGCCCTAACAAATCTGCAGGGTTTGTCTCTCTGAACTTGCTAGTCCATAGAGGCGTTTGCAACAAAACAGTGACACGTCAAGACCCCCCCTAAAAACGCATGGCTAGCTTTGGGTCACCGGCTCTCTTCTCATAACTGTTGTTGTTACTTTACATAGAGATAGTGAGAGAAGAAACAGGGTTCCATTGAAATTGTCCAATATGTGTATTATGTATTTTTAGGGATGAGACCGGATTGGATTCGGAAAGGTAATCCTTTTACTGTATCATATTCCATATTTATTTTTGAATTTGGAAGTTGAATGATTGTGGATTCCAATATTGGATTATGTTGATTCAGACGTGGTGCAGTAACGGAACGGAACGGCGTCAAATCAGAAATGATCGTTTACCATATTCATATACGAGGAATATATAAATGCTTTAAGTAGAATTATACATAAACACTAGATGGTATTAAAATAAACCAAATAAATCACTAACAATCATATATCTTGTATCATAAGCAAAGATAGCATTCATGTATTGCTAGCTAATACTAAAAACTTCACACATAAATCGGTTTAGGAATTTAAAAGGTTGATTACCCGGCTAGAAAAAACGGATTATCCTACTGCATTGTATATTAGTAATACCATATCTATATCCTATCAATTGGTCTCGTATTCAAATCAGATTGTTGTCGGATGTCAAAATCTCTTACCATATCCTATAAAAACGGATTCGGGAACAGTTTCGAACGAAAATTATCCTAATCACTTTGGAGTTGTGCCAAATAGTTGATTTTGTAATCACAAATGTTTTGGTGTTGTTGTGCTAAATCATAGTTGAATCTTGTCTTTTATTTTATTAGATTAGTTTAAGAAAACGTTTACAATATATTTATAGCATTAGTTCATAAATTATTTATACATCTAAATATTTATGTGCCCTTGTCCATAGTATTTCGTAGAGCATACTAGATTGCACAAATCAAATACATTGTCTCTACTCCTAATATAGCAGTTGGTGAATAGTCTTCCGGTTTTTTTTTCGCTGGTTTTTTATCGTCTATCCTCCCACCATCCCCTCCCTTCGCTGGTTTTTCTTCGTCTCTCCTCCCACCACCCCCTCCCATCGTTGGTTTTTTTCATCTCTCCTCCCACCACCCCCTCCCACCGGTTTTTCTATTTTATCGTCTGGCTGGCAACACCCAACGTATTTATGGTAATCAATCACAATTAATCCACGTATAGTAATAAATCAATCCAGGTATGGTAAGGTCATAACTCAGGAAATTTTGAATATGATAATTATATGGTAATAAATTTAAATTACCCCAAAGGCTATCAATTCAGATATGGTAAGGCCATAACTCGGAAAATATCGAATATGGTAATAAATTTAAATTACCACCAGGTATGGTAAGGCTATCAATCCCCTCCTATAAGGCAAGTTTCTGCCGAGAAACAAAATCAGCATACAATCCCTCGTATTCCTGTAAGGCAAGTTTCTGCAGAAAAATCAGGACACGATAGGATTTGATTACGTGATTTCCATCCTAATCTACAGTACTACACTGCGCTGCCTCCGACTAGACTACAGTACTACACTGCACCTCACCAGTACCTAGCAACCCTAAACTCAACTCATGCTTCTAGCCAGTCCTGATTTCCATCCTATCATTTTGTTGCAGCTTTCTCATGGTACTTTCGTTGATGGTGGGCGCGCAACAAGACCTCGTCGCCGGTGGTCAGACGGACTCCCCGTCTACGGCGGCGGCAAGACAACACCTCGTCGCCTGTGGCCGGACGGACTCTTTCTATGGCGGTCACGCGACGGAACCTCGTCGTCGGCAGCCGCGCGGCCACTCGGCAAAGATGCATCGATCGAGCTGCTCGATCTGTGGCGCTGCACTACCTCACGTCATCGAACTGTCGTCTGGTACAGTTATTCCGGTGTCGGCTCACGTGATATGTCCGTCGAGGACTCTTCCGATCATGATGAGTGTGAGATGAATACGACGACGTGATATGCCCATGTTGTAGGTCTTCCGATCACTAGCTCACGTCGTGCATAGTCCAGTGGTAGGTGGATTGATTGACTCCAGACTCCGATATGCTAGGTGTTCATTTTTTACTTTTAAGTAGTCCGATGCTATGCCAAAGTCTGACGATAGCATTAGTTCTACAACACGGGCAATTGGAGTTAACTCTTAGCAATGAGCTCATGTGTGTTCGCCCAAATTACTAGATGCATCTTGACCGCCCCCGGCGATGAGGTCTTTGAGGAGTCCACCCCGCCGGCCGCCAGGGACAAGGTCTCGGCGTGTGACCGCCATGGACGAGAGCAGCAGGAGAATGCCATCTTGACTGCCGCCGACAAGGTCTCGTCAGCCACCGTCTACGAGCAGGATGACAAAGCCATCTTATATGTATACTATGCCTCTTGGATATAGGTTTTTGTGTCCTAAATTTGTTGAACCACCCAGTATTTTATGCCACTTGGAGAATCCTGTCTGAACCTTTGAGTTTGCAGGTTTTATTGCAATCAAGAAAATTGATTTATGGTCACAGACATGAAGAGTTTATCCTGTTAATAAACTCATACATATGTTTGTATGAATTTCAAAACATTCATTTTCTTAAAACACACAGGGTTTTTGATGACTGAGAAAGAGTCAGTTATGTCAACACCATGAGCTATTACCACTGAATAGAATCGTGCTATAGGCGTTGTTTGGGTAGCGACGGGATTATATAGAACTGGTGTTTAGCCAATTTTTAGTAAAATCGGTTTTATCAATTGTTATATGTGTAACCAGTTTATGAAAATAGATGTTTGGACTAGAAAAAACTTAGGATCGATTTGTCACGTTCCTTGTTTGGTTTGGATAGGCTTTTTGCCCACACGCATCAACGAGTTTGTTGAGAAAAGGACGGGCGCAGAGAAAAAGTTAGTGATCGAGTATATCCAGATCGCGTTTTTAGAAAAATAACTAATCCTCGTTTTTCCATATACCTGAAATCCTGGATTATGGAAAACCAGATTTTCTATATTCACGGATTAGATAGAGTTGCCAAACAGGATTTTAGTTTGTTACATCGTTTTCCTAATTTGTGGAGAACCAGTTCTCTACGTATCACGTATCCAAACAACGCCATAGAGTGGTATGTTTTCAGAAATGATGTAAAAGACAGAGCTCAACTGATTATTGGGTTTGAACTTTACATATTTTTGAGGCACGCATAAATATAATATGACATTGATGGTAGAAGTTATGTGAATATGAATTTTTATAAGAAGTTTGATTCTAATGATTTTGCAGGAGCTTGATTGGTGATAATTTTTTAATGGAAATTGTGTGCTGATTATTGCTTGCGATGATGCATATTGCTATGATGGCTAATTAGAGTGATCTTTCATACTGCAACCTGGCAGAAATATAGCTCTGTGATATTGTATGACAAAATTAGTGAGCTTAACTAATGAATTTTGCAACTGAAAAATTTTATAAGTCATGGGAAGGTTGAGATGTCATTCAGTTGCATCACGTGGGGAGATCGTAGGAGATTTTTACGAGTGTTATTTTTTTTATATCACAGGAATTGGTGGGTAAATGAAATATATATGTTAACACTGGTTCTATAATCTTTTTTTATGATTCTCTTTCGTTTCTTTTATTAAAGATTCTATTATTATTATGTGTACATATTTTAATAGGATGTCAAACATCCGAGAGTTTATCTATATTGTGTATTGCACAGGATCTTCAAGAAATTGTGACATGTGTGCAGAACATAGATGCTTCGATTTTATCATATGCAATATGTTACACCTATTATTGATCCTTCCTTGACAATTTTTTTCAGGTATAATATAGTTTCCCATTACTGATTTGACGGTGCGGAGCAGTGGCAGCGGTAACATCTGTTGGTCGATTTGGAGGGGAGCAGAATAATGGCGAGCAGCATAGTGTGGAGTGGTTCAACGTTAGCCAATAGAATCGCCCCAACATTGGCCCGACCGACTGGTTTGAGATCCTTCCATGCCTTCCTAACTACCTTGTGAGTTGACCTTTGATCGAAAAAAAGTCCTAGAGGTTTAGAAGAACACTAGAGATTTTATTTTTCAGGTTTTCAATGCTAATACATGTTTCTAAGTTATATAGTGCAAGCAGTTGAGTTGGCTTAAACTTTCATGTACAACTGAAGGTCCTTCTCGAGCGTGTGCAGCTTGATGTAACATCATGTAGTTTGTGATGCTGAATCAGTGTTTAGTAGGAACAACTTAGCGCATATGTATTTTGTGTGTACTGACGTGATGCAAATATATTCATGTGTGACGCCAGACAAGGTACAAAGATAATGTAGATTCAGTGTAATGATTTGATTTTCAAAAAAAATATTGTGTCCTTAGAAAATTTGGTGTTCGCAAAGTTTGTAATGATAAGTAATGTATGTAATTCCCGCAAAAAAAAGTAATGTATGTAAGTGTACATTATCATACGAATGTTGGATTCCATATGATATTTTCCCCATTATCAATTACTCGAGGATGCTACTGAGTACAATACATGATGGTGACTTGGTCAAAATCCATTATATCTTTTTCTGTCATCAACGACCAAAAATATTACAATTACAGTTATCTCCTTAAAATTCAAAATGGGTGTGCTGGTGGGACAGGGATCCCTACTGCAGCGGCCCTCATGTCAGTGGCCCAACTACATCTTGTAGTACATCAAGGGAGATTCTTCCATGGTGGTGGTGGAGGGGAGGGGGTTGATGTTGGGAGACGGAGATGGTGGGTGGAAGAAGAAGAAAAGTAATGATTTAACGATAAAAAGTTGACAATGCTATTGACATGCATACAATACTACATATATGGTTAACCACAATTGTTGTCAAACTATTAGAATATATACCTATGCCCCCTTTACAATGCATGGGCAATTTCCTCATTAGGGTGAGGTTTAGGGAGGTGGGCATAGCTGGCAGGAGCAACTCTAAAACTTAATCGGTGACGATGCATGGGGTGCCGGGGGGTCGGAGTTGTTTATCGGGGCGAGGCTTAGATGGATGAGTGGGCCGACAGTCGAGGGGAGGGTGGGTGGCGATATTCGCCGACCGAGGGGGTGGGGTGGGGGTGGAGGCAGGAGTTTAGGCCTGGGTATGCCATGGTTGAGGAGGAGGAACCGTCACGAAACAAGAGGAAGAATGTGATGGTGCATGGGGTACCGGGGGAGGGGGGTCGGAGTTGTTCATCGGGCTGAGGCTTAGATGGATGGGTGGGGCGGTAGCCAGCATGGTCGCGGAGGAGGTCAAGGGGAGGGTGGGCGGCGATGTCCACCGGCCATGGGGGTGGGGGGTTGGGGGGTGGAGGCAGGAGGTTAGGTCTGGGTAGGCCATGGTTGAGGAGGAGGAACCGTCACGGAACAAGAGAAGGTGCGGGAGGAAGAAGATGAACAGGTGACGGCGTGCTCCTAACTGTTGGATATTGATTTGATGGACAAAGATAAAAGTGACAGGCGCGAAGAGATTTTCAGATACCTGACATATAGGTGCCCCCACTAATTTATTTTGAATTATTTGCCCGTTGGAATACGTTCAGGTTGCCACTCGCCTTCAACGTCAATGTGCATTTGACCTTTGAGAGTGATCTTTATTTGTTGTTTCTATGTCAATAGTATGTGTTAGTTTAACCAACTCTATATATTGCAAATATGAAAATTTTAATTCATGTTGTAATGCACGGTGAAGATGAGGTGGACGTCATCTGGTTTTAAAAGAGGTGGCTCCAGCGAAAAATGTTCCGCTACAGCAGGAAACCAAGCAAAAAGGGTAGGGTCAAACAAAAAACAAAAAGGAGCGTCCTGGGATGGGATTTGTGTTTGGCTCAGGTGTTGGAAATAACATGACAGATAGCCCGTAGCAACGCACGGGCGTTCTCCTAGTTTGATACAAGTTTCTAGTGCAAGAGTATCAAATTTAGGAGTAACTAAATAATGAATTCTAGCTCACTACAACAAAAATTGATGAACTCTAAAGTGTGTATGAGTTGCCAACATTAGGTTTCCCCTCAAGCCCCTTCTATGGTCTCGCTCATTGGCGGTGCTCCTTTGTACATCCAATTGCTTAATTAGGGGTCAACAGTTAGTCATGGTCACATGCCTATTGTCCATTGTGTTTGTATGAAAATCATGTTTTTTTGTAATAGGCCTGAATATTCAAAATTGAAACAATAAATTATTGTAAGCTACCCACAATGTGTACTGAGAATAGAGATACCAGCAATTTGGCAATACCCACTTGAAACCAACCCATATTGCTCCCATTGTATGAGTGGCTGACATGTCTCAGGTACTTAATATCTTCAGATTTATTCTTTTTTTGGGAGATTTGTAGAAGTAGTTTTCTCCACCAAAAATATGGGTCCATGTGATTTTCACTTTCAATTTCAGAAATATTTCAGAAACAACCGAAATTATCACAGTGGCTAGTGATTTCGGTTTGCATTCCGGCCACTGGGCCGAAACATTCACTTGAATTCAACCAAGTATTTGGAATTTCTGAAAAATACTTAAATTCATATGTACTACTAAAATTATTGAAATATTTTAACTGAAAAGTATATATTTTAGTGTCTACAGAAATTCGGTGAACTTCATCGACATCTCACAGGAAGTGAAAACCATCTGTTGAAACCAACGCACTCAACAAGATTTGCGTATTCACAGGCTACCTAAAATCAAACATCGACCCTTAAATTGTAGATGTACAATCCTGCTATATTGCTTGAACTTGCTATTACTGTACTAGTAGTCATGACCCTCTAATATGAACTAGCATGGTGTCCATACGATTGCGAGGAAAATGGTTCTAGTTACCTTTGAAAAAGGCCTTGTGTATTTATTTAATCGAGATTTTTGATTATTATGCGCAATACGAATTTACAGGGGGACTGCACATCATTAGATTTAGCCAATGGAGTTTACAGGACACTACACATCATTAGATCGATACACAGAATTAAAGCTCACATATCCACAAAAATTAAATAGAGCAAGGGTCGCAAAGCTCTGGCTGATTGTGTTTTTGTACATTAGGTAGTCAGGCTTTTTGTACATGATGTTACATTTGGACGCTGAATTAGAGGCTAGCTAATACAGTTGCACAAGGCAGTAGAATCATGATTCTGAATTGGATCGGAGCACCCCTGCCAGGATCTCAAATCGTAGAATCTTCACTACTAGAATCATGGAACGTAGATTCTACTAACCAAATTGTAGAATCATAGGAGTTAATTTGGATCTTAAAGTAGTTCTAGAATCATACAGTAAAATCGCAATTCTGTCTACCCTGAGTTGTACTGTCCCATCGTTTCCTCTCTGTCTACACTGAATTAGAGGCTAGTAGTATGGTTGTACTGAACGAAGAAGACTGATTGCTTAGATGCTGTAACATGATTTCTTAGCACGTGTATCTGACAAAATGAGCTTGACGACTCATACATTGCAATGGCCTCTCCTATTCAGCCTTGTATGAAGCATCATCCAGTCTAGGCCTGGCATTGTCCTATAGTATATCCTCAGTTCGATCCTCATTGTGCCTTTGCAGCCAGTGCTCAGAAAGGTGCACCATGCAAGACGAGAACGGGTATAAATGCCCCTGCTGCAGGGTGATCACTAACCAGGTGTGCTCCCGGGATGAAACAGAGTTCCACACGAGGGGGGACAGTGAGAGTTTGTTGCGAACCTGTGATCATTATTGTGAAGAAGATGTGCAGCTGAATTGCAGGGCAGGGTCTCCTTTGGCAGATGTTGGCGCCGTCCGACACCAACCAGGGTGTGTCGGCGGTTGCCGGCCGGGCTGCTGCCAAAGGAAATTTGCCCCGGAATTCATCTGCACAAGCACGGGTAAGAGAAGATGCATGGGTCTCAGGTTGCCATTTGCCAAGGCGCGAATGTACATTATACACTTGATGTTACACTCTGAATGTTTTACAGTTGGGTCTGTGTACTCTACAGGTCGTCAACATCAGCTACATCACCATTTACAGATGAAAAATGAGAATCTTGGCAGAAGAAAGAGGGAGCTACATCTTCTTGGTTATCTATCTCTACACACTATTAGACTATACACAGGTAGCTAAATGTGATCAGATGATATCAGCAGGAATCAAGATGAAAATTCCCCTGTTCTGTTGCTACTCTTTGTTTCCTACTGCATCTGGAAGTTTGTATCTCGGAGGCCTGTCCGAGCCTTTCCTTGAGTACTCTCTCCATCGCCTTGCAGCTGCTGCCGCTCTCCTCCCTCTCTCTGATGCTTCTTCATCTTCTGTTTGATTTTGATTAATCAGATTCCGTAATACAACCATATAGGAATGAACAGACAGTAATAGAACACATTTGTTCTGAGTCAATATTGTTCTATCAGCTTCGTAGGAAAGTGATGCAAATTCATTATGTTACCAACTAAAGAGGTATTGCTATAAGATATCCTTCTTTAAATGGAAGGATTTTATTGAGGATATGTTATTTGCAGAAACATTACCATTGCTTTGGTATCGCGTTGGGGATCCCCAGATATCACTCCAAGGGCTAGTCGTGTCTGAATTATTTTGGTTCATCATCCGTGTTCTGATTTTTTCCTGTAGAAACACACAGGTTAACATACAAAACTTGTTTTAGCTCGCTTGCAAAACAGTTTCACTTCTTCAGTTCTGATCATACAATGGAAGTGGGAAATAATCATGAAATTCTCAAGAGCATATGGCATTATAAATATGAACAAAATGGGAAGGAACTATACCAAGACTTTTGCTTGTCGCTTTTCCCAACTCGCACTTGCCTGCCAGGTAAAAGGTATATTAATAACAAGTAACAACAAATGAAAGCAGGCAAATATCTACAGAACCCCAGATACTGAACAGCAGTAAACGGCAATTGTATTTAGGTAGCTGAAGCCCTCGACGTTGAGAAGGAATGCATAATTTTGAGAGGATGCCTAAAGAGTAAATTAGATAAGAAAATAAAGTCACATGAATGAAGAGACTATTACCATACGGAATACGTTGACTGAAACTCCCATCCCAGCATTCATCAGCCCAACCTGCCCAAAATTGGAAACAAAAATTACTGTACTGAAATACAAATTATCTAAAGTAATAAACCAGAGTAAACACAGGAATTTTCTTGTGTATAATTTTATTTGGAGTTCTGAGAATAATACGCATTTTGCTACCAAAGTGAACTACAAGGTCCTCATAAGTAACAAAAGGCTTATATGATCATATAGGAATGTAAAGCTGTAAATGTGAAAGAAAGGTCGCCTCACATTCACCCTCTCTATTCTTCGCGTTTCATTCTCAAGGAGTGAAAGTTGCGCAGCAGAAGTCCAATGGATACAGTCAACTGGGCTGAAAATGGGAATTTGAAAAAGTTCAGCGCTACGACCTTAACTGTGCACTATATCATGAAAATGGCAATGATACATTCAGTAAAACAGTTCTGAAATCTGAAGAGCTTGCAAGGACTTCGATATATTGACGGGATCACATTGGCAGGCCAGAGACTCCTAATGATCAAACAAATAAATGGTGGGATTTTGATTCTCACCAACTATCAATGGCATCCTGAATGAGGTCCGGGCTACCCCTCTGGGAGCAGACTCTTGCCCTCCCAAAGTCTTCCTCAATTTCAAAGACACTGGGGCACACGTTGGCGCAAATTCTGCATCCTGAAACGACATGCACAAGATAAAATACACCGACTCCCTTACGGAGAACCAAACTTCTTATGGGAAAATTATCAATACCTATGCAGGTAAACTCATCGACGAACACGTGGTCCTTGACTGCACTTTCATCAAAGAAAGGGTTGGTCGCCGTTGCGGTGTACCCATGGATCTCGTCATACGCCGCACGCTGCACCGGATCGCTCAGCACCTGCTCTTCGAATCCACACCTCTTGTTAGCTTTTGTGAACAGAGACCGTTTCAATGCAGAGCAGGTATCTTCAGAACAAGTGCACATTTGCATCCATAATAAGCAGCCCAAAAGGCCAAAACCATTACTGGAGGCCCCTACCGTGTAAACCTCGTTGATGAACATGGAGAAGTTGGTCACATCAGGGTCACCTCCACTGAGGTCCGGGTGGCACGTTTTCATGCAGCTGTAGTACGCCTTCTTGATTTCCTCGGAGGTTGCGTCTGGCATCTGGTGGCGCAACAATCAGAATCAGGTGTCACATATCAGGGACTTATTCAGAAATAGCAAGCATCATTTCCCCCTGATCTGGGGATTTCTAGGTAATATGGACATTTCTTTGCTCTTAGATCAGGCACTCAATTTTCCATTCTAAACACTAATTGACATACATACTTGCAGAATTAGTAAGGATTGTTTCAGAGCACTTACGACGCCAAGAACAGAGTAGAAATCGTCGGCCACGTCCTCCTCCCACCTCCCGTGTTCAGCTTCGGCCGTGCAGGCGCAGATCCTCAGGCCCCTCCGTCCCCGCGTGCTCCGGCCTCTGCGCGCGGCTCCCCCCAGTCCAGCCGAGGCCAACGGCCCGGCACGGCGGCACCAGCGGGAAGACGGCACCGGCGAGACGATGCGGAGCGTCGGGATCGGGGTGGTGGAGACCAGCGACGGCGAGGGGAGAGGAGGAGCCATTGGGTGGTGCGAGAGGAGAATGCCGGCCGGAGACGACGGACGGAGGAGAAGCGGAGAAGGCGGCAACAGTGCCGATCTCTTCTTCCGTGTAGCTCTGCTTCAGTCAGAGTTCAGACTTAAGTGCCTAACAGAGGCTCTTTTACACGAGGGTCCTTGAAGAAACTCGTATTGTCGTAGTATTATCTTTTGGTATCTAGTGCCTCCTTCCGATTGAAGAATTTTGAAAGAAATTTTGTAGACTTTAAATTCATTCATTCATAGGATATTTTTCTATCAAGACCTTTCAGAGCAAAGAGACGTGGTTATGAAAAGAAAATGTTGACTTATTTTGCACGTCCCAATTCCATAGGATCTCTATCTAGGTGTTAGTAGATCTTATTGGGTGTTACATGAGCTTGTTCTTTCTTTGAATTTCTGTAAAAATGGTAAAGCTTTGGAACAACCATATTTTGGGCTGAAACTTAGTGCTCCGAATAAGGAGGAAAAGGGAAGGAGGTTGGCGGACAACATGGCATGACGGCGTCCCAATTTGACACGGGGAGACTGGTCGCAATTTTAGTAACACGATATGACCATATGTGCCCATGTGAAATTGTTTTTGATGAACATCGTCAAGATGGCATGGGGTTTCTACTATTTCCGCTAAAAAAGAAAAATGATCTAGTTTATGAGAAAAATCAAAACAGAAACCTCACAAAACTCGATTAACTGAGTAAACTTGAGGAAAAGCCACACTATGCAGCTAAACTAAGTTTGAAGTGTCGTCTGGTAGACACGCCCGGCACAAAAGGCACAAACAACTAACGTATGTTCGATGCCGAAGAGAAGCCATAATCAGAGGGGGGGGGATGTGGGCCTCCAACTCTGACAAAACATAGCAAGCCACTGCACCCCAAGTTAGTGGAGTTCGCCTTACTGTATGCACCCAAAGCCATCGACGATTAACACTTCTACACGCGACAACCGGGTGCGGCTTCAAAGACAGACACCAACGACATCTGATCCAGCAAGACATGGATGGATTTTTACCCGGAGAACGGGACCCCATGATCGGGGGTGGGGTCAGGGCTCCACAAATGACACGATCAATGAGGGAATGGCACCCGAGAAGTTCGTCATCGCCAACACCGACATAAATCGGTCAAATCATTTGCTCAAAACTACAACACTACAATCAATTGAACAAAATGCCGCCTTTCTAGCAAACAACACCACCAACTACTTATTATATCTGCCTTGCATCATCGCCCCCCTTTATTCTCTTGTACCCTTATACAACAATCTTCTATCTATCAATGAACGATACGCGAGCCGTTGCATATTTGCGGGGAAAAAACGAAACGTGAAGGTTGCAAATAGTTGGTGAAAGGTTGCAAATTGCTTGGCGCAAAATTGTCAAAATGTTTGGCGCTCAAGCATCAAGGGTTCAGCATTTCTACATGGGAGTAGCAAGCGAACACGTCACTCAAGGATGACTACAGTTGCGTGAAGCCATGGCCCATGCGAGATCGATCTCCCCGCCCGTGCCCGTGCCCGGATGGCGACGCCGTACGTCGTTGTTTGCTTCCCGGTGGTGGCCGACGTGCGGCAACGTTGCAAATGCGTGCACGGTACGTGTGGGCGCATGGTCGCACGCACGTTGCATATGCGTATGACACGTGGCACAGAGCAGCTGCCAGCAAGGTTAGAGAGGGGTGCCAACGGAGATGACTCTGGTAAGTGGCATCTTCCGTGAGAAAAACTCTGGATGTGAGCAACTCCAGATTCTCCAAAGAATCCAACTTCTTCTTCTTCTTCTTTTCTTTTTTTTTTTTTGGCGAGGAAATCCAATTTCAGTTGTTGAGGTGGTACTACAAGATAACAAGGTCACGTACTGGATGGATGATTAGAGTGTGCATTCCAAAATATTTTGAGGTACTTGAGCAAATGTGCAAACTCAGATTCATCGTATCTCGGTTTTATAAACATTTCCCTTCTCACGGCACTCGAATGTCAGTGAGACATCTCTTTCTCCTTCATTTTAGGGAAAACTTTGTTTTGCCAACTTTGCTTATGCTACTCTAGAATTTGGCATCTCACTTTTGCCACTCTTAACTTTTGACAATACATCACAAATGCCATTCCGTGGCAAAAACGATAATTTTTCATTTCACTTTTGCCACTCTTAGCTTTTGACATGTATCACAATTGCCACTCTAAATTTTTTGCTTTTGCCACGGAATGGCAAAAGTGATCTATTGTCAAAAGCAAAGAGTGGCAAAAGTGAAATGTAAAATTCTAGAGCGGCATAAGCAAAGTTGGCAAAAACTAGAGTGGCAAAACCAAAATTCTCCCTTCATTTTATCCATCTCTCTCCTTCCTTGACCGCTCTTCCCCGGCCACCCCTCCCTCCTCACCAGCCAAGGATCCAGAAGCCATAAAAGCATCTACAGCCGGACTCCTCGAGCACTCCCTATATGTTCAGGCGGATGGCGCGATCAGTGGTCGATCACAAAATTTTGACCCAGTGCACCCCTAATACCCGCCAAGTACATCCAGGCTGACCAACACCCTCCGCGTTGCGTCACGTCTGATCGGGCCCACCCCGACCCACATATTTCCGTCCTCATCTGCATCCCGGACGAAACCCTATCCACTCCACTCCGCCCCAAGCTACGTTCTGGAGGTCTTCAGCCTTCTCCATCATGACGGGCAGCGGATCCGTCAAAATGCTTGTTTAACATTTTTCAAATACTTGTTCAATATTTTTTAAAATTCTTGATTAACATTTAATATACATAAATAAATAAATTCATCATTTTTTTAATACAAGATCAACAATTTTTCTATACACGTTCAGCATTTTTCGAATACTTGATTCAAAAATTTCAAATATTAGTTCAATATTTTCCGCATGCTTAATTAACATTTTTTTCAAATACTTGTTCGATTTTTTAAAAATATTTATTCAGCATGTTTTGAACACTTGATTAACATTTTTAAATATTTATTCAGAATTTTCAAATACTTGCTCAACATTTTTGAAATGTCTTTCGAGGAGATTTTTTGTAATATATATATTTAGAATATTTTAAAGTATAAAAAAAAGTAAAAAAAGGAAAATAGAAAACGTTAAAAAAACAGAAAAACAATTCCGGCCTATCTTGCTCGCCCCCTTCAGCGAGTCGGTAGTTACACTCGCTGAAGGCGAGGTATAGGGGCACCCACAAATTATGGCCCCTCAACCTTAATGTACAGTAAATGAAAAGCTTGTGCATGGGCTGCAGTTGGTGCGGCCCATTTAGCACACGTTCATTTTTTTAATGTAATAAAAGATCTGTAAATTAAAATCACGGTAATACAAATATAGTCCAACTATTCATGTGTTATAAATGTTTCATTATACATGAAACTAAAATAACTAACTTTAAAAAATGAATAATTAGATGTATACTTTAATAATTCATAAGTATGTTGTTTGTTAAAATGTTTGTATAATTTAAAAATTATTCGTAATTTCAAATTTAACATATTTATATGAATATTTACTCGTGGATTATGTTTACATTATATAAAATTTATGAATATAAGCCACAAGTGTAATTATACACCAGTGAATATTCATAAATATTTAGTAAATGTAGTTATCCACAATTTTGCATAATTTAAATATAATCCATACGTGTATAAAAATGTTTGTATTCCTTAAACAATTATTTTTTATTTAAAAATGCGATAATTGTATATTTAAATTGTCTGTATTTACTAAACACTTTTAATACTCATGGATTTTATTTAAAATAATACTCTCGAAATAATAAGTGAATATTTGTAAAAATGACAGTAACATTTCCCAGTAATTGATTTCATTGCATACCTCTATACATTTATGTTGTGTGCACATGAATATTTGTTTACCACAAGATTATTATTTATGTACCACAAATATTTATAACACAAAGCATGGCATGGGGCCTGGTTTATATATTTTTCTAAAATAGCACATGCACAAAAATATTTGTGTACCACGAGGTAACTGTTAATAACACACAAATATTTGAATCCAACTTTGTTATTGTGATTACAATTTACAGAATGTTTACATTTTTTAAAATATTGTAAAAAAATGGGCCAAGCCATTTAAGTAGTACAAACTTTATCGTTTACAGTGCATTTAGACTGAGGGGCCACACTTGGCATGAAAACTTGTTGGGTGGAGTGGCTAGCATCTGTACGGACAGGCAGCACCCACTAGTCATAGAGACATATAGTATTCAAGTAATCTTGTCTTGTCAGTACAAGTGGGCCCCATGCCACGTCAGCCAAATACAGTACCATGTCAGCACACTTTACATCTATGAAGTGATTAGCTTCGTATTTGCACATTCGTGCCAAGTTTTAGAACTAATTTGACGTATTTTTGAAGTCAAAACACTAAAGTGAACGTCCATTGTAAGTTCAAGCACCACTACTGTAATTACCCTTACACTGCGTTTGGATGTCCGAATTAAGGTGCCTGAAATGGATTTGGTATTCCCTGGATTACAATTTAGCTGTTTGGTTGGCCTGTGAATTGCCGCTCGGAAACAAAACCAAATTCAGCGTCGTATTCAGTCCCACCAAAACTTCCCTCCAACGATACAGAGCCTTGGCGCTCCGATTTCCTCCGAATTGCCGCTTTCCCGCAAAACGTACCCCTTCGCTGCCTTATCCCCTCGTCCTCGAGGGAAAAAAGAAAAGAAGGAGACGAGGAGCTCGGCGGCAACCACCACCAGGGAGCTCGGCGGCGACCACAGGGAGCTCGGCGGCGAGTCCCAAGGAGCTCCGCGGCCACCCCAAGGTTCGATTAGGCCCCGCTCCCTGCTCCTCTACCCATCTCCTTCCCCGCTCCCTTCTCCTGTTCCCATCGCCGTCCTCGCGCATCTCGGCGGCCACCACGAGGACCTCGCCGGCGAGCACCAGCAGGACTGCGGCGGGGTCGGCGTCGGTTCATGTATGTACTGCCATGTACTGTTTATGTCAAGCATTTGGACCTATCTTTTAAATCGTTGTGATTTATGTCATGTACGAGAACATATTTGAGAGTACGTGTTATTTGTTTTATGTTATCGTAAGAAAATATTTTGTTGTCATTGTATGACCATTTGCGTTTCCTTATGCATTTCTAGAACATTTATTAATTTATTTTCAGTGCTATATATTCATTCGTAGTCAGATTTCTTTTTTTGAGTCATGTAGAACAAGGTATAACTTGGTAATGTAGCCATGTAATTCCAAAGTTGGTCATCCAAACAAGATTTAGTATTGAAATCTCAGAGACATTTCAAGGGCCAATTCAGTGGACAGCCAAACAGGTGAATCTGTATTCGTGCCATTTCCATTTCCTCACTGATTTGGAATTCAGACCAATTCAATACAGAACTCTCCAATGGAGACATCCAAACGAAGCGTTATTCTTATCCAACGAGCACAAGTGTCCGCCTAGCAAAGGCAGGATGAAGAAGGGAATAAGAGCAAGAGCAGTGCTATATGGACGACAAACCTGCAGCCAACTCATATGTGCACGATCCCATGTGGCAGCTCCAGTATCGTCCATGCAAGCAGGAGGCGATTGGTTTTTTTAACTGATGCGTAGAGAAGGTATTGTTCACAGATCGTTCAAGTTGTATCGTGTGTGAAGCAATTTCGTAAGAGCAAACACCTGCTTATGGAAGAAAGAACACGACCGGAGGCCACGATCGCCCTCTAGAAACAAACAAGAAAACACACAGAGCTGACAGGCATGCGCATCCTTGTTGCATCTTTCCTTTTTGGAAAAATAGGGCTCTCAAAGTTGCTTGGAGCTACATCACCTTCATCCTTCTCTTTTGATCTAGATAGTATATTCATTGGCTCCCGCCTGACGGAATCACAAGTTCTCTCTATATCTAGGCCATTTTCTTTGGATGAGCTTCGCACAACTATTCTTGCCATGAATTTTAAAGCGAGCCCTAGACCGGACGGTTTTGGACCAGCCTTCTTCAAGACTAACTGGGATCTTGTTAAATTGGATCTTATTGCTCTCATGAATAACTTCCACAGGGACTGCTGAGTTAAAACGTATTAATAAAGCTTTCATTGTGTTACTGCAACAGAAAGTTGGTTCCACGTCTCCGGACAACTTTTGTCCTGCCTCCTAATTAACAAAATTGTGTGATCAAGCTGAGCTCTAAATTCCTTGCCTCTAGATTGCAACCTTTCATCTACTCTCTCATCCATCAACCTAATCTGGTTTTACCAAGGGAAGAGGCATCACTGATAATTTTACTTATGTCGCGAATATAGTTCAAATGTGTTTTAAGCGCAAAAAATCCGCTATAATTCTCAAACTTGATTTCCAAAAGGCTTTTGACTCGGTGTCCTGGTTGGCTCTGCCAGCCATCATGCATGCTAAAGGTTTTCCCGTGGTCTCTGTGAGTGGATCCAAAACATGAACCTTTCAAGCCTGTGGTTGTTCTAACGCCCTGTTTGTTTGGGTTTTTGCTTCTGCTTTTGTATATTTTTCACTTTGACCAAAAAGCCATAAAAGCTTCTAAATATGTGATTTTGGAGCTTTTATGACTTTTGATGAATCAATATAGAAATATTTGGCTCCAAACGTTATAAAAGCTCTAAAAGCACATATTTAAGAGCTTTTATGGCCACTTGGTCAAAATGGAAAAACTGCAAAAGTAGAAGCAAAAGCCCAAACAAATAGGGCCTAAATGGGAAGCCAGGCCCATGGATTAACTGCAAAAGAGGTCTGCGCTAGAGAGATCCGTTGTCCCGCTATCTACTTATAATTGTTGTTGGCGTCCTGCAATGATTGATTCCTCAAGCTTCTTCCGATGGCCTGCTAACACACCCAATTGACCCTGAGATACCGTGCCCGATCCTTCAATACGTAGAAGATACGCTGATCATTCTCCAGGCAGACTCTGAAAAGCTTCAGACTCTCAAGTCTATCATGCTCCAATTCTCGTAGGCAACATGTCTGCTTATTAATTTTCACAAAAGCACTTTTGCTCCTATCCACATTGAACCAGAGATCACCAATGATTAAGCTGATATCTTTGGGTGTCCCGTTGCCTCCTTCTTTCAGTCATGCCTTGGCTTGCCTTTATCAACTCAGAAGCTTAATCTTTCAGAATTCTTTTTCATCATTGACAAGATTGACCACCATCTGGCAGGTTGGCGAGGGGTACTTTCGTCTCTTGCGGGTTGGGTTTTTTCTGGTTCCATCGGTTCTTAGAGCCTTGCCTATCTATGCCATGACTTCTCTGTTGATGCCTATGAGCGTTGTCCTCGAGATCGATAAGCTTTGTATGGCCTTTTTTTAGGCGGGTCGGGACATAGTGTCGGGGGGGGGGGGGGGGAGGCAGTGTAAAGTTGCATGGGATTTTGCCTTTGTCACATGGGGGACTAGGTTTAGCTTCTCTTAACCACCTAAATTCTTGCCTGCTGCTCTCACACTTAACCAAATTACATTCGAACTTCTCCTCTCAAGGCTGCTCTCAACTATCAAATATGGATGGTCCAGCAGTCAGGACCTTTATGTATACCCTAGTCTCGAAGGACGCTCGAATCACTTTTTTTCTCGAATATGCACGAGTGTGCATATCATATATTAAAGAAGAAGAGCAAAGAATATCGCGAACAGAATTGTACAACGAGTCCACCTCACATACACTCCACTTAAACACGAAGCCTACTCCTCACTACTCGCCCACCGCTCGATTCTACCGAGTATCGACCCATGTTCCCTTTGAATAGCCCTGCCATTGCCCACACCCTACCTTCCGTCGTTATCCTATGCAGGACCCAGTCCAGCTCGGGCGTAGCTCCATCAAAAACAATAGCATTACGATGCTTCCACAGCTCCCAAATAGCTAGAAGGAAGGTTGTGTGAAAGTCCTTTCTTGTCATGCCTTGGAATCCATCCTTACTGCATAACTTCCTGAAGAGAGTCAACATGGGTCGGAGCCCACTCATGCTTCCCCAAAGAAAAGATACTGTAAATGTACTCTGGTTTATCAATGCAAAGGTTCAGGCGCCGTATCACCATCAAAAAAAAGATAGAGCTCTCTCTCCGATTTCATTTATCAGAAACCACAATGTGTTTTACAGCTACTGGACAGGAAACAAAAGAGCCGCACCTAGATATCCTCGATCATCTCGCGTAGGCTGATCATGATCCGGAAGCAAGAGCCACAGACCGGAGCCTCGGACCATGCATGCATCATCAGAAGATTATGCTCAGGAAGGTATAGAAAGCAGCGTCTGAGACGCTGCCTGCATCAACTACCAAGCCCAGCTAAATAACAACCAGAAAGAGCACAGCAGCTACTAAACCGTTTTATCGATCCCTGCTGCATCCATCTACAAAACGGGCCTTGTAATTTCAGCATCGCATGCATTCAGTGCGAGTACTCGGCGGCCTCCTTGTTCCACGACAGGTACGCGGGGTCTCCGAGGGCCCTGAACAAAATCCATCCACACATTGATTTGCTGCTTTACAATGAATGATCTCGGCGTGAACATCATGTCAGATATGGTGTTTACCTTGGCTTGACGACGTAGAGGACGACGAAGCCCATGGCGAGGAGGAGGCAGATGCCGCCGACGGCCACGTAGGCGACGCCGATGAAGTTGTTCTTGCCCCCGATCCACGACGCCGTCGACAGCACCACCGCCTTGGTGCCCCCGAAGCTGTACGTGTTGTAGTTGTTCTGGATCACCACCGTGATCTCGTCGCTCGCCATGATGTCCGTCTCGATCCGCCCGTACAGCTTCCGGAACGTCGGCAGCGCCGCCGTCCGCATCCACACGATCAAATCCTCCTGCTCGCTCAGCTGAAAATTTTCAACGAATGAAGCCCAAGCTCAGAATGCTGCGTGAGAGATTCTTGACAAGTTGCTATATGATATCTGCATGGTGACGTACAGGTAGCTTGTCGTTGAGGTTGCCGCCGCCGATGAGGCCGCCCTTCTGGAAGTTGACGGGGAAGACGTTGCTGCCGAACTTGCTGTTCTTGTCGCTGGCCCAGGCGATGTCCTTCTTGTTCACGGTCACCGACTTCTTGTTGACGGAGAAGGCGTAGGTGTCGTTGAAGAGGCTCCAGGCGATGAGGCCGCAGGGCACGATGAGGGAGCCGTCGCCGGTGGTGGCCTCCGGGTCGCAGGCCTTGGCCACCGCCTTGGGGTCCTTGTAGTCCTTGTCGCGCAGCTGCTGGTCGCTCCGGCTCTGCACGTACCGCCGGTGGTTCTGGTAGAAGTTCTCCAGCTGGTAGTAGACGTGTATGGGGCCCTTCATCGGCTTCGGCACCTGACAGAAAGACGCCATCTTGTTATCTTCAGTGAAGACTGCATACCTCTGCTCTGAAGTTTTTGTGTGGTGTAGCCAGCAAAGTTCAGATGCATTTCTGAATGAGACTGAATCTCACCGTGATCTTTCTGGTGCACGCCTTGTTGGCCTTGGAGTCCTGGATGAACCCGACCTTGTCGCTGGCGGTAACACACTCCTCGTCGTATCGATCTATCAATTCAACAATCTGCATTTTGCAGTAGCGGCAAATTAGGGAACAGCAAAGATGAAATGCATTTTGTTCATGTAGCACTGCAACTGCGCTTGTCTGAACTTTTTTCTTACCTCCTGGGACGCTGACAGCGACGCGAGCCCTATCGGCACGAAGATGATGCCGATGAGCGAGAAGGCGCCGATGACCTATCAATCAACCAAAGGTTTCATGTTACATTCAGGTTCATCAAGATGTAACCCTGAATCGATGTTACATTTGCAACGATCATCACAAGAGAAGAAACAAAATGGAGTAATAATTAAATCGTACGATTCCGGGAGTTAGCAACGGCTTGCATGCCGGGAGCTCCTGCTGCGTGAATTTAGAATCTGCCAAAACGAAACGGGAATTCGATCAGACACAGGAACACACACGCCTGCATTTTTGTTTCTCTCGGCAAAATAGGGAAATCAAATCAAAGAATGCGGCACAATCATAGTGACATACACTTGGGCTTGTTGGCCGAGGCCCCGCTCTCCGACCCTGACACACTCATCTGCGGCACAGAAGAAGTATCCAATTGAATCACACGTACGTTCATGCCGGCCCTGATCGGGGGCCGGACGAGAAGGAGATCATACATACCAAACCAATTACCTGATCGACGGCGGGCAGAGCGGCGCGCGCGCAGGCGAGGGGAGTGCGATCGTGATCGGGGTCGCTTCCCGGGCGGCGGCCGGAGGAGGAGGGGGTTCCGGGCTCCGATCGATCGCCGTCGTCGTTTGGCTGGTTGCGTGCGAGGGGTGGGTGGGTGGTTGGTTACCTCGTACGCGTCCGCCCGCCCCGGTCGTGCGAGCTGGCTGGAATGGCGGAACGGAACTTGGCCACCCGCGCGCTGCCACGTCGCGCGGGCCTCCGCCGTCTGCGTCTACGTACCGGGCCGCGAGTGGCTGCCGCTGGCTGCGCGGTTGCTATTTTTGCCTCGTGCTGCTGGCGACGGACGGGGAAAGAGACGAAGCTGTGTGGCGCTTTCCAGTTTAGGTCTGCATGATGCATGGCAGCACCGCGACGGCGACGCTCTGAATAACAACTGACGTTCCAACACGCGCACGGCGGCGCGGGCGCGCTGCGAGCAGGCGTGACGGCGACCGACCGGACGGGGATGGCCGTGTTTATGTCGATGCCCCACTGCCGTTCGACTCCGGCGTCTCGGGAGAGCCGTTCGCCGCAAACAGACAGTGCAGGTGCATACGACAGTGAAAATTACAGCACGCCCACAGCCGCCTGTCATGGAACATCATTTGCACGACAGCACCGCGACGGCGACGCTCTGAGAGCATCTCCAACAGACGCCCTGTCGAGCCGCGCGCTAAAAAACTTTTACACCGCCAAAATAGCATTTTACAGCGCCGAATGACCGAGTATCTCGAGCAGACGCCCAAAAATATACTGCGCAGATAGCAACAGTAGCATCTCCAACAGGCGCACAAAATTACCCAGGCGTGCCCGTACCTAGCTCGCTGCCCGTGGCCTGCTCGCCACGCCAGCGCCCAGCTCCGCACCGTCGTGGCCGCGCTCCGCCCGTGGCCGTGGCCGCGGCCTGCCACGCCCCGCCGTCGTGGCCGCGCCCGCGCATGGGCTCGTCCCCGCCCCCGCCGCTGTGGTCGTGGCCGCGGGCCCCGCCCCGCCCCGCCGTGGCCGTGGCCGTGGCCGCGCGCGCGTGCCGCCGCCATGGCCGTGCCCCGCGCCCTTCCTCCGGTCGCCGTGGTCGCGCCCTTCCACGCCCCGCCACCGCCGTGACCACGCCCTGCCGCCCCGCCGTGGCCGTGGTCGTGGCCCGCGCGCGTCCCGCCGCCATGGCCGCGCCCGCGCCCTTCCTCCCATGGCCGTGGTCGCGCCCTTCCACGCCCCGCCACCGCCGTGACCACGCCCTGCCGCCCCGCCGTGGCCGTGGTCGTGGCCCGCGCGCGTCCCGCCGCCATGGCCGCGCCCGCGCCCTTCCTCCCATGGCCGTGGCCGCGGCCCCGCGCGCGTCCGCCGCCATGGCCGCGCCCACGCCCTTCCTCCCATGGCCGTGGCCGCGGCCTGCCACGCCCCGCCACCGCCGTGGCCGTGGTTGCGCCCGCGCCCGGCCGTCGTGGCCGCGCCCGCGCCCCGCCGTTGTGGTCGCGCCCGCGCATGGGCTCGCCCCCGCCCCCGCCGCTGTGGTCGTGGCCGCGGCCCGCCCCGCCCCGCCACCGCCGTGGCCACGCCCTGCCGCCCCGCCGTGGCCGTGGCCGTGGCCGTGGCCGTGGCCGTGGCCGCGCGCGCGTCCCGCCGCCATGGCCACGCCCGTGCCTGGGCTCGTCCCCGCCCCGCCGCCGCCGTGGCTGTGGCTGCGCATGCGAGGAGGTCGGCGGCGGACGCACGCGAGAAGGCCAACGGTGGCTGCGGGCGCACGCGAGAAGGCCAACGGTGGCTGCGGGCGCACGGGGCGCTTTTCCACGTTCGTGAGAAGTTCGGCGCGCTGAAGCTCACGCGCCAAATATACGGATTGGGATCCTGTTTCGTCTGGCGCGCTGAACATTTTTTACGGCGTGCTCTGTTATGCAGCGTCTGCTGGAGTGCTATTTTCAACTCCGCGCGCGCTAAACTGGCAAATTTTTGACGCGGCGCTAATATTAGGCGTCTGTTGGAGATGCTCTGAAAAATAATGCTCTGCCACACGCGCACGGTCACGGCGGCGCTGCGCGCAGGCGTGACGGCGACACGCCGGACGGGGATGGCCGTGTTTGTATGATTGTATCGATGCCCCACAGCTGTCCTACTCCGGCGACTCGGGAGAGCCGTTCGCCGCAAACAGACGACGGAGCGATCCAGGTGCATGCATATGCCAAGGTTCAGAACCCAACAAACCAAAATTTTCGCGCGTCGATTTGCAACATGTGTAACAAACTAACAACACAAAAGATGCTTTCATAGTCAGTGGCGGAGCTACAGTCCTATGTTTGGGCGGGCCAGGCCATTGGAGAGCATAAGGCTGGTCACAATGGGGAGGAACTTAGGAGTAACATCACACACTTCAATGCAACTTTGCTTATGTGGCACATATTTAATGAAGAGAGAGGTGCTTGTGGTAACTAGCTAAGTTACCGGAACATCACACACTCCAAGAAGTAATGAGTCTATAACCTAATAAATACATGGTTGCATGACACTACATAGATGTTCCTACCCACTATGGAGGTAGTAACATAGTCTAGAAAAACGTGAAGTTCCTAGCTTATGTTCTTGCCCATTGTGACCAGCCTAAAATATAATTCAGTCATGCTAAGCTAGACACACTTTTTAGGCTGTGTTCCCCGGGGGCTGGGCGGGCCACGGCATTGGTTTGCCCCAACGTAGCTCCGCGCCTGTTCATAGTACATGTTGAACCTAGCCGTCTTATGTTTTGCACATTTGTTGATTTCAACCCTAAGGTGCACCTTTGCCATTCTACCTCTTTGGGCCCACCCGTCAGAGGCACATTTATGGAAAAATATAAGATGGCTGGAATTGTTGTTGTTTTGATGTATTTATCTTACCCTCGTATGGGTATATATAGAGTACAGTATGAAAGAGAAAGACTTGGAATACAGGGCAAGTTGTACATGGTTTAAACCTATCCTATCTCTAACTCCTAATCTCTAACTAAAATATATTTATAATTCTAACACCCCCCTCAGTCGTAGCGGGACTGAAGCGGACGATTACGACTGAATTAGAAGTCTTGTGCTTCCGTTCTCCGCTGCGCCATCATTAACTGCGCCTCTGATGGGTTGGCACCTGGAGCCGTGACTGCGTCCCCTTCTGGTGCCTCCCTGGACATTCTTCTATTCCCTCCCGCAGTCACAGCGAGAGTGGCGTGGACGCTGGTGATGACGCGAACGCTGTTGATTGAAGTAGTTACCGATGAATTGCTGTAGACCAAGCCATTAATGTCGATGTCGAGGTAGCCGATGATGGTGATGTAGTTGTGGTTGATGGTGTAGTCGTCGTGGATGATGAAGCCGCACAAAGCCGGAGGCGCAAAAAAATTCGCTATGACGAAGCTGCAAACGTGGACGATACACCTTGCGGATGTCAGAGGGTGCCATCGGCGATGAGTCCACCAGTTTTGCCAAGACCGAACAAAGCCCATCGAGCACACATAGGTTTTGCCAGAACCGTGTGACCGTGTAGGGGTCGTCACTGTAGTGACGCCGTGTCGATGCAGTCGTGTTATCATGGATGACGCGGTCGATGTCGTTGTCATGACGCGGTCAATGATGTCGTGGCGGTCGCGTCTTGCAGAAAAATCTGTCAGAGGACGCTAGTTGTCCATCTTGAGAATGCTCTGATATCATATTAAATTCATGCTCCAGCTAATTCATCCAAAAGTCTGAACTGATGGAGAGAGACAGACAGATAATATACTTCAACACTCCCCCTCACGTCTAGACTATTTTAGTCCTTAGACGTGGGTTCGATGTAGGCCGCAGAATCATTTTATTTAATACTACGTTGGCAGGGTTTTGAACTTAAGACCTCTTGGCTCTGATGTCATATGAAAAAATATAAGATGACTGAAATTGTTGTTGTTTTATTGTATTGATCTGACCCTTGTATGGGTATATATAGAGTACAATATGAAGGAGAGACTTGAAGTAGAAGACAAGTTGTACAAGATTTAAACCCTATCCTATCTCTAAATGTAATTATACTTCTAACAACATCCGCAATGGCTTTTCTATGCTCTGCTTTGGCATATTCTGCGCGAGACTGGTAGGGTCGTCCTGGTAAGTAAAACTTTGGACCCAATCGATGAGTTTAAAAATGCATGGCTACGAACTTTGGCCTGGATAGTTCTCTCCCTTTTGCAAATCCATCATGGCCGGCCGCGATGATAACCTAGAAATGTTCGTGGGGGGATAGATGATAACCTAGAAATCTAAGCTTCAGGTAGTTTAACAACACTATTCCGAAGCCACGAATATGCCGTGATCCCTTCTCCACGACGAAACTAGCAAGCTAGCCTAGCCTAGTCGACCTCAGTCGATCGGCCGCATGATGAAGACACGAGCGAGCGAGCACATGGGAACGAAAAAGGCACAGATGTCCTGCAACTGCAATGCGTTCTCGAGTCAGATTTTGGCTCCTCTTTCGCTCTTGGCCGTCCGTCCAGAAAGGTCGTCTGTGTCTCCATCGATTCCTTGGGTTTTTGTTTGCTAACCATTGGTTAACATGCCCACATTCCGATGCCAAATAGCCTAGGTATTTCTATTGGTTTTCATAGCTAGGTCAAGAAGGACGCTACTCTAGCTGGGGCTGGGAGTTCATCTACTTAATCGGTGCTACTAAAGCCTATGACTCGACTCCGGTGTAGCATATACTTAAGTCGATGATTCGTGCGGTTGGTTAGTTAGTTATAAGCAGAGACGACGCTTTATGCTGCCAAATGTAGTCTTAGGAAACTTTTCGGTGTAAAAACCAGTAGTAATCGGTTACTCCTGCACGCTAATCCCCGGGTTAATCTGGACATGGTCACATGGAAAATACATTGGTCAGCTGGTTGACAAGTTCTTGATCATAAGGTCACAACTAGTTAACTCACACATGCATGTCGTCGCCGGCATACAACACATTTCAATTATCGTTAATCTCTACGATTTCTCCACATGACACGGAGCAAAGCCATACTATATTTGCAAGGTACTCATTGACTATCGCTTAGCAATACGTACATGGAATAAAACTAGACTGCTACTTGCGCCGTTTCAGAGAAAACAAAGGTGCTCTCTCTTCTTAGGCCGGCCGCCGGCAGTTGGTCACGAAGAATTCTCCACACGGGGAGCTTAACCGAAATCATTCGCGGGCTTCACTATATATATCGGGCGAGAGTGCGCCTCTGTTCCCCATCAGCTCCACAGCAAGTCATATTTTGCCAAGGCAGGCAGCGTGCGTAGCTACTAGCTAGCCAAGCACCAACCCCGTTTCTCCAACACGAGCTCCATTTCTTTTCTCAGCTCCTGTGATCGTGTCCAGTACAGAAGCAGAGCATCGTCGTCCTACTCCTAATCCTACGGCCTCGGCATGGATTCGCCTACCCGCACACGCCCAAGCAGCAGCAGCAACAAGAGGGGCGGCGCGCCGACGACGCGGCTCGTGTGGGTGTTCCTCGCCGTGCTGCTGCTGGTCCTGCTCCGCTGCTCGCCGTGCCAAGCGCGCAAGCTGCCGGCGGCAGATCAGGGCCAGGGCGGCAAGGTGATGCACTTCGAAGGCGGCCTGGTGCTCAGGGTGTCGCCGAGCCCCGACGGCGAGGCGGCATCGGCGGCGGCGGCGGCGCCGAGAGGGTTCTCGAGGGCCGCGCGGTCGATGCGGTCCGTGCCCAGCCCCGGCGTCGGGCACTAACTGGGATTGGTTGGTCCTTCGCCGGTTCAAGTTCTGCATCTGCGTCGTCGTCGTCGTCGTCGCTTTGTTTGTTGGTGCTTTGGGACATGGTATAGGGCGCGAATGAATGGATGGTCCTTCGAACGGGGAGGGAAGGGTCTCGAGTGTGTTTGTGCATGTACTGTGAGCAGCTGCGTGATGCATCTTGTGTTTTAACGAGGTCGGTTGATTCAAGGAAATGTCAGTGTCAGCTGCATGAGCCAAATGTTCCGCGGCATTCTGTTGCATTGTCGTCTTCTCAGTGATGCTTCCGACACATGTGTCCAATCTTGGCGTAATCTTTGCACGATAAATAGTACTCCATCCGTTCCTGAATACAAGATCTTCTAGATATTCCAATACAGAGTGAATCAACACTTTAAAATACGTCTATATATATCCATATGTAGTCTATATTAAAACTTCAAGTCTTATATTTTAAAACAAAGGGAGCAGTACAGTATTATATAACTAAGGAAAAAGGAAAGAAAATGGACGGTTGCACTTTCGTCGTTGACTGGCCACAAGAGAGTGCCCACTTTGCTTACGTTTGGTAGGACACTTTGAAAGGTACTTCGCACGTGGGGCGCGTAGTTTCTCACTAACATGTGCAACTAAAAGGAAAGAATTTCAACGAAATTTCAATTAAATTTCTGATATTTCACATGTTTCAGTGGGGTTCGAAATACTTGTAACCCTCAAATTTCAAGCCTGATTCAATCTAAAATTCAAATCAGGTTAACATTATTAAAGTTTATTGAATTTTTAAAACTCAAAATCTGAAAGAATTTCTGAAATTTCACATACTTCGTTAGCGTCCAGAAGTTTTTCATTTCCGTAATTTAAAACCTTGACATGACAAATAATATGTCCGGCCAACTCCATCGCATGCAGTTCATCAAAACAGACACTATAAAATGTCCACAAGGACGTCTGGACTTGTCCGCAAACAGAAATACAGGCGACCTTCATTCAATTGGAATCACCAAATTCTGGTCAAATTCGACCGAATATTTAACAAAAATGGATGAAATTCATGCAAACCAGATGATATTTGTAACATATCGTATACAACCAAAAGTAACATTTTTTAAAAATCACTCAAACTGAATGAAGTAAAAAAAACTAGTCTAAACTAGGAGAGGTATCGGATGATGACCTCGTAGGCATGGCCTCCGAGGGCGCTCGCACCTCCATCGTCGTCTTTACATCGATGGAATACCCGCCAAGTGTCACGGCAACCCTAGTCCTCCTCGAGTCGGATTATGGCTTCCCTTTGGCTCTTGGCCGTCCGTCCAGAAAGGTGTCTGCATCTCGGTCGATTCCTTGGGTTTTTGCTCGCTGTCCATTGGCTAGCATGCCCTCATTCCGATGTCAAATAATTTGCGATAGCTAGGTCAAGAACGCTACTCTACCAGGGAGTTCATATACTTAATCAGTGCTACTAATAAAGCCTATAACTCGGGTGTAGCACATAGTATACTTAAACCGATGATTCATGCGGTTTGTTAGTTAAGCAGAGAAGACGCTTTATAGTGCCAAATGTTGTAGTCTTTGGAAACTCGTCGTTGTAAATTACTCCTACATACTAATCCCGGGTTAATTTGGACACAGAGACGTTCTTGAAAAAACAATTTGGACATAGAAAATACACGAGTCAGCTGGTTGGCAAGTTCTTGATCATAAGGTCAGAACTAGTTAACTCACAGAAGCACTAATAAAATGGCATTTCGGCAGCAGCCAGGACGATTTCTCCACATGACGTGGAGCAAAGCTATGAACTATGTTTGCAAGGAACTCATTGACTATCGCTTTAGCAAAACATGGAATAAAACTAGACTAGACTGCTACTCTTGCGCTGTTCCAGAGAAAACAAAGGAGCTTTCTTCTCTCAGGCCGGCCGCCGGCAGTTGGCCACGAAGAATTCTCCACACGGGGAGCTTAAGTTAACTGGAATCATTCGCGGGTGCCCTTCGCTATATATATCGAGCGAGAGCAAAGTCATCTTTTGCCAAGGCAGGCAGCATAGCTACTAGCTAGCCAAGCACCATTTCTGCAACACGTACGAGCTCCGTTTCTTCCTGCACCTCTGCAGCGTCGTCTTACGGTTTCGGCATGGGTTCTGCTACTCGTACCAGCAGTAACAAGAGGGGCGCGTGGGCGTTCCTCGCCGTGCTACTGCTGCTTCTGGTCCTGCTCCGCTGCTCGCCGTGCCAAGGCCGCAAGCTGCTGGTGGCTGAGGAGGAGGGCGGCAAGGTGATGCACTTCGAATTCGAAGGCGGCCTGGTGCTCAGGATGCATCGGCGGCGGCGGCGCCGAGAGGGTTCTCGAGGGCCGCGCGGTCGATGCGGTCCGTGCCCAGCCCCGGCGTCGGGCATTAGGCAGGGTCGGTGGTTCCATGGTTTTTCCGCCACACGAGTTTTGCATCTTTGCAGTTGCAGGGGTGCTCTCTGCCTCTGCGCCGTCGTCGTTGTCGTCGTCGCCGTCGTGGTCGTGGTCTTCTTCGTCGCTTTGTTCATCGGCTTGAACCATTTGGCTTTCAGATAGTATAGGCCGCGTGTATGAATGGATGGTCCTCCGAACAGGGAGGGAAGGGTCTTGCGTGTGTTTGTGCATGTACTGTAACCAGCTGCGTGATGCATCCTGAGTTTTAACGAGGTCGGTTGATTCAAGGAAATGTCAGTGTCAGCTGCATGAGCCAAGTGTTCCGTGGCATACTCTACTGCATTGTCGTCTTCTCAGTAATGTTTCCGACACATGTGTCCAATCTTGGCGTAATCTTTGCACGATGACTAGTACTCCTTCTGTTCCCAAATATAAGACGTTTTAGATATTTCAATACAGAAGCAAAATGAGTGAATCAACAAGTACGTTTATTGTATGACTAAGAAAAAAGGAAAAAAAAACTTTCGTCGTTGCCTGGCCGCAAGAGAGTGTCCACTTTGCTTACGTTGGGTAGGACACTTTGAAAGGTACACTAGTAGTCGCACGTGTGGGGCGCATAGTTTCTCACTAACATGTGCAACTAAAAGGAAAGAATTTCAACGAAATTTCAATTAAATTTTCGATATTTCACATATTTCGGTGGGGGTCCGAAATACTTGTACCCTCAAATTTTGAGAAAGATTCAATCTAAAATTTAAATTAGGTTAACATTCATTAATGTTTATTGAATTCTTAAAACTCAAAATCTGAACCCCTCGCAAAAAAAAACCTCAAAATCTGAAAGGATTTCTGAAATTTCACATGTTTCGGTGATGTCCGAAAGTTTTTCGTTTCGGCAATTAAAAACATTGGCATGACAAATAATATGTCAGGGCATCTCCATCGCAGTTCATCAAAACGGATAAAATGTCCACGAGCAGGGCCAGACATGTCTGCAGACAGAAATAGGGGCGGCCTTCATTCAATCATAGTCACCAAATTCTGGACCGAATATTTAACAAAAGTGGATGAAATTTATGCAAACCGGATGATATTTGTTAAATTTCTTATACAACCAAAAGTAATAATTTAAAAAAAATCACTTAAGCCAAACTAAGTAAAAAAAAAGGTCTAAACTATGAGAGGTACCGGACGATGACCTCGTAGGCATGGCCTCCGAGGCCACTGGCACCTCCATCGTCGTCCTTAACAGAAGACCTGCCAAGTGTCGTGGCAGTCCTAGTCAGCCGCTGCTGTGCGCTTGCTAACTTGCACAGAGTCCTGGCCAACTCTAGGGTCAGTTTTTTTGGCGGTTTAAAAAATAAGATGCCTCCTCTCCAGGTTGTAAGTCATCTCTCTCATTCATTGTGGCTTCTTAATTAGTTATGTGATAACTAATTTAGAAGCTTCGAGAAATTTAAGGGGCGGCTTATTTTTTAAACTGAGGAGAGGCAGCTTATTTTTTTTAAGTCACTCAAAAGAATTGGCCTTTAGATTGCTCCCCTTTCGCTCTTTGTCGTCCGCCCAGAAAGGTGTCTGTGTCCTGGTCTATTCCTTGGGTTTTTGCTCGCTGTCCATTGGCTATCATGCCCAAATTCCGATGCGAAATAGCTTGGCTATTTCTATTAGTAATTTGCATTAGCTAGGTCAAGAACCCTACTCTACCAGGGAGTTCATATACTTAATCAGTGCTACTAAAGCCTATAACTCGGGTGACCACATATACTTAAACCGATGATTCGTGCGGTTTGTTAGTTATGTAGAGAATACGCTTTATGCTGCCAAATGTAGTCTGTCGAAACTCTCGCTGTAAAAAAACCAGTAACCAGTTGCTCCTACATGCTAAACCCCGGGTTAATTTGGACATAGAAAATGCATTAGTCAGCTGGTTGACAAGTTCTTGATCATAATAAGGTCAGAACTAACACAAACCGCACGAATCATCTGATTAGAACCAGTTAAGTACTAACCCATGCGTGTCATCGCCGGCACATAGTAACAAAATGCCATCTCGGCGGCCGGACAGCCTTTTCTCCACATGACATGCATGGAGCAAAGCCATACATACTCTATATTTACGAGGAACTCATTGACTATCGCTTTAACAAAACATGGAATAAACCTAGACCATTTGCGCCGTTTCAGAAATAATAAACAAAGGCGCTCTCTTCTCTCGGGCCGGCCGCCGGCAGTAGGTCACGAAGAATTCTCCACAGGGGTGCTTTGCTTGGAATCATTCGCGGGCTTCACTATATATATCGGGCGTGAGCAGCGTAGCCAAGCAGCAGCCACATTTCTCAACACGAGCTCCATTTCCTCCTTGAGCTCGCGTGATCGTGCCCAGTACAGAAGCAGAGCGTCGTCCTACGGTCTCGGTATGGGTTCTCCTACCCACACTCACCACGGCAGCAGCAGCAACAAAGGTGTGCTGGTGTGGGCGTTCCTCGCCGTGCTGCTGCTGGTCCTGCTCAGCTGCTCGCCGTGCCAAGGCCGCAAGCTGCCGATGGCGGACCAGGATCAGGGCCAGGGCGGCAAGGTGATGCACTTCCAAGGCGGCCTGGTGCTCAGGGTGTCGCCGAGCCACGACGGCGAGGCGGCATCGGCGGCGGCGGCGCCGAGGGGGTTCTCGAGGGCCGCGCGGTCGATGCGGTCCGTGCCCAGCCCCGGCGTCGGGCATTAGGCACGGCTTGGTTGGTTCTTGCACGTTTTCATTGCAGAAAAGTTTTGCGTCTTTGCAAGGGAGCTCTGCTTCTGCGTCTCGTGGTCGCTTGGTCACTCGGCTTGAACTTTTTCGCTTTCAGACTGTATGGCATGGCAGAGCGTGAATGAACGGTCCTTGCAATATGGAGGGGCCGGGTGTGTTTGTGTGATTTTAACGAGGTTGGTTTGGTTGGTTGAAGGAGATTTCAGTGTCAATGTGACAATGTCGCCGTTCCCCTGTCACTCATGTGTCAGTTGCATGAGCCAAGTGTTCTGTGGCATTCTGTTGCATACTCAAATGTTCTCGACGACCAGCATCACGCTTCTCCTCCTTCTTGAAGTTGGTTTTTCCCCGCGGCTGCTTCTCTCCCTCTTCATGGTCCGCGATGGCCTCCGGTCCCTCCATTCTTCTTGAAGGTGGCATATTGTTCCTTAAACTTCTGATCATCATTAATGATTGTTCAACAATGGGTGAAGGTGAACGACTTGATTTCATGTTGGGCCTTGAATCCTTTCAAAACTTAGAATGCCTACAAAACAAAATGAAGACACCAACGCACATTCATATGCAAATGGGCATGCATGCATATCAAAGAAACGGAAACGAAAATGAAGCTGAAGGAATGGTATTACAATGTTTTGATGCTGAGGCCACTCAAGGACAGCCTTCGATGTTCTCAAGGATGGCAAAACTTATAACACTCTTGTTGGATGAGCCCCGCCTTTTGGAGATGGACACCCAACCACACTTGCTCTTAAACTTGTAGGGCGGGAACTTCTTGCGTTCATGTAATTGGGCATGAACTCTCTACCAAAAGGTTGAACCTTTTCTAACTCTCTGAGAACGCCTACGACACCCCCGCCTAGGACACCCCTTTTTACAAAAAAAAACCCCAGGGGCTCCCGCGATCGTGAAGGCGATCTGGCGGCGGTGGCAAGAGAGCGTCTGTGATGGCGGCGACGGCGCCGGCGGCTAAGCCGGGAGGAGGGGCCGATCCCCCTACAGTGGGCCTCATCGGGGGCCTCTTCAGCGCGAGTGATTGGGAGGAGATCCGAGCAAGATCGAGGCGGATTCTACGCGGGGCGGAGGATCGAAGAAACTGCCTGAAGATTTCGAGGAGAAGAGCGTCGGAGTTGTTTGGTAATTTGGAAGGTGAGATCCTCTCTAATCCTTTCGGGGGAGGATCGAATCGATCTTCTGAATCTTTTGTTGATCCGGTTACCGCGGGTTTGGCTGGCTCTGTTTCCGGAATTGGTGTTGACTGTAATGGGGATTTGGATACTGAGCTTGTTAATTTGGAAGGGCAATCAAGTGTGGTAGGAATCAAACAGAAATTTCAGCGTGGAGTAGCCATGCCTTTGATCATTTCTTTGGAAACTGATGACGTTTTCCTTATATTAGGGGGAAATAAAGTAATATATGTTCGGGTTTCTAAGGCAGTTTCTATAGAAATGTACGTTTTTTCATCCTGCCCAGATTATAGTAGGAGTCATCAGCGGGAGCTGATTGTTGAACCAATTGTAGATTTTGCTGTTGGCGTTTATGATCCATATGAGGGAAAGGGAGCTGATTTCGCTGTAGTTATTAGGAAACTGAACAGTTATGGCTTATTACTCATGGTTATTAGCATCAATTCTGGTTTTGATAAGGGAGAGGTCATTCGGAAGGGAAACTTGGCCTGCTATATCTATGGGCACGGGAGTGGTCGGGCCTCTTCACCTATCCTTCCATTGTATAATCATCTGTTCTCTGATCCTTCCATCCCTTGCGGCGGCTTAGAGAGGTGGTCCATGGCGGGTCAGGGAGGGTTTGTGAGTAGTGCTTTGGGGAAGAAAGTTGTGAGTGGTGTGAGCTCCAGGGGGGTGACGGATGCTGCGATGGGAATGCGCTCTTCACAGGCCATCGACCAAGCTGGGTCCTCTCTTCGCCGGCCTCTTGTCATTGACATGGAGGCTGCCCGCAAGGCTGTCAGCGGGCTCCTGGTGGTGGGGCGCCTCCTGTCCCCTTTCCAGGTCAACCCGAGGGTCATAGTCGACGACCTCCGGAGCACGGCTTGGAAGCACCAGGGTGAGGTCACCATCCAGGAGGTGGCCCGCGACGACGGGAGGTTCATCCTCAATTTTGCCGCTGAGAGTGACCGTCGGTTTGTGCTTAAGGCGCAGCCATGGCATTTCAAGCGGGACGGCCTCATCTTCGCCGAGTTTGACGGTAAGGGCGACCCGGCGGAGGTCGACCTTGGCGTCATGACCATATAGGTCCAGGTACGCGATCTCCCGTTCGAGTTTAAGACGGAGAGTGTAGGGTGGTCTCTCGAGGATCAACTGGGAGAGGTGCTGGAGGTTTCGCATCGAAACCATGTAATTGTTGAGAAATATCTGCGGGTGCGTGTGAAGATATTATTGCATGAGCCTCTGAAATGCTCTGTAGAGATTACTCCTTTAGGTAGTTCAAAGATCTTTAAATATGATGTAAAGTATGAGAAACTACCTTTGTACTGTGAGTGTTGTGGGATAGTGGGTCATACATAGAGGTTTTGTAAAATTCCAAGAGAGGAGAGAGTAGTTTGTTTTCAAAAAAACCTTAGTGTTGAGCCCTACTGGAAGAGCCAAGGTGCTAGCAGGAGGGGTCTTCTCTTCGGGAACTATGTTCGCGGCGGCAACAACTCGACTATAGGCATCATCAACACCAACATCGCCAAGGCCATGGATGTCGTCAAGGTGGCCACTGCCGTGAGCGGGCTCACGGTCTCCGATAAGGGGGCCGCTACTTCTGTCAAGACGAACACCGGCCAGGAGGGCCGGACTCAGGGGATCGTGGCGCCTACCCCGGTTGGTGCGCCGCTTGGTCAGGAGGTCTAGCGCCGCGTGACCATGCTGGAGACACGCCAGAATGTGGAGGTTGACCAAAGTCAACTTTGTTATGATGCTGTACATGCCCAAAGTACACATGCAGGTCACTTGGCCATGATTTCTCACACACAGGTGAAGTCGAGAGAAACTCCAACACATGGAGATGATGCTGGCGAGATTCTTTTTCAGCCGGGGGTGTTGGAGGCGCTGTCTAGCGCTGTTGCAGCGAGAATCGCTACAGCCGGGGGTGATGCAGAGAAGAATGCTCTACCCTTTAAATTCAGTGCAGCAAAAAATCCAACGCGGGGCAATTCAAAAAAGAAAGATAAAAAGAAAGGGGGGGGGGCAAACAGAGTTGAAGATGCTCGCAAGCAAGTGCTAGGGAAAAAAAGGGGGCATTCTTTTGGGGCTCCTCCAACGGGCAGTGATTTAGAGTTTTCTTTTGAAAAAGATATGGATAGTTATGAGCGCATCTTATATGGTGATGTAAACGCCACATCCAAACGGGTGTGCACGGGTAGAGTTGTAGCAGTCCAAGATGAGGAAGGCAGGGTTACACATGTTGCAAAGGAGACTGATGAGAAGGAGGAAGAGTACGCACCACGAGGTGGGGAATCAGTTGGCGAAGACAAAGATGAGATTGGCACATCGGCGGCCTCCGAGGAGGAGGACCGCCGGACGAAATGAAAATCCTAGGCTGGAACTGCCGTGGTATGCTCTCCAACACGGCAGTTCGTGAGCTTCTGGAGCTACAGAAGCGTACAAGGGCAGATTTAATTTTCCTCTCTGAATCCCATTTGAATAATTGTAAAGCCGATGAGCTTCGTCGCGTATTAGGTTTTGATTCTATGTTTGTAGTGGAAACTGATGGTAAGGCCGGAGGCCTTGCTTTGTTTTATCATGAGTCCAATGAAATTGAGGTGAACTATGTCTAGCCCCATTTTATTGATATTGTTTTTATGTATGAGAATGTGGTTCAGTGGCGGTTCACAGCATTCTATGGTCACCCGAAATGGAATGAATGTCATCTATCTTGGGATGACATTCACAATTTACATAGTAAGAGTAACCATCCCTGGGTGGTTTTGGGGGATTTTAATGAAATTTTATACCCTTCGGAAAAAGAGGGTGGTGTATCTAGACCACTTGGTATGATGAGAGAGTTCCGTGAATGCCTAATGGATTGTGGTCTCGACGATTTAGGCTATACAGGCAACCTTTTCACTTGGAGTAGAGGCGAAATTCGTGAGCGTCTTGATCGGGCGGTCTGTAATTTAGCGTGGGCAAATAAATTCCCACGAGCGGGAGTGACCAACGAAGAACATGTTCATTCTGACCATCGTCCAATCATACTAGATACGGATTTTTTGGATGAAAAAATCTTCAAACGACCAGAGGGACATGTTAAACAATTTGAGGCTAGGTGGTTGAAAGAAGAGACAGTCACTGAAATTGTTAAGGCATCTTGGGAGAAAGCAAAGCTTGCAGGGATTGGACCTTCACTTGCTGATCGTACAAGAGCAGTGCATGCCGATCTGCATACTTGGGATCGGGAAACTCTAAAGGGACCGAAGGTGAGAATTAGGAAATTGAAAAAAGAATTGGAGAAACTAAGACGAGGCCCTCTGGATACGGAATCTCGATGTCGCCAGAAGGAAATTATTGTGGTAATTGAAAATATATTGGATCAAGAAGAAATTTTCTGGTTACAAAGAGGACGGGCGAACTGGTTGATGCACGGGGATCGTAATACAGCTTTCTTTCACAACGCTGCCACGGCCAGGAAAAAAAGAAATAATATAAGGAAACTCTTAGATGATTCAGGAAACTGGGTAGAAGAAAAGGAGTTGAGGGATCACATCACTAAATATTTTTCAAAGCTTTTCACTTCGGAAGTTCAGCATCCGAATCAAGAAGTTTTATCACTTGTCCGTAGGAGAGTGTCAAATGAAATGAACAGTGCTCTACTAGCCCCTTATACCGCGGAAGATGTTCGCAAGGCTTTATTCGATATTGGGGACTTAAAAGCTCCAGGACCAGATGGTCTCCATGCTATTTTCTATAAAAGGTTCTGGCCTATGCTGGCGGAGGACCTAATTGAGGAGGTTCTGAAAGCAGTCAACACATGTACTATCCCGACAGGTTGGAACGATACGGCGATCGTGATGATTCCTAAGATTAATACACCAGAAAAGGTAACACAATTTAGACCGATCAGCTTATGTAATGTGGTATACAAAATAATTGCAAAAATGGTGGCTACCCGTTTGAAGGTTTTTTTACCAGAAATCATTAGCCCAACACAGAGTGCATTCATACCGGGAAGACTGATAACGGATAATATTTTAGTGGCCTATGAATGTTTTCACACAATTAAGAACAAAAGAGAAGGTAGAGAGGGATTGTGTGCCATAAATCTTGACATGCAAAAAGCATACGATAGAGTCGAGTGGCCTTTTTTGAAAGAGATTATGTTGAGATTGGGTTTTCGTCAAGAATGGGTGAATTTGATTATGCAATGTGTCTCAACTGTCGAATACAGAGTAAGGATCAATGCAGAGGAAAGTGAGAGCTTCAAGCCTACTAGAGGATTGAGGCAGGGTGATCCGTTATCACCATACCTCTTCTTGCTATGCACAGAGGGTTTGAATGCATTGCTGACACATGCCGAGGAAAACGAAAACATATCAGGAGTTAAAGTATGTAGGGACGCCCCGCCACTCACAAATCTTCTCTTTGCGGATGATTCACTGATCTTGATGAAAGCCAATCAGCATAGTGCGGCGGCCCTGAAATCAGCATTAGATTTATATTGTGCAGCGTCGGGACAACTGGTAAGTGTGGAAAAGTCCAGCATTTTCTTTAGTCCTAATACAATGGTTGAGATCAGAGAAGAAATGTGTACAACCCTGAATATAATGACGGAGGCAATGAATGATAAATACCTGGGTTTACCAGCCAACGTGGGTGCTGACAAATCAGACTGCTTTAAATTTCTGATTGAACGAATTGTTAAGAAAATTATTGGTTGGAAGGAAAAACTACTGTCCGCCGGGGGGAAGGAGATCCTACTCAAGGCTGTGATCCAAGCCATACCTACATATGCAATGTCGGTCTTTAAAATTCCTAAAAAAAATTGTAAAGGAATCATTGATGCGATAGCGCATTTCTGGTGGGGTGACGAGGAGAACCAGAGGAGGATGCACTGGATGGCCTGGTGGAAAATGTGTGTACCAAAAAACCAAGGTGGAATGGGATTCCGTGATATCCATTGTTTCAACCTGGCTTTGCTCGCCAAACAAGCATGGCGTCTTATTGATAATCCTGATTCCTTGTGTGCCACTATTCTGAGGGCCAAGTACTACCCTGATGGTGATTTGCTGAAGTCTAAGCCAAAGCGTGGCGCTTCTTTCACCTGGCAGAGCATTATGGCAGGTATAACTACTCTGAAACGTGGCTATATTTGGCGAGTGGGTAATGGACATAACATCAATATCTGAGAAGATGCCTGGATCCCAAACTGTGTCACTAGGAAGATTGTGACCCCTAGGGGGAGCCATTTGCTATCAAAAGTGAGTGACTTGATTGACCCTGCTTCCAACAATTGGGACGAGGAACTAATTACACAAACTATGTGGCCCATTGACGCACAACGAATTCTTTCAATCCCACTTTCACAATATGATATGACAGATTTCATTGCCTGGAGTTACACAAAAAATGGTATGTTCTCAGTAAGGTCTGCTTACTATGTGGAATGGAATTATCAGTATGGGAGTAGACTCAAATATTCTAATGGGATGGGGCGAAGCATACCAAATCCTATTTGGTGTCAGATATGGAAGTTATCCTGCCCAGCAAAAGTTAAAATTTTTATATGGCGTACATTACAGGCACTCTCCCATGCCGGGTAACACTCGCTAATAGACACATGAAGGTCTCGCCCTCTTGCCCGACTTGCTCTCGGGGTTTAGAAGATACGAAACACATGCTTTTCCTTTGTAGTAAAGCAAAGGAGGTTTGGAAGAGACTAGGGATGGATGTGATTATTGACAAAGCGTGTGAGGTTGATCTTGCCAGGGAGGCAATATTGGAATACCTTCTACTTCTTCCAGACCAAGATTTGAGTATTATGGGGTACCAAAATGTACGTGAAATGATAGCTATTTCAGCTTGATACCTATGGTGGGAAACACGAAAGTTAGTGCATAAGGAATTAACTCAGAATGCAAATCAGATAGCAATGGGGATCATAGCTCTCACATCCAACTTTGTAAATGCATCATCTTCAAAGGCCACGATGAAAAAGGGGGGTTGGTACTGCCCTCCTAGGGGTTTTGTGAAACTTAATGTTGACGCCTCTTTTGATCATGATATGTTGAAGGGTACGATGGGAGTAGTTTTAAGAGACCACAAAGGTAGGTTCATTGCAGGAGGAAATGGAAAGATTGACTATTGTGCGGATGTTTTGATGGCTGAAGCTTTAGCTCTCAAGTTTGGCCTAACAATGGCGCAAAGGGCGGGGTGTAACCGCCTAATCATCTAACTCAGACAACATGGAGGTGATTGAGACCATGCAGGAAGGAGGACAATCAACGGGGGCGGCGGCAGCAGTTTTCGAGGATTGTTACCACTATGCCTGTGATTTTGTCATGACTAGATTCGAACATTGTAATAGGGAGGCAAATAAAGTAGCTCATGAACTTGCTAGATTAGCTAGATTTTCTTCGACTTCGGACTGGTTTGAGGAACCTCCAAATGAAATTGTAATGATCCTCACAAACGATGTACTGGTTATTTCAAATGAATAAAGTTTCCTTTTAATTCAAAAAAAAAGGTTGAACCTTTTTGCTCGGCGCCGATCGTGGGATCTTGTCCAATATTCACAAATGAGCTTGTCCTCATCCTTTATCTATGCATTCGTCCAAATGCTTTGCCGCTTCTTCCTTTGCTCATTGGCTTGGTGAGTGAGCTTGTCGGGAAACAAAGGCTCCCCCTCGATGCCCACTTCCTTTTCTTCTCTTGGCCGTAGGTTCTCATTATCCGCGATGCTGGCCTCCTGTTTGGCGGCGGCAGCGAGGTCGACCGTGTTGGTGGATTCTAGTTTGTCGTCCTGCACCTTCCTCCGGCCAACCCTCTTGGTCGACTGCACGGTCCGCTGCGTCGGCGTCTGCTCCTTGTTGGTCTTGGTCGCCTTTTTGCGGACAGCGCATGGCTTGTCGACAGTGGAGGCGGGGTTTGGCGCGTCAACCATAGTAAGCGGGCGGGAGGGGGAGAGGGCTAGAGGGTTTTGGGGGAATGGGGGGAATGGGGTGGATGTGCCACTGTGTGGCGGGCCAGGGACGGACAAGGGCGGGGGTCGTGCCTTGTCCGCGCCGACGCAAACCCGGCTGAAATTTGGTATGAAATAGATCGCAGGTGGACAAAAAGCTGACACTTACGTTTGCGTTTTATGCTGCCAAATGTAGTCTCTCTGAAACTCTCGGTGTGAAAAACCAGTAATCAGTTGCTCCTAGTACATACTAAACCCCCCGGGTTTAATTTGGACATGATTTGGTTGAAAAGTTCTTGATCATAAGGTCAGAACTACTTAAGTAACTCACACGTGCATGTCATCGCCGGCATATAATACATTTATACTAAATCTGTACTACTAAATGAGCGACAGTTAATATTGATCGATGGGAGTGCTATGTTTGCAAGGAAGGAACTCATTGACTTTCTCTTTAACAATACATGGAATAAAACTAGACTACTACCTGCGCCGTTTCATAGAAGAAAAACAAAGGCTCTCTCTTCTCTCACGCCGGCCGCCGGCCGCCGGCAGTTGGTCACGAAGAATTCTCCACACGGGAGCTTGGAATCATCCGCGCCGCTATATATATCGGGCGAGAGCGCCCCTCTCTGTTCCCATCAGCTCGCACGAGCACCAGCCCCATTTTTCTCCAACACGAGCTCCATTTCTTCTTTGGGCTCGCTCTTCCCCGAGCAGAAGCAGAGCAGCGTCGTCCTACGGTTTCATCATTCATGGGTTCTCCTTCTCCTACTCGTACCAGCCGTAGCAAGAGGGGCGCGTGGCCGTTCCTCGCCGTGCTGCTGCTGCTGCTGGTCCTGCTCCGCTGCTCGCCGTGCCAAGCGCGCAAGCTGCCGGTGGCAGATCAGGGCCAGGACCAGGGCGGCAAGGTGATGCTCTTCCAAGGCGGCCTGGTGCTCAGACTGTCGCCGAGCCCCCATGGCGGCGAGGTGGCATCGGCGGCGGCGGCGCCGAGGGGGTTCTCGAGGGCCGCGCGGTCCATGCGGTCCGTGCCGAGCCCCGGCGTCGGGCATTAAGCAGGGCCAGTGGTTCCATGGTTTTCTCCGGCGGAGAAGTTTTGCATCTTTATGCAGGGATCGGAGCTCTGCTTCGGCGTCGTCGTCGCTCTGTTTGTGTGTGAGTGTGAACCGCGGTGAATATGGTGTAAGAAGTTGCATGCGTGATGCATCCTGAATTTTAATTTTAACGAGGTTGATTGATTGCTTGAAGAAAAATTCAGCGTTGATGTCGCTGTTTCATGTCACTCGCGTCGGCTGCATGAGCCAAGTGTTCCGTGGCATTCCGTTGCAAACTCTACCGCTCTGTCGTCTTCTCAATGATGGTGTTCTTGTTTGCGAATTTCTCCATGATGTTTTCGACCAGTGCACGTGCTCAATCAATCTCGGCTTCATTGTGGTGAGCATAAATAAACTTTTAAAGGGGATGTAACGGATATTGCGTTTGGAGGCCGAGCTCAAAACTTGTCAAATTTCATATTTTCTACGTTTCAAAAAATTCTGAAAAAAAAATACAGATATACATGGAGGCATAAAACATGTGTGTAAATTTTTTTAAATGAGGGTTATGAAAAAAAATGAGGTTTTTTAACACATGATACTATTCATTCTTCCCGGCCATGAATTTATCTTTCTTGTACAGGTCGCATTTCAACATATTTTATCCTGAAATTTTACACACATACACGTAACATCCTTATTTACTTGCCCAAAAAAATTCAATTTTTTAAAAAACTGAAAAGTTTGAATCAGATCTCCATGTAACATCCTTATTTACAGATCTCGATGAAGGCCAAGAGCCAAACGTCCGTTCTCACGTACCAAAGCAAAAATCTAAACTAATTTGTTCTCTATCGCTAAATAAGCATCACCCTCATGTTGCTAATTGACTCGATCTCGATGTAGGAGTATTAATTAATTAAGAAAAAGAAATAGAAATGAATTGCCTTCTTCTTTTTTTTTGGGAGAAAAGACTTGTCTTCTACTAGCCCTCAAGACAATGGCGCGCACATGCATGGACCGATGCACTTTCGTGGTTGCGCGGCCTATCAAATCCCACCTGAGGTTCACCACACAAAGAGTGACCACCACTTTCCTTCACCACAAAAGTTTGGCAGCACATTTGGAAAAGTGCTACTACCAGTCGTCACGTGGGGTGCACAGTTTCTTCAGATACACACTCGCATATGCATGCGACTAAAAGGAGGAGCATGTATATCACATAATATATGTCTGTTTCAAAGAATGACTTAATATGCTTACTGATATACGAGTGTGTGTTTGTTGTGCATGGAACAAATAGAGTACAAGAGAGAGAAAATATCTACTAGTAAAATGTTAAGTGGGCGAGCAATTTTTCAGCTAACGACTGGCAAAACTATCGCACAAGTAATTACACGGTGTAAATTGTAACTTGTTTCCTCGTTTGTTGGATCTGCTCAATCCGTGCTCTCTATATTGGTATACTATAATGGTTGTGTGTATCGTATGATGCAGAGGTCAGGGTTGTCCCTTTTCAAAAAAATGTTTTTTTGCGCAAATTTTCAAAAAAAATATGTATAGATTAATATGTGAATTTCCAGTGTGACTCGGGTTTCTTAGGCCTTAATTCGTTGAGGTAATAAGAATTGCTGGACATGATTTTTTTGGCAAATTAAGAAAAAAATTGACTGGAAATATTTGTAATGCTATGGGGGAAATAAAATTGAAGCTCCAAAAAGGTTTTTTTCTCAATGCACTTTGAGGCACTGATTTTTTTATATATTTTTTGCCCACACCCGCAATTACCATTGCATCTCAAAATGGCACTTAAAAACCTAAGCAATGTTTGTTGCAAAAAAAAAAATTGAGTGTATGTTATTTTTTTCTCGTTTTACCATTCGTGGCAGGAGCACATAAAATCAGGATAGAATGACACATTAGTGGATTACATATTCTCTTCGTATAACAGAGTTGGCACTTGGACTATAAAAAACAGAGTTGGCACTTGGCAGCCTGACAGTGCTCCTGACTTTTGCTTGGAGTTTTTTTCTAACCTGCTGCCAAATGTAGCTCTCTCAAAATGCTTGGCGCACATAATAATCAGTTGGGGGTTTGGAACCGACTGAAAAAGCAATGCAAACAGGTCACTGAGGTCAGCTGGTTGACCCTTCATGTTATAAGCACTCACCTATATTATCATTCCCGGTACACATTCGATTACGCATTACTCCATTCAGTGGCGGAGCCAGGAAAATTTTATCAGTAGGGTCGAATGCTAATAAAATTGGTTGGGGAGGGCCAAGCCATTGAAAACAGGCTTTTAAGAGCAAATAATCACTAATTTTTACACTGTTCATGGGCAAATTAGCACTACATCTTTGATATTAGGGGGGCCAGGGCCCCTGCTGGTCCCCTGTCTCCGCCAGTGACTTCATCTAATCTGTGAGCCGATCTGACGTAAATGACTTCCACCATCCTATAATATAAGACGTTTTTGTAAGGTAAACGATTTGTACCGTGGGGCGGGGAGTACTTTTCGAGATGAGATGCGGCCGCTGACTTCCTTTACGTGAGAAAAGAAAATTAACACGCGGAACTAGCTAGACTTAATTTGGCCGGCAGTGGGTGATGAAGAACTCTCCACGGCTGCTCAAAATAAAATGAAAATGAATTCTCCACTGGCAAATCACAATCGTCCAGATGCGCAGCGGCGCTGTATATAAAGAGCGGGAGACGGCTGCCTCTGCCCCATCGCCAGCTCGAGCATTTTGCCAAAGCAGGGCAGCTCCATTTCTTCTTCCCTGAGCTCATCCCGTTCCCAGAGCACCCGATCATCGAGCAGCGTCGCGTCGTCTCCCGGCTGCGGCATGCCTTCGCCTTCGCCGACGCGCAGCAGCAGCAGCAACAGGAGGTCGACGCCGCATCTACAGCTCGCGCGAGCGTTGTTCCTCGCCGTGCTGCTGCTCCTATGCGCGCCGTGCGAAGGTCGCAAGCTGATGCCGACGGCGGGGGAGGAACGGGGCGGCAGGGCCGCCGTGATCCACTTCCAAGGCGGCGAGGCGGCGGCGGCTAGGGGGTTCTCGAGGGCCGCGAGGTCGATGGGGTCCGTGCCGAGCCCCGGCACCGGGCACTAGCCATGGTTCTCATTTTGTCTGCTCCTCGACTCGCTGAGCTTTTCGCTTTCATATGCGGCGTACGAAATGATGGGGACGGTTTGTCATTGTGTATCTGAGTACGTACAGCCGGCTGAAAATAATGTAAACAGCTGGCTGGAACCTTAATCAACGCGCTTGGAAAAGAACTCCAGTGTCGTATCCCCCTGTCACCTCAGTGTCAGCTGCATCCTGCATGCAGCTGCACTGCACACTTCTACTTGTCGTCTCATCACCAGGGCCTCTGGGGTCTCAAGTCTCAGCAACAAACTCATCTGATGATTTCTGTTAAGATCACGTTCATACTGGGTTTCGTAGTACGAAATTTTGGTTCAACAACAAACTGGTCTAGTAATAATTTCTTTTAAGATTACTTTCATACTGGGTTTCAAAAGAAATTCTGTTCCAAACTGCAATGCGTCAGTACAATCCCAGACAGAGATTCAGAACACCTCCACCTATATATATCTACATGCTTCACGGGATGAGAAGCCACCTCCAGAATAAAATGGGTACCCGGAAGTGTAGACCTTTATACGGAGTACTACATGAACATCCTACAACATCTACGTACATCATGCGTACATTGTATACTATCATACTATCTATCTATATGTACAGACGGGCAACGGGCGGCGTCAGAACTCGAGGCCTCCGTTGAGTTGAACAGATAAAGATGGAGATCCCATGTTGTCGAGGGGTTTCTCCATGGTGAGGACTACTCCAGAACTGCCGACTTCGCCGTTCAACTTGGACCGCCCAATCTTCCATAGCACACCATAGTTACAAGGGCATCAGTTCGGGCTTTGCAGTAAACGCGCTTAGATAAGAAAGAAACGGTCATATGATGAGAATTTGAGGGCTTACAGAAAGAGAAGTGAAAGCCGAAGGATGTCTGGAGCATGAGAAGCCGCACGACACACGAATCTCTTCCTTCAGTGAATGGATAATCTCCGCCCGTATGCCTGGATCACTTCCTCCGAGAGTGGGGCAAACACTGGTGCAGGTGGTTCCATGGATGAGATTATTCATAGGTTGGGAGAAGATTGTGCAAACAAGAAAAAAAAAACTTGAAATACAGGATATAAAAAAAAAGTAGCTAGTTGGGAAGAAGCTGAAGTTCTGACCAGCTACCATTATTTTCTTATGTTGGTAGAAACAGAAAATGACTGAAGCAGTATGGACTGCCATATGCCAACCAATATGCAAGTATATGGTATACTTAGTGAAGCATGGGGCATGATCCGAATTGCCATATTTGAATACTGTTTCATCAATGGCGTTTGCTAATCTGGCATTAACTATGGGTAAACATCCCACACAATGGCTGTTACCATTTCTAAATGATCAACCCAGATAATCTATTTACCAGTACTTTTGATATCATATCAGTAAGGACACCGACCCAACAAATACTACACACTGAATATTCTGAATTGTGGCTAACAGCAATCCAGCTTTTTACCGAGTTAAGACCAATCCACCTTTTTACCGAGTTGAGAAACCAGTTACGGCTATGAGCAAGTGTGTATAGTTAACTACCTGACTTGGGTGCTGGGTCTCATCATAAGGCCAGACTTTTTCCATGCTACCGCGTGGGCAACTCCAAATGACAGAGAATTGTCAGGCCATTGATACGTAGGGGTAAACCATGTGCCTTGTGTGCTCTTCAATGGAGAAAGAACAGCAAATAAGAGGACAAGTGAAATAATTGGGAACACACCGCAAGAAGATAGAGCAATGTAAACTTTGAAACAAATAAAAAGAATAGCATGTGTATTGCATGTTATTGCTGTTTCATAATAGTATAGTTCTTGACAATCTGCAAAGTTGAAACTGTTTCTTTAAGAATTTACAAACATAAACAAAACTTGTGCAGTTACATAGCTAGCACCTAGCAATGACCAACCTTGAAGGAGAAGCCCAGTTTGGTTTCTCCAGGAAATTTTCCATGGGCTTGAAGCAATCCACCAAATAATGGGAAAAAACCACTTGCTGTTATCCCCTCACCAGCAACATATCTCAATTGCCCATTTGAGAATTCCACATCCATGAAAGCCTGCAACAAAGAACAACCAAGGGAAGATGATGGCCTTCGGTAAACTTGCCAGCTATACAGTTGCTATCAATGTACATTCACAAACAGTCGTGCCAAAAATTGACGCATTCCTTTTAGGTTTACATGTTTCCAGTGAATTAGAAGGTTAGATGATTGCACTAAGCATGGACAAGTTCCATTCTTTTTTATCTCCTTACAAAACTCATACAAAGTTAATGGCAAGGTTGATAGTCGAAAAAATGTTAATGACAAGGCCTATTGGAACAGTAATAACCTTCATAGACACATGCATCACATGATGGCGAAATACAGGGGGCAAGCAAGCTAAATATTTGTACAGCTAACTAAACAATCTGGCAACTTAGCACACAGACTGATGATCCGCAAACTTTGGTCAATAAAATTGGAATACAGCTGACACTGGATAGATACTAGGAAAAACGCATAAATGTTAACTGAAAGCAGAGGGCAAAAGGGCAAGGCAAGAGCAACCAACATGTCTACTTACACAAGCTACCGGGTTGAGGCACATCATGGACATCAGCAACCATTTTTTCTGTTTTGACCAGACAACTGGACATAAGGAATGCACTCCATTCTACAAGAAATGAAAAGTTTTTAGTATGTGCATGTAGTAAAATATCGGTCAATACATGCACACAAAGAGCTTGAATGGGCACAATTCCAGAAGATGGTGATAGCTATAGCAATTACTTAATACGTTAGAAAATTTAGCAGAAATAAGTATGCAAAATCAATGCTTACAAATATGGAGAATATTTTAACGCATCACAAATTAACAATGACTTTGCTATGGTTGAACCCAGCATCTAAATCACTTCTATTGATCTGGATACAGAAATATGGTCATGCATTTTAGAACCAACATGTTCACATTTTAAGATTAATTAGAAGGATGATACAACAGCTTCAGAAAGCTAGGAGAGTGCATTACAGTTGCAAGCTTCCACAGAACAGTCCTAAATCAGACTAGCTAACAGAACAAAATCATCTAGAATTGATAAAGAAGCCGAGCGTTCCCTAATTACATAACATCACTTGATGATAACATGAACAATCAGCTAGCAGAAAAAAGTGTGTTCAGTTTGAAGTAGATTCTCTGCATAATATTTGCACTCTCATAGTATAGTTTACATTTAAGTAATATACACTGCAATATATATATACAGCTTCAGAGATTATCGCTCATAAAAGAAGACAAAAAATACATTGTTCTCATCAATTATCTGAAGGATATGAAATAATAAGTAATGAACATGCGCAAAATCACATATCAAGGATAAGAAAGGTACCTTGTGATCATAAGCATACCAAATAAGGTGTTGCTTTGATAGATTAATAGGCAAAAGAAGTGTTGTGGAGTCCCGGACAAAAAGTAATGGACCCAACTGGATAAGGAAACCAGGTGCATTGTTATTTCCATTAGTTGAACCACCTCGTGATGATTCTAACCTCCAAAAATCTCCACGGGCAACTACTGAACTATCAACAGTGTGGTGCCATGTATTGTATGTAGCCGAGACATTTACAGTCCCCTGCATCATCATCATTACAAGTGTTATGATTTGTACTTGAGCATACTGAATGTGTTTCACCATCGCACACCCAGTATAATTAGACACTTTAAAATCTGTACAGAAATCCATCATATATCTGCAGAGAAAAAAAAGGGCATAACCTTTGGTATAAGAAAATAATATCTGAACTACATGTACTACTAAACTCGAACCATATAGCAACAATATGTTTATAAGCATGCAGAACTCATGTCATTAAATTTAAGAGGAGTGTTAGCTTTTAGCCTCAACAATCAACCACCCAAACAAGCCATGCATACATACAATTGGGATATTTCACCAAGGCACCTCACATCCCGTCTTTTTTCTTTCCACGGATCTTACACAACATTATAACCTGCATCTGTATATATAGACAATCAAGCTACACGACTCACACTCATACACGGACTCAGCTTGTTCAAGTCTTACATGGCAAATAACACATAGTTAGGTAGGACTCGGACACGGCAGAATCACTCTCGACAAAGGCAATTCCTAACGGGACAAAACTAAGTCTTGATTATTTCCAACAATCTCCCCCTAATCAAGACTTGCCATGGCAGAATCAATCGCCCAAACAAACCATGCATACACAAGATAGGCATATTTCACTGAAGACACCTAACGTGCTTCCTTTCTTCTTATCTTTTCTCTCAAAAATAGTACACAACATTACAACCTGCATGTGTATGTTTGGACAATTAAGCTACATGACACACACCCAGTACACGGACTCGCCTTCTGTACATGTCAACTAGGACAGCCAGGTAGGACCCGAACACATCACAGTCAGCTTCGACCAAGGCGACTCCTAACCGGACATGAATAAGTATACGAACAACACACACAAACAATTAAATGAATGAAAACAAACGCGGCACCATCAGACTTGACCAACATCATTCCTAACATAACAGAGTAACAGGACACAACTTGATTATTTCCAACAATGAACACAAACAATTACAGCAACGAGCACATGAGCCACGGTTCTACACCTAAATCATCCATGCATCTAAAAAGTTGCTTCTCTAACCTGCCCTATACATAAGATGCATCATATCTCATTTTCAAGCAACATCTAACTGCCGGGGCTTCTGTACATGTCAACTACAATCAGGTACTACTACATCTGTAACTTCTTATAAGACGGTTTCAGAGTCTATGACAGTGTCAGAAAGCGTCTTATGTTAAGTTACAGAGGGTGCGTGCGTAGCAGAAAGCACAGTATGAATAATCAAGAGTCCAACATTGGTGGTACCTGAGGCTTCATAAATTTGCCCAGAGTGCCGATCTCGAACTCGAACCCGAACCCGTCTTCATCTTCATCCGACCCGTCCGCACCCTCGGCCCCGGCCCCGACCGCACTGGCGGCAGCGGCACTCCCAGTGGCCGCCGCCACCGCCGCAGCCACCTCCTCAAGAGAGCCTCCTTCCCCGACACCCTCCAAGGCTACCCCGCCCTCGGCAGCCCTCTCCGCAGCGAGCCCCGCCTCCCCCTCGTCCGCAGGCGTTGGCGGCGCGGCGGCCCCCTCCCACTTCCGGCGCCGCGCGCGGAACGGCACGGGAATCTGCCGCGACAGCTGCTGCACGGCGCCGCCGAGGTCGGACCCGGCCTGGCCGAGCCGGCCGCCGATCTCGACGAAGGACGCGACGGCCACGGCCGGGAGGTCGACGCCGACCGCGAAGGGGGCGGCGGGGAACTCGATGTCGAAGGGGACGAGCTTGAGCGGCAGCTGCGGCGGCTGCACGTGGAGGTGGAGGAGGAGCCCCGAGACGCCCTGCGCAAGGCGGTAGGCCAGGTCCTGCCCGTGCCGCTGCACGCCCAGCAGCGCGGCGTCCAGGGAGATCTCCATGCATGGATGGATGGTGGACGGGGCGCGCCCCGGCGTAGCGGATTAGCTCGAGCCGCGGCGAAATGTGGTGGAGGCGAAGCGATCAGGCAGGCTAGTCGAGTCTGTGGTGGCGGCCCGGCGGGGGGTCGATGACGATGATGCATGACTCGGTGACGTGCGCTATCGTGTGGATATCCGTTGCCCTTAGGCCTCCCGTGACAGAAGAGCCGCGTACTGTGGTGAGCACATCATCCAAAATGCCAAATGGATCATGCAGTTTTAGGTTTTGGGACGTTCGAGATCTTGACTTTGGCGGCGGCGACCGCAATGCTGAATAAAGAAGCTCAAATCCTTCCCCGATGAGGTGATCGTTCCGACGCCGGCGCAGAGCTTGAAGGTAGTCCAGGATCATCTGTTGGGTTCATGATTGATGGTTGGCAGGTATGGTTTCCTGGCATCTTAGTCGTGCGAGGGTGCCCCATATCTAGTTGGCACCGCTGCCACGGTCTTTGTGGCCCTCTCGTCCACAACTCTGTCCAATGTCAAGTCGGAGCATATCTCATCGGAAGACGCAGAGGCACAGGATCCACCCTTGCTCGTCACTACGACTGCCATGGATGACGAGTTCAAGCGACAGATGGAGACTGAGCTCAGTGGTTGTTGATCGACCGCAGTCCGACAATCCATCCCCTCCACACAACCGCGGCTTCCAAGTCAGGCGTCGTGTAAAGGAGGAGCCAACCTCCCCGTTGTGTAGCCGCGGCATCCAAATCGAACACCGCATGAAAGCAAAGCCGAACTCCCTGCCTCGTTCGCAACCGATGGCGTCCATTCCCCGTCCTACCCCAACCGTCCTAGCCATGGCCCTGTGTGGAGTACTACCTCCAAGAGGACGACGTGCCTTGACGATGAACAAATGCCTCTCCAAGGTGGAGCGTCGGTAGCAATGCAACACGCAGCATCGGGTGGCGTTCAGGAAGAGTCGGGTTGCATCGGCCTAGGCCCTTGACCAGTCCAAGACATTCACCGAGTCAGGCTCCTACCGTCGGCGCCGCCTCAACCACCAGCACCTTCAAGCGGGGCTGATGAATCCCAAGTGCTCCAAGCGACGGAGGCAGCCAAACGTCTCAAGCGCGAGGCGGCGCACAAGCAGGGATGCTGCAATGCCTAGCAAGCATTCTACCCCTAGTGCCACCATGAAGAGAAGATGTCGCGAACGGCAACTCTAGCAACAACGCCAGACAATGACAGAGGTCCAATGGCCTCAAAAGCCAAGTATACAAGGTCACCATCTAGTATCTATCCAGTATCTCATATAATTTAGTTTAGATTAAATTAAGTTTCAACTTGTTAAATTTCATTCGTTTGTTTATAACAATCAAACTATGTTCAATCTTATTCATTTTTATGCTCGCTCCTTTCAAATGGGTCAAACATTTGGTGTCCATGGTTGGATGGCTAGCGCCCAACCCGTGACAAGTTCAGACGTGTCCACGAATATTTGGTGTGGTATGTTTGGTGATCAGCATTGTAGTTGCCTTAACACAATACGAAGTGACAATCTATGCAACATTAAATTCATTGAAGCGGAGAAACATCAGGCACAATCATTCCATTGCATGACAACGTTCGCAGAGCTTCTTGACATTTAACTTGACGGTGGAGGGAACTTTGTCCGCAACATATCTCCCAATGGCCCAGAGGCCTTTGTGGGCTTGATCAATCATCCGCTTGCCAATCGGAGGGCTGCACTTGTAACTTTTGTTGACACAAGACCGATCCTCCTCCTCAATACCATTGTCATATACTGCGTCCAAAGAGAGACACTCAAGTGATGTGGCATTCTCAAGAATATGGCAGGTTAGTTCGACCATGCTCTTTGCTGCACAGAAGCCTATGATGGTCACATCCTTGATGTTGCCATGGTGATGTCCTGGCATCCGTCTCAACAGCGAGTCTTCAGATATCAATTCATGCTCTACGTTCCTCTGCGATACCTGTGTGGAGGAACAACGTGAACCTAGAGTTACATGCTGAGATAGTAGAATACTGTTGTTGCAAGCTAGAGGGAAACAAAGTGACTTACACCCAAGACAAAAGTCTCCAGGAGAGGACAAGCGTCCAGAAAATTAACTAGAGACAAATAATCATAGCCTGAAGAAAAGCCCCCCTGTCCTTCATGGTCAAAATCAATCTCTAAGTTCTTGAGGCAGCAGAATTTCGCATGTAAGATGGCCGTACTGAAGTCCTGCATATAATATGTCTGTGTTAAATATACTATTGCCTAAGAAAGGTTACACTATATTCCATGCCATAAATACTGCTATATGAATAATGATGCCGTCATTAATGATCACTAGCCCCTTAAAAAAAGACGACAACAACAACAACAACAACAACAACAACAACAACAACAACAACAACAACAACAACAACAACAACAACAACAACAACAAAGCCTTTAGTCGGTAGGCTAGAGCTGAAACCCATAAGACCTCGAAACTAGCTCATGATTGTTGCACATGGATACAACAACGAAAACAAAAACTTTTAGTTTGAGAATATACCTCACCGACTGAAGATACGTAGAGGGTTTCAAGATTTGGCATAATGTATGGAAGATCGACACAAGCATAACGGACAAGGTTGCGTTTGTTGGAATCTAGCACTTCTAGGTCCTTCACTTGCCATGTATATCCAAGTATAAGTTGTACTAGGTTACCATCGATTTCAATGTTGCAAAGATTTGGAGCTTTATTCTCTATCGCCTTCAGAGCAGAACAACTAGACACACACAAGTGGTTGAGCCTGTCTAGCTGGCAAGGTATGTTGAGGAAAGTTATTTTTTCGCAATTGTTGAGATCCAGCTCCTCCATAGCAAGAGAACTGGAAAGAAGGCGCCATAATTCATCGCCCGTAATATCCACTTCATCGAGATGCAGCCTTCTCAAGCAGCCGAAACAGTCATTGGATGGAAGGCACAAGAGGTGAGGCGAAGATGCTGAATCGAGCTTCCACTCCCATTGGATAAAAGTGAGCATGGGAAGTTGTGATACGTTTCGTTGGGTTGTTCCGGCACCAAAAGTATGACTTCTTCGATCCCTGGAACAACTGCAACTTGAAGCCACCGGTCGAGATAGCTAGATTTGAGGGAAGAACCACCATGGTGAAGTTCAAATTTCTTCACTCCAATGCCTGCGTGTTTTTTCATGATGCGGTCAACTCTCTTGGCCAGAATCCTTGCGAGTTTATTGCTTCCATACACATTTCCATCCAGGCCCAGTGTTTCATTGCTGAAGGTGAGGTCGGGACGGCATCTCCAGGAGCTTAGTAATGTGTGAGACACACAGCCAGCTCTGGCAGCGTCTTGCAGTGGCAGCAGTGCCAATATATCATCCCAGATGCCCTGCAGACACAAGAATGGGAGAAAAGTTAGCACTGGAATTGCATGGGCGCTGTGTTACATAGTTAAATAGCACAACAGAATGTGATTGTGATAGGTAAATTAAGCATTACATCCCAGATATTTTTTTCCTTGAGAGTATCATTAGTGGCCTTCCAAGAAAACGGTAACTAGTATTCCCTGAAGAGCACTGTTACAACTTTACAAGGATGATACAACGTTTCAGTATAAGTGGCCTTCCGAGAAGACGTCAATTAGTATTCCCTGATCAGCACTATTACAAGGATGGTACAGCCTTTAAGTGAGATGACAAACCAATCTATTCAGAATGCAGATAGATAGCGCAATGGAAGTGTGATTAGAAATGCAGTGGAGCAATCTTTGACCTCCATGTGTTACAGTACATTTTATCAAACATGATGTCTTTTATGACTTTTTGGTGGAGACTAGCAGGTGCGCGCAAAACAGCCTACGCTGGAGCGAGAGCTTTGGCTGGCAGCAGCCTAGTATTGTGGCTCTCTTTTTATTATGGTGCAGTTCTTCTCCTGACAGTTAACAAGGTTCCTGTACCAGGTTGCTTTAATCGGCTCACTTGACAATGCATGGCTTGAATCTCGTTGCAAGAATCGGATGGTAGGTCCTTTTTACTCCGCATATAAGAGCCCCGGTCCCCTTTTTGAATGCCAAGAGCCCCGGTCCCCTTGTTCTACAGAACTTCTCTCAAGAGGCAAAGTAGAGTCAGGGGCAAAGCAGTATCCAAGACCTGGTCGCAGTCAATCTCTTGCGAGCAATCGATCAGAGCCCCGCAATCTGTTCAGAAGAAGCAACCAAACAGGGAATGACCTTACCCTCCGCCTTAATCTTCCACACACGGTCCAGGTTCAGATAGGGGATTCTGCCAATAAACTGAACATCATATGCGGGTTTTGCAGAGTAAACATGGCTGCTCGTCACACCAGGAGATGGGAGTCATTGGAAGGTGACCGTTGCTTACTATCATACCATGGACCTGTTCCCATAGAGTAATGAACTGGCTAACCTGCTCCTCAAAAATAATTATGCAGGCCTTCCATCCAATTCCCACCATTGAAAGCACCGCTAACCGCAAGAGGGAAAATATCAGGTGCAATGGTGGCTCCCATGTGTGTATCCATCAGCAGGTCTAGGAGCATGCCGGCTTGCTTCCGAGGAAGCTAGATTTTTATTTTCCACACTCGTAACAGCATAGTGCGATCCTAAAATATACTATTTCAGATACTCCTAAGTCGCAACGATTTGTGAAATAGAGCAGCCATGGCCATTAGATCTTTTGGTTGGCGTACCTGTGGAAGGTCCGGCACTGAAGATCGCGTTGTTCTGCCACCTTGGGGATGACCGATCGAGCCCTTTTTGCCAGACAGAGAAGCAATCGACATACCTGGCCATGATTGATATAACATAAGAAAGCAACCAACAATAGGAAAACGTCGGCTACGAGATCGGGAAGGAGGGGCAACATGATGATCGGTCGATCCGACTTACGACGGGATCGGATTTTCCGGCGGCGCCGATCCTGCCGCACGGGCAGGAGCCGGTTGAGCGCCAGCATCCCCATAATGATACCCTTGAAATCGTCTGCTCACCCGCTCTGTATATTTATCTGACCCGGCAAGCAAAGCAAAGGAGACCGCCTCCGCGCCGTCTGAATCGACAAGGTTCCAATTCGAGTTTGAGTTTGAGTTGAATTGACGGCAGCAGAGGAAACTTTTTTTTAGGGGTGAGAGCAGAGGAAACTGCATCGACGCCGCCCTCTCTCTGCCTTGTCTTTTTGAGACACTCTCTCTGCCTTGTCTTTTTGAGACACTCTCTCTGCCTTGTCTTGAGGCCTGCGTTTACCAGCCCGTGTAGATCAGACAGTATATGCCACTTTGCCTAAAAGAAAAAGATAGTACTCCCTCCGTTTTTATTTACTCCGCATATTAGGTTTGTCTAAAATCAAACTTTATATACTTTCAACAAGTTTGTAGCAAAATATATTAATCCTTCCGTCCCATAATGTAAGACGTTTTTTTACTTTAAGTCAGAAAACGTCTTACATTATGGGACGGAGGGAGTAACATATATACACCGTCATATATATCATTGTATTCATCGTTGCATATATTTTTCATATCATATAAATTTGTTATTGTAACTGCATGAGCTAACCAAAAAGGTATATGCCACCGCAATCCTTGCCGATTCAAAAATTGTCATAATTTTTTTATAAAACCTCTGTAGTGATATTTTTCGAAACTCTATAGTGACATCCAATGGCAATTTTTTAAGCTCCATGGTGTTGTTTTAAAAAATGAAAAATGTGGTGACAATTTTCAAATATGCAAGAATTGTGATGCCATTATTTTGTCCAACTAAGCCTACTAAACAATCGGCGTGTGACAAACTTATATCGGAGTATATTTCTTTTTCTAATCACACTGCCATGCTACATCAGCACCTATTCTATTCATGTCAATCATAGGTCACATATTTTGCAATAATCATGCCATATTAGGACATGCATGCCACTCATACGTTATACTCCTTCCATCCTAAATTAGGTGTTTTAAATTTGTTTAGATACGGATCTTGTTAGAATAAATCCGAGGCGCTTCGTCGATCTCTCGAGGACCAAGCAATCACACCAGCACGACACCGAGATTTGTTAACGAGGTTCACCGATATGGCTACATCCCGGGGCCTGACTACGGGCGCTCCTCCCCATGACACCGTCACAATACCTCACACCGGCCGCCCGGGCGCCGGCACACGCCGCCGGCTCCACCGTGTGCCCGTGCTATTATGTTGGCATATGTTACATCGTGTGTCTACCCCCACTATATATGAGAGGCCTAGGATACAAGTGTCCAACTTGAACACGACTCCTACTCTGTCTACACACCGTACGACTCCAAGTCCAACTGTAACCTAACTTGTACAATAATATTCGACACAACTCTAACAAACTTCATCTTGGTGAATATTCTCCACCACCTTGAATTCGTCAATGCGTCAAACTTCCATGTACATTGGACTTGAGCTTATCCCATGAGCACCGCTTCTACTCCAAAGACTACATATGACTCCACCTGCAACTTGTAGTCCCTTCTTTTCTTGACCACAATCAACACTCGAGCAAAATTAAGTTCCTTGTTACTCTAGTTTGTGCTCCCAACTTTCAGAGTATCCGTCCAACGCCATCACACGTTGATCACTGACCTGCGTGAAAGTGAACAACTCACATATTGGGTGTCACACATAAGAGTTACCTAAACTCAACATCACCCCTCCTTTCTTGACCGCCTGTCTGAAACTTGAAGGAATTTCACCATTGCTTGTAGTCATTCCCGAGTCAAATTCGCAGTTGTCTCACCACATGTATGACCACCAGAGCCCTGGCCCGTCTCCATGTCCTGTGCGTGCCGCACGCCTCGCCGCTATTACCACGTCGAGCCTCTGCTGTCCCGGTCGAGTCTCAAGGGTCGCTAACCCACATCACTCAACCCCCACTGCAGAGTACCACCGATCATCACCGACCGATGATGAGTTTTACGCTTCCATCAGACCACTGGGCTCCAGTCCGAACTACGTGTCCCTCGCTTTTCTCCCCGCTGAATAGGCTTCGATTCTCTGGATCCTTACACCGTAGCCCCTCAATCAGCACCGAGTGAAGTCCTCCAGACTCCAGCTCCACCTTCAACATGACTCCATGGTAGACGATCAGTCCACCCTTGCGCCTCATCGACTTCAAGCTCCGTGTATACACCACCTTGAATCAATCCCGCGCCATAGTCTTGTCGAAGCCACACAAGCCTCAGGCATGTGCACCACGTGTTTCCACGCCCAGAAGTCGGTCACTATCAGCATCATACATCTATGTCATCGTTGCCCATAGCTTCATGTTCTCCTTCCTCTAGATAGATGGAACCGCAAGCTCTTTGAACCTTGCTCATGTTACCACTTGTTAGAATAAATCCGAGGCGCTCCGTCGATCTCCCGAGGACCAAGCAATCACACCAGCACGACACCGAGATTTGTTAACGAGGTTCACCGATATGGCTACATCCCCGGGGCCTGACTACGGGCGCTCCTCCCCATGACACCGTCACAATACCGCACCCCGGCCGCCCGGGCGCCGGCACACGCCACCGGCTCCCCCGTGTGCCCGTGCTATTATGTTGGCATATGTTACATCGTGTGTCTACCCCCACTATATATGAGAGGCCTAGGATACAAGTGTCCTACTTGGACACGACTCCTACTCTGTCTACACATCGTACGACTCCAAGTCCAACTGTAACCTAACTTGTACAATAATATTCGACACAACTCTAACAGAGTTTTTGTTTCAAAGAAATAGAAATATCATCATATAGAGTCAGGGAATGGAATAGAGTCAGCGAATGAAGCATATTCATTAACAACTCCATTTACAGATCAAAAATGAAAAAAAGAAAGCATTGCCTTCTTTACTATATCTTGTATTTATCGTACTTTTGCCTTGGGGGGTCTCTTCCTCATTTAACAAATGTCTGGAACTTTGGATATCTAGACACGTTTTAGTGTTAGGTACATCCGTATCTAGACAAATCTAAAACAACTAATTTGGGACGGAGGTGATATTGTTTTGTCCAATACCGAATTTTTGTAAGCATGCAGCCATGCCACATCAGCATCTATGCATGTCAATTTACCCATGCAACCATGCCATAATAATAATCCATGCATGTCACTTATATTATTTTTGAATTGATTTTCTACTCCTACTTATATGGGATTATACACTATGAGATTACAATCTAGGAGTACATTGATGTGTTTGACGAGTTGGATGTCAACTCGTTGAGTTCTTGGGTGGACGGTTGGGATGGGATGTCCAGATAGGATCTACTAATATGCAAATCTGCTAGTCTATGGCTTTATAAGATGTTGAATGTGTCCTTTGTCTTGGACAGCTGCCTTTGTAGGGATATGGGTCAATGATCTACATCCTTTCACCTTCATCTTCTTGCCTTGCATGTCGTGGACTTCATTTTTGTAGTCACGTGACTCCCCTGGAAGAAACCGGGAGTGGCATGCCAAAGGGTGTTGTTCGCCCAAGTATTGGCCCTAGTACCAAGCATATATATGCAAAATACAACCCAAAATTCGGTATGTGTAGCACGCGAATGCGGTGAAACCACCTCCCCTCAATAAGTCCCCCGGTCAGCATTCATAATGCGTTGAATCAAAATATTTACTTTGATTTTATAATTCACCCATCTCATCCAATTTGGATAATATTGATGTTTCTATGGGAAGAACAGTTGAGGGGGTAGGTGTGTCGGTGAGAGCTCTCTAGCATGTAGAAATCAACTATTTAAAGGTTTCTTCCAACAACTCAAGCCCTCATGTGAACCTCGACGTCGAGGAGGATGGGGGAGGCCGGGAGAGGGTACCATCTGTGATGTTCAACTCATTCTAGGGCATATTTCCTTCAATTTCATCACATCCTTTTGGCCATATCACATCACATAGCATACCCTGCAAAAACAAGTTAGACGTCCTCTAATTGTTGTTGCATGTTTTACGTGGCTGCTATGGGTTTCTAGCAAGAACGTTTCTTACCTACGCAAAAGCCACAACGATGATATGCCAATTGCTATTTACCCTTCATAAGGACCCTCTTCATCGAATCCGATCCGACTAAAGTGGGAGAGACAGACACCCGCTAGCCACCTTATGCATCAAGTGCATGTCAGTCGGTGGAACCTGTCTCACGTAAGTGTACGTGTAAGGTCGGTCCGGGCTGCTTCATCCCACAATGCCGCCGAATCAAGATAAGACTAGTAACGGCAAGAAAATTGAACAAATCATCGCCCACAATTACTTTGTGTTCTACTCGTGCACAGAATCTACACATAGACCTAGCTCATGATGCCACTATTGGGGATCGTTGCAGAAATTCAACAAATTTCTACGCATCACCAAGATCAATCTATGGAGAGACCAGCAACGAGAGAGAGGGGAGTGCATCTTCATATCCTTGAAGATCACGATGCGGAAGCGTTACAAGAACGCGGATGAAGGAGTCGTACTCGTAGCGATTCAGATCGCGGTTGATTCCGATCTAAGCGCCAAACAACGGCGCCTCCGCGTTCAACACACGTACAGCCCGGGGACGTCTCCTCCTTCTTGATCCAGCAAGGGGAGAGGAGAAGTTGAGCGAGAGCTCCGGCAGCATGACGGCGTGGTGGTGGAGCTTGCAGTTTTCCGGCAGGGCTTCGCCAAGCACTACGGAGGAGGAGGAGGTGTTGGGGAGGGAGAGGGCTGCACCAGGGGAAGGGGTACGGCTCCCATGCGCCTCCCCACTATATATAGGGGTGGAGGGGGCTGGTTTCTTGCCCTCCAAGTCCATTGGGGCGTTGGCAAAGGTGGGGGAAAGATATCCCATCATTTCCCTTCCCCACCGATTGTTATCCCCACTTTTTAGGGATCTTGATCTTATCCCTTCGGGATATGATCTTATTCTTCTAAGAGGGGATCTTGGTGCGCCTTGACCAGGGGTGTGGGGCCTTGCCCCCACTACCCACGTTCATGTGGGTCCCCCCATCCAGGTGGGCCCCACTCCAGAACCTTCTAGAACCTTTCCGGTACAATACCGAAAAATCCCAAACATTTTTCGGTGGCCAAAATAGGACTTCCCATATATAAATCTTTACCTCCAGACCATTCCGGAACTCCTCGTGACGTCTGGGATCTCATCCGAGACTCCGAACAACATTCGGTAACTGCACACTAATTCCCATAACAACTCTAGCGTCACCGAACCTTAAGTGTGTAGACTCTACGGGTTCGGGAATCATGCAGACATGACCAAGACAGCTCTCTGGCCAATAACCAACAGCGGGATCTGGATACCCATGTTGGCTCCGACATGTTCCACGATGATCTCATCGGATGAACCACGATGTCGGGGATTCAATCAATCCTGTATACAATTCCCTTTGTCTATCGATATGCTACTTGCCCGAGATTCGATCGTTGGTATCCCTATACCTTGTTCAATCTCGTTACCGGCAAGTCTCTTTACTCGTTCTGTAACGCATGATCCCGTGGCTAACTCATTAGTCACATTGAGCTCATTATGATGATGCATTACCGAGTGGGCCCAGAGATACCTCTCCGTATACCTGGCCATACCTTGGGCCGGGCCGGGCTTCGGGCGGGGCGTAGCCAAGCCCGACGCAAAAAACCCAGGCCCGAGCCCAGCCCGGCCCGGCCATCGGGCCTGTTTTCTGGGCTCGAGCCCGGCCCGGACACATAAAAGCCCATCGGGCTTCGGGCCAGACCGGCCCGTCCTTCAGGAATACGCAAAAACGATGGGCCTGGGCCCGGCCCGGCCCGGCCTTCGGGCTCAAAATCTAGGCCCGAGCCCGGCCCGGGAGTGGCGTCGGGCCGGGCCGGGTCGGGCTTTTTCGGGCCGGGCCGTTCGGGCCAGGCTGCCCATGGCCAGGACTACCTCTCCGTCACACGGAGTGACAAATCCCAATCTCGTTTCGTGCCAACCCAATAGACACTCTCGGAGATACCTGTAGTGCACATTTATAGCCATCCAGTTACGTTGTGACGTTTGGTACACCCAAAGCATTTCTACGGTATCCGGGAGTTACACAATCTCATGGTCTAAGGAAATGATACTTGACATTAGAAAAGCTCTTAGCAAACGAACTACACGATCTTGTGCTAAGCTTAGGATTGAGCCTTGTCCATCACATCATTCTCCTAATGATGTGATCCCGTTATCAATGACATCCAATGTCCATGGTCAGGAAACCATAACCATCTATTGATCAACGAGCTAGTCAACTAGAGGCTTACTAGGGACATGTTGTGGTCTATGTATTCACACATGTATAATGGTTTCCAGTTAATACAATTATAGCATGAACAATAGACAATTATCATGAACAACGAAATACAATAATAACCATTTTATTATTGCCTCTAGGACATATTTTCAACAAGACGCACATCGGCCAAAAGGGGTAGCCGGCGTGGGCGTTCGATGGTCTGCCAATTGGGACCTCGGCAAGCAGTAGCACCCGCCCCATCTGTATGCGCGTGCATGAACACCACTGTATGTCTGCGCCGGCCGCTCGTGCCAAGAAGAGCTGTTGTGCGGCCGCTCAAGCTTTGATTCCGAGCGATTTTTGCTCCAGCGTATGTGCATGCTGCTTAATCTTGCATTTTTTCCGATTGAAATTCAATTCAATGTTTGTAGGATTTTTTTAAAGCAATTTGCAGTTGATGATTTCGACCGTATGCGTCATTAGATGTCAAAGTTCATCAAATTGTTATAAGCACAAGCATACGAGTGATAATATACACCAAATACATTCCATTCCGTCTCTCGTACCAAACAATAAAACGTAACCATTCCATTCTGTCTAATTGCTTCTACCCAACGCGGTAACGGAACCAACCCATTCTAGAGGAATGAAACCAGTACATTCCGTTTCACTTAGTTTCTCAACTAAAAACCCCCTAGAAAACAGACGTCATTTTTTCTAGCGATTTCGTTTTTTTTATCACCTCTTTGTACGGTCTTATTTACATCTTGAAGATTTTTCCAGGGAAAAAACGTAGAGCAGATCCCTTTGCACTCTCTCACCGTGCCAACTACTCCCCAATCATACGCGAGGGCGCGGATGCAAAAACACCACACCTACACCAATCATCCACGCGAGGGCGCGGATGCAAAAACGCCCGCAGCCCGGCCAGTGCCGCTCCGCTCTATATAAGCGAGCCGAGAGCGGGGGCCGGAAACCCTAAGCAGAGTGGGGAAAGGCGTCTTCGTACTCGCCTCTCTCCGCGCAACCGAGCCTTCGCCCTCCTCCTTCCCCATTTCGCCAGCGGCGCAGCCCACCAACCACCCCCACCCGCCGCCATGAGGGAGTGCATCTCGATCCACATCGGCCAGGCCGGCATCCAGGTCGGGAACGCGTGCTGGGAGCTCTACTGCCTCGAGCACGGCATTCAGGTACGGATCCATCCGCTCGCCCCCCTCCCCCCTTTTACCTGTCGTGCTCAGCGTCGGATCTGGGGTTTGTAGTGGTTGGTGGTGCGCTCGGTCGGTCGGATCTGGGCGCAGATCTGACTGCGGCTGGTCAGATCTGCGGTTGCTCGAAGGGAAAAAGCTGGATCTGACGGAATGTGGGGTGCATGCGGTCGCTTCTGTGGTTGGCCTGGTGTTGTGAGGGGCGCGGCCGGTTCGAATTTGAATTTTTAGGTGTGGATTTACCGGATCTCAGATCCGATGCAAGTCTCGCCTGTTTGGGAGGGGTTGTTTAGGGTTTCCATGTCTTGGATCTGACCAGTCTTTTCCAGATCTGTGCTGCACTGTACTGTTTAGATCTGTTCGAATTGTGCTAGATCCGGTGATATCTGTTCATGCATGATGTATCATTGCTGATGGTTCTGAAATGTGCTAGATCCGGTGATATCTGTCTAGCTTTTCAGCTTTAACACTGTTTAATCCCCCTTGTGCAGCCTGATGGCCAGATGCCCGGTGACAAGACCGTTGGGGGAGGTGATGATGCTTTCAACACCTTCTTCAGCGAGACTGGTGCTGGGAAGCACGTTCCCCGTGCTGTCTTTGTAGATCTCGAGCCCACTGTGATTGATGAGGTGAGGACTGGCGCTTACCGCCAGCTCTTCCACCCTGAGCAGCTTATCAGTGGCAAGGAGGATGCAGCCAACAACTTCGCCCGTGGTCATTACACCAGTAAGTGCTATGCTCTTTCTCCGTTATTATGACAGTAATCACTGTTGCTCATCATGTGGCTGACTTTTTGCTGCCCCTATTGCAGTTGGCAAGGAGATTGTTGATCTGTGCCTTGACCGTATCAGGAAGCTTTCAGACAACTGCACTGGTCTCCAGGGATTCCTTGTCTTCAACGCTGTTGGAGGTGGAACTGGCTCTGGCCTTGGCTCGCTTCTCCTGGAGCGTCTCTCTGTTGACTATGGAAAGAAGTCCAAGCTTGGGTTCACAGTGTACCCATCACCCCAGGTCTCCACCTCTGTTGTTGAGCCATACAACAGTGTCCTGTCCACCCACTCACTCCTTGAGCACACTGATGTCTCTATCCTTCTTGACAATGAGGCCATCTATGACATCTGCCGCCGCTCCCTTGACATTGAGCGCCCAACATACACCAACCTCAACAGGCTTGTTTCTCAGGTACTGTCTTGTTTCTGCATGGCTACTTGTTTTCCGTCTGATGTTTGTTATAAATTGCACTTCCTGATAATGTCTGACTGAGATCTAATTCATCGGTTAAACTTCTAATGTGCAGGTCATTTCATCGCTGACTGCTTCCCTGAGGTTTGATGGTGCTCTGAATGTTGATGTCAATGAGTTCCAGACCAACCTGGTGCCCTACCCGAGGATCCACTTCATGCTTTCCTCCTATGCCCCAGTGATCTCAGCTGAGAAGGCCTACCATGAGCAGCTGTCCGTTGCTGAGATCACCAACAGCGCCTTTGAGCCTTCGTCCATGATGGCCAAGTGCGACCCCCGCCACGGCAAGTACATGGCCTGCTGTCTCATGTACCGTGGTGATGTTGTGCCCAAGGATGTCAACGCTGCTGTGGCCACCATCAAGACCAAGCGCACTATCCAGTTTGTTGACTGGTGCCCCACTGGCTTCAAGTGTGGTATCAACTACCAGCCACCAGGTGTCGTCCCAGGCGGTGACCTTGCCAAGGTCCAGAGGGCTGTGTGCATGATCTCCAACTCCACCAGTGTCGTTGAGGTCTTCTCCCGCATCGACCACAAGTTTGACCTGATGTACGCCAAGCGTGCCTTCGTCCACTGGTATGTTGGTGAGGGCATGGAGGAGGGAGAGTTCTCTGAGGCCCGTGAGGATCTTGCTGCCCTGGAGAAGGACTATGAAGAAGTTGGTGCTGAGTTCGACGAGGGTGAGGACGGTGACGAGGGTGACGAGTACTAGAGCCTGCCTCCTGGTGCTTTCCCAAGGCGCTACTGCTATCCTATGATCTGCCCGAGTGGCTTATCTGTTATCTGTCTGTTTGAATCTTTGCTTTGTGGTGTTGGTTTTACAACCTGTTGTGTTGTAAGAACCTTGTATCTTTGAACCTGTTATATGCACCTTGATTAATATGCATGCTATCTGGTTATCTACACCATAGCCTTTATTGCTCTGTCTCCAATTTCCTGTTTTATTATTTGTATTGTTTCATTTGTGTTACTGTTGAGAGGAGTATGGTTGAGAGGCTTGACGATCCATTGTTAAAACTCAGCCACTCTTATGCAGTTGAAAACCCAAAAGCCCTAGCCCAACTTGTTAAACTCAGCCACTCTTATGCAGATGAAACCCTAGCCTACCCCAAATTAGTTGCAATGTGTCTGCGTAATGATGATCGAACCTAATTTGAAATGTTGTTGCTTCCAGTCAAGTGACCTAGAGTTTGAACTGGAATTGATGAAATGTTTGCCTGAAGTTTCTCCTATATCATCACCGACCTAATTTGATCTTCCTGTGGTCAATTGGATTTCAGGGAATGTTTGTTGCTAACAAGACGCCTGAAATTTATTCTCATATAAACCACGATTAAAAGATTCAGTAGTACCCACAAGCTTAAAAAGCAGCAAGTATAAATCACAGGCAAGAAATATATAGGGTTTTTATCAGTTTTGCCATCGGTTGTATAACACTACTCATTTTTGCCACTAAAATTTTTGACTACTCAAAAATGCCATTGTTCTACTCATTTTTGCCACTAAAATTTTTGACTACTCAAAAATGCCATTGTTCTGTTAGACACAACCTTAAAAAGACCATTTTTCACTGTAATCGTCAGGTCAATGGACGTTGACCGAAGGTAGATGACGAAAATACCCTTATCTCATTTGTCAACTCCCCTGACTTGTGGGCCCATCTGTTAGGGGCGCAGAAAAGAGAAAATGAAAATTGCCAGTTCGAGGCTTCGAACCCAAGACCACGGCCTGCACGTCGCGAGAGCTAACCAGCTGGGCTACAGAAATCTTCTAATGTGACGCCGCATGTAGCGAGCCAGCACGTCTTCTAGGTTGTATGTCTGCAGCCAGCCAGCTGTAGTTTCTGACGCCGCATGTAGTACGTAGATGCAGCGGCACGTTCAAAACCCTGCGCATGCATTGCTCCTATGCTAGCTTCACGGCTGCCTCTCCATCTACACGATATAATGGATGTATCTCCTTTCACATTAGAAGAGTTTTGTAGCTCAGTTGGTTAGCTCTCACGCCGTGCAGACCGTGGTTTTGGGTTCGAAGCCCCGAACTGCCAATTTTCATTTTCTCTTTTCATGCGCCCCTGACAGATGGGCCCACAAGGGGAGTTGACAAATGGGATAAGCGTATTTTCGTCATCTACCTTCGGTCAACGTCCATTGACCTGACGATTACGGTGAAAAATGGTCTTTTTAAGGTTGTGTCGAACAGAACAATGGCATTTTTGAGTAGTCAAAAATTTTAGTGGCAAAACTGAGTAGTGTTATATAATCGGTGGCAAAACTGATAAAAACCCAAATATATAAGACCTATATAAATTTGGAAGTTTGTAAATTGTTTGTTTCCTTATCGACCATGTCAGACTTAACTCAGATCTGTACTATATTCTTTAGATAGATGGCAAGAGAAGATGATCAAATATGCTGGTGAAATATGTCCAAATAACATGGTTTAGTGCTCAAGCACGGAGCCAGTCTCCATCAGGGGTGTACCTGTAAAATATTTGCATCATCAGTTTGGGTCCCAATAATTTCTATAACACCAAGCAATCCCCACACCGCTAGAGCTGCAGCTCCCACCGGCGATCGAAGCAATTACTTTACACAAGACTAGTGCCAACTTGTGTGCGATCGAAGCGCCGCTCATAAATACTCTCCTCCGCTCTTCGTTGGGACGATTACTATTGGGATATTTACACGAAGATGATACAATTCCCTGTTTGTCTTACAGTCCATCAATCGGCTGATCATGATCCATATGATGTCTTGTGAGTAGATCCTTTAGTTCTTGCAGACATGGGAATCTTGTTGCTAGTAATCATGTGAAGTTGAATACTGTTCAATATTTTGATGATATGTTGTGGTGCTATTTCTCTAGTGGTATTAATTATGTGAACGTCGACTACATGACACTTCATCATCTTTGGGACTAGGGGAAGACATTGTGGAATTAGTTTATACTCTCTCCGTTCTGAATTACTTGTCTTAGATTTGTCTAGATACGGATGTATCTAGCACTAAAATGAGTCTAGATACATCCGTGTATCTAGACAAATCCAAGACAAGTAATTTGGAACAAAGGGAGTAGATGATGGGGTGCGGGAGTGATACAAACCTAAACTCCACTTTATGAATTGTTTCGTGATGGGCTGTTGTGTATCCCAAGGCTTAATTCTATCATTAGATTTATCCAAATTACTTCTCTTATATGTGCATATGCTTACATGGAGGGTATGATCATAAGTATGTATTGTACATGTAAGGACAATACATTAACATTGGTCCACCCACTCAACACTTATCAAATCAATGAACCCTAACTTAATGGAACTTGGTAAATGTAACTTGATGAAATTTTCAAGTTTGTAAATTGTTTGTTTCCTTATCGACCATGTCAGACTTAACTCAGATCTGTACTATATTCTTTAGATAGATGGCAAGAGAAGATGATCAAATATGCTGGTGAAATATGTCCAAATAACATGGTTTAGTGCTCAAGCACGGAGCCAGTCTCCATCAGGGGTGTACCTGTAAAATATTTGCATCATCAGTTTGGGTCCCAATAATTTCTATAACACCAAGCAATCCCCACACCGCTAGAGCTGCAGCTCCCACCGGCGATCGAAGCAATTACTTTACACAAGACTAGTGCCAACTTGTGTGCGATCGAAGCGCCGCTCATAAATACTCTCCTCCGCTCTTCGTTGGGACGATTACTATTGGGATATTTACACGAAGATGATACAATTCCCTGTTTGTCTTACAGTCCATCAATCGGCTGATCATGATCCATATGATGTCTTGTGAGTAGATCCTTTAGTTCTTGCAGACATGGGAATCTTGTTGCTAGTAATCATGTGAAGTTGAATACTGTTCAATATTTTGATGATATGTTGTGGTGCTATTTCTCTAGTGGTATTAATTATGTGAACGTCGACTACATGACACTTCATCATCTTTGGGACTAGGGGAAGACATTGTGGAATTAGTTTATACTCTCTCCGTTCTGAATTACTTGTCTTAGATTTGTCTAGATACGGATGTATCTAGCACTAAAATGAGTCTAGATACATCCGTGTATCTAGACAAATCCAAGACAAGTAATTTGGAACAAAGGGAGTAGATGATGGGGTGCGGGAGTGATACAAACCTAAACTCCACTTTATGAATTGTTTCGTGATGGGCTGTGTGTATCCCAAGGCTTAATTCTATCATTAGATTTATCCAAATTACTTCTCTTATATGTGCATATGCTTACATGGAGGGTATGATCATAAGTATGTATTGTACATGTAAGGACAATACATTAACATTGGTCCACCCACTCAACACTTATCAAATCAATGAACGCTAACTTAATGGAACTTGGTAAATGTAACTTGATGAAATTTTCATGTGTCCTCAAGAGCGTTTTAGTCCCTATAAGAAACACAACCGGCTTATCCTTAGCATAAATAAGGATCGAGCCACTTGACACACTCTATTACTTTTGTTACTATTTACCTTTTTATAAATTATTTTACTATCAAACAACATACCAAATTATCTTTACAACTTTTTACACTGAAAACTACTTGCTAGTTCCTTTTACTACTCGTTGAGTTCGGCACTCTTACTTACCGAAAAGGCTATGATAGGCCCCCTATACTTGTGGGTCATCAACACGCAGGCCAACCGTCGGGTCGTGGCGGTTCTTCTTGCGCTTGTCATGCCCAACGTCTTCAGGCGGGTTTGGCGGTTCAGTCTCTGAACTCGAGGCTCTGTCGTCTCGGTGACGAATCCTTCCTTGTCAGACTCGATGCCGGAACCAAACGACAAATCTTTGTCATTGAAGTCGTCTTCATCTTCTACCACATGCTCCTTGGCACGAGTCGTGCGGGTTGAAGCCCGGGTTTGTTGATCACCTTCGACAACAAGGAGCCAACGCCCACATGCTTCATCGCCATGTGCCCTTGCCACCAACCAGAGGCAAAGTCCCCCCCCCCCCTAGCTATGCATCACCAATCACTCACCCTCTCCATCGTAAGGATTGGTCAGACTACCACCGCCAGTGCATGCTCGACGACAACCAAGCCCATGTGACAATGATCATTGTTGCCACCTCTTCCCATGCATGGTGGGTCCACATCCCATCTGTGTTGGGCCGCCTTGCAGGCCGCTCCACTAGATCGTCATCCCTAGGCCGGTGTCATGGCTTCCGTCGTATCTCTCTGAGCGGGCCACGCCCGTCGCCACATGACACAAGAAAATTCCTTTACCCGTTGATAGTTTTTACTGCCTTTTTTGTGTTTGTTCTTATTTTCTTTGTTTTGGGAGGGATAGTATTAATTTTAATTTTGTTTTGGATTGTGAGGGATAGTATTAATTTTTATCTGGGCTAAAAAAAAGGCTAGAGCTGCCTTGCATCGGATCGGGCAGAGTGTGAGGCCTCCTTTGATTTAGAGGAATCTTGTAGGAATTTCATAGGATATGATTTTTATAGGAAAAATTCCTTTAGAGCCATTTAGTTTGTAGAATTACCGTGAGTATTTTTTTTTGCATGAACCTACCTGGACAGAGCAGAGGAGTACAGCGGAAGTAAATACGTAGAGCCTTTATGACGCATTCATGCACCCACCTGCCAAATTATGCGACACAACCATGCAAAAAGAATAAAATAAAAAAAATTATGCGACACAAGGGTAAACCTGTCACGTCCAGCACAGAAATTACTGCCTCCCTCCCTCTACGCGTGGGCCAGGTGCTAAAGTTTTTACCAGGTCTCCAGCCAAACAAGCCCTCAGTCCCCCTCTCTCCTCTGGTTGGTTAGTAGGAGTACCACACATCTTCTTCCCCCGGCCTGGTCAGCTCGAGGGAGGCCATGGGGATGGGGGAGAGATCTGGACAGACAGAGGATGAAGGACTTGGCGCGAGACGGACGGAGCCTCTCTGAGCGGATCTCCGGCGCCGGCCTTGTTCAGCTTAGATAATCGACCGACGACCGGCCGATATGCCGTCGGTCAGATGGATCAGGACGAGGCACGGCGCTCCCCGGCCGGCCGCCCTGACTGGTACGTACGCATACATGCTTCTCCCTCCATCGGACCTTTAATTTCCGGCTGACCGCGCGCGCGCGTGGATCCTTGGTGTGTAGACTTGCGAGCTGCAGATCGAAGCCCAGAACTCCAGATCCCGCGAGCGAGCCCAGCTCCGCTCCGCCGGCCGACTGGGGATTTCAGATGCACTTTTCCAGTCCCCCCTCGCTGGCGCATGCCCACAACAAATACTTGTATGCATATGTATTTGTAAGAGCAATTCTAGCAGGTTCTCTAAAAGGAGATCGAGCCTTTAAAACAGTTTTAGAGACCCTTTACTAATTTTTAAAGGCTATATAGAGTAGAGCGATGCAAAGTCATCACATGTATCAGAGTGGGCCTCGGTCGCGGCGTCATCTCCAGAGGAAGCATCTCCATCTCAATGGCTCATCCTCCTCCTCGGCGTTGGCAATGGCAGTGGCGTCGGCCCGCTTGGTTTAGGCGGCGCCCTTGCCCTCATTGAGGGCAAAGGGCGCTGCATGACGGGGGGTGGAGCTTGACACCATCGCCTTCTTCGTCGCGATCGAGGTTAAACCAGCAGGAAACACTGCATCCTCCCCATGGGCTCGGGAGATAGCGGGGGCGAGGGTGAGCGGCGGCCTGTATAGGCGCATGAGGGCGTGAAAACATGTACATGAGGTTCACATGTGGCTAAGGGATGGCTCGGGCCCGGGGAAGAAGAACGGTGATAGAGTGCACTGTGAATTCCCTCCCCAAGCTCTAAATGTAAAGGCTAGTCTTTTTAAAGCGCCATTTTAAATTTTTAGGAGATAGAGTCGGCTTTAAGGAATGTACCACAATTGCTCTAGAGTCTAGAAGCTTAGGGTGACATAGTTCTAAAGGATGTTGTCTTTTAAAATCCGAGTGCCTCTTTTTGGTTCGCAGGATTTTAGGGCTCCTTCGATTCAAAGGAATATCATAGGATTTGGATCCTTAGGAATTTTTTCTACGATGGTCTTTTCGATTTGCAGGACCGGAATCCTAATGGTTTTTTCCATAGGAGTTCCTCGGTAGAATTACTTTGTTTTTCTTGTGCTATCATCCACTCCTCCATCTAAATTTCAATTTCTTTTTTGAATAGTTTAGATTGCTTACCACATGCGTCACATGGTTCTAGAATTCAGTTTTGTAATAATCCTACACGATACAAGAGGACATGACACCTATTTGCTGTGCGCTTTCCGAATTTCTGCAAATCAAAGAGACAGTAAAAAGGTAGGTACACGAAAAAGGAGAATAAGCATCCCTTGAAAAAAAAAGGAGAATAAAGGAGTTCGTTGTAATTACGGCAGTATGTAGGTGTCCATCGTAATTACGGGTCCCGCTATTTTTTGGCCGATCTCTCTCCTTTAGTATTGTTCGGTTCCTCTTTCGCGTATCCTTGAACCCTAATCATGTCCTCCGTTTGCAGATGGGCGCCGGCGGCCGGCTGCCCGCCGCCTGCGATACATCGTCGAATCATCACGCGGACGTGCACACGCTCGGTCGCCCATATATCACATCTCGCCGGGGCGCCAGGCACAAGAAGAGACAAGAGCTTGAATCGCTTGATCTGCATCCACGATGTGAAGTTTAATTGCGCACGTGCATCCAGTCCATTGGCGGATGCATCACTCTCGTCACCTGTAAGCCTCCTGGATTTATTCATCTTTATTATTTAATTATACTCTGTCGATCTCTTCTTACGCACAGTCCCATCGACCCAATATGATCTGCTGACCAGATGAATCTGTCTCTTTATTATTTTCTACAGCACGTCGTAAGCGGCCAGCTCTAGCTAGGTTCGTCTTGCAGGGCAAAAAGTGAACATACGTGACGGCGATGCATGCTTCTAATGTGTTTCAGGTGTGCATGATATTTACCTAGCTTTGATTAGTTGAAAATATTTTGTGTTGATGACATACTTGGTTGTGTCATGGAATTTCGTCCACAAACCTTATAATTTAGGTGGGATTTAGAGGAACATGCATCATTCAGATCAAATTCTGATCCAAAAACATACATACGCATATTTTTTCCCCTGGGCAGACTCAACTTTTCATCAATAGAAAAAATACGTATATTTGTTGGCTCTGACTGTATTTCTTTTTTCCCCTTCTTCATGACAGCCATAGAGTTCGTACATAATTCCATACACTATAAAAGAAAGTTCCATCAAACCGTAGCTTTATTTATCCAATTGAGGCCATATATTCCGGTCGAGCCTGTCATTGGTGTGATTTCTACACACACTTGCTACCAGTTTATATATGTCTATACATCTTTAGTTATCGAATTTTGGTGCACTATTTCTTCTTTTAGTATAAGAGGAACACACTCACAATGATTACACAAAATCCCCCCAAAATAATAATGATGATTCCACAAAATCATCTAACATGACTATTTTTTTTACTACATATACAATCATAGCTCATTGTGTCGCATTCCCATGATGCATGCTTTGCGGGTATCAAATTGTGGAGGAAACAAACGACATGACGAGGCATATGATATTTCTACTCTTGTCAAGTTGTTTGATCAGCCATTTATCATCCTACTAGGTTCGTACTCTTATCTGCCAGAAATAAGCAACATTACTTAGAGGATTCACTAGTAGAGTTACCCCAAACACTCGAACCTACATTTTTATTACTAGGAGTATTTGATAGTGCCTTAGTTCATTTTGTTGGAGCTGGAAAACTGCGAGCCGTCTCCACTTCACTCAGTGCATCCATGCTTTACCCATCTATCCTTGGTTTTAATGGAAAATTACCTGAAAGTGCCACTATGTATACTACCTGAAACTAGCTTGTTAAAACTTGGGTGCAGTCGCTGATTTAGGTACAACCCTAGACCACACTACATGCTTAATTTATATAGTCCGAAAGGCCATGGCTAAACAGATTTTCTTACAACATTCACACATCATGCATGTACCATGACATGAAATTCCAAGTCCTTATTCAATCAACATACCAAGTAAAACAACAGCTACTAATTAAGAGCATTTCCAACCGGGGACGGGCCAATAGCACGAACTTTTTTTTCCTAATAATACGTAAAGTTGCGTACCATTGCATTGATAGAAGAAGTTAAAATAAATACAACAGGTCGTACTACATTTATTTATAGAATCCTACGAACTGAAAAAAATCATTTGTTAAATTCTACTCTCTGTGTAGTGTCAAAAATGCTCTTATATTATGAGACGGAGGGAGTAGCGTACACAGAAAATGTGATTTTCGACGGAATTTTTTGATGCATGCCACCGTTGTTATTGGGAGGGGGAAAACATCATGAAGAAGGATGGACTCCGTAGAACTCATTTCTTTATTCAATTGAAAAATGCAGAAGTAGATTGGCTAGAGTAACTCGTTCCCATAAATTAGAATTAATCTTTTATGAAATTCATCAACCCACTTTCCCTTTCCACGCTAACCAACCAATTGGTGACTGCCTGCCGCCAACCCTAGACGCGGCGCGCGGCGGGGGCAGCCGACGCGACGCGGGGCCTCGCCGTCGCCGGGGCCGACCGACGAACTGCCCCATCCTGCTACCTCCCCCGGCGGCCTGCCCCGTCCTGCTGCCTCCCCGGCGGCCTGCCCCGTCCCGCTGCCTCCCTCGGGGGCCTGCTCGTCCCGCTGCCTCCCTCGGGGGCCTACTCGTCTCGCCTTCCTCGGTGGCCGGCGAGCTTGTCCGGCGGCCTCTACGGAGCCCCCAACCTCCTGCCTCTGAACAGCTGGTTCGCCCCTGTTCCCCCCCTTCTCCAGATCTGTGCGCCTCCCTGGTATTCTTGCATTATATTAACGAAACGAGCTTGTTTGTTTGCTTGATAGAAATTTGTCTTAGTTGTTTGCTGAGGGAGAAGTTGGCACCATCAGCCAAGATCTTCCCTTCTGTACCAAGCATTGAACCAAGGTTTATTTTTCTCCCAAACATTACTCTAGTTCTGCCCCGTTTATATGCTGCTTAGCAATGCAGCTCTGACATCTTAATTATGCTGTAGAACCAGTCCTTCATCACTACCACCAGTGGCTATATTCATAAGCCATAGGCCTGCTCAACATGGATACATATAAGGTACATCACTCTCTGGATGACCAACTTCTTTTTTTTGTGGAAACATGAGCTGATATTTTAAGGTGTGGTCTGTAGGCGATGGTGACACAATCTGTAGGTGGTTTGCAATCATGGAACTTGAATATCTGTACTGACCATGGGGCAATACCAGATGTAAGTCAAAGATCAATTGATACTTTTTATGCAACTTGAATCTAGTTAGCCATGATTCCAAGATTCTATTTAGTTTGTGTGCCTAGACCAGATGTGTTTTTGGTTGCATAATTTTGTGATAATATTGATTTCTAAATCTCTACTTCTGTGAAATTGGTCCTTCAAAATCTAGTTTTGTGATAGTTGGCACATTATTCCTCTACGATTTATATTTCGTTAAACAAGTCAGTAAGTTAGTATCCTAACTAATTTAACTTTGTCACTGCTATTAGACGCTTAAACAAAAAGTGAGCGAGATGCATGAAAGATTCCTTCAGTTGAGTGATTTACAAAAAATCGAAAAATGGATTGATTCACTGCTACAAGACTTGAGGAATGCAGCAAAACTTGCTTTCAAAGGTACATTAACATTAATTGTTCTGGTTGACATATATCGCATTTGAGATACTTAACTCTGGTTTCCAACTATTTACATTAATAATGCAGAACAACTTACAATATCCGAGCTTAATGAGCGACAAGGTGTAGGTTGTTTCTTTGGATGTCAACCTACTTCCTTCATCAAAACATTTGGTAAATGCTAAATACTCATAATTTATTTCATGTAGTGATAAATTGTGTACAATATTCTCTTGACTTTGTGATTTTCTTTAGGCACTAAAATGAAATCATTAGAGAAGATGTGGAAACAAAATGATAAGATCTTGAAAGCTCTCGAGACTGGTTTGCTCCTTCATTTCAATCGTGGCGATCCTTTATTATATCATGTGCAAAATCTTCTCAAGAGAAACAGGGAATTGTCTAAACTTCTATCTGAACCAGCAAGTAAATTAATCCACTATGAAGGCCGCATCAGTGTTGAATTGAAATGGATGTCAGATTTTCCAAGAACATTGGAACTCTGTTTGCAACAGTTCTCTATCATTATGCCGACAGCAATTGCTTTGCAAAGGGACCTGTCAGTCGAGAGCCAAATTATCGATGATCTTGCATTTTCTAAGGATGGTTCTCAAGGTTTTGAGTCAAAATTCCGTGATCTGCACATGTTATTGATGACCTTAGAGTCAATTCAATCGAAATCGAGGAGTTCTGCTTCTGTTGTGCAAGCGATGGATGATATTTGCACCCAGTGCAAGAATTTGGCCAGCGTTTATCAAGAAAAAAAAGTAATTGCTTTGGGATTTCTTGGATGTGAGCGGTTCTTGAAGATAAGGGTGCCCGAGGTGTGTACCCAAACTTATTGTTGTCACAAACAATCATTTAAAAAAAATTAGGCAACTAACATCTATTTTCAGGTGGAGGTTCCACTTAATAAACTTCATCTACAAGTTATGAGTGCCAAAAAATTGTATGATCACAAGTTCAGCTACCTTCCAGAGGTATGATCCAACTTGACTATTGTAATCGTGACTGAGATCTGAAGCAAAATGCATCTAAGTTAACTATTGTAATTGCGCCTTTCCTTTTAGTGGTAGCATCAAACCAGCTAGTTCGCTGTATTCATGAAGTTTGAGTCTTTTGTATCGTTTTTAAGGGAAACAGTTGGAGTGTGTCTGCATTTTCGTTCATTATATGTGTAACATCGCGGAAAGGAAAAGTGGGAAAATAAATAAAAAGCTAGGGACATCTATTTTAAGTTTTCTATCCATAATTATAACTTGGAAGTTGCTTAAGTTCTCCTTGCCTTATGTACCTGAAGAAAAAATATTTGATGTCGAACTAGAGAGATGAAGCGATTCATGTCCTGATATAGACGCACAATCTTATGTTTTTAAGAGCATCTCATTACCAAGGTTGCTTCGAGGATCTTTGACTCTGTGGTGTTCAAGTATGTTCGTCGGCAAGTTAATGTAGCTGCTCATATTTTAGCCAAGTCTTGTAAGAATTTACCTAGTCTTGTTGTTTTCCATTCTGCTCCGGAATGTATCCAGGAGGCTCTTTGTAACTTTGTTTTAAGTAACCAGTAAAGCCTCTCAAAAACAAAGAGCCTCTCATTACCTTCTATTTCTACAAAAATCCTATTGCCAATCTGAATCAGAATGCATCTAACTTGACACATTGGTGGTCTTTCTTTTTCATCATAGCATCTGGCCAGTTTGTTTGCTTTTGTGAAGCCTTAGTCCTTCTAATCACACTGAATGTGCACTGCTGTCTTGCTATTTGATCTAGTTTCTTCCGTTGAAATGGTCTTGGAGATAGTATACTGATTCTGAATCCTCTGGCTGCTTGTTACTGGATCTGATCCTCATGTTGCTTGAACTTACTTAAATTTAGTTCTGGCAGAATGACGCGATCATCAGATTCTACTGAATTGTTTAAATCCATTATGCAGTATATAAATCCAACTTAACCTGACCCCATAGTACTTGACTCCCCTTGTTTGAAATATCTCCATAGACTATAATGCTGGGCTGTTTAACCTTGCAGCATGTGTTAAGATTTGTGCCATCCTGAGTATAAATGATATTTATAACCCTTATCGCCATGTTCCATTTTATTGCATTCTACAATACTATTTCATCATTTTTTTATTAATATGTGTGCATATGGATATGGTCTATAATGTTCATCTTTTGGGTCAACTATGAACTAACAAGATTCAACTGTAAAATTTTCAATTGAAAGTGAATCAGTTCATTCCACGTCTGAAGAGTATGACATGTTATAGATATACTAGGGACTAGGAATCGTTGCAAATAGCTGCGGAGTCTGTTGGTCACATAGGGCCCCACCAGATTATATGGTTACCCTTTCAATTCCATCACTCTCCCGCGTCCTTTCTTAATCCCTCTACCATCAATCTCATGTTGTAGTAGAATGATACAATAGTTCATGTGCAAAATATTTCTTTATAGGACATGGCTGCAAGAAAATGTGATACTCCCACTGTTCCTAAATATAAGCCTTTTTAGAGATTCTAATGCGGACTACATATGGAGCAAAATGAGTGAATCTACACTCTAAAATACGTCTATATACATCTGTATGTAGCCCGTACTGAAATCTCTAAAAAGTCTTATATTTAGAAACGGAGGGAGTACATGCCAATTTGAAAAGACCAACTTAAACTTTGATTATTCGATGTTATCTGAACAAAATAAATGAATACACTAACATCATTTAGTTTGGGGCACAATGGTTAATGTGGTTCTGATAATCTCAATTTTCTTCTTTTTGTTGCACTCACTTCCCCAATGTGTGAGTTACCCTGAGGTGTAGATAACTGCAATAAATTTCTCATTGATTGGCTATATTATTTGTGCTGGCACTCACATTCTAGTTTATCATTCATCTCTTGGTCAGTGGAGGTTACCGTTGGCGGTCCACAACTGCTACGTTTTGTATAAATGCCCTCCAAACTAACAATCATGTCCTTAAGCTAGATGTGATAAGATGGAGGATCGCCTCACCCATAGTATGTTTTCTTAACTACGATCCAAGTCCCAGCCATTTCCGCTACATCTCTAGAAGCTAATTATGCTGCATAGCTTTATTCGATGTATTAACTTACTGACAGTATCAGTAAGGACCAAACATTTTTTTTCTTTCAAAATACAGTAGCTTAAATGAGAGTCGGAATAGCCTTCTGTAGTCATACTGTATTTCTGATTTACATTGGACTTAGTACTTTAGCTAATTATATAATTACTGGACTAATAATTTAAATGGACATATTTTCAGGATGCGCAAGGAGCCAAGTCAGAAGTTTACAGTAAGTTTCCTTTCAGATTTACTACATTGGTTTTGAAGCACATCAGTATCGTTTAGGAAGTCACTCTTTACTTGTGCGAGCTTCTCTTGAATTTCAATGAATCTGTTTAATATGACAGTGTACAAGAAAGCAGAAGAAGTCGACTTTGACTTCAGCTGGAGGTTTAGATTAATCAATGGCAGGAGCATTATGCCGTCACTTAGGAATCAGGAAAGAGGTACATGTCTAGACTGTCCTTTTTATTTTCACTGTTTGATTATTAGTGCTGAAGTTGACATTGACAGGGCAATGTGCATATGCTTCAACGATGTCATGTACTGAATCCCTTTACAAGAGGAAGAATGCGGTTGTGAGGATTGGTAGTGAAACTTATCTGTCAAAGGAGTTCGTTCTGAATCTCTCGCTGGATCATCTTCAAGATTTAGTCACTTCATTTTGTGCAACAAATCGAATAAAAGGTTTCAACACGCTTGATTACTGTCTCGAAAGGATGGTAGCTCAGGGTGTCATAACTGAAGAAGCGTATAACAGTGCAAAAGTGAACTTTCATGTATGTTTTCTGATATTTTGTGCACTCAACAGACTCTGAACTAGTTTTCTTTTTGTCTGAAGTACTCCCTCCGTCCCATAATGTAAGACGTTTTTAGACTCTAGTGTAGTGTTAAAAAACGTCTTACATTATGGGACGGAGGGAGTAGTTATTTATACATGTCATTTGTACACCCAACATTGTCTTGAACAGTGCATGACCTATAATGGTTGTTTTATTGCAGAGTTTCCAAAGATATCGCATAAAGGAATTTGAGAAACTCAACACAGCCAGAGTTGAAGAGGCTCGTGAGCTATTGGAGGATGGAATAGCCCTCATTGGGAATTTCAGAATCACAACCGATTATCATAGGCTTGGTGCCAATGATATCTACGACATTCCTAAGGGGGCAACATTCGAAACAAATCCTGCAGGGCCGGTCTGTTCTCATTGTGTGGTGATTGTTGGTTACGGCAGGACAAGTGATGGGCTGTCATACTATATCTTTCAAAATTCGTACGGTAAAGAGTGGGGAGACGATGGCTTTGGCCGAGTAGCTTGTAGTTGTCTCAAATATCTGTACCGTGCTAGTGTTTAGGTTATCGAGTACTGCAGGATGGTGCTCATGTTAAAAGTGACACTGATATAGAATACCCACGCTTTTTGTAAAGCAGCCATCTGACAGGAGTTCTTGACAGCCCTCATACATGTGGTTGTAGATGTTTCAGTTATCACAGATTTGGAGCCTCAGTGTAATGTCAGATGTACTGATGGAGAGCAATAGGAGTATCTTATAGCAGAGTTGGAGCCTCACTGTAATGTCTGCTTAATTGCAGAGAGCTGCAGAACTTATGTCAGTCAGTTGAATTTAGCAATGCCTTGTCTTTCATTTTTCTGTACATTCTAGCTGGTGATTCCCAGCATTTTTCATTATTGTGTTGAATTTTATGGAGCGTCCAACAGACTAGCAGTAGGATTTTTTAGTTAAAGCAGAAATTAGCTTGCATATGTAAGGATTTATTTTGCGCTGTTAGATATATACTTGTTCTGTTTCCGTGAGATTAATGTCTGCTGCTTATTCCTATAATCTAGTAAGAACAATCAGCACATATAGCAACTTTTGCGTTTTTATTCAGTTTGTTGGGCTTATAATAGCAACCAGCTATCATGCTTTGCTTGATGACGTTGTGACATTTTATTTTATACTTGTATTACTTTTATTTTTTTTGCAAAAAAGTTGTTTTTTAAGGTAGTAGTAACACTTACAGTGCAAAGCCTATCATATATTCTCGGTACTCATTACACATCACAAGGTAACAGGATTACTAAGATGGCATGCATCAATGAGGTCCTGTTCATAGATTTCAGGAGAGGAATCTCTAACCTGACTTGCAAAATGGCTCACTCTTACGCACAGATAAAGCTCCTCGGCGTTTTGTTTTGAGCTAATGCCCTGTGAAGATTGCAGATAAAATTCCACTCCCCAATATGTATGGATTATTTTGACTGTAATCCTCTCAGTTCACTTGTTGCTCAAACTTTGCTAAAAAGAAAACTTAATTGCTCAAACTCCTCTGTATCCTCTTTTTAAATAAAATTAGTAAACTTACAAATAGATGTTCGCATTGGACAATATAAGACATAAATTACAACGAAAGAGGGGCTTGAACCCCAAAAGACCGCTACAACTTACGAAGATAATCCAGCACCCTTTGTTTTGAAGGGCTAATCACTACCGACTTGATAATACAGTGTGAATTTTTTTGTGAACAATCACACATGTGTATTACGTGGAATTATGTATGTGTGAAAATTCATAACCATATACTTTACAGAAAAAAGCCAAAACGTATTTTTAGGATGGGCCAATTTCTTTTGTTTGGCCGAATTTTTCTTTTTTGTACAGCCTACAAAATACAAAAAAATCAAATGATTTTTCACAAGCCAGTGAAAGAAGATGTTTCCATGGAATTCTTTTCGAATTGTTTTTAAACTTGAAAATATGACTTTTCATTTTTTTTTAAATACCGAGCTCCCTGGAGCTCGGCCTTCATTGGCATTTTCCGAATATTCTCTCCCTTTTCACACCAAGTAAAGAGAATATCTCGCACCAAGTAAAATTTGAAATACTGCGATTCCCAGTCCAGGTTTAAAATACGCAAATCAGGAGTTTCTTAGGACACATCATCCTCTACTCATTCAGTTACAATAATTTATTACGCCGACTCGAGCATAATTTTAGTTAATATTAAAGATACATATTACAATAACACGTCACATGCATCACCTCTTGCAACGGTACTTCTCGAAAAGGAACTTGCTTGTCAGACCTTCAGCATATAGTAGACCAAGACCAAACAGATTAGTTGGTGGATAGATTCCTCTCATCACATAAAACAGTCATCATCACTGTCCAGCTCCTCCAAGTGAAAAATCATCTCATTATGTCCACCCAAGTAGCCACCGCCCGAGGGATGCCTAAGCTCCTTTGCTTGATCATCGCACCCGAAACAATGACCTTGTTGATGCGTGGAAAAATATATGTACACATTAGCACATGATATGACTAACGGAAAATCATGGAGATTCCACCAAGTATATAGTTACCAACTTACCATAATTGTTTTCTTCCAAAGGTGTGCAGAGAACAACATCCTCTTCCTGTGTGCAGTCAGGTCGCATCTCAGCAAAGAACATAGTATGTTTGCCATCTGAACCTTTCACCAGAAAGTTGGAGTGCACATATAGTGCTGCGCATCCATCGACTTGATTCCTCTCTTTCTCTTCCACAAATTCCAACTCAGAGAGCTGAAATAGAAGCGGTCGACACATGTGAGTATAACAGACCGGTCAGCAGTAAATCACATGATTTGCATGGATGTTCTAGCCAACCATGAGTAGTAAAAATAATGAACTACAACAGCAGTTTAGTTCCATAATGACTCAAACACACCTTAATACGGGTCGTTAAGCAAAAAAACGCAAGCAAACATAAATATTTGATTATGATTTATTTTGGCATACCTGAATGTTGTTTCGCTTGGCATACGTGTTGAGCGCTATGACCAAGCCCTTGCGCTTACGCTCTTGTCTGCGTTTCAGCTTCTCATCAGGGGACGGCGACTTGGGCCTGAGACTGAACTGACGTTTGGCGTCAGCTACCCACAGATCACCAAACTCCTTGAGAGTAATCGATGATGGTCTAGGAACGGGACCATCCCCTATCTGCAGTCTGGCAGAGCCGTCACTGCATGAATGGACATAGAGAAATTATGATGTAAACACAATGGAGCCAAGGTTGCCTGAGCTAATTAGATGGCGATTAAGAGTCTTCTCTAAATAAGCCCTTACACTACTACACCAAACCGGCTGTTATAATGTAATGTTCAATAGTCTAAGTTCTATCCCCCCCCCCCCCCCCCCACACACACTCACAGACACAGACAGCCCGAACATCTAAGGCTTATTTTGTTTGGTCTAAGATAAAAAATCACTGTATGGATACTAATCTATTGGCATTCACTTTATGTCATACGTTTCATCAAGCTCTTATTGCATCTTAAGTTCTTCAAATATTATTGATTCCTTCATACTAGATCAAATGTGAAGTACGATATCCCCAAAGTTGCATATATGAATCCACAAAAAAAAAGAAAAAAAAAGAAAGTACTGTCTGCATACGTACATCCAAAATTCTCCAGAAACACAACAAGTTGCGTTGGCGGACGACATGGCCACCGACCGATCGACCACTCCTCCTTCAGATCAGATATATAATTAACAGCAGGAATAAGCGAAACCCCTTGGGGGGTGGGGGATCCCCACCGGGTAAATCACAAGGACGGCGTTACCTGTACTGTAACTGGAGCGAGATATGGAGAGGGCGGGTGGTGAGGAAGGAGGAGATCGCCGGCGGTGAGATCAAACCGCCTCCGCCGCCGAGACCTAGATGGATTTCTCTGTTGCCTTTTCTTTCCTGTTTGTTTCTTCTTCTGTTGTCTTATCTAAAGGAAGAGGAAGACTTGTAGTAGTACTATAAGAAGATCCACGCTGGGTAGCCCATCGGCCCAGTTCAGTTGGGTCTGCTTTTCCGAAAAGGCCTCGGCCTGGTGGACTGGACTGGAGAACGCGTTTAGCGCTGGCAAAAACGGTTGCCACGGCTGTGCGCGGAAATTTTGAACATTTCTTAAATATAGTATATGATGAATTTGTTTCCAAACACATGTTTCGAAAAAAAAAATCGATACGTGCTAAATATTTTTCAAATACATTGTGTTTTTCTAAAATGTCATGATATATTTGTGAAACACATCAACATTTTTTAAAATATCACGTACATTTTGTGAATGATATTTTTTTGAATTGTGAAAACATGTTTTTTTTACATTGTATAACATTTAAAAACTGCATGATTTTTTTATGAAATGTGTGAACGTTGTTTTTGAATGCTATCCATATTTTTTAAAATATAAAGAATAATTTTTTTAACACGGCATGAACATTTCTTGAACACGCAATGATATTTTTTAATTTAAATGGTAGTACCATATTTCAGAAATGTATTGCTTTTTAAAAAAATACCTGTAACTGTTGATACCGATAACAATTACAGGTACACTGCTTTGGACCTAAGATCCAAAAAAAGATAAAATAACTCATATGACTAAGAATCACAATGGAATTTTTTGTAAACACCTTCTTCGCGGTATCAATCTCTGCTCAAAGAAATACTCCAAAGACTTCGGTAATGAGGCTGCAATTAGACTGGAGGAACGATGTTGTCAGCATCAAGAAGGGCGTGGCTTCGCTGAAGCGTGGAGTCCAGACAACCCAGTTTGGGCCGGCCCACGGTCACTTCGCTCTTTTTTCCCTTTTCTGGTCTTTTCTTTTCTTATTTTCCTGTTTCTATTTATTTTACTTTCTTTTCCGTTTTATTTATTTTTTGTGTATTATAAAAAAATTCATTGCATATTACAATTTTTTCATCATATATTAAGAAAATGTTCACAGTATACTAAAAAATGTCCATCATGCATTATAAAAATGTTTACCGTATATTAGAAATTGTTCAAAAATTATGCAAATGTTCACTGTGTGTTTTGAAATTTGTTCAACATATATTACACAAATGTTCTATGTATTAAAAAATTGTTCAACATATATTACAATATGTTCAATGCGTATTCGAAAATTGTTCAATGTATATAATCACGTTTTTTCAACAATGTTCATCGTATATAAAAAAGATTCATCGTGTATTATTACAATGTTCATTGTATATCAAGAAAATTTCCATCGGATATTAAGAAAATGTTCAATGTGTATTTTTAAAATAAAAACCGAACAAAAAATCGCCCGATATAGTAAACTGGATGCTACAGTATGGGCCGTTACAGTAAGCCCGACGCAACACTCAAACCAACTAAAAACGGAGAGAAAATGAAATAAAATATCGCTCACAGGGAGAGTGGGGCGGCCAAGCGCGTGCGCCCGTGGGAAGTTCCCTCCTTTTGACGCACGCAGGCGTTACACAGCCACACAGGTGCTCTTGTCTAAGACGACGTGAAACAAAGCACTGCCCCCGGGTTTACCACGAGATTTTATGTGTCCTCTATGCGCCCTACCCCCTGGTTTATATAGGCACCAAGGGGTCTAGGGTTACAGATATGTCAGCTACGTATTTGGTAGATCGTGGTGTAGACGACTTCTGATCTTGGAGTGCGCGCGCCAAGCCTTCGGGAATCCACCTTGTGTACACCGTGGGTCGTTTGGGTGTGGCCTATTAGTGAATCGCCAGGGAGCTCCTTTGCCCGGCACACTGGTGGGGAGACGACGTGGTGAGTACACCATTAGGAGCCCCTGAACCGGTCTTAGAAGTCAGGGACGCTCCTCGGTTCTTCCTGTAAAGGCCTTGGCTTGGGGTGGATTGTCCGGAGGCATGCCATTTTGGGCCGGCCCACGGTCACTTCGTTCTTTCTTCATTTTTCTGGTTTTTCTTTTCTTATTTTTTTGTTTTTGTTTCGTTTATTTTGTTTTCCAATTTTTTTATTTTCGTGTAATATAAAAAGTTCATTGTGTCTTTACAACTTTTTTCATCATATATTAAGAAAATGTTCACATCATACTACAAAATGTCCATCATGCATTATAAAACTGTTCATAGTATATTAGAAACTGTTCAAAAATTATGCGAATGTTCACTGTGGGCGTGTTTGGTTGCCCGTATGCAGCCCAACCAGGTCCGCGCGGGATGTGCGCGGCCTGTTTGGTTGCCTGGACTGCATGCGGTTTGTGGCCCGCCCGGACCTTAAAGCAGCCCGCAGCCTGGCCCGGCGGAAACTGCCGAATCGGCAGTTCCTCGCGAGCCTGGCTGGGCGCGGCCACGCGTGCGAGGTAGTTGTACGCCTCGGGCAGCGCGGGAGACGGAGGGGACGTCTCATAATTCACCCCCACTCTCTTCTCACCGCCCGAGTCGCACTGTTCCCACCGCTCCCTCTCTCCCTCACCGCCCCTCCCTCTCCTCTCCTCCGATGGCTCTGCCTCGCCCACCGCCGCGCCGTCCTCTGACCCCCGTCGACCAGTGCATCGCCAGCATCCAGGAGCGCTGGCTGTCCGGGCTCCAGAACTCGGGCCGGGACCTGGCGTAGGCGCTGCGATCGCCGTCCCCCATCTGCTGCTGGCCACCACCAGCGCCGGCCAATGCGGTGCCGGACGTTCTTGCTCCGCCGCCGATTCCGGACCTCGTGGTCCAGGGCTTGGCGCCGGCCCCGTCGAGGGAGCCGCCGCTTGTTGGGACCCCATTGGGCAGGGGGGTTTTCTTGACCCTCATCCAAGAGTTTTCTCCTGTCGGCGGGCCGTCCTCCTCGACCTCCGGCGTGGCTGTCGGTCTCAAAACCGGCGGATCTCGGGTAGGGGGTCCCGAACTGTGCGTCAAGGTTGGATGGTAATAGGAGACAAGGGACACTTTATTTTACCCAGGTTCGGGCCCTCTCGATGGAGGTAAAACCTAGTCCTGCTAGATTAATATTGATGATATGGGTAGTACAAGAGTGGATCTACCACGAGATCAAGGAGGCTAAACCCTAGAAGCTAGCCTATGGTATGATTGTGTATGATGATGGTTGTCCTACGGACTACAACCCTCCGGTTTATATAGACACCGCATAGGGTTAGGGTTACACAGAGTCGGTTACAATGGTAGGAGATCTTGAATATCTGCACGCCTAGCTTGCCTTCCACGCCAAGAAAAGATCCTTCCGGACACGAGGCGAAGTCTTCAATCTTGTATCTTCATAGTCCTGGAGTCCGGCTGAAGGTATAGTCCGGCTATCCGGACACCCCCTAATCCAGGACTCCCTCAGTAGCCCCTGAACCAGGCTTCAATGACGACAAGTCCGGCGCGCAAATTGTCTTCGGCATTGCAAGGCGGGTTCCTCCTCCACGTTCTTTAAGAAGATTACAAACACCAAAAATAGTGTCCGGCTCTGCAAAATAAGTTTCCACATATTGCCATATAGAGAATAATATTAACACAAATCAAATCTGCTGACGTATTCCGCAGTGCGTCATAACACTGCGACCAAGCCTTCTATATAAATTATTTTCGTTGTTCCACCCTAGCGTGTTTAGCGAGGCGATTTCCTTGGCACGTCTTGTCAAAGCAGAGATCACGTGCCCCCTTTAACGGGATTCTCATTAATACGGACGTGGGTAACCCAACCGCGCCATTTACCACGGCGCTCGGGAGGCAAGTGAGTTTTATTAGGTAGGTGGGGACGCATGACCGCACCCGCTTATAAAAGGGATAAGGATTCACCTTTTTAACCTACGCCTTCTTCCTCCTCTGCCAATCCATCTCTCGCGCACTCAAGCTCTAGCGCCCAAGTCCGCTCTCCCTTCCTCAACCTCCTCCAACAATGTCCGGAGCGGGAGGCAAGTGGATGGTCTCCTCCGTCACGGAGGCTCAAGTAAAAAAGTTAAGGAAAGCCGGATACTTGTCCAAGGATATCCCGCATCGACTTCCTGAGAAGGGGCAGCTTCTTCCTACCCCAAGGCCCCATGAGAGGGTAGTTTTTCTTCCCCACTTCCTCCGCGGACTGGGCTTTCCACTTCACCCATTTGTCCGGGGGCTCATGTTCTACTACGGCCTGGATTTCCACGATCTGGCCCCGAACTTTGTTCTCAACATCTCGGCGTTTATCGTCGTGTGCGAGGCCTTTCTCCGCGTCCGCCCCCACTTCGGCCTCTGGCTCAAGACCTTCAACGTCAAGCCCAAGGTGGTGTACAACACCCAGGTGGAGTGCGGAGGCGCTATGGTCGGCAAGATAGCCAACGTCCTCTGGTTCGATGGCTCCTTTGTGGAGTCCCTAAAGGGGTGGCAGGCCGGGTGGTTTTACATCACTGAGCCACGCGATCCGAACTGGGTCGCAGCCCCCGAGTTCAGGTCCGGACCCCCCACGCGGCTCATGTCCTGGAAAGAGACGGGCCTGTCGTGGGGCAACGAAGAAGAAGTGACTGGGTTGCAATCGTGCATCCAGTCCCTGGTAAACAAGCCAATCCGGCTTGTCAATATAGTCCAGGTCATGCTCGTTCGCCGGATCCTCCCGTGCCAACAACGGGATTTCACTTTGTGGGAATTCGACCCGGCGCAGCACCAAACCCTTAGCAGGCTCTTCGACACGACGTATGAAGATGTCTGGAAGGTGCTGACCAAAGGCGCTGAGTCCCCCGCATCCGCCTCTGAGGATCGCGGATACAGCTCGCAGCGCAACGCTAGCGAGGTAAGCTATCTATACCTTTGACAGGTTCGTTAAGCCCTTGTTCATAGATTAACTCTATGCGGGATCTAAACTCCCTTTACCTTTGACAGGCTTGGCAGAAGATATCCGGACCAATTAACTGTCCGGCTCCCCTGCCCGAAGACCCGGCCCCAGCTCTCTTGGTGAAGCTGATGGCTCCGGCACCTTATGTGGTGCCGGAGAAGAAGGCCAAGAGGAAGAAAACCACCGGGACTCGAAAAAGTTCCCGCAACATGGTGGTGTCGGACTCGTCATCTGACGAGTCCGCGACGCTCTCCTCTCGTGAAAACGAGGAGGAGGAGCAAGGAAGCTCTCCCCCCCAGTGAGGGGTGAAAAAAAGAAGAAGGCCACCCCAACGGGGGAGGCCGAGGGGTCGAGGAAAAGGAAGACCCCTCCGCCGGACTACTCCTACGACGCCGAAGAAGGCGGAGAGGAGTGGCTGGACAAAACCAAGCGTCCGGCGACATCGTAAGTATTTACATACCAGAGTGACTCATGATATTTTCTAATGGGCGACTTTCCTTAATGTCGAACGTAATTTTTGCAGCCCGCCCCGGGCCGAACTCGATGATTCGTCGAGCGGCTCCCTGGATTCCTCGGACGTGAACTCTGTTCCGCCCGCTGTCTCCCCCTGCAGGGCAGACGACGCCGAAGTGGCGCCCCGCCAAGCTTCAGGGCAAGAGGAGATGGTCCTGGAGGGGCCGCAAGGCAATCCTCCGGACCCCAGGAGTAAAGGGGATGAAACCCCCCAGGGCTCCAAGTCCGGCTTTGTGCCGGACACCGCGCCGGACTCGACAGTCCCGGTCCGTGGTGGGCGAACTCCTCCCAAGAGGAGTAAGCCGTCTGAGCCAGCGTCCTTCGTCCGACCAGAGGCGCCGGATAATCTGTTGGAGGTGCTTGAGGGCGCCACCATCGACGAGGAGCACCGTACTGTTATGAGTACGGTGATCCAAAGGGTTCAGTCCGCCAAGAGCGGACTGACTGAAGCTTGCGCTAGCCTTCTAACAGGCTTCCAGGTAAACAGAAATATGTCAAATTATTTACCGCATAGACAGTAGCCCCTGATGCTCTGTTCGGTGTTCGGAAAGAAAAAGCCGAATAGAGGATCTAGTAATTTTTGCAGGAGTCTAACAAAAGAAGTCAAATATGCGTATGCAGGCTTCGCTGCTGTCCACCGCCGCACTGACTGCGCAGGTGAATGTCCTTAAAAAGGACCTCGGGCGGACCGAGCAAGAGCTCGGCCTTGCCAGACGGCAGCTCGAGGAGAAAGAAGGTAAGAAATACCCTAAAAAAAAGAAAAAAAAGTGCCTATAGAGAGGCTTGATTGCAGAAAGAAATAACAGGATTGTACTGCTTATTGTAGGTGCCACAACCGAGGTGGCAACCCTGAAGCAGGCGCTGGCTGAGGCCGAAAAGAAAACGGCCGAGGAGCGCGCCGAGCGAGAAAGGCTTGGGGTTCAGGTCGGCGAGGTGCAGCAAGAGCTGCAAGCTCTCATGAAAAAACATGAGGGTTTGGAGCTTGAGTCAAAAACGCAAGCATCCGAGCTCGCATCGGCCATCGAGACCGCCAAGAGTGCCAAGGCCGAAGCCCAAAAGGCCCTCCAAGAGTTGGAGGAGGTGAAAAAGATAGCAACGGGTAAGGCATTCTCAATGCAAAGTAGGAATATAAGAGTAAACTACCTATTACTTACCCGAATCCGGAGTTCTCCAGGGGCGTTCGCCGATCTTCCCCGCAGCGTGTCCGCCGCCGCCGCGTTCTACCGAGCTGAAGAGGGCAGCTCGACGGAGAGTGTGTTCTGGTCTCAGTATTCTGAGGATGGACACCCTGTGCCCTTGAGCGATCAGCTGAAACAGCTGGTCGAGCTCCACAAGGCGGCCGAACAGGCCATGAAGGGCTTACTAGTTCGGCTGTGGCCTGGAGAGGCCCTGCCTGGGAGCTATTTCGGGCTAGTGCGGCGGCTGGTGGAGGCCTGTCCAAGGCTTGAGGTCGTCAAGCGCTCCGTCTGCATTGAAGGTGCCCGGAGGGCCCTTGCCCGTGTAAGGGTACACTGGGGTAAGCTGGACGGAGAGAAGCTGGTGAAGGACGGGCCGCCGCAGGGGAAGGAGCATCGCAAGCCCGAGAACTACTACAAGGATGTTCTTGCCGGAGCCCACCTTGTCGCAGATGAATGTACTAAAGATATAATATTTGAATGAACTCGCTCATTTGTATCCTGTGCGCTGAAAACTTGTTCATATGCGCTAAGCAATGCTTATTGAATTTAAAATATTATTTTCTGTGCGGCCGTTTATCAAAAATTGAGAGATGGCCAGTCGTCGGCTTCTGCCCCCATGCCACTAGTGCTGGGGTGTTCGGGATAAACCTAAGGGCTCTTGTTCCCATAGTTGGGTCCTTCGAGGGAGGCGCTCAGCACAACGAACCAGGCAATCGGACTATAATGCTTGAACACTCTCACTTAGCCATAGAACGTTATAATTTTAAATTTCGGCGAAGCCCCTAGTTCGGAAGGCCGAATTCGGGGCGCTATCCACGCCTTTGGCCGGACATAGCCAGCTCCTCGCTTGAAGCGGCATAAGCCTTTAAGGACTCGAAAAACCTCTTGAACAGTGACCGGTCTCACGCCTTATCATGACAGTCTGTTTTAGCTTTCTCCACTGAGGTGCTCAACCCACCTGAACTGGGGCACAATCGCAGTGGTTCTTCTAGTGCTACCTTAGCCGATATAGCGGAACGTAAGGCACCAAAATATAGGAGCCGGGCAAACCCAACATGTGACCAAAATCATGACTCGGAGCCGATGCATATAGTGCTATAAGTTCGGGGTGCCGCACTTGTGAAAGTGTACGGACTTCTCACACCAGATAAAAGGGTAATGAAGCCCCTGGCGTGGTTTGCCGTACCATGGTGTACGGGTGCGATCATGTTATGTAATAAACACATATATTCAAAGGGGATAATGCAAAAAATAGACAAAAAGCTATGCATTGTTTATAAAGAGGCTATTTATCAAAGCCGAACGATACAAGTAGTGCGATAAGCAAAAAAGATATTAGACTATTTAACATGTCCTGACCAGGCGCAGGCCGCGGAATTTAAAAACAGATATATCGCTCGAAATAGAGACCACCTGAGAGTTCCGTAATGCGGCGTTAGCTTTGTCTGCTTTCCTGGATCTTGCATCGTCTGTGCGGCAACAAGGCCGAACAGGTTATCCATAGTATGGAGTCCTGAAAGTAAAAAGGAAAAATCCGGCAGCCCCTAGTACGTTTGACGCCGTATTGTAGGCATGCCGTTAATGTGCCCCTCCCCCTGTGCCCATGGAATTTTAAGGGCGTAATTGTGTACTCGAGGTACTTGCTCCACTATGTTGCGATGGCTGGGGTCGGGGCCGTATTGCTACGCTTGCTCGGAACGTGCCAGGCGGTCTTGTTGCAGGTTACTCCTGGCGCGCTTTGCATTGTCCGGCTTTTTAACGGCCGGACTGGAGAGTTGCCTTGAAATGCTGCTTTGTACTTCCGCTGCGAGGGCCGCCGTGTGCTCCTCCGTACGGATGGAGCGCTCGGTGTTTCCGCTGACCGTAATTACTCCTCGAGGGCCTGGCATCTTGAGTTTGAGATATGCGTAGTGCGGAACCGCATTGAATTTAGCGAATGCGGTTCGTCCGAGCAGGGCATGATAGCCACTGCGGAACGGGACTAAATCGAAGATTAGCTCTTCGCTTTGGAAGTTATCCGGAGATCCGAAGACCACATCAAGTGTTATCGAGCCTGTGCAATTGGCCTCTACACCTGGTATGACGCCTTTAAAGGTCGTCCTTGTGGGCTTGATCCTTGATGGATCTATGCCCATTTTCCGCACTGTATCCTGATAACGCAGGTTCAGGCTACTGCCGCCGTCCATGAGGACTCTTGTGAGATGAAATCCGTCCACGATTGGGTCAAGGACCAGTGCGGCAAAACCGCCGTGACAGATGCTAGTGGGGTGGTCCCTTCGATCGAAAGTGATCGGGCAGGAGGACCATGGGTTGAACTTTGGGGCGACTGGCTCCATCGCGTATACGTCCCGTAGTGCACGCTTCCTCTCCCGCTTGGGAATGTGGGTCGCGTATATCATGTTCACCGTCCGCACTTGTGGGGGAAACCCCTTCTGTCCATTGTTGTTCGGCGGCCTGGGCTCCTCCTCGTCGTCGCTATTCAGCCCCTTGTCTTTGTGTTCGGCTCTTAACTTGCCTGCCTGCTTGAACACCCAACAATCCCTGTTGGTGTGATTGGCTGGCCTTTCGGGGGTGCCATGAATCTGGCACGAGCGGTCGAGTATCCGGTCCAAACTGGATGGGCCCTGGGTATTCTTTTTGAATGGCTTTTTCCGCTGACCGGATTTATAGCCTCTGAATCCGGCATTTACTGCCGTATCCTCATTGCTGTCGCTGCTAACGCGACGCTTTTGATTATTTCGACGTGACCTACCACTTTTGTCCTTGGTATCCGAATTACCAGGCTTCTTTGATAAGTTGTTGCTGCGAGCTAGCCAGCTATCTTCGCCCGCGCAAAAGCGGGTCATGAGTGTCGTGAGGGCTGCCATAGTTTTTGGCTTTTCCTGTCCCAGGTGCCGGGCGAGCCATTCGTCGCGGATGTTATGTTTGAAGGCTGCTAGGGCCTCTGCGTCCGGACAATCGACTATCCGATTTTTCTTTGTTAGGAAACGTGTCCAGAATTGCCTGGCCGATTCTTCTGGCTGCTGCATTATGTGGCCTAGGTCGTCGGCGTCCGGTGGCCGCACATATGTCCCCTGGAAGTTGTCAAGGAATGCGGCTTCCAGGTCCTCCCAAGAACCGATTGAGTCCGCTGGTAGGCTGTTAAGCCAGTGCCGGGCTGGTCCCTTGAGCTTAAGGGGTAGATATTTGATGGCGTGTAGATCGTCGCCACGTGCCATGTGGATGTGAAGGAGATAATCCTCAATCCATACTGCCGGATCTGTCATACCATCGTACGACTCAATGTTGACGGGTTTGAAACCCTCAGGGATTTTATGATCCATTACTTCGTCTGTGAAGCATAGTGGGTGTGCGGCGCCCCTGTACTGGGCTATGTCACGACGCAGCTCGGAAGAGCTGTGCCTGTTGTGTTCGGCCCGGCCGGATTTATTGTATCCGGAGTGAAGGTCATCACGTGTCGTCGGGCGTCCGCGCGATCCATAGATCGATCTTGTTTGCCTCGCTTTATCCTCCAGTACGTCTCGCAGGTCTGGCTCGTTTTCCCGTGCCTTAGTTGAACGGCACCGGGGCATGGCTTGTTTAAGGGTTCGACAGGCTTCTCTGTCGCGGCCGCGGGGTGGCCGATCTGCCATGTAATATGTTTCCCCCTCTGATTGGGGTAGCGGCCTGCGCTTAGGATAATTTTTGGAGGGCCGTTCGAGTTCATACTCTTCGGCCGCAAGGATTTCAGTCCATCTATCAGCTAGCAAATCTTGATCAACTCTAAGCTGTTGCTGCTTTTTCTTTAGGCTGTTCGCCGTGGCTAGAAGCCTGCGTTGAAAGCGCTCTTGTTTGGCGGGGTCTGATGGTACAACGAATTCGTCGTCGTCGAGGCTTGCCTCGTCCTCGGAGGGAGGCATGTAGTTATCATCCTCAACCTCTCGCTCTGCCGCTCTCTCATGAGGGCTGGCTTTTCCATCTTCCTGCGCCGAATCTTGCTGGTTCTGGTGTTCTTCGGCGCTGTCCGGGGTAGTATTATCTCCCGTGCTGGAATCACCGTTTCTGCTGTGGCGGGATTTAGAGCGGCGCCGTTGGCGCCGGCGTTTTGGCGTTTTTTTCGATTTGTCGTCCTCCGCTGTTCCATCGCCATCTGCATCCTTCGGAGCATCCACCATATATATGTCATATGACGAGGTGGCGGTCCAGCGCCCTACAGGTGCTGGTTCTTGTTCGTCTCCTCCTTCGTCGTCCATACCGTCGAAGTCTTCGGAGCCGAAGTCAAGCATGTCGGTTAAATCGTCGACAGTGGCTATTAAGTGGGTGGTGGGTGGGCTTTGAATTTCTTCGTTGTCCGAATCCCAACCTCGCAGATCATAGTCCGGCCTGGGCTCTCCTGATAAAGAGAGAGACTTGAGAGAATTTAGGATATCACCGAAAGGTGAGCGCTGAAGGATATCTGCTGCGGTGAACTCCATTACAGGCGCCCAATCAGATTCGATCGGCGGGGGCACGGAAGGCCCGGAGTTCGGAGAAGAATCCGACTCCTTGGAGTCATGGGCCGTGCGGAGTGCGGGGCTGGCATTCGGCTCTATCGCCTTTGAGATCACAGCCCCTGAGGTGACGTCCAACCGTTCATCCTCGAAGAACGCAGCGGGCTCCGGGTCAAAGATCGGGGCCGGAGCGTGTGCGGCCTCCAGGGTACTATTCGGAGGCAGAGCCATATCATGCCCCTCGAAGTAGTGCGGCGCGCTTGGCTGTGGCTCGAACCCGTCGAAGATCAAGTCTCCGCGGATATCTGCCGTGTAGTTTAAGCTTCCAAACCTGACTTGATGGCCAGGGGCGTAACTTTCGATCTGCTCCAGATGACCAAGCGAATTGGCCCGCAGAGCGAAGCCGCCGAATACGAAGATTTGTCCGGGGAGGAAAGTCTCACCCTGGACCTTATCGTTGTTGATGATCAAAGGAGCCATCGGGCCTAAAAGCGACGACACAAAGGAACTCTCAATGAAAGCAACAATGTCGGTATCAAAACCGGCGGATCTCGGGTAGGGGGTCCCGAACTATGCGTCAAGGTCGAATGGTAACAGGAGACAAGGGACACTTTATTTTACCCAGGTTCGGGCCCTCTCGATGGAGGTAAAACCCTACTCCTGCTAGATTAATATTGATGATATGGGTAGTACAAGAGTGGATCTACCACGAGATCAAGGAGGCTAAACCCTAGAAGCTAGCCTATGGTATGATTGTGTATGATGATGGTTGTCCTACGGACTACAACCCTCCGGTTTATATAGACACCGGATAGGGTTAGGGTTACACAGAGTCGGTTACAATGGTAGGAGATCTTGAATATCCGCACGCCTAGCTTGCCTTCCACGCCAAGAAAAGATCCTTCCGGACACGAGGCGAAGCCTTCAATCTTGTATCTTCATAGTCCTGGAGTCCAGCTGAAGGTATAGTCCGGCTATCCGGACACCCCCTAATCCAGGACTCCCTCAGTGGCGATGAGCACGGGGCCGATGCCGCAGGTTGTCTCCAGGGACGGCCCCTCCTCTTCTCCGCCACCTCTCTCCTTCCCTCCGGGGTTTTCAATAAGGTGCTCAAGGGTGTACGTGCATTACCCGTGACGGCAATAGTTCAATACACCTTTGACAAGATGAATGCATACTTTTTAAAGTACTCAATAGAGACGGGTAATTAGATTGTTGGTGAGAACAAGGAAAAGCACAAGTATAATTTCCCACCAAAGGTGAAGAATGGTTGGAATTTCAATCACAAAAGGCAGACTCCCAAGAAGCTGTTCTATATGACGACAACGAGTGGAAGTATGAAGTGAAAGAGCCTGGAGGAACCTCAAACGATGTCCACCAACACGGAGGCCGGGCATTCAAGGTCTCTCTAACACGGTGTGATTGCAGCTGCATGAGGCCATCGTTGCTTCATCCGCCATGCTCACACTTGTTAAACACAACCCGTGTTAGGAGTGTTGACGTCAATCACCCTCTTACCGTGCGGGAGTAAGAGTTCTCAATCATGACAGTAAAGAATACATGGGCTCCCCGGTTTGAGCCGTACTTGGAACAATCACAATGGCCGGAGTATCATGGAGTTCAACTATGGCCGGACCCAGAATTGAAGGTCGTTAGACGGGGAAGACGTAAGACAAAGCGTCTTAGAGGTGACATGGATGGATGGGGCCGTGGTGGCGGTGGAGAATACAGCACCGGCCAATTCCAAGAGCCTCGTGAGCAATCCCGTTGTGGGGACTGCAGTCATGGGGGACACAACACAAGAACTTTTCCCAAACCAAGAAAGAGATCAAAGAAAAATGATGCAAGCACAAGCCAAGCAAATGATAGCCAACCAAGGAGTAGCCAACCAAGTCAAACAAGCGCCCAAGTGCCAAACCAATCAAATCAAACAAGCCAACGAGGAACTAGGCAACAAAGAGGGACTCAACTAGGTCTTAGAAGAGGCCGTGGTGATGGTCTTGGTCGTGGTGGTGGTAGAGGCCGTGGTGATGGTCTTGGCCTTGGTGGTGGTAGAGGCCGTGGTGATGGTCTTGGCCTTGGTCAAGGTCTAGGCCGTGGTGATGGTGTTGGCCGTGGTGGTGGTGGTAGAGGCCGTGGTGATGGTCTTGGCCTTGGTCAAGGTCTAGGCCGTGGTGGTGGTAGAGGCCGCAGTGGTGGTCTAGGCCGTGGTGGTGGTAGAGGCCGTGGTGATCTTGGCCTTGGCGGCAGCCGTAGTGGAGGAATGTTCACTTGGTTCAATGGACCATTGCCGTATGTGACTTACTATGATCTTGTTATTTTGGCTCAATGTTTGTGTTGTAATTTTGCATTTGTGACTAACTATTATATTTCCATTTTTGTAGGTATGGAAACAATGAAGGGGGTGGAGGACACGAAGGGGAAAGGTGAGATCCCTTGGTGGTGGGAGGAGGAAGAAGAAGAAGAAGAGAGGAAGAAGAAGAAGAAGAAGAAGGGAAATTGCTATGAGTCCTAAATGTGTGATACTATGTGCTATGAGTCCTAAATGACTATGTGTTTTGGCTCAATGTTTGTGTTGCATTGTGTATGACTATGTGATTGGGCTACTCTATATGCTATGTGTGTATGACTATGTGATTTGGACTACTCTATGTGCTATGTCTTCTTTCTGTGTTTTGGACTACTACATGTGATTTGGATATGATTATGTGCCATCTATGTGAACCACAAAACATAAAAATCACTTTGTATTTGAAAACAACAGATGGTGCAGCGCCCAGCTCCTGGGCGTCACACAGTACAGCGCAGCACCTTACACATGGGCGCTGCACACTGACTTAGCGATTTTTGGGCTGGAAAAGTTACTGGAAGTGTTCTGTTGCTAGCATGTCCAGCCGTGCAGCGCCCATGGGAGAGGCGCTGCACTATTTAGTGTGGCGCCTAGGCCTTGGGCGCTGCACACCTGGACATGCCAGTCCAGAGAGCAACAGAGCAGTCCCAGTAGCTTTTGCACCCAAAAAATTGCTAAGTCAGAGTGCAGCGCCTACGGGCAAGGCGCCACACTCGGGCGCTGCACTGTCTAGTGTGGCGCCATGCCAGTCCAGAGAGAAACAAAGCACTTCTCCAGCAGTGCAGCGCCCATGGGCGAGCCGCCACACTTATAATGTGTAGCGCCTAGCCCTTTGGCGCTGCACATCTGGACATCTATTAGGCTGCACCCACCCCCTCCCACCCATCCCCACCCCACACACCCCACCCCCCACACAAACCCGAAGCTCAGTGCCTCCCCTCTGCCCTCCTCTTTCCCCCTCTCAAATCCTTCTCAGATCTGGAGATATTGTTTGTGGATATCGAAACCAACCCCTCCCTAAAGGTAATCTCATCCGATCCCCTCGTTTTCATCAATAGGAATTGTCACATTTGATAAATCTTGCTACTTTGGGGAAACCCTACTTTTGGCTTGGATTTGGAAATTTGTGTTGAATCATGTTATGTTTCTTTGCTAATTAGGTATGGTTAGGCTTCATACTATGGTAGGGTTAGGGTTATGTGTGTTTGATGTTGGTGTTAGGGTTATGCTATGGTTAGGGTTGTTGTCACAGCCCTAGAAATCCTCTTGTAACTAGTGGCATTGCATCCATGCATCATTTTCAATTTCTATTAATTTTGAAATGGGGATCGATAAACCCTAGCACAATGCAATTCAAATAGGTTCAACCAAAATATTTTCAATGACCTCAGAATATCCTTTTTAAAATGTTCATGATTTATGGGAAAAGGTGAAAGCCTCTACCAGAGATGATGCATATTTTTCCAGGACATTTTTGGTCTTTGAATTAAATCATATTGTATTTGAATTTGGGCATTTAAATGCTATACATATTCTAAGTGCTTAAATAATTGTGAAATTAAATGAGGGCTGTTGGAAACAAATTCACAAGTGCCCACAATTAATTTCAGCATTTTAACAAATGGTTTAGTATTTTTACTAAATCAAAACTTACTGTAGAAAATAGAAAACAGAACAAAATAGAGAAAACCAGAGAGAGGAGGCTTACCTGGCCTCACCTATCGCAGCCCAGCTGGCCAGCCCACCTGGCCGGCCCAGCCCAGCGCCGCTGCCAGTCATCGCCTACCTCTGCCAGTAGGCAGAGGAGGGACACCGCGACGCCGCCGAGCTCGCCACGCCACCACCCTGCCTACCTGCCCTCCCCCTCGACGCCCGGACGCTCTGGACGTCACCACACACTCCTCCTCGACCCCCTGCACCTCTTCCCTCTCTCCCTGGATCTCTCCCTCGTCCTCCCCGCTATGGCCGACGCGCTCGTCGCTGCCGTTCGCTGCCACGCGGCCACAGCCACCGCGTCGTCTGACCGAGCTGCTCCCGAGCTCCGCCGCGACGTCGTCGTCCTCCCCACCTACTCATGCGACGCCGGACGCCCCGACACATCGTCCCCGACGTCTTCTTCTTCCTCGCGCCACCGAGATCGCCGGCGACCTCCCGTCGTCACCAGCCCCTCCACGAGCTCGCCGTTCGCTCCCCTGCACTCACAGTGAGCCACTGACCCTTCTCCCCCTGTCCATTCTAGCTCTCGTGCACCGTACGCGCCGCCTCGAGTTCGCCCGCACGCACCGCCGCCTGTGCTCGCCACCGACGAGTCTCCGGCCATCTAATGGTCCGGCCGTCGTGCCCAGCTTCCTCCCCGTGCCGCGTAGAGCACGTACGTGCCCCGCATGAGCCACCACGACCGTCACAACGATGACCCCGAGCTCACCCGAGCTCCGGCGACCGCCAAGGTCGACGCCGGCGACGACTCCGGCCACCCCAGGCCCAACCACCTACACCACTCGACGCGGACGAGTGCCCGCGTCATGTAGATGCCCTCCGCCAGCCATTTGGTCGCCGGAGGAGGAAACCCGCACCCCTCCGCCGTCCCTGGCCTTGCCGGCGACGAGCCGTTGACCGGGTCCGGCGGGTTTGACCCCGCTTGACCGGGGTTTGACTTCCCCCCTGACTCACTGATGTGTGGGCCCCAGGCCACTAACTAAACTAGGTTAGTATTAGTTTAACGCTAACTAAACTTAGTTTAACTAACTGCTGACACATGGGACCCACTTGTCAGTTTGACCTGGGCTGCCCCGTTGACTCGCTTATGTAATGCTGACGTAGTGCTGACGCAGTAATGCATTTTCTGGAATTAGTTTATTTCTAAATAATTAGAAAATCCAGAAAATTGCCTAAACTTTTAAAATTCGTAGAAAATCAACCCTAACTCCAAATGAAATAAGTTATATATGAAAAATTATCAGAAAAATGCAATCTATCCATCTGTACCATTTCCATGCATGAAAAACTAAGTTATACCTGCTGTATAATTGAAAACATGTTAATGGCATCTAAATAACCACATGTGGAGTTTGAATTTGAACCTTGGGTTCAAACCAACTTCATTTAATCTGGGTTCTAGTTGCATTAGCTCAAACACAAGCATATTGCCATGTCATTATCATGCATCATATTGTGCATTGCATTGATCGTGTGTTCTTTCTCTGTTGCCAGTGTTTGTCCCCTCTCGATAGACGTATTCCGACGATGAGATCGATGACACCGATGAAGAGTTATGCTATCTTCAGAAGTGCCAGGCAAGCAAAACCCCCTTGTTCATTCCGATACAATCCCACTCTCTCGCTCCTGCTCTCTTTTACTGCATTAGGACAACAACGATTCATGTGTTACTTGCTGTGGTAGTTGAACCCCTTATCCTCTGCATGACCTGTCATTGCCACAGTAAATAGATGAAACCCACTAGCATGAGTAGGAGTTGTTTGAGCCCTGATGTGCCTACTCATTCATGCTTGTTTGTCATGCCTGCTACTGCTTAGAGTTGAGTCGGGTCTGATTCATCGGGGATGAGTCGGAGGTGTGTAAACATGTCCTACTGTTGAGAGCTAAGTGTGTGAACACGATTTGGTAAAGGTAGCGGTGAGAGGCCATGTAGGAGTACATGGTGGGTTGTCTCATTGAAGCCGTCCTCAGGAACTGAGTTCCGTGTTTGTGATCCATGAAATAGTTACTACCACACATTGGGATCCTTAATTGACTCTCTCGGCTTCTTAATCACCCTAGTCCTCTGTCCAGGAGTTGCAAGTAGTTTCTGGTGTTTGTAGTATGCTGGGGGCCGTGCGCAGCGCTGACCTGAGGGGTGCGCTGTGTTGCGGTAGGCACGTGGCCGGGCATGCCGGGCGCCCGTTTGGTGTCTCGGAACCCTGTACACATCGTTCGGGGCCGTATGTGGAAACCTCGGTCGGACTCCCTGCGGATGGAACCTGAATAGGCGATAAACCTGGACTAGAGACTTGAGTGTTTAGGTAGGCCGTGGCCGACACCCTCGCTGGGCTTCCGCTTGAAGGTTGTCGAGTACATGTCGTGTAAACGGCGATAAGTGGTGAGAGCGTGTGTGAAGAAGTACACCCTGCAGGGTTAACATCATCTATTCGAATAGCCGTGTCCGCAGTAATGGACTTCTGGGTTGCCTATAACAGTTCATAGACAAGTGAAAGTGGATACTCTAAAACTCGCAAGATAAGCGTGAGTGCTATGGATGGCCTTCTCGTAGGGAGACGGGAGCGCATCCATAGTGGTTTATTGATATGGTGAATATGTGGACTCGTGTGCGCCACCTCAAAAGAGTTACTTGCAGTCGTAGTTCAGGATAGCCACCGAGTCAAAGCTGGCTTGCTGCAGTTAAACTCCACTACCCCCTTTGTTGATACCGATGCATATGTAGTTAGTTCTGATGTAAGTCTTGCTGGGTACATTTGTACTCACGTTTGCCTATTTTATGTTTTTGCAGAGTGAAAGTGCAACTATCCCTGGGTGGTTTTGGTAATTCCTAACAACATATAGCTCATTGAGCTAACATTATTCCAAGATTAATATTTCAGGAAAAGCTCAATGGATGGCATGGCATGGATGAGGAAAGTGGATCCCTCAAAATCATAAGGACAAAGGATTGGCTCAAACTTCAAGATCAAGACTCTACATTTTATATTTTAGTGATCCAAGATCACATTGAGTCTATAGGAAAAGCCAATACTATCAAGGAGGGATGAGGTGTTGCTTACTGAGCCTTTTGCTTCATGTGCTTAGTGATATGCTCCAAAACCCTCAACTATCTTCACACATCCACATTTGACCTAAACCTAAAGTCAAACTCGGCCCCACCGGTTCTTTCTATTCGGCGCCACCGAGTTTCACATGTCATAGCCACTGCCACAAACCCTAGCAATTTAGTTTCACCGATAGGGATCTCGGTCTCACCGAGATGGGATTGCAATTTCTCTGTTTCCCTTCGTAACATTTCGGTCTAACCGAAGTGAGCGATCGGTCCCACCGAGATTGCAATGTAAACTCTCTGTTTCCCTTTCGTAACATTTCGGTCTCACCGAGAAGAGCGAATCGGTCCCACCGAGTTTACCTGACCAACTCTCTGGTTAGCTTATTACCAAAATCGGTCTCACCGAGTTTGTGTAATCGGTCACAACGAGATTACGTTATGCCCTAACCCTAACCATATCGGTCCTACCGAGTTGCATCTCAGTCCCACCGAAAATCCTAACGGTCACTAGGTTTGCTGATTCGGTCCGACCGAGTTTAACCATTCGGTCCCACCGAGTTTGGCAGATTGTGTGTAACGGTTAGATTTTGTGTGGAGGCTATATATACCTCTCCACTCACTCTTCATTCATGGAGAGAGCCATCAGAACACATCTACACTTCCAATACACATGTTCTGAGAGAGAACCACCTACACTTGTGTTGAGCTCAAGATATTCCATTCCAACCATATGAATCTTGATCTCTAGCCTTCCCCAAGTTGCTTTCCACTCAAATCATCTTTCCACCAAATCCAAATCCCGTGAGAGAGAGTTGAGTGTTGGGGAGACTATCATTTGAAGCACAAGAGCAAGGAGTTCATCATCAACACACCATTTGTTACTTCTTGGAGAGTGGTGTCTCCTAGATTGGCTAGGTGTCACTTGGGAGCCTCCGACAAGATTGTGGAGTTGAACCAAGGAGTTTGTAAGGGCAAGGAGATCGCCTACTTCGTGAAGATCTACCGCTAGTGAGGCAAGTCCATCATGGGCGACGGCCGTGATGGAATAGGCAAGGTTGCTTCTTCGTGGACCCTTCGTGGGTGGAGCCCTCCGTGGACTCGCGCAACCTTTACCCTCCGTGGGTTGAAGTCTTCATCAACGTGGATGTACGATAGCACCACCTATCGGAACCACGCCAAAAACATCCGTGTCTCCAATTGCGTTTGAATTCTCCAAACCCTTCCCTTTACATTCTTGCAAGTTGCATGCTTTACTTTCCGCTGCTCATATACTCTTTTGCATGCTTGCTTGAATTGTGTGAAGATTGCTTGACTTGTGCTAAGATAGCTAAAATTTGCCAAGAACTAAAATTGGGAAAAGGATAGATTTTTATTTGGGCAAGTAGTCTAATCACCCCCCCTCTAGAAATACTTCCGATCCTCCACAGAGAGACGTCAGTCTCGCTAGTAGTTCCGTGTGGACTCCGACATTTAGCTTGATACCTCAGCTACGATCTTGTGCCCTCAGCAGGATCTGGTAGATAGTCAGGCTTCTCAGCCTTTTTCATTTGTAGATGTCTGTACTCAGACATGTTAAGCTTTCGTATGTGCTTTGACTTGTATGCTCTGAATGTTGGGTCATGAGACCCATGTTTGTAATATCTGGCTCTTCGGAGCCTAATGAATAAATACTTTGAGTCGTAGAGTTATGTTGTGATGCCATGTTGTATTTACACATATCGAGCATATTGTGTGTATGATTGAAATGCTTGGTATGTGTGGGATCCGACAATCTAGTTGTTTATACTTGGCAGCCTCTCTTATGGGGAAATGTAGTCTAGTGCTTCCATGAGCCATAGTAGTCCGCTACAGCCCGGTTCACCGGAGTCCTGCTAGCCCAGCACTACTGCTCAGGACACTTGACTGGCCGGCATGTGTTTCACTTCGTTCCTGTGTCTGTCCCTTCGGGGAAATGTCACGCGGTGACATCCGGAGTCCTGCCTAGCCTGCTATAGCCCGGGTTACCGGAGTCCTGTTAGCCCAGTGCTACAGCCCGGATTCACACGCTGTTGACCGACATGCTCGAAGTTGATTCATGTATGCCTATCCCCATGGGTTAGTGCCGCTTTGGGTTCACGACTAGCCATGTCGGCCCGGGTTCTTTGTCATATGGATGCTAGCGACACTATCATATACGTGAGCCAAAAGGCGCAAACGGTCCCGGGCCAGGTAAGGTGGCACCCGTGGGAATACCGTGCGTGAGGCCGCAAAGTGATATGATGTGTTACATGCTAGATCGGTGTGACTTAGGATCGGGGTCCTGACAGCGTTGGTATCAGAGCCTGACTGCCTGTAGTATTACCAAGCCAAACTGGTCGAAGTTGTGTCTAGAAATGCTTTAGTTATATAAGGGAATTGATTGGGGAAGGGAACGTAAGGCTCTTTTTACTCCTTTACCTTATGCCCTCTGATCTGGGTCATTCCCTTCTCATTCTACGTGGGTTAAGGACTAGGCTCTCTTCTCTCTATCAGGTTCACGTGTTACTAATCCGTAGTAACTTATAGGATTGATGGATTTAAGCCAGTTCAGTTTCTACTACTTCCGTGTGTTCATAGTTGGTCTCAAAACCTTGATACTTTGATGTTGAGTGGTTATGCCACCATTTTGCAAGATGTCTCAAATCTGTTTGAGCATTTACAGCCGTTATGCTGTCCGAGTCATCCCAGGTTTCTAAATAGTCTGATGCATTTGCAAGTCCCTTCTTCCCATTTCCGTTTTCCTTTTGGGCCAGATTAAGCACACTAATCGGTGAGTTGAGGTACTCTATTGCCTCGACATATATGTTGGAGCTATTATTATGACCCTAGGTGTTTTAGGGAGTCATCTAGTAATCTATCCATGTTTCCTCCTCCTCCTCCTCCTCCTCCTTCTTCTCCTTCTTCTCCTTCTTCTCTTCTTCTTCTTCTTCTTCTTCTTCTTCTTCTTCTTCTTCTTCTTCTCTTCTTCTTCTTCTTCTTCTTCTTCTTCTTCTTCTTCTTCTTCTTCTTCTTCTTCTTCTTCTTCTTCTTCTTCTTTCTTCTTCTTCTTCTTCTTCTTCTTCTTCTTCTTCTTCTTCTTCTTTCTTCTTCTTCTTCTTCTTCTTCTTCTTCTTCTTCTTCTTCTTCTTCTTCTTCTTCTTCTTCTTCTTCTTCTTCTTCTTCTTCTTCTTCTTCTTCTTCTTCTTCTTCTTCTTCTTCTTCTTCTTCTTCTTCTTCTTCTTCTTCTTCTCTTCTTCTTCTTCTTCTTCTTCTTCTCTTCTTCTTCTTCTTCTTCTTCTTCTTCTTCTTCTTCTTCTTCTTCTTCTTCTTCTTCTTCTTCTTCTTTCTTCTTCTTCTTCTTCTTCTTCTTCTTCTTCTTCTTCTTCTTCTTCTTCTTCTTCTTCTTCTTCTTCTTCTTCTTCTTCTTCTTCTTCTTCTTCTTCTTCTTCTTCTTCTTCTTCTTCTTCTTCTTCTCTCTTCTTCTTCTCTCTTCTTCTTCTTCTTCTTCTTCTTCTTCTTCTTCTTCTTCTTCTTCTTCTTCTTCTTTCTTCTTCTTCTTCTTCTTCTTCTTCTTCTTCTTCTTCTTCTTCTTCTTCTTCTTCTTTCTTCTTCTTCTTCTTCTTCTTCTTCTTCTTCTTCTTCTTCTTCTTCTTCTTCTTCTTCTTCTTCTTCTTCTTCTTCTTCTTCTTCTTCTTCTTCTTCTTCTTCTTCTTTCTTCTTCTTCTTCTTCTTCTTCTTCTTCTTCTTCTCTCTTCTCTCTTCTTCTTCTTCTTCTTCTTCTTCTTCTTCTTCTTCTTCTTCTTCTTCTTTCTTCTTCTTCTTCTTCTTCTTCTTCTTCTTCTTCTTCTGATCGAAACCTAAACGGTTTCCCACTTAGGAGCGTATTAGTACTCGATTATAAATACTACTACTCAAGATGACTGCACATTCCTCCTCAACTCCTCATCCACAAAAACAAACAAGTCATTCATCGCCGTTCCCTTGCGTCTGCCATGGCCAGCGTGAGTTCTGGGTCGAGAGATTACTACCAGGGAGAGGCGAGCATGGAAGCGGAAGCACGAGATATGTCCCGCCTCGCCGCTAAAGCAGCTGACATGTCCCGCCGCGCCGTCGATGCAGCAGACTGGTCCGGCCGCACCGCGAAAGCAGCAAAGATGTCCCGCCGCGCCTCGAATGCAGTAAGTTTCTTCTTAGATTTCCTTTTCTCTCTCTTAAAAATCAGTCGAGTGAGACATAGCGACGCCATGAAACAGGGGCTCAGGCGCCATTAATGGAGACGTTGGGAGGGAAGTGGGCGGCGGATAGAGGTCAAGGGGCTCTCCTCCCAATGAGCACGCACATGGGTCTGATCGCACGCCTCCCATACTCAAGTAGCTACCCCGCACGACACCTCCTAGCCAATAAAAAAAGGGACGCGTGGCGGCACGTAAATGGTTAGTAGAACGCCCACGCTTTCAGTAATACTTGCGTTTCCGATTTGTAACGTGACAACACTCGTTCCAAAATGACTTTGTTGATTGTTAATGTGTGCGCCCTCACAAATCGGACAAATTTTTTACCACAACATGTTGGTGCCCTGTGATGACACCATGCCAAGTTTCTTGATTTTCAGGCAAGTTTTGGATTTATGGGAATTTTAAAACCAGGTTTCTCGATGTTTCCGGCCAAGCCAAGACGCCCATATGTCTGATTCTATTCCCACTTCTTGCATGGGACCTAGAAATTTGCCCAAGTACAAATAAATAATTTAAAAACTAACTTTTGCACACTGGAGCATGCACTTGTACTTCAAATATGAATTATGTGCATTAAATGCCTGGAAAATCAATTAATGTATAAAAAGGCCAAACGAACCTGGAATAATTCTAAAATTTAGCATGAAACTCCTATTTGGTCTAAGCTGCATGTGTAAGAAAATTAAGGTGGGAGACGGCAGTGTATGTCGTTTCGCACATGGAGGTGACATGTTCCCTCTCGGAACCACGAGCCTTCTTGAGAGAAGCTTCGGTTTGCAACAAGCTTATACCAAAGCTTGTCCCAGTTCGGGCAAAAAAATTACCACAACATGTTGGTGCCATGTCATGACACCATGCCAAGTTTCATGATTTTCAGGCGTGTTTTGGATTTACAGGAATTAAAAAACCAGGTTTCTCAATATTTCCGGCCGAGCCACGTCGCCCAGATGTTTGAATTCCATTCCCATTTCTTGCATGGGACCTAGAAATTTTCCCAAGTACAAATAAATGATTTTCCAACTAACTTTTGCGCACTCGAGCATGCGCTTGTACTTCAAATATGAATTATGTGCATTAAATGCCTGAAAAATCAATTAATGTATAAAAAGGCCAAACGAACCCGGAATAATTCCAAAATTTAGCACGGAACTCCTATTTGGTCTAAGCTGCCTGTGTAAAAAAATTAAGGCAGGAGAAGGCAGTGTATGTCGTTTTGCACACGGAGGTGACACGTTCCCTCTCGGAACCACGAGCCTTCTTGAGAGAAGCTCAGGTTTGCAAGAAGCTTATAGCAAAGCTTGTCCCAATTCGGCCAAAAAATTTACCACATCATGTTGGTGCCATGTCATGACACCATGCAAAGTTTCATGATTTTCAGACGTGTTTTGGATTTATAGTAATTAAAAAACCAAGTTTTTCAATATTTCCGACCGAGCCACGACGCCCAGATGTTTGAATTTCATTCCCATTTCTTGCATGGGACCTAGAAATTCACCCAAGGACACACATGTGATTTTTCAACCATGCATGTGCTTGTAGTTCAAATTTGAATTATGCACATTAAATGCCCAGAAATTCAATTAATGTATAAAAAGGCCAAACAAACCCGGAATAATTCCAAATTTTAACACAACACTCATATAATTCTATGTTGCCTCTGCAAAAAAATTAAGGGGGGAGGCAGCGTATATCGTTTCGCACACAAAGGTGACACGTCCCCCTCGGGAACCACGAGTCTTCTTGAGAGAATCTTCGGTTTGCAAGAAGCTTATACCAAAACTTGTCCAAATGCGGCCAATTTTTTTTACCACAGCATGTTGGTGCCATGAGATGACACCTTGCCAAGTTTCATGATTTTCAAGCGAGTTTTGAATTTACAAGAATTTAAAAACCAAGTTTCTCAACGTTCCCAGCCGAGCCACTACGCCCAGATGTTTGAATGTCATTCCCATTCTTGCATTGGGACCTATAAATTCACCCAAAGACACACATGTGATTTTTCCACAAACTTTGGTGCACTAGAGCATGTGCTTGTACTTGAAATTTGAATTATGCACATTAAATGCCTAAAAACTCAATTAATGCATAAAAATGCCAAACGAACCCGGAATAATTCCAAATTTAAACACGACACTCATGTAGTTGCATGTTCACTGTAGATAAATGTTCTAGAAATTCAAACACCATCCTTTCCCTCCGTAACACCATTTTGTCTTTTAAAACATAATGAAAAAATCAGGTATACCACAAACAATTTACTAGCACTACTGCAGGATGCTGCTAACGCGACACTACGATCAGAGACCCTCCGATGAAACTGTGTGCGATGCAATAATCGCAAGCGGTGGTGTAAAAAACCGTCAAAAAAGGTGCAAAACGTTTGCGATGGCGGAGCCATCAAATAGGGTTTAGATTTTAGTTGCGTGTGCGATCCTGGGCATACAGTTTAGTCCAATGAACTGTTTGCGATGATGTGGAACAAAAGAAACGGGCAGCCTGATGAAGGCGTGTGCGATATAGAGCATACAGTTCACTCGGATGAACTGTTTTTGATTAGGCAACACAAAAGAAACGGTCAGCCAGATCAAGGTGTGTGTGATTGAGGGCATACGCTTCAGAAGGATTAACTATTTGCGATTAGGCAACAGAACAGAAACGGGTCAGCCAGATCAAAGTATCTGCAATTGATGGCATACACTTCACATGGATGAACTATTTGCGATTAGCTACAACAAACTGAAACAGTTAGATAGATCAACGTGTGTGCGATAGACGGGCACACACATTCTAATCAAAGGAAGTGTGCACGATGGTAATAACGAGCGCGCACGGTTGTTGGAACAAGACGTGTGCTAACATTGCCTATTGCGGTGCACGCTATGGTGCAAACGCCACGTATGCGACCGAGAAGGCGTACGCACCCACGTTACGCCTTCCAGGAATAGTGCCGCGCTTATAACCGTCAGTAAATTTTGAGCATGGTCCCGTCACAATTTTTTTTAGAAGAACTGGGAGGCCGCGTCCCGTCACATTCCAAATTGCAAACCTGTTCACACCGATCAAAACCTAAACGGTTTCCCACTTAGGAGTGTATTACTACTCGGTTATAAATATTACTACTCCAAGATGACTGCACATTCCTCCTCAGCTCCTCATCCACAAAAACAAACAAGTCATTCATCATCGTTCCCTTGCGTCTGCCATGGACAGCGTGAGTTCTGGGTCGAGAGATTGCCACCAGGGAGAGGCGAGCCTGGAAGCGGAAGCACGAGAGATGTCCCGCCTCGCCGCGAAAGCAGCCAACATGTCCCGCAGCATGGAGGTGACACGTTCCCTCTCGGAACCACGAGCCTTCTTGAGGGAAGCTCCGGTTTGCAAGAAGCTTACACCAAAGCTTGTCCCAATTCGGCCAAAAAAATTACCACAGCATGTTGGTGCCATGTCATGACACCATGCCAAGTTTCATGATTTTCAGGCGTGTTTTGGATATACAGGAATTAAAAAACCAAGTTTCTCAATCTTTCCGGCCGAGCCACGACGCCCAGATGTTTGAATTTCACTCCCATCTCTTGCATGGGACCTAGAAATTCACCCAATGACACACATGTGATTTTTCAAACAACTTTGGTACACTGGAGCCTGTGCTTGTAGTTCAAATTTGAATTATGCACACTAAATGCACAGAAACTCAATTAATGTATAAAAAAGGCCAAACGAACTCGGAATAATTCCAAAATTTAGCACGGTACTTCTATTTGGTCTAATCTGCCTCTGTAAAAAAATTAAGGCGGGAGAAGGCAGTGTACGTATGTCGTTTCGCACACGGAGGTGACACACTCTCTCTCGGAACCACGAGCCTTGTTGAGGGAAGCTCCGGTTTGCAAGAAGCTTACACCAAAGCTTGTGCCAATTCGGCCAAAAAAATTACCGCAGCATGTTGGTGCCATGTCATGAGACCATGCCAAGTTTCATGATTTTCAGGCGTGTTTTGGATTTACAGGAATTAAAAAACCAAGTTTCTCAATCTTTCCGGTTGAGCCACGACGCCCAGATGTTTGAATTTCATTCCCATTTCTTGCATGGGACCTATAAATTCACCCAAGGACACATGTGATTTTTCAACCAACTTTGGTGCACTGGAGCATGTGCTTGTAGTTTAAATTTGAACTATGCACATTAAATGCCGAGAAACTCAATTAATGTATAAAAAAGGCAAAACAAACCCGGAATAATTCCAAAATTTAGGACCATGCTTCTATTTGATCTAATCTGCCAGTGTTCAAAAATTAAGGCGGGAGAAGGTAGTGTACGTATGTCGTTTCGCACACGGAGGTGACACATTCCCTCTCAGAACCAAGAACCTTCTTGACGGAAGCTCCGGTTTGCAAGAAGCTTACACCAAAGCTTGTCCCAAATCGGCCAAAAAATTACTACAGCATGTTGGTGCCATGTCATGACACCATGCCAATTTTCATGATTTTCGACCGTGTTTTAGATTTACAGGAATTAAAAAACCAAGTTTCTCAATCATTACGGCCGAGCCACGACACCCAGATGTTTGAATGTTATTCCCATTTCTTGCATGGGACCTATAAATTCACCCAAAGAGACACATGTGATTTTCCAACAAACTTTGGTGCATTGGAGCATGTGCTTGTAGTTCAAATTTGAATTATGTACATTAAGTGCCCAGAAATTCAATTAATGCATAAAAATGCCAAACGAACCCGGAATAATTCCAAATTTAAACACGACGCTCATGTACTAGTTGCATGCTCCCTATACGTAAATGTTCTAGCAATTCAAACGCCATCCTTTCCCTCCGTAACACCATTTTGTCTTTCAAAACATAATGAAAAAATCAGGTATACCACAAACAATTTACTAGAAAGAATCGTGTGGGATGTGATATAAAATATCTTGGCGCACCGTCTTGTGCGGCTTACGCAGGAAGCTTCGTCGTCTACAGTCCACCGCCCCCGCTTGAACCACACTTGCGTGCCAACTTCTCGCGGCACCGAGCGAATTTTTTTTGCCACCGCGGAAATATCTATCTCCCCGCCCCCTCCCTCCTACGAAAAGCCACATTTCCACTATTCCTCCTTGATTTCTAATTTCAAACCTTCACTGCTGCTTACTGGCAGCTCAGCCTCCTCGTCGGCAACCCTTCTTATTGCAGCGCCGCCTCCTCGCCGGCTACCCTTCTTCTTGCAGCACTGCCTCCTCGCCGACGACCCTTCTTCTTGCAGCGCCGCCTCCTCGCCGGCGACCCTTCTTCTTGCTGCGCGGCCTCCTCGCTGCCGACCCTTCTTCTTGCTGCGCGGCCTCGTCGATATGGTCAGGTAATCCACACCCTACCCACACCATCCTCCTCCTTTCCCGTCCCACATGCCACGACCGACGGAGCGACACCTTCCAACGAAATTGTTTCCCCCTCCTCCAATTATGCGCCGCCCACAACCATTTTACACGCAGTATAACGTGGATCTCAGTAGCATGCGACCGCACGCGCGAACGAGGTCGCTATGGCTGCCATGCGTGTCGACCGCAAGATCTTGGAGGAGCACCTCATCTTCGAGGCCACCATCAACACCACCACGTGGTTGTCTACTTTAAAATACAGTTCGTGATGTTTTCTCGAGGCCACCGCCAGTGCCTTCTAGTGATTTGTCCTCTGTAATGTTAATATGCAATCTGATGTTCAGTTAACAGTTTGGTCCTCTGAAATGTAATGTTCAGTTAACACTTTGGTCCAACAATTGCTACATTTCGTAGTACCGTTCTCAAGCATTCTTTGTTTTGTTAACTGTCTTATCTTCTAGTACATGTTTCTATTCTGCAATGTCGTTCTCAGTTAACTATTTTGGTTCATTTGGTCTGTTGTCCATTTAAATGTTTGGTTCAGTCCTGCAATTTGATTTTCATTTGCTGTGGGTACAATTTTGTATTGTTATGCATGTGACACCAATCGAATTTGGTTGTACTCAATAAATATTCTACTGATAGTATGCAACTCTCAGTTAACCTGATCAAGATCTTCCTTGTGTGTGCTGCAGGGAAACAATGGGAGACACTGCGGTTTACCATCGAGGTTTGTTCAAGCAGGGTCCTTTGGCTAATAGCACATTATTGTGCAGTTGCAGGAATCATTCTAATGTTTAGGTTTCTTACAATTTGGTCTTGCACATGTAGGTCCTGCTGTCAGAGGCTTAGACCCACTGTTCGACCCATTTTGCATATGGAGAAATGAGATGTCCATGAATATCAGTCAAGTCAAGAAACTCAGAAAGATTGTTAGGATGAAGAAACTTGCGACGAATAACATCAATATCTTTGTTTGCACAATGAATAAGACATAAGTCAACTATAGGATGCTACCAACTCTTTTACCTTGTTTTTACCCCTTGCGCCATTTCAAAATTTACAACAGCGATTTATGCATAGCTTTGTTTTCAGTACTTTTCAAAGCAGTTCACCAATGATTACCTCTCAAACCACCTGCATGGTCAAGAGGCGAGGAAGGTATTCATTCAACACCCACGGCACAATATTGAAGTCTTGCTGAAGAGGATGAAGGTTGGGCGGGCAATTATCCATAGCCACTGGCCTAAAGTTGCAAGGACATTCAACATCACTGAAGGCTCAATATTTGCCTTCCGCTTCTGCAGTTTCCCAGATGAGATTCATCTGTCTATTTACCGTGTATGATGCTACTTTCCAAAGGTTTTTTATGCTGCATGTGAAACTTAGTGCTGTTGTGTAATGGCGTAATTGAGTGCCGAAGCTATCTGATGTAATTTGATTATGAAATCCTGGTTGCTTTTATACGGATATGAAATATCTAGCGTGTTTTATAAGAAATATCAGTTTGATTAGTACATGGATTATCAATAATAGGCTAGTTACCCTGCTTATTGGGGTTTTCTATTGCAGATGGTTACTCAGACAGCACCGTGGGCGATGAACTCAAACAACCCGCACGATTTCTAGAAAGTAGGCGTGTTCGATCTACTAATAATCACACATAGCTTCCGGCAGCGAACTGTTTGCGTTAGGCCACCTTGTACAAACATTTCCACACAAAGAACTGTGTGTGATATACATACCTACGGATTTTTTTTCTAGGATTCACCGTGTGGGATATACATACCTACGGAAATGGTTTTCTGGGATTCACTGTGTGGGATGTACATACCTATGGAAATGATTTTCTGGAATTCACCGTGTGGGATGTACATACCTACGGAAATGATTTTCTGGGATTCACCGTGTGGGATGTACATACCTACAGAAATGATTGGGTTTCGATGCCTCGCCCGATTGCACACGGCCCCAGCCTGGGTCCCAGGAGGGCCAGTCCCCGACGATTTCTGGGTCATGTGGGAAGGACCCCGTATTGCCCACACTCACTTGGCGACGGTTCCAAATGCCATCACGGAAAGGGGTTAAAAACCGTTTATTTAGCACGTCACTGTACCAGTGTAGTAAGAATGGTGTAGGATGCGATATAAAATATCTTGGCGCACCGTCTTGTTTGGCTTACGCAGGAAGCTTCGTCGTCTACAGTCCATCGCCCACGCTTGAACCACACTTGCGCGCCAGTTTCTCGCGGCACCGAGAGAATTTTTTCTGCCCCCGCAGAAATATCTATCTCCCTGCCCCCTCCCTCCCACCAAAAGCAACATTTCCACTGTTCCTCCTTGCTTTCCAAGTTCAAACCTTCACTGCTGCTTATTGGCAGCTCAGCCTCCTCGTCGGTGACCCTTCTTCTTGCAGCGCCTCCTCCTCGCCAGGGACCCTTCTTCTTGAAGCGCTGCCTCCTCGCCATCGGCCCTTCTTCTTGCTGCGCGGCCTCCTCGCCACTAACCCTTCTTCTTGCTGCGTGGCCTCATCGTTATGGTCAGGTAGTCCACACCCCACCCACACCATCCTCCTCCTTCCCCGTTCCACATGCCCTGACCGACGGCGCGACACCTTCCGCCGAAATCACTGGCCCCGTCCTCCAATTAAGCACCGCCCATGGACATTTTGCACGCAGTATAATGTGGAGCTCAGTAGCATCTGGCAGTGGAGAAGCAAATCGCGGCCGCACGCGCACACGAGGTCGCTATGGCTGCCATGTGTGCCGACCGCTAGATCTTGGAGGAGCACCTCGTCTTCGAGGCCACCGTCGACACCACCACGCGGTTGTCTACTTTAAAATACAGTTCGTGATGTTTTCTCGAGGCCAGTGCCAGTGCCTTCTAGTGATTTTTCCTCTGTAATGTTAGTATGCAATCTGATGTTCAGTTAACAATTTGGTCCGCTGAAATGTAATGTTTAGTTAAAAGTTTGGTCCAACAATTGCTACATTTCGTAGTACTGTTCTCAAGCATTCTTTGTTTTGTTAACTATCTTATCTTCTAGTACATGTTTCTATTCTGCAATGTCGTGCTCAGTTAATTGTTTTGGTTCATTTGGTCTGTTGTCCATTTAGCTGTTTGGTTCAATTCTGCAATTTGATTTTCATTTGCCATGGGTAAAGTTTTGTATTGTTATGCATGTGAGAAATAAATTGAATTTGCTTGTACTCAATACATATTCTACTGATAGTATGGAAAATCTAAGTTAACATGATCAATATCTTCCTTATATGTGTTGAAGGGAAACAATGGGAGACACTGCGGTTTACCATCGAGGTTTGCTCATGCATGGTCCTTTCACTAATAGCACATTATTGTGCAGTTGCAGGAATCATTCTAATATTTAGGTTTCTTACAATTTGGTCTTGCACATGTAGCTCCTGCTGTCAGAGGCTTAGACCCACTGTTTGACCCATTTTGCGTAAGGGGAAATGAGATGTCCATGAATATCAGTCAAGTCAAGAAACTCAGAAAGATTGTTAGGATGAAGAAACTTGCGACGAATAACAGCAAGATCTTTGTTTGCACAATGAAGAAGACATTAGTCAACTAAGGATGGTACTAACTCTTTTCCTTGTTTTTACCCTTGCGCCATTTCAAAATTTATAACAGTAGTTTATGCATATCTTTGTTTTTAGTACTTTTCAAAGCAGTTCACCGGTGATTACCTCTCAAACCACCTGCATGGTCAAGAGGCGAGGAAGGTATTCATTCAACACCCACAGTACAATGTTGAAGTCTTCCTAAAGAGGATGAAGGTTGGGTGGGCAATTATCCATAGACAATGGCCTAAAGTTGCAAGGACATTAAACATCACTGAAGGCTCAATATTTGCCTCCGCTTCTTTGGTTTCCCACATGAGATTCATCTGTCTATTTACCGTGTATGATGTTACTTTCCAAAGTCTTTCGATGTTGCATGTGAAACTTGGTGTTGTTTTGTAATGGCGTAACTGAGTGCTGAAGCTATCTGATGTAATTCGATTATGAAGTCCTGGTTGCCGTTATACGAATGTGAAATATCTGGTGGGTCTTATAAGAAATGTCAATTTGATTACTACATGGATTGTCAATAATAGGCTAATTACCCTGCTTATTGGGGTTTTCTACTGCAGACTGTTACTCAGACAACACTGTGGGCGATGAACTCAAACGACCCACATGGTTTCTAGAAAGTAGGCGTGTTGGATCAACTAACAATCACACACAGCTTTCGGCAGAGAACTATTTGTGTTAGGCCACCTTGCACAAACGTTTCCACACAAAAAATGTGTGTGATATACATACGAACGGAAATGTTTTTCTGGGATTCACCGTGTGGGATGTACATACGAACAGAAGCGATTGGGCTTCGATGCCTCGCCCGATCGCACATGAGCTCTTTTTGCCCCCGCCTGTGTGGCCGGAGGGCCTATCCCCAATGGTTTCTGGGTCGTGTGGGAAGGACCCCCCCTATCGCACACACTCACTAGGCGACGGTTTAAAACACCGTCACGGAAAGGGGTAAAAACCGTTTGTATAGCACGTCTCTGCACTGGTGTGAATTCCCATGTGTCCTCAAGAACGTTTTGCTTGCTATAAGAGAACGTTCCGGCCTGTCCTTTGCTATAAAAAGGATCAGGCTACCTTGTTGCAACTTTGTTACTATTGCTACTTGTTTCTTGTTATGAATTGCCTTGCTATCAAACTACCTGTTACCGAAAATTTCAGTGCTTGTAGAGAATACCTTGTTGAAAACCGCTTGTTATTTCCTTCTCCTCTTCGTTGGGTTCGACACTCTTACTTATCAAAAGGACTACGATTGATCCCCTATACTTGTGGGTCAACATCAATCCCCTCGGCGGTTAACTGCAAGGATCAAATCTCGTAGTGATAGATAGATAAAATAAAACACAAAATAAAATAATGGCAAATAAATTGCATCAAGGTATTTTTGGATTTTATATATGATAAAAGTAGACCCGGGGCCCATAGTTTTCACTAGAGGCTTCTCTCTTGAACAAAAGCATACGGTGGGTAAACAAATTACTATTGGGAAATTGATAGAAAAACGGATAGTTATGATGATATTCAAGGCAATCATCATGTATTAGGCATCACATCCGAAACAAGTAGACCGACTCCTGCCTGCATCTACTACTATTACTCCACCCATCGACCACTATCCAGCATGCATCTAGGGTATTAAGTCAATAAAACAGAGTAACGCCTTAAGGAAGATGACATGATGTAGACAAAGTATACCGAATCAATATGAATAAACCCCATCGTTTTATCCTTAATGGCAACGATACCAATACATATCATGTCCCTTTCTATCACTTGGATTGAGCACCGCGAGATCGAACCCATCACAAAGCACCTCTCCCATTGCAAGATAAATCAATCTAGTTGGCCAAACCAAACGGATAGACCGGAGAAAATACAGAGCTGTAACAATCATGCATAAAAGACTTCAGAAAAGACTCAAATATTTCTCATGAATAATCTGATCATAAACCCACAATTGATTGGATCCCAACAAACACATTGCAAAAGAAGATTACTTGAATAGATCTCCAAGAACATCAAGGAGAACATTGTATTGAAGATCAAAGTGAGAGAAGAGACCTTCTAGCTACTAGCTATGGACCCGTAGGTCTGTGGTAAACTACTCACGGATCATTGGAAGGGCGGGAAGGTTGATGTAGAAGCCCTCCGTGATCGATCCCCCTCTGGCAGAGTACCAGAGAAGGCCTCCAGATGGGATCTTGATTGAACAGAAGCTTGCAGTAGCGGAAAAAGTGATTCGGGTGGCTCTCTGATGTGTTGGGAATATTTGGGAATTTATACAAGTGGAATTAGGTCAAGAGGTGCCACGAGGGGCCCACAATTAGCCTGGGGGCGCGTCCCCATAGGGTGCACCTGGTGGGCTTGTCGCTCCCTCTTGACTCTTCTAGTCTTCTCCTGAAGCTTCTAGGGTCCCTTCTGGTCTAGAAAAAATCATCAAAAAGTTTCGTAGCGTTTGGACTCCGTTTGGTACAGATACCCTGAAAGCTAAAAACAAGCAAAAAAACATTAACTGGTTAATGGGTTAGTCCAAAAAATGATATATAATTGTATAGAAAGCATTCAAGATTGATACTATAATAGCATGGAACAATAAAAAATTATACATACATTGGAGACGTATCACCGGCTTATGGGGACTGCAGAAACAATGTAAGTAACTTAGCAAAGACCAATATGTGAAAAGCTCGTAGGCATTGGATCAGTGATGACAACTATGTTGGTTGGCATTCATCATGAAGCAGTTATAACCTAGAGCAACACAGAACTAGCTCCAATTCATTAATGTAATGTAGGCATGTATTACAAATATAGTCATACGTGCTTATAGAAAAGAACTTCCATGGCATCTTTTGTCCTACCCTCCCGTGGTAGCGGGGTTGATACGTCTCCAAGGTATCTATAATTTTTGATTGTTCCAGGCTATTATATTATCTGTTTTGGATGTTTAATATGCATTAATATGCTATTTTATATTATTTTTAGGACTAACTTATTAACCTAGAGCCCAGTTCCAGTTTATGTTTTCCCCTTGTTTTTGAGTATCGCAGAAAAGGAATACCAAATGGGCTCCAAACGGAATAAAACCTTCGCGATGATTTTTCTTGGACTAGAAGACACCCGTGGGACTTGGACTCCAAGTTAGAAGACCTTGGAGTAGATGACAAGTAGCAGGGGCATGCCCCCTGGTTTGTGGCCTACTCCAACACCCCCTGACCTAATTCTTCATCCTATAAATTCACATATATTCCAAAACCTGCAGAAGCATCCACGAAAATACTTTTCCACTGCTGCAACCTTCTGTTCCCGTGAGATCCCATCTTGGGGCCTTTTCCGGCATCCTGCCGGAGGGGGATTCGATCACGGAGGGCTTCTACGTCAACTCTATTGCCCTTCCGGTGAAGCGTGAGTAGTTTACCACAGACTTACGGGTGCATAGCTAGTAGCTAGATGGCTTCTTCTCTCTCTTTGATTCTCAATACCATGTTCTCCTCGATGTTCTTGGAGATCTATCCGATGTAATCTTATTTTGTGGTGTCTTTGTTGAGATCCGATGAATTGTGGATTTATGATCAACTTATCTATGAATTTTATTTGAATCTTCTCTGAATTCTTTTATGCATGATTTGATATCTTTGTAATTCTCTTCGAACTATCGATTTAGTTTGGACAACTAGATTGGTTTTTCTTGCATGGAGAAGTGCTTAGCTTTAGGTTCAATCTTGCGGTGTCCTTTCCCAGTGACAGTAGGGGCAGCAAGGCACATATTGTATTGTTGACATCGAGGATAAAAAGATGGGGTTTATGATGTCTACTACACAACCTTCTTCTTGTAGACGTTGTTGGGCCTCCAAGTGCAGAGGTTTGTAGGATAGTATCAAATTTCCCTGAAGTGGATGACCTAAGGTTTATCATTCCGTGGGAGGCGTAGGATGAAGATGGTCTCTCTCAAACAACCCTGCAACCAAATAACAAAGAGTCTCTTGTGTCCCCAACACACCCAATACAATGGTAAATTGTATAGGTGCACTAGTTCGGCAAAGAGATGGTGATACAAGTGCAATATGGATGGTAGATATAGGTTTTTGTAATCTGAAATTATAAAAACAGCAAGGTAAAAAGTAATAAAAGTGAGCGAAAACGGTATTTCAATGCTTCGAAACAAGGCCTAAGGTTCATACTTTCACTAGTGCAAGTTCTCTCAACAATAATAACATAACTAGATCATATAACTATCCCTCAGCATGCAACAAAGAGTCACTACAAGTCACTAATAGCGGAGAACAAACGAAGAGATTATTGTAGGGTACGAAACCACCTCAAATTTATCCTTTCTGATCGATCTATTCAAGAGTCCGTAGTAAAATAACACGAAGCTATTCTTTCCGTTCGATCTATCCTAGAGTCCGTACTAGAATAGCACCTTAATACACAAATCAACCAAAACCCTAATGTCACCAAGATACTCCAATGTCACCTCAAGTATTCGTGGGTATGATTATACGATATGCATCACACAATCTCAGATTCATCTATTCAACCAACACAAAGAACTTCAAAGAGTGCCCCAAAGTTTCTACCGGAGAGTCAAGACGAAAACGTGTGCCAACCCCTATGCATAAGTTCACAAGGTCACTAAACTCGCAAGTTGATCACCAAAACATACATCAAGTGGATCACGTGAATATCCCATTGTCACCATAGATAAGCACATGCAAGACATACATCAAGTGTTCTCAAATCCTTAAAGACTCAATCCAATAAGATAACTTCAAAGGGAAAACTCAATCCATTACAAGAGATAGAGGGGGAGAAACATCATAAGATCCAACTATAATAGCAAAGCTCGCGGTACATCAAGATCGTGCCATATCAAGAACACGAGAGAGAGAGAGAGAGAGAGAGAGAGAGAGAGAGAGATCAAACACATAGCTACTAGTACATACCCTCAGCCCCGAGGGTGAACTACTCCCTCCTGGTCATGGAGAGCGCCAGGATGATGAAGATGGCCATCGGTGCGGGATCCCCCCTCCGGCAGGGTGCCGGAACAGGGTCCCGATTGGTTTTTGGTGGCTACAGAGGCTTGCGGCGGAGGAACTCCCGATCTAGGTAATTTTTTGGAGGTTTCTGTATTTATAGGAATTTTTGGCGTAGGTCACACGTCAGGGGGTCTCCGAGTCGTCCACGAGATAGGGGGACACGCCCAGGGGGTAGGGCGCGCCCCCCACCCTCGTGGACGGCTCGAGACTCTTCTGGCCCAACCCTTTTACTCCCGGGGCTTCTTTTGGTCCATAAAAAATCATCAAAAATTGGCACGTCAATTGGACTCCGTTTGGTATTCCTTTTCTGTAAAACTCGAAAACAAGGAAAAAACAGAAACTGGCACTGGGCTCTAGGTTAATAGGTTAGTCCCAAAAATCATATAAAATAGCATATAAATGCATATAAAACATCCAAGATGGATAATATAATAGCATGGAACAATTAAAAATTATAGATACATTGGAGACGTTATATTGCTTGAGTTTATTCCTCTACATCATGTCATCTTACTTAAAGCGTTACTCTGTTCTTCATGAACTTAATACTCTAGATGCAGGCAAGAGTTGGTCGATGTGTGGAGTAATAGTAGTAGATGAAGGCAGGAGTCGGTCTACTTGACACGGACGTGATTCCTATATTTCATAATCATTGCGTTAGATATCGTCATAACTTTGCGCTTTTCTATCAATTGCTCGATAGTAATTTGTTCACCCATCGTATTATTTTCTATCTTGAGAGAAGCCTCTAGTGAAACCTATGGCCCCTGGGTCTATTTTCCATCATATACGTTTCTAATCTACTATTTTGCAATCTTTTACCTTCCGATCTATAAAGCAAAAAACCCAAAAATATTTACTTTATCTTTTGTTTACTTTCATCTATCTCTATCAGATCTCACTTTTGCAAGTGACCGTGAAGGGATTGACAACCCCTTTATTGCGTTGGGTGCAAGTGTTTAATTGTTTCTGCAGGTATTGGTGATTTGTGCGTTGTCTCCTACTGGATTGATACCTTGGTTCTCTAACTGAGGGAAATACTTATCTCTAGTTTGCTGCATCACCCTTTCCTCTTCAAGGGAAAAACCAACACAAGCTTAAGAAGTAGCAGGGGTCCATAATGTAGCATTTGGATGTAGATATTCGGGCCTAGAATTATGCATTGGCATTACCTATCCCGAATGCCCATGTTTGGATGGACTATACATTCGCATGTAGAATTCGGGCTGGATATTGAGAGGCCAGCTCCAACACTAGCATGATCCCTCCACTAATTCGGAGCCCCGTCCCTCGACATTCGGTTGAATTGGCCGAGTTGCTACCTCTTTGTTGTAACACACGCGAGAACGAAAAGGGAGCGACTCATTCGTCCTCATCTCCATCACTGTGCTCTCCATTACTTCCCCGACCGGCAGCCAACCCCTGCCACCGCCTCCCAAACCGACGGCTTCTTTGTGTGAGCCAGACCGGGGAAGAGGGAGATGGAGCGTATGGAGGAGGCATACCTATGTGTGCTGGCCTTCGTGCTCATCGCAGGCTGACAAATCTAGGGAGAAGCATGACTATATGGCTGAGCATGGTTATCCATGACAACACCGTGCCGGCTATCCCAGGGAGCACCGCGACGGTGAGTTCGACGGAGGGGAATGAGGCCGCTACAACGACAAGTTCGACGGAGGTGAATGAGGACGCGGCGACGGCGAGTTTGGCTGCGTCCTGGCATCTGAGGCGGTCTTGTGGGCAACATGACGGGAGCAAGCCTGCAGCGGCCCCGACCGAGGGAGAGGAACACGAGGACGTAAATGGATAGAGTGGGATGTGTGCAGTGGAGGAGGCCTTGATCTAGTCTTCTTCCCTCCAAATCGTGTGCACTCCGTCGTGGAGAGGCCATGGTGGCCCGATCCACCAGCCGATGGAAAGGACGGGCATGGTTGTTTCTAATTCAATGTTCTCACCATCCAAACATAAAAATGGTATTGGTGGTTCCCTAGAATTCCAAGTGTCGAATACACCAGCATCCAAACACTAGAATCTGATTGAAGCTCAATATCAATATACTGGATATTTGGCATTGGAGGCAATGCAATGTCATGCCCCTGAATATATACATCCAAACACAGCGTAAGGAAAGGAAGGGATATTAAGGCCTCCTTTTAATAGAGAACAGAAACAAAGCATTAGAACTTAGTGGATACATGAACTCCTCAAACTATGGTAATCACCGGAAAGGATCCCAATTACTTTCACCTTGGGGTATGCGGATTATAACTCGTAATAGGTGCATATAACTTGCAAGATAGGATCAAGACCACACATATATTCATGAAAACATAATAGTTTCATATATGAATTCATGGCACTTGGGCCCTAGTGACAAGCATTAAGCATAGCAAAGTCATAGCAATATCAATCTCAGAACATAGTGGATACTAGGCATCAAGCCCTAACAAAACTAACTCGATTACATGATAAATCTCATCCAACCCATCACCGTCCAGCAAGCCTACGAAAGAATTACTCACTCCCGGCGGTGAGCATCATGAAATTGGTGATGGAGGAAGGTTGATGATGACGACGGCGTCGAACTCCACCCTCCGGAGCCCCGAACGGACTCCAGATAAGCCCTCTCGATGAAGAACAGGAGGTCGCGGCTGCTCCGTATCGTAAAACATGATGAATACTTCTCTCTAATATTTTTCTCCGTGAATAGGTATATATGGAGTTGGAGTTAGGGTTGTCGGAGGTCCAGGGGGCCACAAGCTCACCAGGCGCGCCCACTGAGCTTGTGGCTCCTTGGTGGCCCCCTCCAGTATCTTTTTCCACCAATATTTTTTATATACCACAAAATTTCTCCATAAATTTTCTGGTCAATCCGAGAACCTTGATTTCTGCATAAAAACAACACCATGGCAATTCTGCTGACAATAGTTGTGGCACCCCAGCTCAGAGGAAACCGGAACGCCCCGTATTCCAGCCCAGAGACAAGTCTTCTGGAATACTGCACTGCTGGCATAGAACAAATCAGCTCGTTATTACAAATACTCGGGGATACAAGGGTTCCGATATAACCAGGAAATTGGTATGGCGACACTACGCCTACCAAGGTTGCTCTATGCTAGCAGCAGAACAACTTATAGCAGCGGAATAACTTCTAGCAGCAGAACAACGACAACAGTGATGGACTCCACTCCGTAGGGACTCTGGCTGGAACGCTTGTCCTAGCTCGCCAACAAGGGATCCACGACAAACAAGTAAGCAGACAAAGCATGACCTGCAAACTGGCATGACACGCTAGATCAGTACATTGAATGTACTTGCAAGCTCACAACAACCAAAGCAATCAAGACAAGCAATAACATGGCGTTTACAGGATAAACATGCATGAGCATGATACAACTAGAACCGCATGGCATGTATAAGGTGAACATGATACAGCTATAACAAGATCATCATGGCATGAACATATTACTCGAGACATGTACAATGATGATACTAGCATGCAACATGCTACAAATATCACTTACTCTGTTTGGGGTTACCGCGTAACCACCAAATATATGCCACTCTTACTTACCATCATGGTCACGGGATCACTTTAATCATTATCAAGAATGCCACCGGGATCTTCACAAGATCACCTTATCAATATTAAGAATACCATCGTGATCCTCACAAGATCACCTCATCAATATCATGAATACCATCGTGATCCTCCCGTGACCACATAAAGATCAACCAACTTCTTTCCTCATCAAACCGGGGTTGTTTATTAGTCAGGCTATTATTACTGTTGACTCATAGTGTGACCTACTACGAACTGGGCCTTTATCCATGTGCACGACTATCGATAGATTAAACACTCTGTAGAGGTTAGTACACTGTACCCACACCATGGAACCCAAGGCCTCGTGCTCCCATTCGAGTGGACCAACGGCGTTCCAACAAAACTGATCTATTGCCATGACACTCTCCCGACCACTCTGACAAACTCCCCTTTGGGCCAAGTCATGGGTGGCCCCGATGTCACCTCGTGACACCCAACGGCCACCGTCGTGGCAAAACAAAACAGTCCCAAACGGGGACAAGAGCGCTCAAACCAACACAGGCACACAAGGCTTATGTCCGCCTACCTGGCCAAGGTAGCGCGCGTCCATAACCTTCCCTAGTTGGAGGCACTGGCAAGGGGCATGACAATAGACCCAGTTAGGAGCCCCCATAAAGCAAGTGTGGCTGCACTGGTCAGTTCGATTTCGATGGCACTGTGACTCAGCCAACAGGTGTTCAAATTTGATTAAAGTTCGGTTAAACTTGAATGCAAATGATGCCGAGTCATATCAGGATAACATGATGAAATAACAATGCATATGAGCATGACATCAACATGAGCATGGATGGATAACACAACCATTTAGCACGTTCATCTTAACATCAATAATAATAAAGGATTTACTCTACCAGATGCAAATGAACATGGCATAACGATGATCCTGTGTAGCACAAGTATAGCAAAGCATATCACTAATATGAACATAGTATGACCACTAGGATCAGTAAAATACTACCAGAATAGAACATGAAAACAATATTAGCAAGTAAGCATGTAACCAACTAGATGAAAATAATCATGGCATATGAACGAGCGTGGATCCATAAGCATATAAAGCGTTCACGGAAATATTAAAATGCACAACTTATTAAATATTCAAGTTGAAAACCATGGCTACTACAAATCCTTCATGCAAGTGGTTGTCGTGGCTTGCCTGGTAAAGAAGAGGTCACTAGGAAGAAGTGCAGAAGGATTGCAGAGAGATTCGCTGGAAACAGTTCTCTCCCGGAGGGGCTACATAAGGGCAAGGGCAAAATTGTCATTTTAATAGTGGGACCACCTAGTGAAAATGATACCAACAGATAGAGCTCGACGAGACGAAGAAGTAGGCTTTGGAATCACCTCATTTGGAGTCTTGGTTGAAAAGATACGGTCGTTTAAAGCTCAGGGACCAATCTGTAACAAAAGTATTCACAAATAGGTCCCTGACTGGTTGAACAGAACGTGCCTTTCCAGGGAATACACTTTCGAACAGGGAAAGCGTATTTTAGGTTGAAGCAGGCCGAAGTACGCTTTCGGTGGAGGAAAACGTATTCCGGAGAGCACGCTTTCACTTATCCACGTCGGCGACTCGGGTCAACGCCCGCTCTGACTGACTCGTGGGGCCCGTGTGTAGGTGGGGTCCGCTGGAAGGTCCTTCTCCTTCCTCCTCGCGCTCGCCCGCGGGACAGAGGGAGTCGCGTGCTTCGTCGACCGCCCCGGGCGACTCCGGCCACCTCCGGTGGAGCTAGGCCACCGGAGTGACCGGGAGGGCGAGGCGCACCCGCCTGAACGCCTCCCGCTCTCCAGGGAGCACGGGACCGAACGAGGCCATGGCCGCGGCGGGATGTGGCTACGACCACTCTTGAGAGGGACGGCCCACAGCACGGGCGGAGGAGAGAGGTGGCTGGGGAGGCTTGGAGTGGTCTGAGAAGTGCTCTGGTGGCGACGGCAAGGAGGAGGGGTCTCGTCATTAGGCTAATTTAGACCGAGGTCGACAGCGGGCACAGCGGCCATGGGGGTCGGGGAGAGCTCCAGAGGCTCGTTGGAGAGGTCGGGGAGAGAGCTGGGAGGGTGAGGAGGAGGATGAGAAACTCGAGGCCTCGGGGTGGGCTTAAATAGGCAGGGCGACGCGGGTGGGCGAGCACGGCCGTGGGAGACGTCGCCGGAGCCGCGGACGCGTGGGCACGCGAGCTTGCTCGATGGTAGGCGACGAGAGGGTATAGGGAGGAGCTCACGGGGCAGAGGAGGGCAAGGGGCATGGGGAGGAAGAGGCCAGGGATGAACAGAGCCGAAACGGCCACAGTGCTCCCATGGGTGCGCGGCGGCGAGCTCCGATGAGCGGTCTACAGGAGGGGGAGAGGGTTCCAGTGAGACGGAGGAGGCATGGGGGAGCTGTTTGACATGGTTGGGCTCGCGAGAATGACGAGCAGAGGAGGGGCCCGAAGCAAGCGACACGCAGCTCGCGTCCATGGCATGCCAAAGCGGTGGTCACCGCGTGACTATGGGCTGGCAAACCTTGTTCGTGGTGTTGTCTCTGCATCAGTGGGTCCGTGGAAAGTGAAACATCAAGAGGAGAGGCTCTGCAGCGAAGGGAGGAATTGGCGAAAGTTTGTTGTAGCAAACTTGGCTGCGCACTAGTGATCAACAAGGAAGAGGAAAGAGCCAAACTCCATGTCTAGTGTGTTTAGGTTAAGAAGGACTATCATCCTGTTAATTTGGAGGAGAAGTGGACCACAAAATAACATAGTTGCTTTGTAACAGCATAATTGGTCCAGAAACTTGATCATGAAGGGGCACTAGCCTAGTGTATCCACTTGATCTGAAATTTGGCAAGGCTTGATGATTTGGACATATAATGATGCTGTAAAAATTTCATACCAAATGGAATTGCCAAAATGGTACTTCCTTTACAGCTATCCTCTCTGCCCAGAAACTTAAAAAAATTCTAGAGAAATATGGGCTTCATGAATTGATCCAAACATTGGTGGAGAGAGGTTTTATGGTCATGAGGATGCTCTGGTAAATTTTCAGAAATAATGAAGCAATATAAAATATACTTGCTTCACATCGTGAGAATATTGACAGAATTAAAGATTTGGTGTTGTGCTCACATAGATGATTGGATGGAGCTGAAAATCGAAGGAGGGTAATGATATGAGCACATGAAGAGGCATGCAAAATTTCAACTCATTTGGGAACTCCTAGCTAGTACTTCCTTCACAGTGGCTTCTGTCTGGCATAAACTTTGAAACATCACCGAGGAAGGTTGGCTAGTCAAATGAATTTGAATTTTGGCATGAAGCAATTATTCGGATAATATAGCATGCCCAAAAAGTTTGGAAGCAATCAAGAAAGGATAGGTGGCACTTCCTTCACAGAAAACCACACTGGACAGAAATTAAGAATAAATATTGGGGAATTATTTTTGGGCTAGTACAGAAAGGTTTGGGCATATTTGAGCAATATACGACCCAAAGAAATTATGAGAATTATTTGGGAATTTTGTGGAAGACAGAAATATAGGTTGCTTCACAACCTAGGGCAAATAGGGTTATTCCTTTAATAGAAAAAGGAATCCCAATAAAAATAATATTTGGATTGGGCTAAGATGAAAATGACAAGGTCTTGAGATGGTTTTGAGGATGACAAGACACTTGGGAGAGGAATCAAAGGTGATCTCTCCAGGTTTCAAGACCACTAAGCCACAGAAAATCAAATAAAAAACCAAAATCCAAATAAATCAAAATAAAAAGAAATGGAAAAAATCCAGGATGTTACAATAGCGTCAGTACTAGGCCTGCCCGCGGTGGTTTGAGGTCCAGCTCGCGTAGTGCGAGCCTTGGGGATTTATTTCTCGAGGAACCACCTTGGAACATCTTCTTAAACATTTTCTCCATCTGAAAATTTCTGAATTTTTTTAGTGACTCGAAATAAAAGTGAACAAAACTCAACAAAATGAATAGCAACTACTCCTAGAAGTGTATAGAGGCCATATCAAGCACCAAAACTAGTTTGAACCATATAAATTTGACACGCAAGCTCAAGAACATGGTCACCAATAGTAGCTAAATGTGCAAATAATAAACTACTAGAACAAAACTAATTGGACCAGCGGAGGAGTCACATACCGATGAGCAATCCCCCCAAACAGTTTCGGAAATGGATTACAAGCTAGGAGATCGAAAATGGTAGCAAGATGAGCAAGAACACGGGTTCGAGCAAGGGGGTGATTTTTTCTAGAGGAAGAAAACAAGTGCATGGGTGGCTGGAATAAGTTGGTAGGCCCCACAAGCTTGCTAGGCGCACCCAGGGGTGGGTGCGTCCTGTCAGCTTGTGGCTCACAGGTGCACCCCCCGGGGTGTGTTCAGTGCTAATATTTTTATATATTATAGAAAAAATCATATTAAATTTTTAGGGCATTTGGAGAACTTTTATTTTCTGGTCATTTTTTATTGCACGGATAATTCAGAAAACTGCATAATCATGGCATTTTTACTTTATTAAATCTAAATAACAGAAAGTAAAAAGTGGGTACAGAGAGTTGTGTTTACTAAATTCATCGGCCACATGCCCGTTAAAAGGAATCCATTAATAAGGTTGATCAAGTCTTCGTATTAACATACTTCTTTCGAATGACATGAAACCGGAGAATCTTTGTATGACACTAGGTTACCTCGACAGGGATATGCATGTCCCCAACAATAATAATTTCATATTTCTTTTTGACAGCAGGAATAGGGAACTCAAAACCTCCAATAATAATTGTTGAACTTCTTTCAATAGAAAGTGTACTGTATGCTCATTACCATTGACATGAAAAGTGGCATTTCCTTCATTGCAATCAATAACAGCCCCTGCAGTATTCACAAAGGATCTACCAAGGATGATCGACATACTGACATCCTCGGGTATATCAAGAATAACAAAGTCTGTTAAGATAGTAACATTTGCAACTACGACAGGCACATCCTCACAAATACCGATGGGTATAACAGTTGATTTATCAGCCATTTGCAAAGAGATTTCAGTTGGTGTCAACTTATTCAAATCAAGTCTTTTGTATAAAGAGAAAGGCATAACACTAACACCAGCTGCTAGATCACACAAAGCAGTAACATAGTTTGTTTTAATGGAGCATGGTATAGTTGGTATTCCTAGGTCTCCTAGTTTGTTTGGTATTCCACCCTTAAATGTAATTAGCAAGCATGGTGGAAATTTCAGCTTCCGGTATCTTTCTTTTATTTGTGACAATATCTTTCATATACTTAGCATAGGGAGACATTTTCAGAACATCAGTCAAATGCAAGCGCAAAAAGACAGGTCTAAGCATTTCAACAAAGCACTCAAGTTCTTCATCATCTTTATTCTTTGAAGCTTTAGGAGAAAAGGCATGTGTTTCTGAACCAATGGTTCTCTTTCTTTACCATGTTTCCTAGCAATGAATTCTTTCTTATCATATCTTTTATTCTTAGGTTGTGGGTTATCAATATCAACAACCGGTTCTATTTCAGCATCATTACTAGGTTGAGCATCAACATGAACATCATCATTATCATTGTTACTAGGTTCATGTTCATCACCTGATTGTGTTTCAGCATCAGAGATAGAAATATCATTTGGATTCTTAGGTGTGTCTACAGTAGGTGTTCACTTGAAGCATGCAAAGTCTTGTGATCTTTCTTTTTAGAAGGACTAGGTGCATTAGTATTAATTCTTTGGGAGTCCTGTTCAATTCTTTTAGGATGGCCTTCAGGATAGAAGGGTTCCTGAGTCATTTTACCACCCCTAGTCATAACTCTAGCAACATGATCATTCATCTTGTTGTTCATCTCATTAAGTAAATCATTTTGTGCCTTAAGAACTTGTTCTACTTGAGTTTTTATCATGGAAGCATGTTTACTCACACCCTTGACCTCATTAACAGTTCTAAACATATAGTCACTCAAGTGTTCAATCATATACGCATTTCGTTTCAATTGTCTACTAACATATGCATTGAAGTTTTCTTGTTTAACAATAAAGTTATCCAATTAATCCAAGCATTGACTAGCAAACTTAGTATAAGGAATATCACCTTCATCAAATCTATAGAGAGAATTTACCTCTACTACTCGTGTCGGGATATCGAGAGCATGTATTTCTTTAATAGGTGGTAAATTCATAACATCTTCAGCCTTAATACCATTTTCTTTCAAAGATTTCCTTGCCTCTTGCATATCTTCAGGACTGAGAAATAGAATACCCCTTTCCTTCAGAGTTGGCTTGGGTGGTGGTTCAGGAAGAGTCCAATCATTATCATTCCTTGATATATTATTCAATAGTTCTTCATCTTGCTCAATAGTTCACTCCCTGGAAATACAACCAGCACAACTATCTAGGTAGTCCATAGAAGCATCGGTTAGTCCATTATAAAAGATATCAAGTATTTCATTTTTCTTGAGAGGATGTTCAAGCAAAGCATTAAGTAATTGGAGAAGCCTCCCCGAAGCTTGAGGGAGATTCTCTTCTTCCATTTGTACAAAGTTAAATATTTCCTATAAAGCAGCTTGTTTCTTATGAGCAGGAAAATATTTTTCAAAGAAGTAGTATATCATATCCTGGGGACTACGCACACAACCAAGAGCAAGAGAATTAAACCATATCTCAGCATCACCCTTTAGTGAGAAAGGAAACAACTTAAGAATATAGTAGTAACGAATATTTTCCTCATGAGAAAATAGGGTGGCTATAGCATTCAGTTTAGTAAGATGTGACACAATAGTTTCAATTTCATAATCATGGAAAGGATCAAATTAAACCAAAGTAATTAACTCTGGATCGATAGATAATTCATAATCCTTATCAGTAACAAAGATAGGTGAAGTAGCAAAGTTAGGATCATATTTCATTCTAGCATTCAAAGATTTTTCTTCCAACTTGGCAAGCAATTTCTTAAGATCATCTCTATCCTTACAAGCAAGAAAATCCCTAGCTACCTCTCCATCCATAACATAACCCTCAGGTATATCAGGCAATTCCTATCTAGGATAGCTTGATCTAATAGGTGTTTCAAAGTTTTCAGTTTCAAAGACTTCATCAGTTTCAGTAATTTCATCAGTTTCATCATTCTCAATATCTTTAGCTCTAGCAAGTTGTTCATCAAGAATTTCACCTAGTGGCACATTATCATCAAGCAAAGTACTAGCATCATCATAAGCATCATTCATAGTAGAATTAGCATCATCAATTACTTGCGACATATCGGAATTAATAGTAGGTGTAGGTGTTCCAAGCTTACTCAAAACAGAAGGTGAATCAAGTGCAGAGTGTGATGGCAGTTCCTTACCTCCCCTCGTCTTAGAGGGAACGATCTTGGTTTTGGTATCTTTCAGATTCTTCATAGTGATCAACAGATATAAATCTCAAGTGACTCACAAATAGAGCTATGCTCCTCGGCAACGATGGTAGAAAAAGGTCTTGATAACCCACAAGTATAGGGGATCGCAACAGTTTTTGAGGGTAGAGTAATCAACCCAAATTTATTGATTCAACACAAGGGGAGCCAAAGAATATTCGCGAGTATTAGCAGTGGAGTTATCAATTCAACCACACTTGAACGACTTAATATCTGTAGCAAAGTATTTAGTAGCAAAGTAGTATGATAGTTACGGTAACCGTGGCGATAGTAACAGTAGCTTGTAGTGATTGTAACAGCAGCAACGACGAAAGTAACTTAGCAAAGATCAATATGTGAAAAGCTTGTAGGCATTGGATCGGTGATGATAATTATGTTGGATGACATTCATCATGAAGCAGTTATAACCTAGAGCGACGCAGAACTAGCTCCAATTCATCAATGTAATGTAGGCATGTATTCCAAATATAGTCATACATGCTTATGGAAAAGAACTTGCATGGCATCTTTTGTCCTACCCTCTCATGGAAGTGGGGTCCATAAGGAAACTAAGGGATATTAAGGCCTCCTTTTAATAGAGAACCAGAACAATATGAACTCCTCAAACTACGGTAATCACCGGAAAGAATCCCAATTACTGTCACCTTGGGGTACGCGGATCATAACTCGTAATAGGTGCATATAACTTTCAAGATAGGATCAAGAACACACATATATTCATGAAAACATAACAGGTTCAGATCTGAATTCATGGCACTCGGACCCCTAGTGACAAGCATTAAGGATAGCAAAGTCACATCAACATCAATCTTAGGATACTAGGCATCAAGCCCTAACAAAAGTAACTCGATTACATGATAAAAATCTCATCCAACCCATCACTGTCCAGCAAGCCTATGAAAGAATTACTCACTCCCGGCGGTGAGCATCATGAAATTGGTGATGAAGGAAGGTTGATGATGACGACGGCGTCGAATTCCACCCTCTAGAGCCCCAAATGGACTCCTGATCAGCCCTCCTGGTGAAGAACAGGAGGTGGCGGCTGCTCCGTGTCGTAAAACATGATGAATACTTCTCTCTGATATTTTTCTCCGCGAATAGGTATATATGGAGTTGGAGTTACGGTTGCCGGAGGTCCAGGGGGCCCACAAGCTCACCAGGCGCGCCCTTGGGGGGTGGGCACGCCCCCTGAGCTTGTGGCTCCTGGGTGGCCCCCCTTTGGTATATTTTTCCACCAATATTTTTTATATACCACAAAAATACTCCGTAAATTTTCAGGTCAACCCGAGAACTTTGATTTCTGCACAAAAACAACACCATGGCGATTCTGCTGAAAACAGCGTCAATCCGGGTTAGTTCCATTCAAATTATGCAAATTAGAGTCCAAAACAAGAGCAAAAGTGTTTGGAAAAGTAGATACGATGGTGATGTATCACTTCTTTTGTATGAGCTCTCTAGCCAGCCATTCGTCACAGATGTTGTGTTTGAATGCGGCTATCGCTCTGGAATCCGGATAGTCTAGTATCCTATTTTTCTTAGTTAAGAATTGATTCCAAAATTTTCGGGCTGACTCCCCTGGTTTCTGCACGACATGAGCGAGGTCGTCGGCATCTGGGGGTTGGACATAAGTACCTTCGAAGTTTGCTCATAATGCATCTACGAGGTGCTCCCAAGTATCGATAGTCCTTCGGGAGGCTGTCAAGCCAATGCCGAGGTGATCCTTTGAGCTTCAAGGGCAAGTATTTGATGGCATGGAGATCGTCACCACCGTCCATATGTACGTGCATGAGGAAATCCTCGATCCATATGACGGGGTCTGTTATCCTGTCCTATTGTTTGATATTTAGGGGTTTAAACCCCTCCAGGAACTGGTGCTACACCACCAAGTCTGTGAAGCACATGGGGTGGGTAGCACCTCGGATCCTAGTGGTAGTGTGACAGATGTCGAACGTGGTCACATTTTGATCGTGCGTGTAATCGCAAAAATCACCATTCTTGGCTAACCAAGCTAGGTATCCTGCATGTCTAACAGGTGGGTGATCCCTTGATTTGTAGATTGATCAAGGTGGAGCTTCTGGCCTTTGAAGGAAATATGCCCTAGAGGCAATAATAAAGTTATTATTTATTTCCTTATTTCATGATAAATGTTTATTATTCATGCTAGAATTGTATTAACCGGAAACTTAGTACATGTGTGGATACATAGACAAACAGAGTGTCACTAGTATGCCTCTACTTGACTAGCTCGTTGAATCAAAGATGGTTAAGTTTCCTAGCCATAGAATTGAGTTGTCCTTTGATTAACGGGGTCACATCATTAGAGACTGATTTGATTGACTTGACCCATTCCGTTAGCTTAGCACTTGATCGTTTAGTATGTTGCTATTGCTTTCTTCATGACTTATACATGTTCCTTTGACTATGAGATTATGCAACTCCCGTTTGCCGGAGGAACAATTTGTGTGCTACCAAACGTCACAATGTAGCTGGGTGATTATAAAGGTGCTCTACAGGTGTCTCCGATGGTGTTTGTTGGGTTGGCATAGATCGAGATTAGGATTTGTCACTCCGATTGTCGGAGAGGTATCTCTGGGCCCTCTTGATAATGCACATCACTATAAGCCTTGCAAGCAATGTAACTAATGAGTGAGTTGAGGGATGATGCATTACGGAACGAGTAAAGAGACTTGCCGGTAACAAGATTGAACTAGGTATTGAGATACCGACGATCGAATCTCGGGCAAGTCATACCAATGACAAAGGGAGCAACGTATGTTGTTATGTGGTTTGACCGATAAAGATCTTCATAGAATATGTAGAAACCAATATGAGCATCCAGGTTCCGCTATGGTTATTGACCGGAGATGAGTCTCGGTCATGTCTACATAGTTCTCGAACCCGTAGGGTCCGCACGCTTAACGTTTTGTGACGATTTGTATTATGAGTTATGTGATTTGATAACCGAAGTTTGTTTGGAGTCCCGGATGAGATTGGGGACATGACTAGGAGTCTCAAAATGGTCGAGACATAAAGATCGATATATTGTAAGGCTATACTCGGACATCGGAAAGGTTCCGAGTGATTCGGGTATTTTTCGGAGTACCGGAGAGTTACGGGAATTCGTATTGGGCCTTAATGGGCCATACGGGAAAGGAGAGAAAGGCCTCAAGGGTGGCTGCGCCCCTTCCCCATGGACTGGTCCGAATTGGACTAGGGAAAGGGGGCGCCCCCTTCCTTCCTTCTCCTTCTCCCTTCCCTTTTTCCTATTCCATGTGGGAGGTGGAATCCTACTAGGACTAGGGAGTCCTAGTAGGACTCCACACTTTGGGCGCGCCCTATGAGGGCCGGCCTCCTCCTCCCTCCTCCTCCCATTGATCCCTTAGCCGTGTGCGGTGCCCCCCTCCACCATAACCCACCTCGGTCATATCATCGTAGTGCTTAGGCGAAGCCCTGCGCCGGTAGCTTCATCATCACCGTCATCATGCCATCGTGCTGACCAAGCTCTCCCTCGACACTCTTCTAGATCATGAGTTCATGGGACGTCACCGAGCTGAACGTGTGCAGATCATGGAGGTGCCGTACTTTCGGTTCTAGGATCGGTCGATCGTGAAGACGTACAACTACATCAACCGTGTTGTCATAACGCTTCCTCTTATGGTCTACGAGGGTACGTGGACTACACTCACCCCTCTCGTTGCTATGCATCACCATGATCTTGTGTGTGCGTAGGACATTTTTTAAATTACTGCGTTCTCCAACAGTGGCATCCGAGCCAGGTTTATGCGTAGATGTTATATGCACGAGTAGAACACAAGTGAGTTGTGGGCGATAATAGTCATACTGCTTACCAGCATGTCATACTTTGATTCAGCGGTATTGTTGGATGAAGCGGCCCGGACCGACATTACGTGTATGCTTACGCGAGACTGGTTCTACCGACGTGGTTCGCACACAGGTGGCTGGCGGGTGTCAGTTTCTCCAACTTTAATTGAATCGAGTGTGGCTACGCCCAGTCCTTGTTGAAGGTTAAAACATCACATACTTGACGAAAAATCTTTGTGGTTTTGATGTGTAGGTAAGAACGGTTCTTGCTCAGCCCGTAGCAGCTACGTAAAATTTGCAACAACAAAGTAGAGGACGTCTAACTTGTTTTTGCAGGGCATGTTGTGATGTGATGTGGTCAAGACATGATGCTAAATTTTATTGTATGAGATGATCATGTTTTGTAGCAGAGTTATCGGCAACTGGTAGGAGCCATATGGTTGTCGCTTTATTGTATGAAATGCAATCGTCATGTAATTGCTTTACTTTATCACTAAGCGGTAGCAATAGTCGTAGAAGCAATAGTTGGCGAGACGACAACGATGCTACGATGGAGATCAAGGTGTCGCGCCGGTGACGATGGTGATCATGACGGTGCTTTGGAGATGGAGATCAAAGGCACAAGATGATGATGGCCATATCATATCACTTATATTTGATTGCATGTGATGTTTATCCTTTATGCATCTTATTTTGCTTAGATCGACGGTAGCATTATAAGATGATCTCTCACTAAATTTCAAGGTACAAGTGTTCTCCCTTAGTATGCACCGTTGCGACGGTTCTTCGTGCTGAGACACCACGTGATGATCGGGTGTGATAAGCTCTACGTTCATATACAACGGGTGCAAGCCAGTTCTGCACACGCGGAATACTCGGGTTAAACTTGATGAGCCTAGCATATGCAGATATGGCCTCGGAACACTGGAGACCGGAAGGTCGAGCGTGAATCATATAGTAGATATGATTAACATAGTGACGTTCACCATTGAAAACTTCTCCATCTCACGTGATTATCGGACATGGTTTAGTTGATATGGATCACGTGATCATTTAGATGACTAGAGGGATGTCTATCTAAGTGGGAGTTCTTAAGTAATATGATTAATTGAACTTTAATTTATCATGAACTTAGTCCTGGTAGTATTAGCATATTAGAGTTCTCTATGTTGTAGATCAATACCTCGCGATGTAGCTCCCCGTTTATTTTTATATGTTCCTAGAGAAATATAAGTTGAAAGATGTTAGTAGCAATGATGTGGATTGGATCCGTGATCTGAGGATTATCCTCATTGCTGCACAGAAGAATTATGTCCTCGATGCACCGCTAGGTGACAGACCGATTGCAGGAGCAGATGCAGACGTTATGAACGTTTGGCAAGCTCGATATGATGACTACTTGATAGTTTAGTGCACCATGCTTTACGACTTAGAATCGGGGCTTCAAAGAAGTTTTGAACGCCATGGAGCATATGAGATGTTCCAAGAGTTGAAATTAGTATTTCAGACTCATGCCCGTGTCGAAAGGTATGAGACCTTTGACAAGTACTTTGCCTACAAGATGGAGGAGAATAGCTCAACTAGTGAGCATGTGCTCAAAATGTCTTATTACTACAATCACTTGAATCAAGTGGGAGTTAATCTTCCAGATAAGATAGTGATTGACAGAGTTCTCTAGTCACTATCACCAAGTTACTAGAACTTTGTGATGAACTATAATATGCAAGGGATAACGTAAACGATTCCCAAGCTCTTCGTGATGCTGAAACCGACGAAGGTAGAAATCAAGAAAAGCATCAAGTGTTGATGGTTGACAAGGCCACTAGTTTCAAGAAAAGGGCAAAGGGAAGAAGGGGAACTTCAAGAAGAACGGCAAGCAAGTTGCTTCTCAAGTGAAGAAGCCCAAGTCTGGACCTAAGCCTAAGACTAAGTGCTTCTGCTGCAAAGGGACTGGTCACTGGAAGCGGAACTGCCCCAAGTATTTGGCGGATAAGAAGGATGGCAAAGTGAACAAAGGTATATTTAATATACATGTTATTGGTGTGTACTTCACTAATGTTTATAGCAACCCCTCAGTATTTGATACTAGTTCAGTTGCTAAAGATTAGTAACTCGAAACGGGAGTTGCAGAATGAACATAGACTAGTTAAGGGTGAAGTGACGATGTGTGTTGGAAGTGGTTACAAGATTGATATGATCATCATCGCACACTCCCTATACTTTCGGGATTAGTGTTGAACCTAAATAAATGTTATTTGGTGTTTGCGTTGAGCATGGATATGATTTGATCATGTTTATTGCAATACGGTTATTCATTTAAAGTCAGAGAATAATTGTTGTTCTGTTTACATGAATAAAACCTTCAATGGTCATACACTCAATGAAAATAGTTTGTTGGATCTCGATCGTAGTGATACACATATTCATAATATTGAAGCCAAAAGATGCAAAGTTAATAATGATAGTGCAACTTATTTACGGCACTGCCGTTTAGGTCATATTGGTGTAAAGCGCATGAAGAAACTCCATGCTGATGGGCTTTTGGAGTCACTTGATTATGAATCATTTGATGCTTGCGAACCATGCCTCATGGGCAAGATGACTAAAACTCCATTCTCTGGAACAATGGAGCGAGCAACATATTTGTTGGAAATCATACATACTGATGTATGTGGTCCAATGAATGTTGAGGCTCGTGGCGGGTATCATTATTTTCTCACCTTCACAGATGATTTGAGCAGATATGGGTATATCTACTTGATGAAACATAAGTCTGAAACATTTGAAAAGTTCAAAGAATTTCAGAGTGAAGTGGAAAATCATCGTAACAAGAAAATAAAGTTTCTACGATCTGATCGTGGAGGAGAATATTTGAGTTACGAGTTTGGTCTTCATTTGAAACAATGCGGAATAGTTTCACAACTCACGCCACCCGGAACACCACAGCGTAATGGTGTGTCCGAACATCGTAACCGTACTTTATTAGATATGGTGCAATCTATGATGTCTCTTACCGATTTACCACTATCGTTTTTTAGGGTTATGCGTTAGAGACAGCTACATTCACGTTAAATAGGGCACCATCTAAATCCGTTGAGATGACACCATATGAATTGTGGTTTGGCAAGAAACCTAAGCTGTCGTTTCTTAAAGTTTGGGGTTACGATGCTTATATGAAAAAGTTTCAACCTGATAAGCTCGAATCCAAATCAGAGAAATGCCTCTTCATAGGATACCCAAAGGAAACTGTTGGGTACACCTTCTATCATAGATCCGAAGGCGAGATATTCGTTGCTAAGAATGGATCCTTTCTAGAGAAGGAGTTTCTCTCGAAAGAAGTGAGTGGGAGGAAAGTAGAACTTGATGAGTTAATTGTACCTTCTCCCGAATTGGAAAGTAGTTCATCACATAAATCAGTTCCAGTGATTCGTACACCAATTAGTGAGGAAGCTAATGATGATGATCATGAAACTTCAGATCAAGTTACTACCGAACCTCGTAGGTCAACCAGAGTAAGATCCGCATCAGAGTGGTAAAGTAATCCTGTTCTGGAGGTCATGTTACTTGACCATGACGAACCTACGAACTATGAGGAAGCGATGATGAGCCCATATTCCGCGAAATGGCTTGAGGCAATGAAATCTGAGATAGGATCCATGTATGGGAACAAAGTATGGACTTTGGTTGACTTGCCCGATGATCGGCAAGCCATAGAGAATAAATGGATCTTCAAGAGGAAGACAGAAGCTAATAGTAGTGTTCCTAACTACAAAGCTAGAATTGTCGAAAAAGGTTTTTGACAAGTTCAAGGTGTTGACGACGATAAGATTTTCTCAATCGTAACGATGCTTAAGTCTGTCTGAATCATGTTAGCAGTTGCCACATTTTATGAAATCTGGCAAATGGATGTCAAAACTGCATTCCTTAATGGATTTCTTGAAGAAGAGTTGTATATGATACAACAAGAAGGTTTTGTCAATCCTAATGGTGCTAACAAAGTGTGCAAGCTCCAACAATCCATCTATGGACTGGTGTAAGCATCTCAGAGTTGGAATATACGCTTTGATGAGTTGATGAAAGTATATAGTTTTATACAGACTTGCGGTGAAGGCTGTATTTACAAGAAAGTGAGTGGGAGCGGTACAGCCTTTCTGATAAGTATATGTGAAAGACATATTGTTGCTCGGAAATGATATAGAATTTTCTGGAAAGCATAAAGGAGTATTTGAAAAGAGTTTCTCAAATAAAGACCTTCGTAAAGCTGCTTACATATTGAGCATCAAGATCTATAGAGATAGATCAAGACGCTTGATAAAGATTTTGAATGTGAACATACCTTTACAAGATTTTGAAGTAGTTCAAACATGAACAGTCAAACAAGGCGTTCTTGCCTGTGTTGCAAGGTGTGGAGTTGAGTAAGACTCAAACCTGCCCACGGCAGAAAATAGAAAGAGAATGAAAGCCATTCCCTATGCCTCAGTCATAGGTTCTATAAAGTATGCTATGTTGTGTACTAGACCTATTGTGTACCTTGCTATGAGTTTGGCAAGGGAGTACAATAGTGATCTAGGAGTAGATCACAGGACAGCGGTCAAAATTATCCTTAGAAGACTAAGGAAATATTTCTCGGTTATGGAGGTAACAAAGATTTTGTCATAAAGAGTTACGTCGATGCAAGCTTTTACACCGATCCAGATGACTCTGCGTCTCAATCTGGATACATATTGAAAGTGGGAGCAATTAGCTAGAGTAGCTCCGTGCAGAGCATTGTTGACATAGAAATTTGCAAAATACATACGGATCTGAATATGGCAGACCCGTTGACTAAACTTCTCTCACAAGCAAAACATGACCACACCTTAGTACTCTTTGGGTGTTAATCACATGGCGATGTGAACTAAGATTACTAACTCTAGTAAACCCTTTGAGTGTTGGTCACATGGCGATGTGAACTATGGGTGTTAATCACATGGTGATGTGAACTATTGGTGTTAAATCACGTGGCGATGTGAACTAGATTATTGACTCTGGTGCAAGTGGGAGACTGAAGGAAATATGCCCTAGAGGCAATAATAAAGTTATTATTTATTTCCTTATTTCATGATAAATGTTTATTATTCATGCTAGAATTGTATTAACCGGAAACTTAGTACATGTGTGGATACATAGACAAATAGAGTGTCACTAGTATGCCTCTACTTGACTAGCTCGTTGAATCAAAGATGGTTAAGGTTCCTAGCCATAGACATGAGTTGTCATTTGATTAACGGGATCACATCATTAGAGAATGATGTGATTGAATTGACCCATTCCATTAGCTTAGCACTTGATCGTTTATTATGTTGCTCTTGCTTTCTTCATGACTTATACATGTTCCTATGAGTATGAGATTATGCAACTCCCGAATACCGGAGGAACACTTTGTGTGCTACCAAACATCACAATATAACTGGGTGGTTATAAAGATGCTCTACAGGTGTCTCCGATGGTGTTTGTTGGATTGGCATAGATCGAGATTAGGATTTGTCACTCCGATTGTCGGAGAGGTATCTCTTGGCCCTCTCGGTAATGCACATCACTATAAGCCTTGCAAGCAATGTGACTAATGAGTTAGTTGTGGGATTATGCATTACGGAACGAGTAAATAGACTTGTCGGTAACGATATTGAACTAGGTATTGAGATACCGGCGATCGAATCTCGGTCAAGTAACATATCGATGACAAAGGCAACAACGTATGTTGTTATGCGGTTTGACCGATAAAGATCTTTGTAGAATATGTAGGAACCAATATGAGCATCTAGGTTCCGCTATTGGTTATTGACCGGAGATGAGTCTCAGTCATGTCTACATAGTTCTTGAACCCATAGGGTCCGCACGCTTAACGTTCTATGATGATTTGTATTATGAGTTATGTGATTTGATAACCGAAGTTTGTTCAGAGTCCCGGATGAGATCGAGGACATGACGAGGAGTCTTGGAATGGTCGAGACGTAAAGATCGATATATTGTAAGGCTATATTCGGACATCGGAAAGGTTCGAGTGATTCGGGTATTTTTCGGAGTACCGGAGAGTTACGGGAATTCGTATTGGGCCTTAATGGGCCATACGGGAAAGGAGAGAAAGGCCTCAAGGGTGGCCGCGCCCCTTCCCCATGGACTGGTCCGAATTGGACTAGGGAAAGGGGGCGCCCCCTTCCTTCCTTCTCCTTCTCCCTTCCCTTTTTCCTATTTCATGTGGGAGGTTGAATCCTACTAGGACTAGGGAGTCCTAGTAGGACTCCACACTTTGGGTGCGCCCTATGAGGGCCGGCTTCCTCCTCCCTCCATCCTTTATATACGTGGCCAGGGGGCACCCCATAGACACACAAGTTGATCATTGATCCCTTACCCGTGTGCGGTGCCCCCTCCACCATAATCCACCTCGGTCATATCGTCGTAGTGCTTAGGCGAAGCCCTGCGCCGGTAGCTTCATCATCACCGTCATCACACCGTCATGCTGACGAGGCTCTCCCTCGACACTCTGATGGATCGTGAGTTCGTGGGACGTCACCGAGCTGACCGTGTGCAGATCACGGAGGTGTCGTACTTTCGGTGCTAAGATCGGTCGATCGTGAAGACGTACGACTACGAGTGTACGTGGACTACACTCTCCCCTCCGTTGCTATGCATCACCATGATCTTGCGTGTGCGTAGAATTTTTTTGAAATTACTGCGTTCTCCAACAGCCTTAACTGTAATTTCTCCCTCGAATCATATTTCTTGAAAGGCCGGGGTGAATCTATTCCGCCACGACGTCGGGGAGCCTCGTGAAGCTCTTTGTACCTGCCCGATGGCCTATGTTGGCCCCCGAGGAGGGCGGTCGGGCTTCTTGGTCCACTCGCATTAGATAGCACGCTGCCTTCGGCCTCCTCTCTAGCTCTTGAAGCAGGTTCCTTCACGAGTTAAGCTGATTAGCCCCGGCTTTCCCAAGCTTGTCCTCAAGTTCCTGCTCAGCCTAGAGGAGCTCGACCCATTTGTCGTTAAGCTCGTCCTGTTTGGATTTAAGATGATGGGTCTTCTTATTGATGCTCTTGGCGGTGCCGGCAAATCACCGGCGGAAGGTTTTGAGCTAAGGCGCCTCAAGGGCCTCCTCAATAACATCAAATTCATCAAGATTGAGGCTTCTATCCTCCTCAGACTCCGAATAATAATCGATGTCCTCGGGGTCATCGTCCCCGTTGATCATACCGTCGTCGTTGTTTTTTTGCCGGCGCCAACATCGTTGTCAGCTTTCTGGTTGTCGGTGTCATCTTGAGCAGTGTCATTGTCGGCAGTAACACCGTCTCCAGTTCTGTTGTTGCTTGCATCACCATTGGCAGTTCCTCCATTACGACGGACTCTGCGTCGACGTTTGGGGGGTGGTCCTTTGCCTCCTCCTCCATCTCTGGGGCTGTCCACCATGTAGATATCGTAAGTGGAGGTAGCGTCCACTTGTCGATATGAGTAGTGGCAGCCGGTGAGGTAGTGTATGACATCTCATCGACATCTTCATCCATGTCGGCTTCTTCGTCGGATGCGTACGCTAGAACGTCGTTTAAATCCTTGACGATAGCGACTAGGTGGGTGGAGGGTGGGTTAAAAATTTCGGCTCCACCAGATATGTCCCCGGTCTGATCGTAAACCAAGGTTCGACCGTCCGAGATTGTGAGGCTCTGAATCCGACCTAACATCTCATTTGGAACCACTTTGTCGGCCTCGCCCATATCCCGACTTAAGGTTGGGCTTAGCTGAAGCTTGCTCGAGATCTCACTTGACATGGTATCGGGGATTTCGTCGGCCACACTCGACGTCTATTCTGACGAGGAAGTGTTCGGCTCCGAGCTCGAAGCTAGACCCGATGTGTGATCCGCGTCGTGGTCCTGATCCTAGATTGAATCTGAGATCGACGTGATGGCACCGATGAGGTCCTCGGACTAGTCTGACACCCAGCCCAAGAATGCAAGTTTGCTGCGGGCATCCGCAGCGTATTCCATGTTTCCAAACATGATGGTCTGGCGTGGAGCGAAATTTTTGATCTGCCCGAGGTGGCTAGTCGAATTGGCATGGAGCGTGACACTGCCGAAGACAAAAAGTTGTCCAGGGAAGAAGGTCTTCCCACAACCAATGTTGTCGTCGATCCAAAGATGAGCCATGGAGCTGCTTTGACCACACAACGAGACATGCATGGGCCACCAATGTCGGAGTTGAATTCGGCGGATCACGGGTAGGGGGTCCCGAGCTGGTGACCTTAGCTAGATGGTAACAGGACAAAGAGGGACACAATATTTTACCCAGGTTCAGGCCCTCTCGAAGAGGTAAAACCCTATGTCCTGCTTCTATTGTATTGGTTGTGACGGAGTACAAAATACAGGATGATCTACCTCGAGATCGTATGTGAATGGATGTTTCTCTACCCTATGGTCTAAAACTGCTTGGCTTATATAGACACCAGGGGTACCTAGGGTTACATGTAGGGCGATTACATTAAGGGGTAAACATGCCGACAATTGAAATGTGCGTATGCGCCAAGTCTTCGGAGGACTCCATCTTTGAGCACGTAGTGGGATATGGTAAATTTGGCCCGCTTGTCGATTATCCGGGGGTCCTGAGCCCGGCCCACAATTAGGGGGCCGACATGGTTAGCACCTCCTAGTTTAGGACACCTGAGTAAGAACTCTCAATAGCAACTCACACTCTAAAGTCTAAAAAACTATATTGTAGCCTCCTTAAAGAAAGAGAATTCATCTCTGGCCATCGCAGCAGTGGTTTCTCAGGAGCATCTTTTACCTTCAAATGTGCGCCACGTAAATAGCGGAAGTTATTTGCGAACGGGAATCCTGGTGCTTGCACAGGCCCAGATCCTTCTCCACCATCCCTGGATCGCCATCGATGGTGTACCAACGTTGGCCACTTGAGGGTCACTTCAAAGGAAGGAATGCCAAACTTCCTGGGCAAACGGACATGTGAGAGTTAAATGGGCAGCCGACTCAAGTTCCTGATCACGGAAGGTGCGGACAATCCCTCATGGCAAAACGATCCGCTGTCCAGTTCTTGTAGGACCAACAACCACAAATAGAACTTCACCTTGGGCTCGCTCTTGATGTTGCAAGTTGCATGCAGCAAGGGGTCAGTGGTGCGACCAATAAACTGAGCAGTATATGTAGACTAAAGCGGCGTAGCAGCCGTTATTTCCGACAGATGTTGTCAGGAGCATCAGGGAGGACCGTGTGATGTAGCATGTCCCAAAGGTTGACAAATTCGCCCAGGAGCGCTCACCGAGGGTTATTTCCATGCAAGCGCAGAGAAAAGTGATCTGTCCGTGCGGTCACAGGGGATGGGGGAGCCCTGCCAAGGTTGCAGGTTGCTGCTACACTCAAGCCATGCCCAACGTAGCCGCGGGAGCACAGCTGAAGCATGGTCCTTAACTCCGAGGCCTCCCAATTTTTTGGTGAGCAGACCTTCCAATTGACAAGGCACTTACCACCGCTGCACTCCTCGTCGCCATTCGAAAGGATCTTTTCCATTTTCTTCACCGTCCCTTGTCAACGGTGAACTTGTCAGGAAGTTGCCATAGAAGTTAAAACCGACTCGATCAAAGTGAGCCTCTCCGGCCTGGCCATTAGTTCGCATTTCCATCCTTTGAGCCTTCCAGCCAAGCCATCAATTAAAGGTAGGACCTCTATCCTCAGCTTACGGTAACTGAGTGGAAGGCCTAGTTTTTTTTCAAAGCAGAGTGGAAGGCCTAGTTAGCGGCAAGGTAGAGAGCCCGACGTCCCACCAAAGTCCTGGAGATGTCCTCAAAATCAAGCTCTTCGCACTTTATTGGATAGGCAACGCATTTCTGGGCATTAATCTGAAGCATCACCATATGTTTCCAACAAGACAGCCGCAAACTCCGTCTAGTCTCTATGGTAGTGCGTATGATGACAAGGTCCGTTACCGGAGTGCTTTGGTAGCAACAGCTGTGACAGGTAGGGGCCGAAGCATATGTATCTTTAATGTTAAAACTAGAATATTGCTTGTGACAATTTCGTTTCGGTGATTTGCTGTATTAAGTTAGAATGATGTATCGTTATAAACTGTTGATGTACTTTTCATTTTTGAGAGGCGTGCTGTATTTTACAGCAAGAAAATAATACTATCTCTGTAACAATTGCTGTAAAAATGTCTTAAATTAACACAAAAGATTTCATGCCACAGTTAGGGTTCGATGAATTCAGCGCATCAAATTTGAACTAAAACCATGACACTAGTTTGGAACAAAGGGAGTATTATTAGCTTGCGAGAAACTCCTGCAGCACCAAACATGCCATGATTTTAAACTATTTGTCCGAATATGCAAAGAGATATCATATTAGGAAAAACTACATCCATACGAGAACAATATCCAAGTTTACCGCAATGATGGCTAAAATTCTGCCGCCAATACAAGTGCAAACGAGATGTAGAGGAAATTTCAATCAATCTTTTGCAACTTCGCAACACCTTACCATAAGGCCAGCTCTCTCTACTCAGAGTACAATCCACCAAAGAACTGAGTTCAAAGTCAAAGGAAAAAAACAAATTGATGCGACCATAAACCAGCACCACACCATTTCTTGTCGTAGCAACCCCACTAGCACATCAGATTAAGACTAACCCCTCTAGCACATCAGATTAAGACTAACGCAAGAAACCAAGAGAAATCAGGCCTCATCTTCACTTTCTTCATCACTTTCGTAAATGAAGGGGAAAACAACATCTTTGTGCCCACCCAAGTAGCCACCGCTAGTGGGATGCAAAAGCTCTTTTGCACGGTCCTTGCACCCATAACAGTTACCTTATAAAACAAGGAAAGTGTATTAGCAGTAGAGATGCATAACTAAAGTATCTGCACACAAAAAAATCTGAACAACATAATAGATAGTTACCCGAGTCATTAGCTTCCAAAGGGGTGCAAAGATACACATCCTCCTCCTCTCTACAATCTGGATGCACCTCCGCAAAGAACAAACTAGATGGTTCACCTTGCATTTTCACAAGAAAGTTAAAGTGTACGTATCCCTTTCCCCCCTCGATGATTAGGTTTCTTGCTTTCACTTCTATTACCTCGAGGTCAGTAGGCTGAAATACAAATGACACATGTAAATTAACAAGCCTGACAAGATATATTTTATTGCATTTCTAGTCTGCAAAATCAAATCATGGGATTTTAGCTATTCTAAGTAAACAATTAATTAACAAACTAGTCTAAAAGCAAGGTTAAATATTTGAGTACGATGTTCGCATACTTGCATATTGTTTTGCTTGGCATAGACGTTCAACGCTATTATCAAACTCTTCTGGACATGCTCTTGGCTGCGCCTTAGCAGCTCCTCACGGGGCGGTGTCTTGGGCCTGTGAATGAGCTGGCGCTTTGCAGCAGCAACCCAGGCATCACCCAGCTCCTTGAGAGTAAAGGGTGATGGCCTAGGAGTGGGGTCCTCCCAGGTCTCCAACTCAGCAAATCCATCCCTACATACCAAAATTAACACATTAAAGCATAATCACTAATGACTTAACATAAAGTTATCTCAGAAAATTATATGACAGGGCAATTAGATGAGTATCTTGTCTAAACAAGTTGTTCATACAAGAAAAAACCACATGTACATGTGAGCACATATACAATATTCATATCTACAAATTTTATCATGCAAGGAACATTGCAATGATTAGAAGACAGTGAAGCACACATAGAGCATCTCTTTGGCAAAGTGGTTGTTATACTGGCAAATACTACGATAAGGTATGCTATATCAAATATGCATGAGATTCCAAAAGAAAAAATTGAAAACACTTACTGGTCCATTGCCAAGGGATGGACAATGTGAGCAACCTGGTCCATTACCAAGAGTGCCACATCACAGCAGTACTAAGTTCTTTCCTTCCAGTTTGTACTTCCTCCTCTTAAGTATCAGATGGGACCGACAGTTATGTCTTTGTCCCTCAATTTGCTAGCGAAGGCTCAATGCAGAACTTGAAGAAAATATAGTTTTACTTTTGCTATGTCATAATCGAAAAGTTGGTGGTCTCGGTACCAGGTGGGCTGCCAGTACCAGAAACTTTCTAGCTTGGACACCCCCTCATAGTGTTGAAACTTACTCGGGTCGGTCCTATGAGTCCTTGGTACCATTGAAATGAGCGCATTGTTCATGATCGAAAGAAATCAAGCACGTAGTTATTGCAAGATTCCCAATCTATACCCCCTATTTTAATAAGAGATTGTGACTGAATTGGTATACATCAATATATCTGTACACATCAATATATCCCAATTTGCATATAAACTCGTATCGCACGTGAATCGGAATGCTCCTGCACATAGCGAGTTGTTAATGACAAGTGAAGTCCATGTGAATTAGACTGTATATGCACTTTGCAACCAAGGGGTGAGTTTTCGTCTCAACCACTGATCTGCATCGAAAATCGTTAAAAAAAGGGTGAACTGAAGCAAAAAATCATGTTTCATCACCATTAACTCTCTGTTAGACTTAGTGTATCCTTACCTCCTTGGCATGTATGCATAGTGCGCATGGACTTATAGTGTGAAATGGGGGAGCAATAAGCTTTTTAACAGCAAAATAAATAAAATGCATAGGCCACCTGGTCGGTATTTGGCATGGATAACAACTGAGCGAACTGTGCAAACAGTCTGTTAAAACAGATATCATTGTCAAAGGCTGAATGCCTATCTGTTGAAGCAATTAGATCGTTTAACACTAACTGTCACAGACCAAGCTCCTGAGAGCACAGATGTGAGGAGAGACCTCCTTTTCTGTTTTATTATTGATCCGTTGTTACCTCTAGGTCTTACACGCTAGTCCATGGACAAATTTATTGATCCACGAGATCAGACCATTCCTAACAAACTCCAACTCTAGCTTAAGGAAGAAAAACTCTGACATATTCCTATCTTAACAAACTCAAACTCTGAAAACTAATTGACAAGCTTGGTAATAGAGATCACAAGGTATGCCCATTTAACCTGGTATCTTTTAGATGGCAAGTCGATCTTCTTAAGGGCATGTTTGGTTGGGAGCCATAACTTGCAATACCTTAAGTTAGGCATGTCATACTCCTTCAGGCTGGTGTTCATTTCTCTACATTAGCTTACCGTGCAACAAAAATCTCGCCACACTTCCTACTGCTTTGCCGCACTTTTTTCACCCATTTTGTGGCACCGGATTCGTCCGCCAAATCTTTGGCGCACCTCAGGTGGTGGGAGAAAACAGGGTTCCTCCGACTGCCCACGGGATGGAAATGGTAGCACATACATGGGTATTTCACCACTCTGGGCAAAAAGAAAGCGTGAACTGAACTCTCTCGTGTCTTTTCCCCTCCTCTCATTCTCTCCAATCTCACCTTCATCTTCTCAACTATTCCTCTCCAAATCCCCCTTCTATTTTGCTTCCAAGCCCCCTACTCACTCCACTAAAAATCCCCATCCAGATCCAAGAAAAATCTTGAGCACCATGGTTGGTTTCTGAGAACTGCGGATGTTGCCCATTTCGTCACTCCATAAAAAATCATTTCTTCTCATTGGATTGGCAATGGCAAAGGGAAAGGGAAAGTTGGATGGCAATGGAGCTTCCCAGCAGAGAATCGTAAGTTGGGATCATGAACAGGCCAAGTTCATGTTGGATTGTTACATCGAGTACCGAAACAGAGCAGCATGCAGGCTTCGTTTTCAAAAAGCAACACCATATGAAGTGTGTTGATACTTTAAAGTTTAAACAAAGAGTTGGTTGTGGGGGTTCCACTTGAACAAGCTGATCGTCACTACAGACTACAAGGATAACTGGAAGATAGTCGAGTCAGCTATGAATAGGAGTGATGGCTTTGATGCAGCCAAATGTAAAGTGGCCATTTCAAAGTCTGGAAAAGAACAACTTAGTGTAAGTTTTTTTCGTTCATCTAAAATACACCATCCTAAAGAAATTTATGATACTGATTAGATTATACACATGCATGCAGGATAGGGCTAGGCACTTGCTCTTTAACACCATGTAGTCCTTCCATGAAATGCAAGAACTTTTCATGGGCATTATGTTGATGGTTCCCTTGCCATGGATCCAGAAACAGGTTTGGATGATGGAAGTGGACCACCCAACTGCAACTCACAAGAACTGAATGACATTCAGAATGCAAGTGGGGTGAGTAGCCGACACCGTCACATGACATCACGGGCGCCCACACATGAGCGTAAGAGAGTAAACTCACCACTTCATTGAACGGGGGTGACTATCATATTTGTCTACCAAAATTAAACACTATCCACACATTTTCGCCAGACCTGTGGCAGGTTACATGGCAATTATCCGAACAGGTCAATTTGCCACAGCTCAACTAAGCTATGGAAACCAACCAAACAACCCTGTTTTTGCCACAACTTAGCCATGCCACAACTGCGTCACCCGCCTAACCTTAGGTGTGGCAAAATGTGGCTGCCAACCAAACATGGCCTAAGAAACTGAAACCTGTACGCTGGGAGGAGAAGCATGAACCGAACCAAATATGCTTCTAGTTACCTATATGACCTAGCTCGTGTGCAAGTGGTAGGGAGATGGAACCAAATATAAGACGATCACATCGAATTGAGGGCACACGTGCAAATGCAATAAATAAGATGTCTACGCACCTGTTGAAGATATGTTCTTCACCAGAAACTGAACCCTGTTCGCTGGGAGGAGAAGCGGTTCCACTCGAGGCTGAAGAAGAGCTCCGGGTTAATGACATCTCAGCTGATCAAGCCTGCAACAAGAGTGGGTGGTGAAATTGCCGGCGACCGGATCTTGCAGCCAAGGGCTAAGGTTAGGGACTTAGGGGGTATTTGGGGCAGCTCGACCCCACCTCGAGCTTCACTACACCCCTCAACTCCCCTTCACCTCTGTATAGGTCTAAAAAAGTGTTTGCTTGACTAACAAATTAGCTACGGCTCCAGTTTGTGAAAAGCTTGTTGTGGCTAACAAAAATTGCAAATTAGGAGGTCGGCTACCTTCAAAGCGGAGGGATTGAAGAGGGTATTGGAGGCCGCGGTGGAAGCAGGCGGCGGCTCGACCTTGCTGTACCGTCGCTGAAGTATTGGAAGAGGCGGCGGCGAGGTTCGCGAGATCCTGCTTCTTCACTGTAGGCGACGGCGGCGGCGTGATGGACGGGGTGGGGGCGGGGGGGACTGGGCCGAGACGATGAGAGGCGGCGGTGTGGTCGAGGTACCTAGGGTTGCGCCATGGAGGGCATGAGAAAGGGCGAGCGTGTAGAGATTTGGGTGGGGATTGGGGAAGCAAGGTGTCTCTTTTCGGTCAGCCAGTGGGGTCTCGTGGTGTGCGATGGCAAGGTTGTAATTTCTTCCCAACTCCATCATACTAGCTCATTTCCGATTTACATATAACTCAATATGCACAACAGCTTGTCGCCTCCCAACCCTAACCGCAAACTCGGTCCTTCTTCTCTTTCCCATCCAGCAGCCTCGTCGGCAGCAAGAGGAGTGGGGACCCGTCCATCTTTTTTTTTTCTTTAGGGTTTGCTTCTTCAGTGACACCGACGAGGTGGTGGCGACGATGGCGTGTTGGAATAAGATCTCTATGGTCTCTTCCTACCTCGAGACCGTCCGATCCAACACCGACAAAGGGCATGTGAGAGTTTAGGTCCCCTGATCTGTTGGTTCCCTTCAGATCTTGGCGGCTCATGGGCAGGGAGCCCCTCCTCCAAAGCGGCTCCCCTTCCCTATGCCTATATATATACTTACTTGCGGGCGTGCCCCCTCTTTTGCACACAATTTATGTGCAAAAGGATTGCCCCTCCCTCTCACAGTCTCACTAGTTCTTCACAAAATTGTTCCACCGCAAGGTTGCTCCTCCTTCCTCTAGTTCTTCGGCAACGCCAAGCTCTGGATGGCGAAGCGCTGATCTCATACGCGTGCAACGCGTACAGAGATCGTACGTTTAAGGAACTAATTGTGGGAAGATTCAAGGGACTTCAAAAACGATCTTCATCAACTTTTTTTCCGCCGCAACTCTAAGTTGTTAACGATCAGATCTACCTTTCTATGCATCATCATAGTGGTCCCGATTTATGAATCGTAAGACGATTTTTTTTGTCTCTACTACGTGTCCAACAAGTTCGGCGCGGCTTCCTGATGTCTCCTTGGAGCAGCGAGGTTAGGGTTTCTTGCCATGCATGCGCTAAACGGTGTCCTGAATTAGGGGGTAAGGGTGGGCATAAAAAACTGAGCATCAAAAACCGGTATCGAACCCGAATTCACCGAAATCGAATATTTCAACCAGAAACTTTGGTTTGCAATCCTAGAGAACCGAATCATTCGGTGATTTCGGTTGTACGTGTCGAGTACCCGAAGTCCCGAATACACCAAAGAAAGAGGCCCAACTGCAGTTCAAAGTTCACAGCCACATCGTTGTTTTCACCCTGGCTAATCCACAACACCTCATTAAAAAATAGAAGCCCACAACTGCCATTCCCATGATCCCTTCCATCACTTATCTCTTCCCATTCTTTTACTAAAAAAACTTATCTGTTCATGTAACCCTCGTATCCCCATCTCGCTGACTTGCATTCGCAGGCTCGCAGCCCCATCTCGCCGGCTTGTCGCGGCCTCGATTGCCGCCCATGGCTCGAGGGATTCATAGGGGAGGACGACGGTGCGGAGCTCGTCAAGGAGCGCGCTGAAGCACGAAGAGAGCGAAAATACAATGGAAGATCATGATGCAGAATTTGGAGAGTCCTAAGTGGCCATAATATGGTCATTTACAATATTTAAAGTGAGACACCATTTCAAATTTTGAAACATAGGAGAATAGGCATGACTAAGTTGATTGCACAAGACCATGGACCGGCTAGGTTTGGTATATTGTCAAGTTGTAGTTGCAATTTGTTCGCTCTCTTACATTATATTATCAAATTAGGAGAATTCGTTGGGGAGAGAAACTAAAACCATGAGCATGATCATGAGTGAAGTTGCATTTTTGTATTTGTTACTTGAGTGTTTTTACAAGATTGTTGTTCTCACGCTTGAAATAATAGTGTATTTGTTTTGGAAGGTTGCTAATGCACATGTGGATAGAAGTGCTATTTGTTTATTCTGTTGGTCCCATATGTGAACTCACCCACTCCAACCTTTATAAGTAGTATAAGTAATAGGAAAGATTGCGAAAATTGGTTTCTAAGCCCGGGCTCAGCTGATCCTGATATCCACACCATAGGCTTGCACGTAGATTCGTGCCATCTAGTGTATTTTACTGCCGTATTTCCCTTTTCGAACTACACGGCTGGGCTCGCATTGATTGCAACGGCGCGTTGCATTTGACGGGCGGGGCAGGAAGCAGTTCGATGGCTCAGAGGGTGCTTGGATCCAAGGGACTATTTTTAGTCTGACTAAAAATAGTCTCTTTTAGAGACTAAAGTTCCAAGCACCCCTGACTAAAGAGAGACTAGGACTAGTCTTGAGGCTAAAAACTTTTAGTCATGGGAAACCTACTAAAATGTGTATTGGCCCTCTCTCTCCTCATTTAATTTCTCTACTTTAACACATGCGAGCTCCGGATTGGATGATTTGGAGGATAATAAATGCTCAATAACTTGATTTTAGCCTCTTTAGTATTTGGATCCAAGCATGGGTGAGGCTAGCAAGTTTTAGTCCCACTACTTTTAGTCATGGGACTAAAACGTATCCAAGCACCCTCTCAGTGTTGTTTCTGAGCTATCCTGAGCTGTGCAAGCCAACGGACTCATAAACGGCGAGCGCACGAGGTACTTCCTCCTCCAATCTTTCGACTATGTTTGGCGACAAATGGCTGGTACTCCAAGCGCTGGATGTCGTCCCAATGAAAGAAGAACCAGATGACTGCAAATGGAGAGGGATAAGTTTTTCTGTGACCTGATTCACTGGCAAAATGAACCTAGAATTGTAAATCTTTTCGTACCTGAAGCTGTTGGCATCCGAACGAGTGACCGTCTTCAGATCTTTCTGTGGTGCCACTCTTCGCGGATTCAAGAGACGAGGGCGCCGTTGGTACGCCCCATAGCTTCAAACTTTTTTGAAAGTGCAGGAGCGGTGATAGGCACCAAGGGGGCCCTCGTCTTGTGCTGCTCCTGTTTCATGCATTGCTTGCATTTACGCTATCCAGCAATTCGATTTTTTACTCGGAGATGCGTCCACCCTAGGGCGATACGTGCATGCTGGCCAAGTGTCAACAAGGCCACAATATTTCATACAAGTTTTAGTACAACCAACCAGTCCTCCTATCTCAATGGGTTCAGCAGAAAGTAAAATTCAGATAAAAGCCTCAAACATCCAACACGTCTAAGCACATAGTCAAACATCCAGAATCTAGTCCGTTTACTCAGACCCTCGTACGGTGCTTTCTCTCTTACATGAGATTCTTTACCTTACTTGTCTTCTCTACCTACACTTTATATGTAAAACCAGCTTCATCGTTCACAATCTCTGCAAACATCTCCAGAGTCTTCTTCATCATCCTCTGCCTGCTCACGGCTGATCTTCCCACAAATGTTCCTCAGTGTTCTCTCCGTGAATGGCGCCTTCTCGACCGACCCAAAGAAAGTGTCAATTATGTTGTATACCTTTCCAAGGTTCACATTATTCTCCTTTAATTGCTTAATCAAATCCTTAGTGTACACATCAATGTGGTTGTGCGACGGCCAGTGCACTTTATCACGCATCGTCAACGACATTGAATGGTTGCAGCTTTCACGGTGCTCAGTTATATACCAACTGTTGTCTGCTGCGTGCACCAACCTGATCAAGGCCGAGCACTCACATCTGCATGACCGACTTCTCCATCTCTGGCTTGCCCTGCATATTGTACAGCAAAACATATGGTTAAACATCCTCCCAGAAGAAATAGAAAGCAACACGAAAATCAAAACTCACCGGGCAACCGCACACAATCTCCTGCATGCATTTTGTCCCCTCGGCGTTTAATCTGGTCTTATCATATCTAATACCAAAGCCAATCTCCCACAAGTACAAATTATAGAAGTCGTGTGCCTCACCCAAAGAATCGGAACTCAGGACTAATTCCAGCCTTATTACACTCTTAGTTGACTCCTCTGCATCCACAAAGCACCCATTCGAGAAGGGCATGGTGCGCATCATGATGCATGTGTCCATTTAAGAGAAAATATACTTCAGATTTACCAACTCGTTTCTTTTTCACAGGGTTGCCTGAACTATATACGGAATATCTACATTCTCGATGAATTTATGCGTCACTGAATTTTTGATATTTTTTTCTTTTGTCTGCACTAAAATCGAAATGAGCTAAAGTATGCCTGAACATGTACAGCGATTACTAATGATCTATAGTAAAGCCAATTTTTTGCCTTTGTACCTTTTTGTCCACTAGGGGCCTGCTGATTGACTCTGTCAGTCGACTGCGGAGACCTCGTCGGGGATGAATCCGGTCGATGCCGCACCCCAGCTCGCGTAGTGCCATTGCACTCGTCGTCGATCTGCTGACCACAAATAGAGCCCGCATTTCATTCTGCAGGGGCGGCAAGTCCTGTTCCACAGTTCGCCAACAAACACCAGAGGAACCAGATATGGGTGCTCATGTTATCGGCAAACTACCCCGCAGGGAAACCTAAGAAAACGATGCAGCTCAGTTGGCATACAAAGAAATTGCTCAACGGTTCTGCAGATCTGAAGGCCACTAACCTATCAACGGCATCGAGGAGGGACCCAATGCCAACATCCTCCATTTTTTTTCACCCACAGACCACAGGTGCAGAACGAGCGCCGCCGCCGCCGCCGTCGTGTTTACTGTTAGAATTAATCCGAGGCATACCGTCGATCATCCGAGGACCAAGCAATCACACAAGCACGACACCGAAATTTGTTAACGAGGTTCACCGATATGGCTACATCCCCGGGGCTTGACTATGGGCGCTCCTCCCCATGACACCGCTACAATACCGCACCCGGTCGCCCTGGACACCGGCACATGCCGCCGGCTTCCCCTGCGTTCCGGTGCTATTATGTTGGCATAGATTACATCGTGTGTCTAGCCTCACTATATATGAGAGGCCTAGGATACAAGCGTCCTACTAGGACACGACTCCATATCCTATCTAAACACAATACAACTATAAGTCCAACTGTAACCTACCTTGTACACAATATTCGACACAACTCTAACAAACTCCACCTTGGCGAATATTCTTCACCACCTTGAATTCGTCCATGCGTCAAACTTCCATGTACATTGGACTTGAGCTTATCCCATGAGCACCGCTGCTACTCCAAAGACTCCATGTGACTCCACCTGCAACTTGTAGTCTCTCATTTTCTTGACCACAGTCAACACTCGAGCAAAATTAAGTTTCTTGTTACTCTAATTTGTGCTCCCAACTTCAAGAGTATCAGTCCAACGCCATCACACACTGATCACTGACCTGCGTGAAAGTGAACAACTCACATATTGGGTGTCACACATAAGAGTTATCTGAACTCAACATCACCGCTCTTCCTTGACCGCCTGTCTGAAACTTGAAGAAATTTCACCATTGCTTATAGTCATCCCGAGTCAAATTCGCAGTTGTCTCACCACATGTGTGACCACCAGAGCCCTGGCCCGTCTCCATGTCCCATGCGCACCGCACGCCTCGCCGCTATTACCGCGTCGAGCCTCCGCTGTCCCGGTCAAGTCTCAAGGGTTGCGAACCCACACCACTCAACCCCCACTGCAGAGTACCACCGATCATCACCGACCGATGACGAGTTTCACGCTTCCATCAGACCACTGGACTCCAGTCCGAATTACGTGTCCCTCGCTTTTTCCCGCTGAATAGGCTTCGATTCCCTGGATCCTTACACCGTAGCCCCTCAATCCAGCTCCACCTTCAACATGACTCCATGGTAGATGATCAGTCCACCCACACGTCTCGTCGACTTCAAGCTCACATGTGCACCTTCTTGAATCAACCCTGCGCCATAGTCTTGTCGAAGCCACACAAGCCCTCGGGCCCGTGCCACGTGTTTCCACGCCCCAGAAGTCGGTCACCATCAGCATCACACTCCTATGTCGTCGTCGCCGATCTCACCACCGTCTTCTGTACCAACCGACTTGCGTCGATCCCGTCAGACTGTCCAGTCCGACCCAACCGAACTCGTTCGACTGTACGACACGCTCGAGGCTCCCATACCGTCTTCGGCGAATTCCCATCCATCACATGATAACTCCATCACAATTGACATGACTTCCTGCAACGCCTTCAAGCATCCCTGTCGCGCCAACAATCTTTCATCCATGTCTGCCATAACCCAAGGTTTTCAGTTCCACGAACTTCTCCACCTCAAACCTGACATCCATTGACACCATGGTTCTTTGTACGGCCGACCCTGAAAAATATCCAAGCTATCAACATGATGCCCAAGTACACGAACAGTCTCCATGTACTAATAGCAATTCCAACCAAAAAACACTCTTGGCCTTCACGTGGTGTGGCTCCCGTGGCTCAACTCCAATGCTAAGCTAATTGCTTTAGCCCAGCCCTTGCCTTCCCGATGGATGCACCGAACCAATGATGAATTTTCTCTGCTCGAATTAGATATGCAGCCTTGCGTCGTCCATGAGGACTCGGTCCTCTTTTTCTTCAACAAATCTCGTTGCCTGCGTCCGAATCAACAGCACTTGTCCACGGCCTTTAGCACACGCAGCCCCCTACCTGGGCCACGCCCGTATGGGCCGCGCACGCCCGCACCTTGGACCTCTTACGTCACCGCCGCTAGAATCGATTCGATCGATTTCGTCAGCTTCGAGACGCCAAGAACACCTGCAGCTACATGATTCCATCGCCGCCGCTTGCATGCGATCTTGCCGCCGAGAACTCTGTCGATCGCTTCTTCCAAACACGACGTCGTCTTCCTGAATCTTCAACTCGAGCAATCTTGATCCACCGACGCGACAACTTCGTTGCCATGTCTCCAATCACACACGTTGCACCTTGTCAGATTCCATTGACAGCTTCCACGTGCTCTCCTCTAAATCAACGATCCGCAACCTCCGAATAACCTAGCTCATGATACCACTTGTTAGAATTAATCCGAGGCATATCGTCGATCATCTGAGGACCAAGCAATCACACAAGCACGACACCGAAATTTGTTAACGAGGTTCATCGATATGGCTACATCCCCGGGGCTTGACTATGAGCGCTCCTCCTCATGACACCGCTACAATACCACACCCGGTCGCCCTAGACACCGGCACATGCCGCCGGCTTCCCCTGCGTTCCGGTGCTATTATGTTGGCATAGGTTACATCGTGTGTCTAGCCTCACTATATATGAGAGGCCTAGGATATAAGCGTCCTACTAGGACACGACTCCATATCCTATCTAAACACAATACAACTACAAGTCCAACTGTAACCTACCTTGTACACAATATTCGACACAACTCTAACATTTACTCCGGTGGGACAAGGGTTTCCAGAGGAACCACCTCGCACTAGATGGATCGACAAACGGCTCAGCTTTTCCTCACCATCCTGTTCCTCTTATCTGTTCCATGGAACGGCAAAATCACTAACGACCTGGTCGACAGACCAGACCACACGCGCGTCCCCGCCGTCCCATAACTACGCGGAGGGCCCACGTACGAGCCACTATTTCATACGGTATTCCGCCTCGCGCCCCTATTTCTATATTCCAAGTCAAACCAGTCAGCTGCCTTTTCCCAGATCCCAAGCACGGAACGAATGGCGAAGATGTCGGGATCAGCTGGGCTCGGGCACCAAATCGCCCCTCTCGAAAGATTGTCATTTCACTCATTTCCTACAACCCATATGTGAGGTCAGTATGGTTTGCACAGGGAGGGGCATTAATTTCACACGGATGGCCACAACTTCCCCATCGCCTCTATTTTTATGGACAGACTCTAACATCTCGTTGATCTCAAAATCAATTACCTGACCCAACTGAAGTTGACATTTTTTTAGACAAAGAACCAAATTGAATTGCTTAGGGCAGTTAGAGAGCACATTTGATGTTTGTGATAATCTATATACATTTATGTATACCTCCTCACAATGCAAGAGATAACCATGTAAATGAACTGAATAGAGAGCTAGTAGACCGACAATTATAAAGATAACCGAACATCAATGTGATCCAGATACATATTGGTTCCAAGCTTATTGATGCCTACTTTGCACGAGATATTTTTAGATACTAGGCATTTAATTGAAAAATCTAACTACTAACCAAAATAAAGCTAAAGAGATAAGTAGATGAACTAAACAAGAACCAACTCATAGTTTTGGGCATCCACAAGTCAAACCCTCAAAACAAAGAGCTGGAACGCGTAGGCAAGGGAACATACAACAATTCATGTGAAGAACCTATCAAACAACATTCTTAGGTAGGATATATATTACATTCGCATGCATTATGCAGAAGCAACAAAAGAAGACTTTAGAGGAGGCATTGTAGTAGACAGAGTGTAGAAAAGGAAGGTTCATCTCACCCCCACCCGCCAGCCATGCACGACTCTAAAGAACTCATTTGCAATCAGCTCGAACATCTTAATTCCCCATCTAAGTGTTTCTAGAATTTCCTTGTTTTCTGCAAAGGTACCCAATCATTCAACCATCTGGCAACCATGTCGACAGGAACACGAGGATCATTAATCTTGTTATTATTAAATATTATGCTATTTCTTAATATCCAAATTGTCCACGGAACTACTGAGACACCAACCAACATCATGTGCCTTTCAGCTTTTGCAAAAAATAAAATTACCATACATCAAATAATTCATGCATGTACGCACAAAAAAAATCATGCATGTTATCTGGAATATCAATTAAACTGAAGGCACACTTCGGAATGTTCAATAGCATTTTGAAAACGGAACATTGCATATAAACATGTGTTGCGCAAACTACTCTTCGTTCCAAAATGGGTGCGCTTCAATCCAGCCTCTTCTAATCAGGTTGTCTTTTGTCAGAGTGTTGTTCCTAAACACCAGCTACAAGAAAATTTTAATTCTAGAAAGCATTTTAACCTTCCATAGGAAAATAATGAGAGAATTTTATTCCATTCTCACCAGTTTCATGGAATAATATGTTTACTATAGTCTCAATATAAGTCCACAATAAATTCCAGAGTTTCTAGATGCCTCATTCGCAAAGAAAAAAAAGAGTTTCTAGATGCCTCGATACTGAAAGGATGATCTGACAGGTCGCGCACTGACAGGATGATCTGAAAACAAGAGTTTCCCGTGCACTACCGGTACCACCCATAAGCAGTGGCGGACCCAGGAAAAAAATGAAGGGTGTGCACACTTTGAAAAAATCTGCCTAATCTAAGTGTCATGTCATATATGGCAAAAGAATAAGACAAATAGCTCAATCAAGTCTCACAATATTATGTTTCAGAAAATAATTTCAAATATGCAAAATTACAATACAAATAGTCTTACATGAAAGATACACAAGGATAACTTCGGTTTGCCCTTCAGCTGCAGCCTTCTTTATTTTGACCTCATGTTTTCAACAAAATGGACATAATTCTACCAATCCTCTTTGTCTTAGTTATGCAAGTACAAGAAAACAAGAAGTAAGAGTCCTACAATTACAACAAAATGGTGACGATTGTTTTGTTCAAAGGATAAGTAGTTTTTATGTCTTTAAACGAACAAGAACGTGGGCTTAAATGGGTTGCAATATCCTATTTCCACGGACCAGCGGGCGGCTGATGCGGGTGATCCATGCATCCGGCTAGTCAATGGCAAGCGTCTCGGGGCGGACGGCCGGTGGCGAAAGGAGGGGAACAGACCGGGTGACAAGGCGAGGGCAAAATGCAGACGAGCAGTCAAGGCGGGTGATTAGGTTTGGATGGTTGGCTCCCTGCATTCGTGTCCGTGGACTGGTCCCATTTGTCCATGGACGGACGCGGAAGAAAAATTGCAGATTAACGTAGAAAATATCAAATCTTGTTATACCTAACTTTTCTTTCCCCTCTCACAAGGCGATTAAGGAAAGCCTTCCTTCCCTCGATCTTCACCGGCGAGTCCGTGGATTTGCCTCCCCTCCGCCTGCCGCTTCGGCGGCAGGTGGCGCGTAGGGGATTTCTGGTGTCTTGAATCCGACTAGTAGATAGGTAGGGTTTTAGTCCTCGCAGGGGCGGAATTTGGAGAGATGGCGGCGCTTCTTGTTCGAGTCAGTCTTTCGGGCTCCGATCCTCCTAAAGTTCGTCCATTGGGACGGATTAGACGGAGCTTCGGCGTAGATTCCTGCCAGCTCCTTGGGACGACGAGGTTAGAGTTTCTCGTCGTGCGCACGCAACGACGATATTTGGTATCAGGTTCTTAAGATCTATTCAAGGATTGAACGGTGACGATTACGGTTCCGGGGCGCTGGTCCTTTCAGTCACGTGCACGAAGACTTCCCAACTCTCATCGACAAGGCAGGCCAGCTTCGGTAGGGGAGCGACGACAACGGCGCGCCGGCGACTCGTTCTAGAGCGGCGACAACGTGGTAGATCGAAGTTGTCTCGAAAAATAATGTGGTACATGGAAGAGTCCTATTTTTTTTCGTTTTTTCTGTTTGCAATCTTATACGAGTCGCCGCTAGTTTGCGTCGAGTTGATCGATGGGATTGAAGCTAGCTTTTACCGGGCCCATGCATGTACAGGAGTCTTTGGCTGGACACACGTAGTGCTGCTAGTAGAAGAATCAGTCAAGCTGTTTCTATGGTTTGCATGTACGTGTACAGCTTCAGGTGAATTAGTTCTAGTACTGTCAAACCAACAAAATCAGAAGAAGATGGCATATAGTGAAAAAAATCTGCACAATGGCACACCCGGCACACCCTCTAGGTCCGCCAATGCCCATAAGCTAATCAAGTCCATATGCACTCGGTACTACCTAGATGCACACGCAAACGCAAGTACTCTGCTGCCTCGTTCCACGTCCGCCACAAAAAATGGGCGCGCTCCAATCCGGCCTCTCCTAATCAGGTTGTCTTTTGCCAGAGTGTTGTTCCTAAACACCAGCTACAAGAAAAATATAGTTCTGGGAAGCATTTTAACCTTCGATAGGAAAATATAATTAGAAAATTTTCTTCCGTTTTCATCAGTTCCATGGAACAAGATCTTTGCTATAGTCTGAATATAAGTCCACAGTGAATTCCATAGTTTCTAGATGCTGATCTGAAAGCAAGAGTTTCCCGTGCAGATATGGAGTGAAATCGCCAAGAAAATGACCACCCAGCTAATCAAGTCCATGCACCCTACTCACTCCATTCCTAAATATAAATATTTTTAGAGATTTCAATATGAACTACATACGAAGCCAAATAAATGAATCTACACTCTAGATTACGGCTATATACATTCATATGTACTCCCTTCGTTCCAAATTACTTGACTCATATTTATCTAGACACGGATGTATCTAGACATTAAACAAATATAGATACATTCGTATTTAGACAAATTCAAGTCAACTAATTTGGAACGGAGGGAGTAGTTCACATTGAAATCTTTATAAAGACTTATAAGTACTCCCTCCGTTCCAAAATATACTTTTTTCTTCCGCCGCAGTCGGTCTCGTTGGTTAAATTAATGGTCAAAGTTAAAGTACGGAAACCAAGGACGCGCTATATTTTGGAACGGGGGGAGTACGTGGGAATGGAGAGAGTACTACCTAGATGTCGATGCGCACGCAAGGACTCTGCTGCTTCGTTCCACGTCCATTTCCCTGACGGCGCAGCTGACGCGCGAGACACACAGTTGAAGTGATTGGTTCCCGGGGACGGACAGAGAACAGTATGCATGGATTGCGGAGCACGCTCGCCACCTGCGGCAGGGAAAGGCTCTGAAGAAAACATCGCCGTTGGTAGATCGCCCAGATAGATTTTTTCCACGCCGGTGATAATTCTCGCACGTTAACGATCGCCGATAGATCCTGTCCACACGGCTACCGCGGAGGAGACCCGTTGACGAGGCTGGGTTGGAATTTCCATTTGTTTTGTTTCTACGTGTTCTTCTTCCTGTACGAATAACGAGTATAGTTTCGTGGAAGCGAGGACATGCATGCAGAGTGGAGTATTTTCAGAGCCGTCTGCTTCATCTTGGACAGTTCACGCGAATGACGCGATGGAGCCTAGGATAGGATTCCGAGTGTCCAGCTAGCTAGTCCTGCTCGAGGTGGATCGGGTTTGCTAATTCTTAGTCGATTAAGACTTAACGAAATCTTAGTTGATGTTATATTCATGAGATCTTACATGAAGATATGTGTACCATTTTTAAAAATATATATTTCTTCTTTTTATATGTTGTGTCATTTGACTGAGACTTCATTAGAGCTTGTTTCGGACTACTCCGCTTCACCAAAATCAGTTTCACTCCACCAAATCCATTTTGGAGCAATTTCATACAAAAATTGTAACACTACCAAAGAAAATGTTTGGCTTGCATGTAGCTCCAGCTTCACGAATAAGAAATTTAGTGAAAATGATCTATTTGATTGGATGAGGGGGAAGAAACGAAGGGGTATCCACTTACTGGTGGCAGTGGTGGGTAATTTTCCCTCAACTCCGGCTTCTAGAGTTTTTTGGAGCACCCCTCAAGAGCTTCATAAAAAACTGGAAGTTGTACCCTAGATTCTAGTTTTTTGCGTAGCGGCATATCGTGAAGCTACCCCGCTTGGTTTGCATTTTCTGGAGCGGAGCAGAATTTTAAAGAGTAGAGCAGTTCCAAACAGGCTCTAAATCTCGCTAGCTTCGTTTTACGTGGCTGTCATTGAAAGGAGAGAAACGGGCCCCATCCACCTGGGGAGGGGGGGGGCTGTAGAGAATTAAGGGAAGGCCCCGTAAAAGCAAGTAAAATGCCCGTGAGTATGGCATTATCGCTACCTTGCCCACTGTGTCTAAATGATCAATCAACCGTGATCTATTCCGGTCGCCGCTCGCCGGACGAGTGGAATCGTGTGCGCGCTAGCTAGCTGGTCCGCTGACTCCGACGACCGGCTGCCGGTCCGCGTCTAGAAGCGGGACACGCCACGACGGCTGCGCCATGCGCTGCTCAGTCAAACGTCACATGCAACGACCAGCCCGTAAGCTGAGCGCAACCACACGTCCACGTCGCGCGACGACGGCCGCCCTATAAAAGACCGCCCGCGCGCCACCTGCACCGGTGGCGCCGCCCGCCTTTTCCACCCCGATCCCTCCCTCTCTTCTACCTCCGGATCCGCCACCTCCACTACGTTGTTCTCCGGAATTCCGCCTCCTAAACATTTCTCCCGTCGGCCGGCCGGACGGGAAGGACCTCGCCGGTGTCTTCACCGCAGGTGCGCCGGAGTTCTCCCCCGTTTCTCTTGTCCCCTGTTTCTCGCCGGACGCCGGCAAAGTTGCCGAATTATTGACTGTTACTGCAGTTCAGCTTGCACGGCTACGCTTGCTTAACGGACTCTTTTGCTTCCGCCCGTGCTTGCAGAACAAGTCGATCCGATCCACGACTATTCGCTGACTTTGCCCACTTGGTTACAGAGAATTTTCCACCGCATGCGGCTTGATTCATGTGAACAAAGAGCGGCACCGCATCGAATCCAATCCAGCTGAAGACTTTCTCGCCGGGCTGGGCCGATCGACGGGCATGGAGATGGACATGGAGGGGGGCTCGCAGCCGCAGCCGCAGGGCGCCTCGCTCTCGCCGGCGCCGTTCCTGATCAAGACGTACGAGATGGTGGAGGACCCGGCGACCAACCGCGTGGTGTCGTGGGGCCCCGGCGGCGCCAGCTTCGTGGTGTGGAACCCGCCCGACTTCTCCCGGGACCTGCTGCCCAAGTACTTCAAGCACAACAACTTCTCCAGCTTCATCCGGCAGCTCAACACCTACGTGAGTTGCTCCACTCCATGTTTGATTTCGCAAATAGTTTCTACCTGCCATTGTTACTGCTCTTGCTGACTACGATCTTCTTCTATGCTCGACCTAATCACTGATTTCATATGCCGTCTCTCAGGGTTTCCGGAAGATCGACCCGGAGCGATGGGAGTTCGCCAACGACGACTTCGTCAGGGGGCACATGCACCTCCTCAAGAACATCCACCGGCGCAAGCCGGTGCACAGCCACTCGCCGCAGACCCAGGTGAACGGGCCGCTGGCGGAGTCGGAGAGGCGCGAGTACGAGGAGGAGATCAGCAGGCTCAAGCACGAGAACAGCGTGCTGGTGGCAGAGCTCCAGAGGCAGGCACAGCAGCAGTGCGGGCTCGGCTGGCTGATGCAGTCGCTGGAGGACCGGCTGACGGCGATGGAGCAGCGGCAGGCGGACGTCGTCGCCTCCGTGCGCGACACCCTGCAGAGGAGACGCGGCGGCGTTCATCCAGGGGAGCAGACCATGCTGGAGCTGGAGCCGACGGACCATTTCAGCAAGAAGAGGAGGGTTCCGACGATCGGTTTCTTCGCCGAGGAGCCCGCGGCGGCGGCCGAGGAGCATCTGCGAGCGATGATAGGTGGCGAGACGCCGGGCATGGTCATGGTGAACGCCGAGCCCTTTGAGAAGATGGAGCTGGCCCTGGTCTCCATGGAGAAGCTCGTCCAGAGGGCGGGCGACTATGCGTCCTCTGAAGACACGTACAACGCCGCCGCCGCTGCACCCAGCACCGATGATCCGGCTCATGCAGATCTGCAGGCAGCACCGGTGGAGACCGGAGTAGATCTTCAGCCGTCTTCGCCGGAGCTAGCAGAGTCTCCGGGTTACGCCGTCCAGAGCCCAATGCTACTATTCCCAGAAATTCAAGAAGACAAGCGCAATACAACGGCCGAAGTCGACATGAGCTCCGAGGCCAGCACCACAGACGCTTCGCAGGACGAGACGACCGCCGAGGCCGAGACCGGAGTTCCCCATGAACCGGCGGTGGCGAACGATCTGTTCTGGGAGCGGTTTCTCACGGACACGCCCAAGCCGCTAGCCGTCGAGGATAGCCATGAATCCAAGGACGATGTGAAGACCGGCCTAGACTGCTACTGGTTCGGTCACCGGAACAATGTCGATCAGATCACCGAGCAGATGGGGCACCTCGCTTCTGCTCAGAAGACCTGATGGCTGGGGCTGGCCTACCATTTCCGCTCATGTATAGCCCATCTGTAAATTAGTATAGTTTAGCCCGTCTCACATGCCCTCAGACTCTGCAAGCATCTCCCTTTCAGATATAGTATTGTACAGTATATAGCTCCTCGTCACACACTCTGTACATTTGTAAATTATTAGTCGCCAAGATACAATTTTGTAGTCCAGTGCCCTAACTTGTCGTGTGTATGCTTCGTTCCTGCTATAATCATCTCTCTGACGTTGTGCGTCTGTCTGGTGACCGAGTAATCTGGTTAACAAACTTGTATTGCGGCTGCCTAATCATATGCTACGGAAGAACAGAAAAACATGCGTTGAAAGAACGTGATTCAGGTTTTTTTTTAATGTGGTCACGAGATTCTAGAAAGCCTCCTTTCCTGACTTCTAACTCAAGTAGTCAGCTTACCATTTAGACCTACAGATTGCCTTGATAAAACTGTTATAAAATTACCACCTAACATAAAACGGTGACACTCACTGAAGCTAAGATGGCCAGTGCAGATCAAGGTGAACAGTTCATGTCAACAGCACAGTTTTCATCATAACAGCATAGGTTTATTCTCAGGCCGGCATTATACTAGAAAAACAAGCCAAAAATGTTCGGCTAAATATAGATAGGGCTACAAGCGTCATATAGCACCATTGGTGACAGGTGGACGAAGGAACGGGGATGCCTCTAGCCCGCCACCTCTGGTTTAGTAAATAAGTCCTGAACCATCAAAATAAAACCACGTGGTTCTCTAGCGTCTACATACCCCAGGAGGAGATTCTACTGGAGGATTATGATAGTTATGTACACCTTGACTGTAACTTCGCACTTCGCAGGAAGCTGTGAGGCTTTGCGGTTGGGAAGTCACCATCTTCATCAGGATCAAAGGACTCTCAGCTGGGTTAGAAAAGCAGAACACAGGTCCAGAAAGAGGAGCTGTGGTCCACTGACCCTTTGCAAGTCGAGAAGATACTTCTCATCCCTTGTTTTGTAGAGCTGCAAAGTGCACAAGTGTATCAGCAACAAGCACATCCTCGGAGAATTAACTTTATGCAAGCAAAAGAAAGTGCGATATGAACGAAAATAAGGTCGATTATGAAGATGCCTGAATATGACACTACCTCTGTAAACAAAATACTCCCTCCGTCCTGAAATACTTGTCGGAGAGTGGATGTATCTATAGCTAAAATACGTCTAGATTCATCCATTTCTCTGACAAGTATTTCCGGACGGAGGGAGTATATGACGTTTTTAGATCACTAAACTTCTATTTGTTTACAGAGGGAGTAACAGTTAACGATAATCTTACATGCAAATGCACTAATACCTCCAATCCATATTAATTGATGCAGTGTAAATTAACATGGATCGGAGGGAGTAACAAAATTAATTTCACTGCTTAGCCATCACACAAAGAGTAGAAAAACATGTCAACGTTAGGCTTATGCATTAGATTGTTCACGTAACCACATGGCAAATTTGCAAATCAGGGCCCTCACAAACTAACAGCAGATGGTTAACATTAGGAGGGTACCTGAATTTCAAACTTCACGATGTGGGTTGATTTGTCACTGAGGCCATCAGCTTCAATTATAGCAGACTCCACACCGAAGCCATTGTTGTTATGCATCATAGTCTCAACAAAGCCAGGACTCCACCTGCACTTCATGTTATAGTGCCCAATCTTCTTCCAGCAAACATTTAGCTCTTGCAGAGCTTTAAGCACTTCAGTTATGATTTCTCGTGGATGCGCTCGAGACTGTCAAATATCATAAAGTAGGAGAATCTAAGGATTTCGGCTTCAGTTATAGCAACATGAATTTCAAACCAAAATTACCTGAAGACCAAGAGCCCATTTCCTCTCAGCTGCAAAATGATGCCTCAAGCCAAACCCTGGAGAACCATACTGCCGGGCTTCAGATGCTGAACTTGGGGTTTCAGGTGAAACTTGGGAGAAAGATGAGTCCTGCAGATCACACAAAGCACAGCAAATCAGTAGCAGTACGAGTACAAGAGAATTTGCAATCTACGGCACAAGCTATACGAATGAGAGAAAAACTCCCAACACACCATTGACTCTTGATACTCGGCTCCAAGGTAGCCACTGGTTGTACGAAGCTTATTGTCCAAGAGTAAATAATATGCAACTGTCGCCTGCACAGGTAGAATTTAGTAATTGCTCCATTAAGAACAACCAAAAAGAACAGAGTAATGCAGATACCTCATTTTGCAATCTCTTTTGAAGAGATTCAGTGAGCTGATTCTTGTCAAATCCCATTTTGATAACATCATTCAGAGTTTCATCATCAAGCTACAAAATTCATAGTGAAGTCAAAATTACTCCTGAACATGCATTAAGAAGTGTAATAATGCAGAAAGGGCTGCCATTTAGTACATACATGAATACACAAAAATTTAATAAAAATAAATATATTCACCACTGTTATAGAATGCCAACCAAGAGCAAAGGTTGCGAAAATCTTAAATATCCAAATATTCATGTTGATACACAGCATCATCAGCATACCTTTTTGACTTGTTGTGCAGTGTCTGGAGGAGGCACGGCCAAATAGCGTGGAAGTCTAGCTTTGAACCATGAATGTTCACGGATTTCACGGATGGTAATCCTCTTCATAGGATCAACAACCAGCATTCTTGGGATCAAATCTCTTGCTAAAGGAGACAAGTGACTAGGAAGGGTGTATATTCCCCCCTATAATAACAAAACAGATAACTTATTCACTCAATATAAGATGAAATGGTATAGCACATTTTTCAGTAAACTGGAGAAGATAGTTGCTAACCTTTATTTTCTTAAAAAGGTTTGGTATGTTCTCATCATCAAATGGAAGAGTGCCACAAAGAAGGGCATACAGAATAACACCACAGCTCCAAACATCAACTTCAGGGCCAGCGTACAGTTTACCTGATATCACCTAAGCAAATGGAGAAAACATTGTCTGGTATCAGAGTTGTCACATTATCATGATATTACTCCCTCCATAAACTAATATAAGAGCGTTTAGAATACTAAAGTAGTGATCTAAACGCTCTTATATTAGTTTACAGAGGGAGTAACATTTATTAACCCTGTGAAGGTGTAAAACAAGCTATTCTAGAGATATACCTCGGGTGCTGCATAATTTGGGCTACCACAACTAGTCTTCAGAAAGTGGCCGTCACGCATAACATTACTTAAGCCAAAATCTGCAATCTTAACATTACATTTCGAATCCAACAGAAGGTTCTCTGGCTTCAGATCACGGTGAACTACCATATTTCTATGGCAATATTCCACACCAGATATAATCTGTATGAAAGGTGAAACAAATAAATAGCCTACCATAAGCAGTGAATAATGTTTATACATATAATGATACTATGATAGAAGCAGACAAAAACAAAGTACCTACAGTGAAAAATACGGTTAACAAACATGATGTGTACTTTATATTAGCTTATGGTAACATACTGAATTTATAATCAATAAAGGGCTTGCCCCAATCTTTGCAATGAACTCAGGGAAGTGGAAGAAACGTACTTGCTGGAAAAAGCGACGAGCTTCTTCCTCTTGTAATCTTCCCTTCTCAACAATGTAATCAAATAACTCTCCAGATTTAACATACTCCATAACAACATAAATATCCGCTGGGGTATCTATGACCTCATAAAGCCGTATGATATGAGGATGCATAAATAACCTCAGTATCTTGATTTCTCTTTTCACTGTAAATTAGCAAAAAAAAAAAACTGAGAATTGAGCAAAGTGCAAAACAACAAAAGTGGCAAGAGTGCAAGTATATGTAAATCAGCAAAGTAACAAACATCAACTTTTAATGTAAAAAAATCAACAAGCTATTGATGGCCAATTGTGATATTTATACTAAACACATCAGCCAACAGAAATTTGCAAGTTGATTACTAAAGCATCATAGGCTTACAACACAAATAAGGATGAATAGTTTGAGAGGTTGTGTTTTCTAACTTACACTAGAAACATGCAAATCGAACAATGTAATCAACCAACTCTCCAGATTTAACATACGGAGTCCATCACTAGCTCGTAGCTCGACAGCATAATGAGCGATGGATAGCTCGGCTCGTTAAGCTCGTAGCTCACTTCTTAATGAACAGAGCCAATCATTGATTTCAGCTCGTTAAACTTAACGAGTTTGACGAGACCTCAACACAACACATATTCTTTTCTTAGGTGACAAAATTTGCGAGACCTCAATCCATCTATTCAATCAAATCGAGCTAACATAGCCCATAAGAGGCAGCAAGCTAGGGCAGCTCCTCCTGTAGTCACCACATTCCTTCATAAAAATCACACCCTCACTCTCAACATGTAGGTCGTAACACATCGTAGTCTGTTAATGAGCGCTCACGAACACTCACGAGCTTAACAAGCCGAGCAGCTCGTTAATCCACCCCTCCATAGCAACATAAATATCCGCTGGGGTATCTATGACCTCATAATACCGTATCATGTGAGGATGCATAAATAATCTTAGTATATCGATTTCTCTTTTTGCTGTAAATTAGCAAAATAAAAACTGAGATTTGACAAAGTACAAAACAACAAAAGTGGGAAGAGTAAGAGTATATGTTGATCAGCAAAGTCACAAACAGGAACTTCTAACATAACAAATTCAATAAACTATGGATGGACAATTGTCATACTTATACTAGATGTGCTTTCCTCAATGGGCGCAAGCCTACATATACTCTACCGACTTGAGAAACAGAGACAAGCTTTCTGAACAGAGTGAGCAATGACCAACCTTTCTCTTCCATCTCCATGCTCTTGATCTTACGGCGATTGAGGATCTTGATTGCGACCTTGTGGCCCGTAATTATATGCTCGGCGATCTTCACCTTACCGAAGGAGCCGATGCCGAGGGTTTTGCCGATCCGGTAGCCGGCCAGCGGGTTGGCATCTCTGCCTGCTGCGTCCATCGTCGACCTAAATCACAGCCAAGCGATTCAGTGTCAAAGCAAAAAAGGAATTAAAAGCGGTTATCACCAGCTCAGGGGTGGCAAAGCTACGGTCGGATCTACACATGCGTGGGTGGCCACACTTGGTGCGGCAGAGCAGAGGCAGAAGCTAGGCGCGATCTGTGGATTGATGAAACGAGAAGTGGAAGGAAGCTCGGGTCGCTTGCCGATCCCACCCGACGCAACGCTTCTTCTCCGGAAAAACAATCCGGCGCGATTGTACTATCGAGATTGCGGCGCGGCCGCGCACAAGGGAGGGCGCGGGCTCCCGGATCTGGGGGGAGGGGGAAGCGCGGCGGCACGAATGGAGCAGCTTGGATCGGCGAGCAGCTAGGCAGGCGCGGGGCAGGGCGGAGCAGGGGTTGACGGGACCAGTTTGCCCCATACGGACGGCTGGATTCGGCGGCGGCGGCCGTAGGGGAGGGCAGAAGAAGGGATGGAGAGGAGATGCGGCGGGGGCTGACCTGACGGGGGCGTGCGGGCGGGCGGGCCGCGTCGGGAGGCTGCGCGACGGAGCTCTCGCCCAAGGGCGCAGGCGGCGGTGCGGCGACGGGTGGGTTGCGGCGGGGGGCGGCCGGGAGGATCGAATCGGGGGATGGCAGATGCGCCTGTCACGGGGTGGACGGGGGAGGAGGAGGAGGGGGAGGGGAAGCGGAGGCTGGGGGGATTCACGTCTAGGGCGCGTGGGGCCCACTGTCCGCGGGCTCGTGGCGCGCGGAGATTCGCGTGCGCCCGAGGCGTGCACGTTCGGTGCGCCAAATCGGTTGAGCGAGACCGAGACGGAAGGTGGGGAGCTCGCGTTCACCTCGTGGGTGTGTGTGACGCGGACTCCTCTCCGTTCCGTTGGTGAGCCTTTCACCTGGGCGGGTCGCCGTCGCACCGCACCGGCACGTCGGATCGTCACTGTTCGTTGGTGGTGGCACGGGGGGAACAGCGCGGCATGGGCTCGTATGAAACCGACTGACGCGTGAGAGCACGCAAAGTAGCGTAGCTTTTTTTTTTAATAAAGGACCTTGATAAGTGTCACAAGTGTGGCAAAAACACATGATAAATCCGAATGTTTTTTATAATAAGTTTTGTGACGTAAGGATGACAATTTTCTTTATCAATGACAAGTTTCAGTTTTTCTTAGGGTTTGTTCTTCCTTTATGGATGGCAACTTTAGTTGTAAAAGACATCAGGGCCGAAGTGCTTCATTCCTCACGCGTGGCACGTAGGGCAACTCCAACGGGCTGACCCAATTTGTCCACGCGTGTCCGGCGCCACGGTTGGCATCTAGATTCGCAACACATCACAGGCCGGTTACACGTTCCATTGTGCTGAGATGTGAGGTGCAAGTGGTGATGATCACCCCGGGGTATGCGCTAGCGCCCTTGACGGGCACTCCAGGACCCGCCTACGCTCGTGAAAACCGAGGTCGGTCCTCCGACCATATGTGTGGATAACGAGGCCACCTTCACAACCTTCTCCCTTCTATCCTTATCAAAAGTCAGGTAGGGCGGTGCCGCGAGCGCAGCGGGCTCACGCCAAGAAGGTACGCAGGCGCCAGGAGCTCCCGACGCCGGCGTAGCGTCGGCTTCCTGCCTACGCACCGAACTCTCCCAATCGAGAGGTTTGGTTTGCCCTCGAGCACGAAGAGGAACGCCGTCGCGGCATCCAGTACCACCCACGCCCCCCCCCCCCCCCCCCCCCCGCCCCACCCCAGAGGTCAAGCCGGAAGGAGGAGGAAGCCTATCAGGCTGCGTTGGCAGCGTCCATGTAGAGCTCCATCGAGAAGACCCGACACAAGGAGGAGGCTGCCTACCAAGCGAGGCTGGCGGAAGCCCTCGCCCTGTCTACGGCCGGGGACTGCGTGATACCGCCGCCGCCGACGGAGCCTGTGGCGGAGCGGTACATGTGGATCGGTGGGCTGCGCAAGTGGGTCAGCGCGCCAGCCGTGTGGCTCGGTGCGACGTTGGCGCAGGAGACGGCGTACCTCGAGCATTGCAGAGCCCGCGAGCTAGCGGAGGAGCGAGCAAAGGGCGAGTGCGAGGAGGAGGAGGAGGAGGAGGAGGAGGAGCGTCGTGCCCGCGGCGAAGTGGTCCAGCCGGCGCAGGACGCGGCCCAGGCCTGGGAGGCGGCATTCCCCTGGGCTGGCTCGGTGCCGGAGTTGGTCGACCTCACTGGCCCCGGGTCGGACGACGAGAACGCCTTGGACAACACCAGCGGAGACATAAACTTTTTTTAATTATGTTTTATTAGTGCCTATGCCTTGGACAACGCCAACGAAGACATAAACTTTTTTTAATTATGTTTTATTAGTGCCTATGTGGACTTTAGCCGGCAGTTGACTGACTTTAATATTTAGTTATGTTAAGTTTAAACATGTTTGTTGTGTTTTTTCTCAAGTCCGCGCGCAAAAAAATGATCGGGCAGATTTGGGTGCATGCGTCGACCCAAATGATAAAATGTACATTGGAATCCGCTCGGCCGACAAAAACCAAACAAAATGCGCGTCTGTCTAGGTTGGCCGGTTGGAGTTGCTCTTATCATTTTGGTTCTTTAAACGGGACAGCTCTACCTGCGGCTATCTACGCACATATCGTAGAGTATGTTTGTCGCTTAGAGCATCTCCAACAGCCGCGCTTAGCGCCGCGCGCAAAAAATCTGTTTGCCGCGCGCGCTTCGGCTGGTTTAGCGCGTCCGCCTGCGCTGGCTCCAGCTGCTGCGCTATAATGTAGCGCGCGCGCCGCTTTAGCAGAGCGCAAAAATACACAGCGCGCGCCGCACAAACCACATATACATGTATTATTATGATAAAAAATGATCAAACAAACAAAATAAATCAACAATAAATAGTTCAATTTCGTTATCATTACAACTCAAACAAAAAGTTTATCGTTCAGTACAACAAATGCAATAAACACAACAAATAGTTCATGAACAATACAATGTCGAATGCAGATATCATCATGCTCTTTGTCGTCCATGCCATGCCCACCATTCTTCAATCAAATCATTCTGAAGTTCATTGTGCGTTGCGGGACGCCGAATGGCATGATAGGAGGCAATAAAACGGGCTACCCTTTGAGCCCTCCGTCGCACTCGCACGGGATATCCCAAGAGCTCATACTGTGAGTAGTCTAAATCTTGGCCACGCTTATTCTCGATGATCGTGTTGTGCATGATCACACAAGCGTGCATGATGTACCAAAGCATTTTTTGATCCCAAAATCTAGCCGGTCCTCTCACAATAGCAAATTGGGCTTGCAAAATCCCAAATGCTCTCTCCACATCTTTTCTAGCCGCCGCATGAGCATTCTGGAAGTCAAGATATTTCTTACCTTCCGGCTTTTTCAACGGCTTCACGAAGGTTTGCCACTTTGGATAGATGTCATCCGCTAGATAATAGCCATAGTTGTACGTACGTCCATTTGCTACAAACTGCACCGGTGGCAACTCACCGTTTGCAATCTTATTCATCAGTGGTGACCGGTTGACAACATTGATGTCATTCAAAGATACAGGCATTCCAAAGAATGCATGCCAAATCCAAGTCTCCTGATCGGCCACCGCTTCAAGGATTATAGTGGAACCCTTTTTTTGGCCGTGGAATTGCCCATGCCATGCCTTTGGACAATTCTTCCAACTCCAATGCATGCAATCTATTGAGCCAAGCATGCCAGGAAAACCGCGAGCTTTGTTCATCGCAAATAGCCTTGCGACGTCTTCAGCATTGGGAGATCTCAAATACTCCTCGCCAAACACTTGCACAATTCCCACTGCAAAGCGCTTGACACACATGATGGCTTGGCTCTCACCCATAGCCAAGTGATCATCAACAAGATCAGCCGGTATACCGTATGCCAACATACGCAAAGCGGCTGTCACCTTCTGAAAGGTGCTATGCCCGAGCTCTCCGGCGGCATTCCTCCTTTGCTGAAAAAACGGTCATGGCTCGCTAGTTTCTCTGCAATGCGCCTGAACAACTCGGTGCTCATCCTAAACCGGCGACGAAAATACGACTCGGGGTATATGGGATTCTCCGCAAAATAATGCCTGATCAATCTGTTGTGGGCATCGATCCTATCCCTCCAAATTTTCTGCCGACCCATAACCGAACCACCGTGCTTCGGTTTTTTTATATGCATAGCTAGGATCATTGCAAGATCCTCCTCCTCTTCCATATCAAATTCTTCTTCGGAAGAATCATACGACGAACTCATCTACAATGTTCAATACTATACTATAAAAACTACAATTCAAAACATGCATCAAATTCATGAAGTTTGAGCAATACATACGTTGTAGACGTTTTGTCAAACACCTTGCGGGCGCGGCGCGGCAGCGAGCACTCGGGCGCTGTTCCTCGGACGACGGAGGCGCGCGAGCGCCGGCGGGACTAGGAGGGGATGGGGCGGAAGCGCGGGCGCGCGGGGATAGGCCGGGGAAGTCTGAACGGTCGCCGGGGGGCGCGGGCGGCGGCGGCGGCGCGGCCGGACGAGGGGTGGAAGTGGGAGAGGAAGTGCGGGCGCGAGCGCTGGAGTGTGCCGCGCGCTGCAGCGGGCGCCCGAAATACACCGCGCGGCTAAGTGTTTTCGACCGCGCGCTCAACCCGTTATAGCGCGCGCGCCGTTTTTGCGCGCCCGCTGGAGCAACCCGCCGCGTTGCGCGCGCGCTAAAACGGCCAAATTTGCGGCGCGGCTGCTGGAGATGCTCTAGCCACACTCTTGACTTGGCGAAAGCTACGCGTGCAAGCTGGTTTCCTCGTTCGTACTTTGCCTGAGAACCCGAGACAAAGCAATCCAGAATAAGATACGGCCGCACGCACACACGCACGTAAACGGCAAAAGGCACCACGCGAAATGATGAAACAGTCAGAGAACAAGGCGGGACACAACTCGTTGCGGCAATAAAAGATAGTGCTACACGTACGCTTCACTTCAGGGGGCCATTTGCAGCCGGCCCGGAAATACACGCTACTGTCTGTATAGTGAAAGCCAAGTTCACACACCTCACACACCTCACGTACTCCGTATAAAACAGTCCTCCTACAACCCGATATACTGACGAGACAACATCAAAACTGCTCCTTGGCACGTCAACATCTCGAGGGCGGCCTCTTGCCCTCGCCTGGGCAGGCTACAGATCTGCGAAGAAGTCCGGCGCGAACCCGTCCAGCCTCTTCTTGCCCTTGCCCTTCTTCTTGCTCCTCGTCCCTGTCCAACACGACGGCGCAAGCAAGGGTAACCATCATCACAAACTCCGATGCGGTGCGCATAGATTGCTTCGACACAAGGCAGGCATAGGTCTTACCGTTGGAAGAGCTTGGCTCCATGTCCACGTCCATCCCGTCGTCGTCGCTGTCAGCTTCAGCCGGCTGGTTGTGGTTGACGGCGGCGGCGTTGGCTGCAGGCAACTCGTCGTGGTGACCAGCGGCGGCGTTGGCTTCAGGCAACTCGTCGTGGTGGACGGCCGCGTTGGCTTCAGGCAACTCGTCCTGATTTACGGCTGCGTTGGCTTCGGGCATGTCGTTCTGGTGATTTAACTGTGGACCGCCCAGGAGTTCTTCCATGTCCCAGAGCTGCAGAAAACAGGGCGCCTGGTTAGATCACTGCTAGTACTACATGGATACCGGGGAAGGGCTGAGGGGGAGAGGGGTCACCTTTATCATTTTGTCATGTGAAATGCTGCCTAGATACTTCCTATCGTGCGAGAAACCTGCGGAACAGACATACTGGTTGAGAGCATGGCACTTCTTGGAGTAATAACTTTTACAGAGAAATGACGGAGTGAACGTACCAAGCGCCTCGATTGGAAATTCTGAATGCTCGGCTAGCGGCTGTATTATCTGATTCGGTAAGATACCCACTAACCTGAATGCAACGAGAATATGGAGCGCATGATAAAATAACAAATAAGACTACTGAACAGGCGACAGAAGTAGGTCATAAAGGCGCCATGGTAAATTTCAAACCTGATCACACCATCTGCTGCAGCAGATATCAGAGTTTCTTCATCCAGCTAAAACACCAAATACACTTATATTAAATGATGATTAGACAGAGGAAAAGAAGGCAGAAATAAAAAAAGGCATTCATTCTAACCTTCAGCAAGTTATCAACAGACTGTGCGTGCCCCAGAAAACGGTCACTAGCCACAAAAGTATATGTTAGTACACAACTACAGACAAAACCACTTGCAGACTTATTTGGTCTACTATCACAGAAATTGAAAGAGGCAAACTGGTTTAAGCTGTAACATGTTCAAATTACTCTGCTTATCACATGTGAAGATTCTTCTCAGGCCTTACGGTGATAATAAAGCAACATGAGCCTTAACAGCCGATAACATTGTAGGAATTAATTACATGTGAGATAATACTGAATAAAGCCTGATATTTACCAAAAAATGGCTAATGCTATTGTTTAACCATGAGAAAAGAGAAATATCACTAACAAACATAATGTTTACTAATGTACATTAATATACAACTAAAAAGGATAACAGCAGTTGTATGGCTAGCATTTAAAAAACAGAGAACTAGAGAAAATAAGGAGTGTTTTCATGGGTGCCCTTCGGAATATAATCCATGGTAGGTGGATAGCTATTGGGTACACCTTTCTTTACATTTTACAATAGCAACCACTCGATAAATAAATTACAGTATATGATGTAAATCAAAGGATGCATTATATTTCTGCTCCTGGTGCAGTCATGAAAACACATTTACCTGCAGTCCTTAAAATGACCCCACGAATACAACAAGAGAGCTCCACTTGGAGTTCCACAAACAACTTTTTGGCCATTCTGACAATTGCAAAGAATAAAGTTTTGTTCAGTAACCATGAAATTACGGATGAAGGGTGTGAAACTGTGAGTAAGTGAAAGCTGTTAAACAAAGGCAATTACCTTCATTACCACCACAGATAGGAGTTCGTCTTCTGAAAATTCAGATTGTGACTTTACCTATTAGCAGATTAGGCATGACCATGGTTATTAAGATTAAAGGTAACTCATAGTGTGGAAGTTCTTAAAAGCAAACATAGAGTAAGGGTTTATATAATACACAGGGATGAGATTTGATGTATTGGAAAGGCAACTCACTCTGTTACCCCGGAGGTTGTTCACAGATAAAGTTCCATCACCACTGCAAATAACAAGATAAATTTTAACATTGATTACCATAATGCCAAGGCAAAAAAAAAAAACTATCCAAAACTTTGAACAGGTAGAACTGCCCAAAAAATGGAACTTCAAGGATTCACAAAACATTGGCCTCATACATATATCATCATTCATGTACTAAATAACAGTGATGTAAACTAAGAAGTGAAATGGCTGCGGCCTCTCCATGATGCCGAATGGACTATGAGAAAGAGAGATTGGTAGACCCTGTTGCCATGGAAACACTAAGTTTGTGCTTGCATACAAATAGGCCACTCATTCCTATGAAATAATGCTCAACTATATAACACTGGTACAGCAATAAAATTTGCAGGAATGCAAATTAAGTACCTTGTAGCCAATATTTGATTTGAGCCAGCTACATAGGTCATATCTGATATGTAATCTTCATGGCGGTGAAAAGTGTTGCAGCAAGATCGTTGCCGAGTATCCCACACCTAAAATTGAAGAAGTATTTTAAACTGATTGTATCAAAGAGATTGTGTTACTACTATTGAAAAAGATAAGAGCAAGAAACATGGAAAAACTATCAAGTGTCGGCTTGTAAGTGTAGCTGTGCCAGTCCAAAACATATGCAAGTGGTCATTAAATAATGATAGCCACTATGATTATTATCAACCAAGCATAGACGATTAGGTACTTAGAACAGGTCTGCATGGATAAATAAGCTGGGGTGTAATTATATTATGTACTCCCATAAATGTACAGGTAATAATCAACGGTGAAACTGGCCTACGTTTGAAAGCGATACAGCTGGAGGCAGTCAAACCGATACAATATTAAATACCTTAATGTAACCGTCATCATCGCCTGAAGCAACTGTAGTTTCGGTAAGACACACAAGGCGGTTTATGGCGTCACTGAAAATATCGACAAGAATATGAAATGAGGAAACATAGATATTTAGTTCCACAATAAAATTCATAGCAGCACTGATAACTGACAAAAACTTACTCATGTGCATTATCCAAACGGGCAATGACTTTGCCTGTTTCCACATCAGAAGCGACAATCGACATATCAGCAGATCCCGTCAGAATCGCTGCAACAAGCCACAACATCAACCGACAGGACCTGGTTAAAGTATCTCACAAGATGAACGGAGGTGTGTTACCCTCAAATATGGGTTGTGATTGCCAATGCCAGCATAAAGCCACTAATGTTTTAGCACCATGCTTAAGCAAATAAAACAGCTGGTGAAATATTAAAATCACAGATAAAATGTAGGGCAGTTGATTGGCAAGCTGGGAGGTACTGGGATTAATAAGGGAGTCATTACCAGTTCCTGAGTCCACAAAACGAACAGCCCTACATGACTCCTTGTGAGGTTTTGCCACGAACAACCTTAAAAAACATAGCAAGAGGACGTTTTCATGAATCTCTGTCAATATGAAAACCACATAATAATTGTAATAACACAAAGACAACTCCAGCATCAAACGGATACCCATCAAATAAACATCATTAGTCACGGAGTCAGTGAGACGCTTAAATTTTGAACTCACATACACCCATTCAACCCAAATGCCCACACGGCCACCCACAAATCAAGCTTTGCTAAACATACTATCATGGATTGCAAAACCAGGCAGAGGAATTTCTTATACGAAAACCCACAAAAATAGAGTTAAATCCTACACGAACACTGCATTAACCACATGACCTTTTCCCCCTCGTGCACTCAGCATACCAAATGAAACTCTACGGCTCCAAACATAAGTAAGCAGGAATAGCAACTAGCAATCCCAGGCCGGCAGCAGTGATAGTAGTGGTACTGTGAAACAACAGCAACTAGCAACATGGTACAAAATTAACCAAGCACGAGGAGCAGGGGCCACCGCGAGTACCTCTCGAGCGGCAAACCGTCGGCGTAGCGGAACCTGCGAGGGGCAGCGAAAATTAGAAACCGGTTACCTCCTCGGAAGGGGAGCGAGAAATTACTGAGGGCGCTGGAGGCGGCGCGCACATGTGGAGCTCGCCGGTGATGAGGGAGGTGGCGACGAGGGGCGCGGAGGGGTGGAAGGAGAGGTCGAAGGGCATCTCCTCGTGGAGGGCCTCCATCGCGGGCGGCGGGCGGCGGGCGGCGGCGAAGCGGCTGGGGGAGAAGAGCGGGGGAGGTTTAGGAGCCTGGCTAGGGCCGTCGGGTGAAATCGCGTGGAGGTGTCGTGGCCGGGTCGGACACTCGTGAATGGGCTCCGGGCTGGGATGAATTTGTTGTGTTGGTGAGATGGGCACACCTTGACGGCCTGGTTAGCCGAATGGGAAAAGATGGCCCGAACGCCTTTTTTTTTTAATAACCGGGACATCTTACATAAAAAAAAACTGGAACAGCTTGCATTCCATAGATCACCTTGGACTGACCATATCGGCGGTCACTGCATCAGTTACAATGTTTGGGAGGTCAGCCAGCCACACATGTTGGTCACCATGCACACCACGCCTACAATTTGCCGCTAGTTCATGAGCTCGGACGTGACATGTACGAGGCAGTAAGCTACTCCTAGTCGTTATGGCCCGTTGGAGGCCCGAGCAGCCCCTCGAAGATAACCAGGCTGAGTGCACGTATTAGGGCAACGGATTCAGCCAAGAACCACCATGGTTCCGGGCGCAGCAAAACATCAGGTGCACTGACACGCCCCACGTGCCCATGGGAGACCAAATCAGAGCACCCGCAGCACAATGTGGCACCTGAATAAATGCTGTCTCCCCTGGGTTAATAACTCCTGTTCCTCCTTTGTCGTCGCCACTCCGACCGCGCGAGCTGCCGCTGGAGCTGGAGCCGCGGGCTGATGTCATCCATCATGGCGACATCGCCGGAGCTCACCGGCGGTCAGCCGCCTCCTTCCGTCCATCAAGTTCGGCCGCACGGCGTCTATCCTCTAGATTACGGTTCGTTTCTTCATCTCCTCTGTTCGTCCTCCTCTGCTCCCTCCTCCATTGTCGCCCGTAGCACCGACGGATCCTTGATGGTTTGAGACCGATTCTTGTACATCCAGTGGTACATGTTGCCTATTGTTCTTGCCGCGGATTAAAGAACTGATTTTGACAACAGATTTTGGTCTAGGGTTTAGGTATTTCTATTTTTGGCAAAGGTTTAGGGTTCATGTGCTGTTGTGTATTTAGTGACCCTGGGTAGCCATTGCAAAGTATGTTGAATAGGTAGGAGATCACGACTGTAACATAAATAGCAAATTGTTACTAGATTTGTTGAGTTAATCTGCAAGAAGTAGTTAACTGAACTTTTGTTCAATTAACTGAACTTTTCTTTAGTTAACTGAACTTTTCTTCAGTTAACTGAACTTTTGTTCAGTTAACTGAACTTTTCTTCAGTTATGTGAATATTTCTTCAGTGGTAGTTAACTATATTGCATATATTTTTGTTGTAGTGGCTTGGTACCCTAAATCTGTAAGAGGTACTTAACTGAATGTTTGCAGTTAACTAACTGCATCTAGAAGATGCAGTTAACTGATTTTGTGCTTATATTCTGTTGTATACTTGTTATGTTGATGTTTGTGCTTATATGATGCTCTATGTGGGTGAAGTGTGTGATTCTGCAATGGGACAGAGTGTGGATACTCCTTTCTTTACACTAGAACTTGAGCATGGTGGAATATTCTGTGGAGCAACAAATAGCATGGAGTATTACAATCCATCTGTGGAGGTGATTGATTATGTTGATGCTGGGTCATTCTCATATGCATTCATTGAAGAGCATCTAAAATGGCTGGGATATCCTGTCCATGAGCACATAATTTACTGGCCAAGACCTGGAAAAGCAATTTCAGATGGGATGGTGAGAATTAGAGGTGATGAGGATGTGCAGCAAATGATCATAGAAAGTACCAAGCAGAAAGTGCTTGTAATCATGGTGGACCATTCAGATTTCATCAGTAACTTTAGGCAAGATTTGATAGTGTCATCATTTCAGAGCCCAGACACATTATCCACCTCAAATGTTGTTGTAGCCAGTGCAACATCATCTCACAGCATCATTTCAGTCAATGTTGAATGTCCTCTTTCAGAGGTTGTAGCAGATTTTCAGTCTGAACATAATTTGCTTAGTTATGGTGCACAGTCTGAAGATACAGTTCTGTCAGATTCAGATTTCAGTGATAGTGATTATGACATAGATGATGGTGATGATGATCTTTATGAAGAGAACATTGACTTTGATGTTAATGAACAAGCTCAGCTAGAGGAGGAAGAGGTTGAGCCTGACTATTTACTTGAAGATGAAGACCTTGACATCTCCACTGAAGAACAGGAGCAACTTAAGTACAAGTTCAAAGCTTTCAATACAAATGTGGACATGAAATCCCCTATTTTTAAAGTGGGCATGGTCTTTGCTGATGTGGTTGAGCTGAGGAAAGCTCTTGCTGCATATTCTATAAGGAACAGAGTGCAGATCAAGAAGGTGAAGAATGATAAGATAAGATTGGAGGCAGTGTGTACTCCAGGCTGCCCTTGGCTGCTTAAGGCTAGCTATGACAATAGGACTGGAGGATTTGTCATAAAGGCTTACAATTCAGAGCATGTTTGCCAGAAGAAATGGAAATTAAAAGATTTGACAGCTAAATTCTTGTGCAACTTTTTCATAGATGAGTTCATAGATGACCAGAAGATGTCACTTGGCACATTTTCAAGAAAATGCACTAGTGATTTCAACTGCACCCCTAACAGATGGAAGTTAGCAAGTGCTAGAAAGCAAGCACTTAATCAGATCCATGGTGATGAGGAGGAGCAGTTCAGCAGGTTAAGGGATTATGGGCATGAATTAAGGACCAAAAATCCTGGGTCTACATTTCTGGTTACTACTGAACTTGTCAAGGATACCAAGTTTCCATTGGGCAGGAAGTGTTTGAAAACACTGTATTGGTCTTATGATGCATGCAAAAGAGGGTGGCTAAAGGGCTGCAGGCCAATTATATTCATTGATGGGTGTCATATGAAAACAAGGTTCAAAGGAGTGCTGCTTAGTGCTGTAGGTATTGATCCTAATGACTGCATTTTCCCAATTGCAGTGGGTTGGGGGAAGTAGAATGCACTGGTTCATGGGAGTGGTTTCTGACAAGTTTGAAAGATGATCTAAACATCATTAACACTGCTCCCTACACAATTATGAGTGACAAGCAGAAGGGTTTAATAAATGTTGTGCATAAAGTTTGGCCTGATTCAGAACATAGGTTTTGTGTGAGGCACATCTACCAGAACTTCAATGAGAAGCACAAAGGGGAGGTTTTGAAGCAAGACCTGTGGGCCATTGCAAGATCACCTAATAAAGTTAAGTGGAGAGAAAACTGTAAGAAGATGGATGATCACTGCCCAGCTGCATTTCATTGGACTGAAAGGCTGGAGCCAAAGACTTGGTGCAAAGCATTTTTCAGTGAATTTCCTAAATGTGATATTCTGCTCAACAATAACTCTGAAGTGTTTAACAGGTGAATTATTTGTCAATTTTGGTTTTTAACTATGTGCTTTGAACATATCAGTAGTACTGTTATGCACATCAAACATAACTGAGTTCTTCCACTTTTTGTGCAGCTACATCCTTGATGGCAGAGAGATGCCAGTGCTTAGTATGCTTGAATACATATTTTACAAGATCATGCACATGCTAGTGAGTAAGCAGATAGAAGCTATAGAAAAGTGGACTCACCAGAGGATATGCCCTAAGATCAAGAAAAAATTGGACAAGAATACTGAGCTTGCTGCAAATCGACATGTATCAGAAGCTGGCCAGCAGATCTTTAAAGTTCAGTCAGGTAATTCCAGCTACACAGTGAACCTGTGCTTGCAGGAGATGGCAGTTAGGGGGAGTACCTTGTGGGCATGCTATAGCTTGTTGAAGGGAGGAGAGAATTGATCCTCACACAATGGTTCATGAATGCTATACTGTTGAAACATATCTCAAGGCATATGGGTACACTCTAGTCCCTCTAGGAGACCCAAAGGAGTGGGAGAAACATAATGGATATAAGATATTTCCACCTGTCTTCACTAAACAGTTGGGGAGGCCCAAGAAGAACAGGAAGCAGAGACCATAGGAGAAGATGAAGAATGGTGTCACGGTTTTGAACAGAAAAGGTCTTACAATGCATTGTTCAATATGCGGTAGAGCTGATCACAACAGAAAAGGTCATTACACATGGCAGGAAACTAACATTCAGGAGGGTTTAGAAGAGGTTGATGAAAACTATGATGACCCATCTTTTCTCCAGGTAATTTCAGTGTTCAACTTATATGCTGAACTTACCTGAACTCTAACTGAACCTAACTGTATTTGAACCCTAACTGAACTTAGCTGAACCTAACTGTATTTAACTGAACTTAACTGAACCTAACTAAATTTAAATGACTCTAACCGAGTTTTGTGCTTTGTAGAACATCTTCCCTAGCCACCCAGATCCTAGGCTAGACCCAACTGAGTCACCAACTAGTATGGTGTACAACATGGCTCAAAGAGAGACTGCAAGAAGAGGTGCTGAAAGGGTTCATGTGCCACTGCCTGAGCTTTCTTCTTTTGTTGCTGCTGCTGGTGCTTCCATGCCTCAGCCAAGAGTGACTACAGAAATGCACATAGGGAGGCAAACAAGGGCAAGCACACAAGCTGAAAACAATGCAACTGCAGCTGCTAGGGGAAGAGGAAGGAAAAGAGCAAGAAATTCAGATGTTGCTGCTGCTGGAGGAAGAGGAGCAAGTGCAACTGTAGGGAGAGGCAAAGGAGAAAATGCAAATGGAGGGAGAGGAAGAGGAGCTAGTGCAACTGGAGGGAGAGGCAGAGGAGCAAGTGCAACTGGAGGGAGAGGCAGAGGAGCTAGTGCAACTGGAGGGAGTGGAGCAAATGCAGATGACCAAGTTCCAACTGGAGGGAGAGGCAGAGGAGCACCAAATGCAAATGCATATGCTTGGAGAGGAGGAGCACCAGATGCAAGTGCATATTCTTGGAGAGGAGGACAAGCAAATGCAACTGCTTGGTCAGAAGGAGCAGCATATGCAAATGCAAATGCTTGTACAGGAGCATCAGCATATGCAAATGCAAATGCTTCTGCAGGAGCAGCAGCATATGCAAATGCTTGGCCAGAAGGAGCAGCACATGCAACTGCTTGGACAGGAGGAGAAGTTCCATCTGTAGGGAGAGGAACATCAAATGTTCCATATTCAGGATGGAGATGGCTACTGTTTGGAGATCAGAGGACAGTTCCTGATCTCAATGCTCCTGCTGATGACTTCATGGCACCACATTAGTGATTGCCTGCCAGTTGGTGCTAGTGATTGCCTGCCATTCTTTTTTGATAAGGAAACAGTGGCATAAACTGCCTCTTTTTTGTTAAGCAAACAGTGGCTTAAATTGCCTGTTTTTTGATGGCAAACTGTGGCTTACAATGGCATTCATTGCCCTTTTTTGTAACTAACTTATATGGATGTGTTACTTCTGGATGGCTTAAATTGCCAGTGATTCAGTTAAGTTAGGATGTGCTAATGGATGTGTTACTTATGCATGGATGTGTTAATGTGTTACCGAACTGAAGATGCAGTTAACTGCAGATGCAGATAACTGAAAATGCAGATAACTGCAGATGCAGTTAGCTGAAAATGCAGTTAACTGCAGATGCAGTTAGCTGAAAATGCAGTTAACTGCAGATCCAGACAAAATGCAGATATGCAGTTAAATGAAGAAGCAGAGAAATTTCAGTAATGAGTAACCTAAATGATTGTGAAAAAATTAAAAAAATTAAAAAATGGTGTGCCTGGGGCTCGAACCCAGAACCTGTTGTTACATTCGCTGAGAACAATGCCAGTAGAGTAGTAGTAGTGATTTGTTAGGTTGTAGGAAACTAGGTAGTTATTATGGGCCAACGTTTTGTCCGCCCGTTCGGTTTCCAGCCCTTTAAGACCACCCACCGCTTAACTCGCCCACTCAACCAGCTCCACTCCCCTGCCCAGTCCACCCACGTCTCTTCGGTCTCGCCGCTCCACCAACTTCCACGCCTCGCATTGAAACCCTCGCTCGCCGCCGAGCTCAACGCCGGCGCCGGCGCCGACGCCATGGACAACACTCCATCGTGTCTGCGAGCGATCGAAGATCTGGCCCGTGACGACGAGGCGGCCCGCGCGGATCTAAGGGAGATCGCGCGTTGGTTCCCCAACATCGGCATGATGCGCCTCCATGCCCGCGGCCTCATCAAGATCATGACGGACGACGAGAAGCGTCGGGCAATGCCCCCCGGGCCGGGGGTTGCGCCTCCGCTGATCCTCCGCTTTGCGATGATGGAGACGCGCTCCGACGACCCGAGGCAGCGCACGAGGTGGTGGATGTATCGCTCCGCCACCACGCCCTCGCCGCACCCGGATCCGTTCCGCGTCGCGTCCAGGGCGCAGAGTGTGCGCGACGTCGTCCTGGCCCTCCCCGCGCCGGTGAACACCGCCTACTGGGATAGATTCCAGCCCGAGCTCCTCGTCCACGACGACATCTCCGACGCGGACTCGTCCGACGATGACGACTCCGAGTACTGCAAGGTCGACTCCGACAACGACTCTGGCTACAGGGGGACACTGGCACTTCTGACGAGGAGGAGATAGAGGTCGTCATCCTGTCAGACGACGAGCCGAAGATCCAGATGGTGGTGCCCGTTGTCGACCCCAGGGCGGGTGGTCACAGGGCTCGTCCAATCGAAGTGGACCTGCTTCCAGACGTGCCCGACATCGTCAAGCAAGAGCTGGTGGAGGAGGAGGCGCAGGACGCGGTGGGGGAGCAGGCAAGGAGCAGCGACAAGGCTGTGAAGAGGGCTTCTGCAAGGGAGGTGCGCCGCTCCGAACGTCTCAAGCGCCTGAAGCTGTGAAGAAGAATGAAGACAGACTAAAGAAGATGAAGTAGTTAGGTATGCTGCTTATAAGTTCAGCATATAAGTTAGAACTATTTTGCGTTTAGTTAAGTTAGGTGTGCTGTTTATAGTTTCAACACATAAGTTATTTGTAATGCTGCTATGGGAACTGCTGCAAATCTATGGTTGAACTGATGCAAGGTTATCGTTGAACTTCTATGTTATGATGTTAGGGTGATGATATGCTGCAATGTTGCTATTTTGGTCATGTTGCTTCAATTTGGTTACAATGATGCTGCTGTTGTAGTTGCCATGCTGCTATGTTTGCCATGCTCTTGCCTTTGCCATGCCGCAGTACAAATCTGCTGTGGATAGCATGTGTTGTGCTGTTCTATCCAAAATTAGCATAAATTTAATAGTGTAGATTCAGCAGATACTTATTCTGTACTACTGCATCTCTCTTTAGGTCAAAATCATATTCAGTTTACTATTCATTTAGTACTACTGCATCTCTCTGTTGTTTACTGAATCTTCAATGACACTGTCAACAATTCAGTTTACTGAATATTCATGAACACTGTAAAAAATTCAGTTAACTGAATGTTCAAAACACTATGAAAAATTCAGTTAACTGAATCTTCAAAACACTGTGAAAAATTCAGTTTACTGAATATTCAGTAAAACTGTCAAAAATTCAGTTTACTGAATCTTCAGTAACACTGTCAAAAATTCAGTTTACTGAATCTTCAAAAACACTGTCAAAAATTCAGTTATGTAATAACACCTTCAAAGAACAGAACTTGGGCAGTGATAAAATTTCAGTTAACTAGAGGCAGTCATACAAATTCAGTGCCTTACAGGATACTGGCATACAAATCAACCAAGTTCACTAAAAGAGTGCAAACAATTAATAGCTACTACTTAAGGCAGCATTACATAAACAATGAATTACTCAAATTCATCTAAGATCTCCTTCACCCTCCTTATCTTGCTCTTGGTCTCCTCCTTGTGCCTGAACAAATCACCAATCATGTACTCTAGTTTCTTCTTCTCCTTCTTCAGCTCATCCCTCTGGGACACCACTTTGTCCATCTCTTCCTTCATCTTCTCCATCTGTTGCTTCATCTCATCCCTCTCTTTCTCTGCCTTAGCCCTCACAACCTGATGAATGGTAGTGCTAGATTTATCAGACATCTTCTTCTTCTCAAGATCTTCCTTTAGGTCAGAAAGAGCAAGTCTTGCATTGCCCAATTCAGTAATTGCCTGCTCCTTGTCACCCACCATCTTAGCAAAATCTAGTTTAAAAAACCTCAGATCATTTTCCATCTTTTCCTTCTCTTTCACAACCCTAAAATTTTCTTCAGCAAGAACTACACTTTCCCTCAGCCTTAACTTGTTCTCATCATCATACATGCCCCATACCCTAGCTAAACTCATCTTCAGAGTGGCAGGCCATTCAGGGTCAACCCACTCCACAAACTTGCATTTTGGTATTTCCTACAAAATAAGAAAGAACACAACTTTACATACATGAAAAAGTTTGGGTTCAGTTAAATTCACCAACAATATGCTCTTAAGTTCAATTATGTTCAATTAAGTGCAGTTAGTTCATTTAAATTAAGTTAACTACACATACAAAATGTTGTTAACTGAAAAATTCAGTTAAGTTCAGATCAGTTCAGTAAAGTCAGTTAAATTCAGTTAACTCAGTTAAATTCAGTTAACTCAGTAAAGTTCAGTGAAGTCAGTTAAATTCAGTTAACTCAGTTAAGTTCATTTATGTTCAGATAAGGTCAGTTAAGTTAGTTCACTTAAATGTAAACAAGATGCTGTTAACTGTAAACAATTTAGTTAAATTCACAAACAACATGTTGTTCAGTTAGTACACAAACAAGATGTTGTTAACTGTAAACAATTCAGTTAAATTCAAAAACAACATGTTCTTCCAAGTGTGATTGAACTGTAGATCTACTAACCTTTTGTGCACAAGCTAGATACCTCCTTCCACTATCAACTGATTCAAAGGAAACAAGCTTCTCACAGACACACTGGTGTTCACATCTAGCTGGAAGATCTGGAGCAAGTCCTGTCCACTCAGAGCAAGAAATGGTGGTAGGAGCAGGAGCCTACAACACAATATTTTCAGCAAACCACCCCTCCTTGCCCAAACCCTAAATGGCAGAGTCATAGTAGATCTACTCACCTCACTTGTGACAGAGTAGCCGTCGGACGACGAGCTGGAACCTTCACTCCAAGAGACCATGGCGGCGGCGAGCTGGCGGCGGCGGCGAGCTGGCGGCGGGGCAAGCTGCACGGCGACGACGAGCTGGAGTAGGGGGAAGGAAGCGAGGGAGCAGAGAGGTGAGTGGAGGGTGAGCTGCCGACAAGGTGGAATATTCCAACGAATATACCAAAACAGGTGGTCTCACATTGTGATGAAGTGCGGGTTGATAAGCAAATAAGGCAGGGGGCTATGTGCAAAGTGCGACGTGCTGACCGGCCAGGCCAGCTGGGATCCACTTGTCGAGCTGTGAGTGACTGTGGACTGAATTTGCACATCCAATGCAAGTTCAGGGATGAAATAGTCTCCTTTTGCAAGTACAAGGACTAAACCATCACCTGACGCGCAAGTTCAGGGACCTGGGATGCTATTACCTCCTTGGAGATCAACCTAGCTGTTGCATCATTGCCACTGCTCACCACCACCCCACACACGTCAGCAGGAACACCAGAAATGTGAACCGCACCAGGCCCAGTGGTCCCAAAGACCACAACGCGAGATTTGGGAAACCAGATCAAGAGTGGTGTAGACCTGCACCTAACGCGAGGGCGCCCGTCGAGCCTAAACAGGGAGGGCAGATGACGACCCAGGGTCCACCCATCATGTACCTGAATGCGGAGGCACTTCACCAGCACTGGGATGCACGGATCTGACACCACATCGGGAGCAGAAGGGGCAAATGGCTACATACAGGAGAAGATGCGCCACAGAGGCCTACTGATGGGCCCCAAAGCTTAAGTGGCGCGCCCCAGGGGGTGAGCGCGCCACTTAAGCTTGTGGCTCACTGGTGGGTCCCTTCCTGGTGATTCTTCTTTCAGTATTTTTTATATATTCCAAAATAAATCTCCATAAATTTCAGGTCATTTGGAGCTTCGAAGAATAGCTATCCCTGTTGTAGTTCTTTTCAGATTCAGAATTTCAGCTGCCGGCTGTCTCCCTCTTGTAATAAAGCTTGCAATTTAAGAGAGAAAAGACATTAGAATGACACCTAAAAGTGAAATATAGCTTTAAAACAATATAAATAACAGTAAGAAAAACATGATACAAAATGAACGTATCAAGGTCCATAGTTAGACATGTGCAATTGATGATAAATTAAATTAGCGCATCATGCCTAATGCAAATTAGTGACGACAAAACTGATATCATCCACATGTGCTTGTTCCATCTAAATTGAGAAATTTTATAATATACAGATTAACATCTTACAGTATAAAAGAACAAACAGAGAGACAAAACCACACAATCTCCTTGGGTCATTGTGCGCGCGCTCGCAGGGTGCAGCGTGATAGGACCCACATGTATGCGTTTTAATCTTAGCAGTCAATGACAATTTCCCCCTCCCTAACTGGCCTAGGCACAACGACAACGCATAAACGACCGCTATATGTCTTCTCCACCTTCAACCTTGCCGACGAAAACCGAGACCTCCTCCCCAGCGCCTTAAGCACCAAAGAGGGGAACCGGCGCTCGCCAACAGCCCCTCGTGGCAGCCCACAAAAGCAGGCAACCTCGATTGGGACACCCAGTTTGTCTACAAAAAAGAATAGGGGCGCCTGATTTTCCCGGTTCACTAGTGGCGGTTGACCGCTTGACTGTTGACTTTTTGAGGGAAATGTTATGTTTTAAAAAGAATAAAAAAATGTTCACGAATTAAAAAAAACATGGCTTTAATAAAGTTCATGAACTTGAAAAAAATTCACGAGTTAAAAAGTCATGGGATTAAAAAAAATCATGGATTTGAAAAACTTAATGGGTCCAAAAAAAAGTTCACAAGATTAATAAAAAGTTCACGAACTCAAAAAAGTGAACGAGTTAAAAAAATTGTGAGTTAAAAAAATCATGTTTTTTTTTAAAAAATCGCGTGTTCCACAAATTTGAAAAAAAATCATGAACCTACAAAACTACACGAGTACAGAAAAAGTTCATGAGTTTGGAAAGAGTTCGCGTGTTTCGCGGACTTGAAAAACATTTCATGATTTGGAGAAAAAAAGGTCCACAAATTTGGACAAAATGTTTTCAGATTTGAAAATTTCACATATTTGAGGGAAAAAAGTTCAGAAAATTGAAAATGGTTATGATCTTAAGGAAAAAGCATTCATAGAAAAATGAAATAAGTTTACCAACGGGAGAAAAAGTTCAGGAATTTTTAAAAAGTTCACACACTTAAAAAAGAAAAAGATAAGAAAAGTAAAAATGCAAAAAAGAAGAGGAAATGGGAATAAAAGAAAAGGAAAAAGAAAAAACAGAAGAAAAAAACATTGAGAAAACCTACAATGGAAAAAAGGAAAAAGAAAGGTCAGAAGCTTTCCAAAACCTACAGGAAGTTTCTAGAAGCTTCACAAACCAGCTGAACCCCTTCTGAAGAAATGAATAGCATCACTTGGCCCGTTTCACATACAAACTGTTAGCTTGCGCGGAAAATGTGCTGTCGAGAAAAAAAGGAAATGGGCCGAGCCCAGGTGGGAGGGGGTTGTGCACCGGTTGGAGGATTGCACTTTAGCGCCAATTCTTCCGGGCAGCTTAAAAAATAAGCTACCCCTCGCCCTCTCCATAGCTTAAAAAAAGTTGCGCTGTAATTTTGTTGAGGCTTCTAAATTAGTTATCCCATAGCTAGTTTAAAACCTCATTGAATGAGATAGGTGGCTTATGGGAAAAGCTGGGAAGAAGGCGGCTTATTTTTTAAGCCGCAAAAAGAACTGGCCCTTATCCAGCACTGAGGGCACGCCATAGAAATTGGGTGAAAACCTGATTATGTTCACTAGTGGGCTACTTTGGCTAGTATTTATTTGGGATGGTTTCTAGTAAAAAAAATCTTGCGAGAACGCTGTTGTGAGGTAATGGGCTTCAGGTCTTTTTTTTGACAGAAAATGGGCTTCAAGCCTTATAGCATCTCTAGTGGTTGGTCTAAATTTGGTATATGCACAATTGTCTAAAAAGTTTCTCTCTTGTACACAATTAGTTTTCCCAAATGATAAGTGCCACATGTGTGGCGTAAAGCACTCTGGCCCTGACTTTTTTTACAACTAAAGTTGCCATCTGAAAAGAGAAAACAAACTCAAAAAATAAACGGAAACTTGCCATCCAAAAAGAAAGTTGCCATGCTTGACAACTAAAATTGCCATCCTCGCGTCACTAACTTTCCATAAAAACATTCATGTGTTCGTGCCACACGTGTGGTACTTATTCAATAGTGCTTAACATACAAAGAGTTACACGCTGACTAGGATTCTTTCTAACTACTAACCAATCACAAACTTGCCCCCCTGATTTTCAGGGGGGGGGGGGGCGCCTCCCCACCTATTGACCAATCAAGTTAACCCTCTTTGTAAAATCTTGTAACTCGTTTGTACGTGTAGCATTACACGGTACTTATTAGGGTCCTTAGTTTTGAGCAAATTGTCTATATTCTCTCTCTTATATATTTAATACTACTAATAACTACCAATTCACCCATCATTTCAAAAAGTTTAAAACTTTCATTTACAAATGGTCAAGACAAGCATAATTTTTTATGTGAGAAATCAACACAAGCATACTATGGTACAAGCATCCATCTAGTAGCAGTAAAAATATTCAATAATAATAATATCTTTTTTATCTCTCTCTTCTCTCTCATTCTTATAACATCATATTCAGTTGCAAATAATGCAGCAACATTATGTAGGAGATACATCATATACATGAACATAATATTCAGTAGCATCAAGAGAAAGAAGGAGCAACATCACTGTAGCCCCGTGCGGTCCTGCTAATTCTCAACAAATGCATTAAACAACACAAGCAGCAGCCAATTACTAATAGCTGTAATTAACAGAGGCTTACGATCGTAGGAGTATACATGTTCGATGTAAATGTTGGGGAGGGGGGGGGGGTTCGCTCGTCTCCCCTTGGCAACACCATTGGAGGCTCGTGTGTCGTGGTTCTAAGTCTGACAGTAGAATAGGGGGTAGGAATGTAGAGGCAAGATCCTAGCTTTGGAGGAGTTGTACACACAAGTTTTACGAGTTCAGGCCCTTCTCGAAGGAAGTAACAACCCTACGTCTCGGAGCCTGGAGGCGGCCGACTGGATTATGAGCGTGTGAGTTACAGAAGGTGCGAACCCTGTCCCAGAGGAGGGGGTGGCTTATATAAAGTGCGCCAGGACCCCAGCTCCCCTCCGTTACATAAGATTCAATGTACATAAAGAGGTGGCGTTACAGGTAACGCCTGTATTGAAGTGCTGCAAATGATCATTAAATATATGAATAAATGCCCGACCGTTGCTGCGTAGAGCGGCTTCAGGTCTTCTCATATGTCGAGTGGTTTGATGGTCGAGTGACCTGGATAAAGGGGAATCTCCGAGTGAATGGTAGGTCGAGTGGAATTCACTCGACATCTTTGTTGGATCCCTTCTTTTGATTCTTGAATTCCTTTGCTCTTAGGACAAGGATCTTGGGTAGGACGTATGGGTCAAGCCTATTTCCCTACCCTAGGTTTGTGTCCTCATCATTAGCCCCCGAATGGATCGAGGTTTGGGTGAAAAAGAAGGATGAAGTTGACCTTGCTTTTACTCTTGCTTTGGCTTGTCTTTATCTCCGAGTGGAGACCAGTTGTTAGAACTTTAGCTTTGCTTCAGTCGCCTCGGTCGATTCAAAAATTGCCGACTGGTTTACACAATGTCATGCGTCGAGTGATATGTCTGACACAAAATCTTTGGCGTGATCGGCTGTAGAGGATCCCGGATTTCGCGCGATTCGAAATTTTGGTGGAAGCGCGCCAGACGGAGTGCTCCACGGAAAGTGGAGTAGATAAATGGGACGTTTCGATTTCCGCGCCACCTTTTTTGCCACGTATCCCGTGCGCGATTGTTGGGGGATTTGACGTGATCGCTCGGGCCCACGCGTCAGCCACTCGGAAGCAGGCCTTTATAAGCGGCGAGGTCGAGGCGCCTGTACTGTGAGCGTCTACTCCCCTTCTTCCTCCCATTGCATCTCCATTTCGTCCAGCCTGCCCACTCTCGACGCCGTCGCTCCGCCGCTATGGGGAAGGACAAAACGGCGGCGTTGGAGTGTGCGAAGAAGGCGACGGGGGCGGCGAAGGGCAAGAAAGCGAATCGGGGGTCTTCATCGCGCTCGGGGCTGCCGACGGGTTGGATCCAAGGAGACTGGATCCGATCTTTGCTTGGGCAGGAGGACTTGGATGATATGGCCGAGCTGGGGCTGATCGTCCATAAGTCTGCGCGTCTGCCGGGGGGAGAATCGGAGCCACAACGGCGACTGGGTGAGTGTGTCCTTCTTGCCACTCATGTCGACCAAGACTTCTCGCTTCCACCACATCCTTTCTTTCGGGGTTTCCTGAATTTCTTTGTGGCCCAACTCCACCAGTTTACTCCCAACACCATCACATATCTTGCTGCATTCGTCTCCATGTGTGAGAATTTCCTGGGGTGCCGACCGCACTGGGGTCTTTTCAAGCACATCTTTACTATCTGATCCCAAACTATGAAGAAAGAGAACTCGAACGATGAGAAGACCCATGTTATTCAGATGTGTGGGGGTCTGGGTATTCAGAAGAGGAAGAGGAGTTCGTTCCCTTCGATGACTCTTCCGGAGTCGGTCAGGGGCTGGCAGTCGACCTGGTTCTACTGCCAGGACATTGCGACCCCAGGCCATTCGACCGGGCTCCCCCCTTTCTCTTTTGACCGTGTTCAAGCTCCCTCTTCATTGAAAGTGATTGCTGCGGAGAAGGCGGAGACGGGCATGCTAGTCGAGAAAGTAGTCCAACTGATCAACCAGGGTGTCACCGGTATGGACCTGCTCGAGGTGTTTCTCAGTCGACGGATTCAACCTCTCCAGGCTCGTGACCATTCCATGTGGCTGTACTCCGGGGCTGGTGACACTGCCCGGATTCATCCGGAGGATGTGGCGGCCCAAACAGTGGCCGAGTGGTTGAGGGGTATCACCGGAAATAAGGACAACCCCAAGGGCGTCAGGAGAGTCGACCCTTTCAGTGATAGCAACCTGCCAGACAAGGTCTGGTCATCATAACTGAGTTTTTGAACGTATTTTCCGACTGTTTGTTGATCCGACTAACTTATGTTTGGTCCCTTGTTTTGCCGATCTACACGGAGATTTATTCAATGCCCAATGGTGAACAAGCTCTAGAGCAAGACCAAGAGGGCGAGGACAGTGCCGAGGAGAGTGGTGAGTGGGAGTCCCCAGCCGATGATGATGATGACGAGAGCGACGAGTCGGGCGATGAGGAGGTAGACGACTCACCGCCTCGTTCTGAACGTCGATCCAAGCAGCGCCATGATCCCGCGAGCAGGCGCGACAAAGCCGTGGCGTCGAATGCTCCATCTCACAAGCGCGCTCGGTCCTCGACTCCAGAGTTGGCTGAGAAGGTCCCCAAGCAGCCTAAAGTTAATCCTTCGAAGGCTCGGAAGACCTTGCCTAGAATCAAGATGGACGTCCCTGTTGCCTCTGGGTGAAATTTCTTCTCGTATTTTCTTGTTCCGACTGATTTTCTTGTTCTGACCGAGTGGATGATGAACCTGTGTAGCCCGACCTCAGCTGCGACTGGTATGGTTGACAAGACTCCAGTCGACGAGGAAGGTGACGACGCCATTACCTCCAAAGCCAGTAAGTCTGCCCGATTCGAATTTATTTGGTCGATTGGATGGTTCGTCAGCTATCCTTATGACTTTCTCTATTTATTACAGCTCCACGAGACATTGTTGTGCTCCCGGACGATGAAGAGGAAGTACCGCTGAGAGGAAGGAAGAGGAAGGACAAGGAGCTAGGCAAGAGAGTGCTTGAAGTCCAAGTTCCTCAGTCGACCGTGACGCCTGGGACGACAGCCGAGCGACCCGCAGATCCGGCTCGAACCAACGTCACCTTCGCTATCCCGTTGTCGACTGACTGCCCATCAGGATCAGCTGCTCAGATTTCTGCTACACCAACACAACTTCCCGCTTCAGATCAGGCGACTGCTTCGATTGCTCTGCCTTCATCACTTTTCACTGCATATCAAACTCCGGACGATCCACCGACTGCTGCCAGGGAAGCTCTTCTTCAGTTAAATCTTGTAATGGGGCAAATGAAAGTGGTGCATGAGGCTAGTCAGGTAGCCTTCAACGCCGGAGCTGCTCTGCAAGCCAACATCCAGGTTAGCTAATTTCCGATCGACCATATTTCTTGTCTGATCACTTATTGGGGTGTGGCTGTTTTGAAATTGTATGTCTCTTTGTGTCGATTCGGGCTGAATCTTTGCACTAGTGGGGGCACGCTGAGTGCACCCACTGGGTGTAGTCCCCGAGACCATAGTTGACTGCGGGCAGTTGACTGTGGTCTGAGAACGGAAACTTTATGTATTTTTTGCAACTCGAGCTGGGCAGACCATGCCGAGTGGAACCAAAACCAGTGGGGGCACGCTGAGTGCACCCACTGCGTGTAGTCCCCGAGACCATAGTTGACTGCGGGCAGTCGACTGTGGTATGAGAATTTGAACCTCTTTTTTTTGCAAAATCAGTGGGGGCACGCTAAGTGCACCCACTGGGTGTAGTCCCCGAGACTACCATTGAATGTTTGATTCGGTGGTAGTCTTAGAGTAGCTATCATTGTGATGTCTTTTTATCTCAGTCGACTGATATGGCTTTAACTGCAGAAATCCTGTGATCTTGGGGCTCAACTTTCTTCAATGAACAGGCAGCAAATCAGTCTCAACCTTGATCTGGAACTGGCCAAGAAGAATCTCAAGACTGCTCGTGATGAAGTAGCTGCCATGGGAGGTATCCAATCACCAACTGTATATCCCACTGCTTGCGTTTTCCCTTTCCAGTTTTGAACCGAGTGACTCCACTCGAGCAGATGTATGTAGTGCAAACCGCCAACTCCAAGCCCGTCTGAAGAATGTTATTTATTTAGAGAAAATGAAGCAGGCTTTGGAGAAGAAGGATCTGGACCTTGCTGCGGCACAGAAGGAAGCGCGAGAGAAAACAACGCTTGCTGACAAGAAGCTTGCTTCAGTCGGCAAGTTAGAAGAAGAGAACTCCAAGCTGAAGACTGTTGTTTCTGACGCCAATCGTGAGGCCGAGCAACTGAAGAAGGACAAGGACAAACTGACTGACGAGCTTGAGAGTCTCAGGGCCAAGAATGGCGATCTGGAGTCTTATCTGGGCTAGCTTGCTGAAAAGCTGGTCTTGAAACTTGAAGGTACTGATCAATCTGTCTTATTTCTGTCGATTGCCAAGTTTAATTATACTGTCGACTCACCATTTACTCGACTGTGCAGAGTTTTGTCAGGATTTTGAAGCAGAAACCGGTCGGGTCGAGACGGGTCTTGACCCCATAAACTGCCCAGTCAAGGATGATGTTGCAATTAATGTGCTGCGGTTGGAATCTCGCATGGACAACATGGTTGCTTATCTTGCCCGCCTGAAGGCTGCGATGACTCGGGTTGATGCTGAACTCTGGCCTCAGGCGGAATTGTCTCAAGATCTTGAGTCCCTGATGGCCCGACTGAATCAAATCCCCGAGCGAGTGCAAGAATGGAAGAAGTCATCCGCTCGCTGTGGCGTTGATGTCGCGTTGTCCTTGGTCCGAGTGCACAGCAAAGATGTCAAAGAAGACAAGCTGGCGGAACTCAAGGTTGCAAACACGAAGAGACCCACTTTCCAGTCCTTCATGGACACTTTCCTTGATGCCGCTACTCGTATTGCAGACAACATTGACCTTGACAGTTTCTACGACCCGGCCAGTCCTTCTCCTGATGCGTGATCGAAAAACATTATGCTCCACCTTTATTTGCCTCGGAATGCCGAGTGATTTGTGTAACCGTTAAACTTCTTCGGGCTTGACGCTCGAATACTTTTTATCCGTCGTCCGGAACCTTTAGGATTTATCCGAACTTGGTTTATTTCCCAATATGCTTGCATTTGCCTTCGAGTGGAATTTGTTCTTCACTCGGAATAATCTTTGTGCTTGAGATGCAGCTCTATGGTGGAGACTTCAGTCGACCTGTACTTCATCATCCTTGCGGAAAGGGACGTGGAGGAGGGTTCTCTCCACTCGGTAAGGCTTTTCGAACTTAGGCGAGTACTGGACTGCAGCTAAGCCCCCGAGTGGGAGGGTTGCTCTCCACTGGGTGGGATTTTTCGAACTTAGGCGAGTACTGGACTGCAGCTAAGCCCCCGAGTGGGAGGGTTGCTCTCCACTCGGTAGGATTTTTCAAACTTAGGCGATTACTGGACTGCAGCTAAGCCCCCGAGTGGGAGGGTTGCTCTCCACTCGGTAGGATTTTTCAAACTTAGGCGAGTACTAGACTGCAGCTAAGCCCCCGAGTGGGAGGGTTGCTCTCCACTCGGTAGGATTTTTCAAACTTAGGCGAGTACTGGACTGCAGCTAAGCCCCCGAGTGGGAGGGTTGCTCTGCACTCGGTAGGATTTTTGAAACTTAGGCGAGTACTGGACTGCAGCTAAGCCCTCGAGTGGGAGGGTTTCTCTCCACTCGGTAGGATTTTTCAAACTTAGGCGAGTACTGGACTGCAGCTAAGCCCCCGAGTGGGAGGCTGGCTCACCACTCGGTAGGATTTTTCAAACTTAGGCGAGTACTGGACTGCAGCTAAGCCCCCGAGTGGAAGGCTGGCTCACCACTCGGTAGGATTTTTCAAACTTAGGCGAGTACTGGACTGCAGCTAAGCCCCCGAGTGGGAGGGTTGCTCTCCACTCGGTAGGATTTTTTAAACTTAGGCGAGTACTGGACTGCAGCTAAGCCCTCGAGTGGGAGGGTTGCTCTCCACTCGGTAGGATTTTTCAAACTTAGGCGAGTACTGGACTGCAGCTAAGCCCCCGAGTGGGAGGCTGGCTCACCACTCGGTAGGATTTTTCAAACTTAGGCGAGTACTGGACTGCAGCTAAGCCCCCGAGTGGAACGCTGGCTCACCACTCGGTAGGAGTTTTCAAACTTAGGCGAGTAGTGGACTGCAGCTAAGCCCCCGAGTGGGAGGGTTGCTCTCCACTCGGTAGGATTTTTCAAACTTAGGCGAGTACTGGACTGCAGCTAAGCCCTCGAGTGGGAGGGTTGCTCTCCACTCGGTAGGATTTTTCAAACTTAGGCGAGTACTGGACTGCAGCTAAGCCCCCCGAGTGGGAGGCTGGCTCACCACTCGGCAGGATTTTTCAAACTTAGGTGAGTACTGAACTACAGCTAAGCCCTCGAGTGGAAGGCTGGCTCACCACTCGGTAGGATTTTTCAAACTTAGGCGAGTACTGGACTACAGCTAAGCCCCCGAGTGGAAGGTTGGCTCACCACTCGGTAGGATTTTTCAAACTTAGGCGAGTACTGGACTGCAGCTAAGCCCCCGAGTGGGAGGCTCGCTCACCACTCGGTACGATTTTTCAAACTTAGGCGAAACGGATTCACAGCTAAGCCTCCGAGTGAGAGGCTGACTCACCACTTGGTAGGATTTTTCAAACTTAGGCGAAACGGATTCACAGCTAAGCCTCTGAGTGAGAGGCTTGCTCACCATTCGGTAGGAATTTTCAAACTTTAGGCGAAACGGATTCGCAGCTAAGTCACCCACTGGGGGATTTCATGTTGTGGAACGTAGTAATTTCAAAAAATTCATACGCACACGCAAGATCATGGTGATGCATAGCAACGAGAGGGGAGAGTGTTGTGTTGGGGAACGTAGCAGAAATTCAAAATTTTCCTACGTGTCACCAAGATCTATCTATGGAGAAACCAGCAACGAGGGGAAGGAGAGTGCATCTACATACCCTTGTAGATCGCTAAGCGGAAGCGTTCAAGTGAACGGGGTTGATGGAGTCGTACTCGTCTTGATTCAGATCACCGATGACCAAGTGCCGAACGGACGGCACCTCCGCGTTCAACACACGTACAGCCCGGTGACGTCTCCCATGCCTTGATCCAGCAAGGAGAGAGGGAGAGGTTGAGTAAGACTTCATCCAGCAGCAGCACAACGGCGTGGTGATGGTGGAGAAGCGTGGCAATCCTGCAGGGCTTCGCCAAGCACCGCGGGAGAGGAGAAGAACTTGGGAGAGAGGGAGGGGCTGCACCAAAGGCAAAAGGTGTGTCTCAAGAGGCCCTCTACCCCCACTATATATAGGGATCCCAAGGGGGGGGGGTCCGCCAGCCCTAGGAGATCCAATCTCCTAGGGGGCGGCGGCCAGGGGAGGTTTCCCTCCCCCCCAAGGCACCTAGGAGGTGCCTTCCCTCCTTGGGACTCTTCCTTAGGGTTCCCCCTTCACCCTAGGCGCATGGGCCATAAGGGAAGTGGCGCCCCAGCCCACTTTGGGCTGGATCCCTTCCCACTTCAGCCCATGGGACCCTCCGAGATAGGTGGCCCCACCCGGTGGGCCCCCGGGACCCTTCAGGTGGTCCCGGTACAATACCGATGACCCCGAAACTTGTCCCGATGGCCGAAATAGGACTTCCTATATATAAATCTTTACCTCCGGACCATTTCGGAACTCCTCGTGACGTCCGGGATCTCATCCGGGACTCCGAACAACATTCGGTAACCACATACGAACTTCCTTAATAACCCTAGCGTCATCGAACCTTAAGTGTGTAGACCCTACGGGTTCGGGAGACATGCAGACATGACCGAGACGTTCTCCAGTCAATAACCAACAGCGGGATCTGGATACCCATGTTGGCTCCCACATGTTCCACGATGATCTCATCGGATGAACCACGATGTCAAGGACTTAATCAATCCCGTATACAATTCCCTTTGTTTATCGGTACGATACTTGCCCGAGATTCGATCGTCGGTATCCCGATATCTTGTTCAATCTCGTTACCGGCAAGTCTCTTTTACTCGTTCCGCAACACATCATCCCGTGATCAACTCCTTGATCACATTGTGCACATTATGATGATGTCCTACCGAGTGGGCCCAGAGATACCTCTCCATCACACGGAGTGACAAATCCCAGTCTCGATTCGTGCCAACCCAACAGACACTTTCGGAGATACCCGTAGTGCACCTTTATAGCCACCCAGTTACGTTGTGACGTTTGGCACACCCAAAGTATTCCTACGGTATCCGGGAGTTGCACAATCTCATGGTCTAAGGAAATGATACTTGACATTAGAAAAGCTTCAGCATACGAACTACATGATCTTGTGCTAGGCTTAGGATTGGGTCTTGTCCATCACATCATTCTTCTAATGATGTGATCCCGTTATCAATGACATCCAATGTCCATGGTTAGGAAACCGTAACCATCTATTGATCAACGAGCTAGTCAACTAGAGGCTTACTAGGGACATGGTGTTGTCTATGTATCCACACATGTATCCGAGTTTCCTATCAATACAATTCTAGCATGGATAATAAACGATTATCATGAACAAGGAAATATAATAATAATCAATTTATTATTGCCTCTAGGGCATATTTCCAACAGTCTCCCACTTGCACTAGAGTCAATAATCTAGTTCACATCGATATGTGATTAACACTCAAGGTCACATCCCTATGTGACTAACACCCAAGAGTTCTGGGTTTGATCATGTTATGCTTGTGAGAGAGGTTATAGTCAACGGGTCTGAACCTTTCAGATCTGTGTGTGCTTTACAAATATCTATGTCATCTCCTAGATGCAGTTACCACGCTCTATTTGGTGCTATTCCAAATAACTGTTCTACTATACGAATCCAGTTTACTACTCAGAATAATCTGGATTAGTGTCAAAGCTTGCATCGGCGTAACCCTTTACGACGAACTCTTTTACCACCTCCATAATCGAGAAAATTCCTTAGTCCACTAGTTACTAAGGATAACTTTGACCGTTGTCCTGTGATCCATTTCTAGATCACACTTGTACCCCTTGACTGACTCATGGTTTGGCACACTTCAGGTGCGGTACATAACATAGCATACTTTAGAGCCTACGACTAAAGCATAGGGGACGACCTTCGTCCTTTCTATTCTGCCGTGGTCATGTCTTGAGTCTTGCTCAATACTCACACCTTGTAACACAGCCGAGAACTCCTTCTTTGCTGATCTATTTTGAACTCCTTCAAAATCTTGTCGTGGTATGTGTTTGTTTGAAAGTACTATTAAGCAATTTTGATCTATCCTTATAGATCTTGATGCTCAAAGTTCAAGTAGCTTAATCCAGGTTTTCATTGAAAAACACTTTTCAAACAACCCTATATGCCTTCCAGAAATTCTACATCATTTCCGATAAACAATATGTCAACAACATATACTCATCAGAAATTCTATAGTGCTCCCACTCACTTCTTTGGAAATACAAGTTTCCCATAAACTTTGTATAAACCCAAAATATTTGATCATCTCATCAAAGTGTACATTCCAACTCCAAGATGCTTACTCCAGTCCTTAGAAGGATTGTTGGAGCTTTGCATACTTGTTAGCATCTTTCAGGGTTGACAAAAATCTTCTGGTTGTATCACATACAACCTTTCCTCAATAAAATCGTCGAGGAAACAATGTTTTGACATCCTATCTGCACAATTTCATAAATAATACAGTAATCGCTAACATAATTCCAACAGACTCTTAGCATCGCTACGAGTGAGAAAGTCTCATCGCAGTCAACTCCTTGAACTTGTCGGAAAACATCTTAATGACAAGTCGAGCTTTCTTAATGGTGTCATTTACCATCATTGTCCGTCTTCCTTTTAAAATCCATCTGTACTCAACAGCCTCACGACCATCGAGCCGTTCTGCCAAAGTCTACACTTTGTTCTCATACATGGATCCTCTCTCGGATTTTATGGCCTCGAGCCATTCATTGGAATCCGGGCCCACCATCGCTTCTCCATAGCTCGTAGGTTCATTGTTGTCTAGCAACATGACTTCCAAGCAGGATCACGTACCACTCTGAAGTAGTACGCATCCTTGTCATCCTATGAGGTTTGGGAGTGACTTGATTCGAAGTTTCACGATCACTATCATAAGCTTCCACTTCAATTGGTGTAGGTGCCATAGGAACAACTTCCTGTGCCCTGCTACATAATAGTTGAAGTGACGGTTCAATAACCTCATCAAGTCTCCACCATCCTCCCACTCAATTCTTTCGAGAGAAACTTTTCCTCGAGAAAGGACCCGATTTGAGAAACAATCCCTATTGCTTTCGGATCTGAGACAGGAGGTATACCCAACTGTTTTGGGTGTCCTATGAAGATGCAGTTATCCGCTTTGGGTTCGAGCTTATCAGCCTGAAACTTTTCATATAAGCGTCGCAACCCCAAACTTATAAGAAATGACAGCTTAGGTTTCTCTAAACCATAGTTCATACGGTGTCATCTTATCGGAATTACGTGGTGCCCTATTTAAAGTGAGTGCGGTTGTCTCTAATGCCTAACCCATGAACGATAGTGGTAATTCGATAAGAGACATCACGGTATGCATCATATCCAATAGGGTGCAGTTATGATGTTCGGACACACCATCACACTATGGTGTTCCAGGTGGTACTAGTCGTGAAATAATTTCCACAATGTCTCAATTGTGTACCAAACTCGCAACTCAGATATTCATCTCTATGATCATATCATAGATATTTTATCCTCTTGTTACGATGATCTTCAGCTTCATTCTAAAATTACTTGAACCATTCAATAATTCAGACTTGTGTTTCATCAAGTAAATATGCTCAGTATCTACTCAAATCATCTGTGAAGTAAGAGCATAACGATATCCACTGCTTGCCTCAGCACTCATTGGACTGCACACATCAAAATGTGTTACTTCCAACAAGTTGCTTTCTTGTTCCATTTTACTGAAACCGGAGCTTTCAGTCATCTTGCCCATGTGGTATGATTTGCATGTCTCAAGCGATTCAAAATCAAGCGAGTCCAAACGGTCCATCTGCATGGAGTTTCTTCATGCGTATATACCAATAGACATGGTTCACATGTCTCAATCCTTTTTCAAAAATGAGTGAGTCCAAAGATCCATCAACATGGAGCTTCTTCATGCGTTTTATACCAATATGACTTACATGGCAGTGCCACAAGTAGGTGGTACTATCATTACTATCTTATATCTTTTGGCATGAACATGTGTATCACTACGATCGAGATTTCCATAAACCATCCATTTTAGGTGCAAGACCATTGAAGGTATTATTCAAATAAACAAAGTAACTATTATTCTCTTTAAATGAATAACCGTATTGTGATAGACATAATCCAATCATGTCTATGCTCAACGCAAACACCAAATAACAATTATTTAGGTTTAACACCAATCTCGATGGTAGAGGGAGCATGCGATGCTTGATCATATCAACCTTGGAAACACTTCCAACACATCTTGTCAGCTCACCTTTAGCTAGTCTCCGCTTATTCCGTAGCTTTTATTTCGAGTTACTAACACTTAGCAACCGAACCAGTATCTAATACCCTAATGCTACTAGGAGTACTAGTAAAGTACACATTCACATAATGTATATCCAATATACTTCTATCGATAGCCTTCTCATCTACCAAGTATCTAAGGTAATTCTGCTCCAGTGGTTGTTCTCCTTATTATAGAAGCACTCAGTCTCGGGTTTGGGTTCAACCTTGGGTTTCTCCACTAGAGCAGCAACTGATTTGCCGTTTCATGAAGTATCCCTTCTTGCCCTTTGCCCTTCTTGAAACTAGTGGTTTCACTAACCATCAACAATTGATGCTCCTTCTTGATTTCTACTTTCGCGGTGTCAAACATCGCGAATATTTCAAGGATCATCATATCTATCCCTGATATGTTATAGTTCATTATGAAGCTCTAGCAGCTTGGTGGCAATGACTTTGGAGAAACATCACTATCTTATCTGGAAGATCAACTCCCACTCGATTCAAGTGATTGTTGTACTCAGACAATCTGAGCACAAGTTCAACGATTGAGCTTTTCTCCCTTAGTTTGCAGGCCAAGGAAATCGTCGGAGGTCTCATACCTCTTGACGTGGGCACGAGCCTGAAATCCCAATTTCAGCTCTCGAAACATCCCATATGTTCCGCGACATTTCAAAAATGTCTTTGGTGCCTCAATTCTAAACCATTTATCATTACCGAACTATCATGTAGTCATCAAAAACGTGTATGTCAGATGTTCGCAACATTCACAGACCACGTTCGAGGTCCAGCACACCGAGCGGTGCATTAAGGACACAAGCCTTCTACTGTCCGCATAATTGCTACTATCAACTTTCAACTATATTTTCTCTAGGAACATATCTAAAACAGTAGAACTAAAGCGCGAGCTTACGCCATAATTTGCAAAGATCTTTTGACTATGTTCAGGATAATTAAGTTCATCTTATGAACTCCCACTCAGATAGACATCCCTCTAGTCATCCAAGTGATTACATGATCCGAGTCAACTAGGCCGTGTCCGATCATCACGTGAGACGGACTAGTCATCATCGGTGAACATCTTCATGTTGATCGTATCTACCATACGACTCATGCTTGACCTTTCGGTCTCTTATGTTCCGAGGCCATGTCTATACATGCTAGGCTCGTCAAGTCAACCTAAGTGTTTCGCGTGTGTAAATCTGGCTTACACCCGTTGTATGTGAACGTAAGAATCTATCACACCCGATCATCACGTGGTGCTTCGAAATGACGAACTTTCGCAATGGTGCACAGTTAGGGGGAACACTTTCTTGAAATTTTAATGAGGGATCATCTTATTTACTACCGTCGTTCTAAGCAAATAAGATGTATAAACATGATAAACATCACATGCAATCAAATAGTGACATGATATGGCCATCATCACTTTGCTCCTTTTGATCTCCATCTTCGGGGCTCCATGATCATCGTCGTCACCGGCATGACACCATGATCTCCATCATCATGATCTCCATCATCGTGTCTTCATGAAGTTGTCTCGCCAACTATTACTTCTACTACTACAGCTAACGGTTAGCAGTAAAGTAATTACATGACGTTTACGTTTGATATGCAGGTCATAAATAAATTAAAGACAACTCCTATGGCTCCTGCCGGTTGTCATACTCATCGACATGCAAGTCGTGATTCCTATTACAAGAACATGATCATCTCATACATCACATATATCATACATCACATCCTTTGGCCATATCACATCACATGGCATACCCTGCAAAAACAAGTTAGACGTCCTCTAATTGTTGTTTGCATGTTTTACGTGGCTGCTATGGGTTTCTAGCAAGAACGTTTCTTACCTACGCAAAACCACAACGTGATATGTCAATTGCTATTTACCCTTCATAAGGACCCTTTTCATCGAATCCGATCTGACTAAAGTGGGAGAGACTGGCACCCGCTAGCCACCTTATGCAACTAGTGCATGTCAGTCGGTGGAACCTATCTCACGTAAGTGTACGTGTAAGGTCGGTCCGGGCCGCTTCATCCCACAATGCCGCCGAATCAAGATTGACTAGTAACGGTAAGCATATTGAACAAAATCAACGCCCACAACTACTTTGTGTTCTACTCGTGCAAAGAATCTACGCAATAGACCTAGCTCATGATGCCACTGTTGGGGAATGTAGCAGAAATTCAAAATTTTCCTACGTGTCACCAAGATCTATCTATGGAGAAACCAGCAACGAGGGGAAGGAGAGTGCATCTACATACCCTTGTAGATCGCTAAGCGGAAGCGTTCAAGTGAACGGGGTTGATGGAGTCGTACTCGTCGTGATTCAGATCACCGATGACCAAGTGCCGAACGGACGGCACCTCCGCGTTCAACACACGTACAGCCCGGTGACGTCTCCCATGCCTTGATCCAGCAAGGAGAGAGGGAGAGGTTGAGGAAGACTTCATCCAGCAGCAGCACAAGGGCGTGGTGATGGTGGAGAAGCGTGGCAATCCTGCAGGGCTTCGCCAAGCACCGCGGGAGAGGAGAAGAACTTGGGAGAGAGGGAGGGGCTGCACCAAAGGCAAAAGGTGTGTCTCAAGAGGCCCTCTACCCCCACTATATATAGGGATCCCAAGGGGGGGGGTGCGCCAGACCTAGGAGATCCAATCTCCTAGGGGGCGGCGGCCAGGGGAGGTTTCCCTCCCCCCCAAGGCACCTAGGAGCTGCCTTCCCTCCTTGGGACTCTTCCTTAGGGTTCCCCCTTCACCCTAGGCGCATGGGCCATAAGGGAAGTGGCGCCCCAGCCCACTTTGGGCTGGATCCCTTCCCACTTCAGCCCATGGGACCCTCCGAGATAGGTGGCCCCACCCGGTGGGCCCCCGGGACCCTTCAGGTGGTCCCGGTACAATACCGATGACCCCGAAACTTGTCCCGATGGCCGAAATAGGACTTCCTATATATAAATTTTTACCTCCGGACCATTCCGGAACTCCTCGTGACGTCCGGGATCTCATCCGGGACTCCGAACAACATTCGGTAACCACATACGAACTTCCTTAATAACCCTAGCGTCATCGAACCTTAAGTGTGTAGACCCTACGGGTTCGGGAGACATGCAGACATGACCGAGACGTTCTCCAGTCAATAACCAACAGCGGGATCTGGATACCCATGTTGGCTCCCACATGTTCCACGATGATCTCATCGGATGAACCACGATGTCAAGGACTTAATCAATCCCGTATACAATTCCCTTTGTCTATCGGTACGATACTTGCCCGAGATTCGATCGTCGGTATCCCGATACCTTGTTCAATCTCGTTACCGGCAAGTCTCTTTTACTCGTTCTGCAACACATCATCCCGTGATCAACTCCTTGATCACATTGTGCACATTATGATGATGTCCTACCGAGTGGGCCCAGAGATACCTCTCCATCACACGGAGTGACAAATCCCAGTCTCGATTCGTGCCAACCCAACAGACACTTTCGGAGATACCCGTAGTGCACCTTTATAGCCACCCAATTACGTTGTGACGTTTGGCACACCCAAAGTATTCCTACGGTATCCGGGAGTTGCACAATCTCATGGTCTAAGGAAATGATACTTGACATTAGAAAAGCTTCAGCATACGAACTACATGATCTTGTGCTAGGCTTAGGATTGGGTCTTGTCCATCACATCATTCTTCTAATGATGTGATCCCGTTATCAATGACATACAATGTCCATGGTTAGGAAACCGTAACCATCTATTGATCAACGAGCTAGTCAACTAGAGGCTTACTAGGGACATGGTGTTGTCTATGTATCCACACATGTATCTGAGTTTCCTATCAATACAATTCTAGCATGGATAACAAACGATTATCATGAACAAGGACATATAATAATAATCAATTTATTATTGCCTCTAGGGCATATTTCCAACATGTTGTTTACGTACCCTCATAGACTGAAAGCGGAAGCGTTAGCACACCGCGGTTGATGTAGTCATACGTCTTCACGATCCTACCGATCAATTACCGAACGCACGGCACCTCCGAGTTCAACACACGTTCAGCCCAATGATGTCCCTCGAACTCCGATCCAGCCGAGTGTTGAGGGAGAGTTTCGTCAGCACGGCGGCGTGGTGACGATGTTGATGTTCTACCGACGCAGGGCTTCGCCTAAGCACCGCTACAGTATTATCGATGTGGATTATAGTGGAGGGGGCACCGCACACGGATAAGAGATCATGAGATCAATTGTTGTGTCTCTAGAGGTGCCCCCTGCCCCCGTATATAAAGGAGCAAGGGGGAAGAGGCGGCCGGCCAAGGAGGGCGCGCCAAGGGGGAGTCCTACTCTCACCGGGAGTAGGATTCCTCCTTTCCTTGTTGGAGTAGGAGAAGGGAAGGAAAAAGGAGAAGGAAGGAAGGGAGCGCCCCCCTCCCTAGTCCAATTCGGACCAGTCCATGGGGAAGGGTGCGGCCACCCTTTGAGGCCTTTTTCTCCTTTCCCGTATGGCCCATTTAGGCCCAATACGAATTCCCTTAACTCTCCGGTACCCCCGGAAATACCCGAATCACTCGGAACCTGTCCAATGTCCGAATATAGTCGTCCAATATATCGATTTTTACGTCTCGACCAATTCGAGACTCCTCGTCATGTCCCCGATCTCATCCGGGACTCCGAACTCCTTCGGTACATCAAAAATCATAAACTCATAATATAATTGTCATCAAAACTTTAAGCGTGCGGACCCTACGGGTTCGAGAACTATGTAGACATGATCGAGACACGTCTCTGGTCAATAACCAATAGCGGACCCTGGATGCTCATATTGGCTCCCACATATTCTACGAAGATCTTTATCGGTCAGACCGCATAACAACATACGTTGTTCCCTTTGTCATCGGTATGTTACTTGCCCAAGATTCGATCGTCGGTATCTCAATACCTAGTTCAATCTCGTTACCGGCAAGTCTCTTTACTCGTTCCGTAATACATCATCCCGCAACTAACTCATTAGTTACAATGCTTGCAAGGCTTATAGTGATGTGCATTACCGAGTGGGCCCAGAGATACCTCTCCGACAATCGGAGTGACAAATCCTAATCTCGAAATACGCCAACCCAAAAAGTACCTTTGGAGACACCTGTAGAGCACCTTTATAATCCCACAGTTACGTTGTGACATTTGGTAGCACACAAAGTGTTCCTCCGGTAAACAGGAGTTGCATAATCTCATAGTCATAGGAACATGTATAAGTCATGAAGAAAGCAATAGCAACATACTAAATGATTGAGTGCTAAGCTAACGGAATGGGTCAAGTCAATCACATCATTCTCCTAATGATGTGATCCCGTTAATCAAATGACAACTCATGTCTATGTCTAGGAAACATAACCATCTCTGATCAACGAGCTAGTCAAGTAGAGGCATACTAGTGACACTCTGTTTGTCTATGTATTCACACATGTATCATTTTTCCGGTTAATACAATTCTAGCATGAATAATAAACATTTATCATGATATAAGGAAATAAATAATAACTTTATTATTGCCTCTAGGGAATATTTCCTTCATTTCAAACGTAAATAAAAGCAACAACAATCGTTTAGGAAGATTATAAAGCTCTTGTCTTTGATAAATAAACTACAAAGGTATTTCTTATTACAACTCATCCGAGTGAGTACTTAAGTATAAAAGGGGTGGAGCAGCTCCGCGTTCCAAGCTCGTGGCTTGTCTTTCTGATGTTCGACATTGTAAAGATGATATGCTCCATTGTGGAGAACTCTGGTGACAATGAAGTGGCCTTCCCAAGCAGGGGCGAGCTTGTGTGGTTTCTGTTGATCCACTCGAAGAACCAAGTCTCCCTCTTGAAAGGCTCGACCTCTCACGTTTCTGGCGTGGAATCGACGCAAGTCTTGCTGGTAAATGGTCGACCGAATCAAGGCCATCTCTCTTTCCTCCTCTAAGAGGTCCACTGCGTCCTGCCGGGCCTGTTCTGCTTCCTCTTCAGAGAAGAGCTTGACTCGGGGTGCGTTGTGGAGCAGGTCACTTGGCAGAACAGCTTCAACTCCATAAACCAAGAAGAAAGGAGTTCGGCCAGTCGACCAATTGGGAGTTGTTCTCAAACCCCAAAGAACATATGGAAGCTCATCAACGCAGGCGCCTGCTGCGTGCTTGAGATCACACATCAGTCGGGGTTTCAGTCCTTTGAGAATTAAGAAATTTGCTCTTTCTGCCTGTCCTTTCGACTGAGGGTGAGCGACCGAAGCATAGTCGACTTGTGTGCCTTGAGAAGCGCAGAAGGCTCTAAACTCATCAGAATCAAAATTCGACCCGTTGTCAGTGATGATGCTGTGCAGAACTCCATATCTGAATGTCAACTCTTTGATGAAACTGACAGTAGTGCTAGCTTCAAGATTCTTGATAGGTTTAGCTTCAATCCACTTGGTAAACTTGTGGACTGCTACAAGCACATGAGTGAAGCCGCTTCTACCAGTTCTCAGTGGTCCAACCATATCCAATCCCCAAACAGCAAAGGGCTAGACGAGGGGAATGGTCTTCAGGGCTGACGCTGGTTTGTGAGACATATTAGAGTAAAACTGGCAGCCTTCACATCTGTCGACTATATCTTTCGCCATTTCATTTGCTCGTGGCTAATAAAATCCAGGTCGGTATGCTTTAGCCACAATGGCACGACATGACGCATGGTTACCACAGGTCCCCGAGTGGATGTCGTTGAGGATCATTCGACCTTCTTCTGGCGTTATGCATTTCTGACTGACCCCAGTCACGCTTTCCCTGAATAGCTGTCTTCTTATCACAGTAAAGGCTTTGGATCGATGGACGATCTGTCGAGCCTTGATGACCCACAAGTATAGGGGATCTATCGTAGTCTTTTTGATAAGTAAGAGTGTCGAACCCAACGAGGAGCAGAAGGAAATGATAAGCGGTTTTCAGCAAGGTATTCTCTGCAAGTACTGAAATAAGTGGTAACAGATAGTTTTGTGACAAGATAAATTGTAACGAGCAACAAGTAACAAAAGTAAATAAAGTGCAGCAAGGTGGCCCAATCCTTTTTGTAGCAAAGGATAAGCCGGAACAAACTCTTATAATAGGAAAAGCGCTCCCGAGGACACATGGGAATATCGTCAAGCTAGTTTTCATCACGTTCATATGATTCGCGTTCGGTACTTTGATAATTTGATATGTGGGTAGACCGGTGCTTGGGTGCTGTTCTTACTTGAACAAGCATCCCACTTATGATTAACCTCTATTCCAAGCATCTGCAACTAAAACAAAAGTATTAAGGTAAACCTAACCATAGCATGAAACATATGGATCCAAATCAGCCCCTTACGAAGCAACACATAAACTAGGGTTTAAGCTTCTGTCACCCTAGCAACCCATCATCTACTTATTACTTCCCAATGCCTTCCTCTAGGCCCAAATAATGGTGAAGTGTTATGTAGTCGACGTTCACATAACACCACTAGAGGCTAGACAACATACATCTTATCAAAATATCAAACGAATACCAAATTCACATGACTACTAATAGCAAGACTTCTCCCTTGTCCTCAGGAACAAACGTAACTACTCACAAAGCATATTCATGTTCATAATCAGAGGGGTAATAATATGCATATAGGATCTGAACATATGATCTTCCACCAAATAAACCAACTAGCATCAACTACAAGGAGTAATCAACACTACTAGCAACCTACTAGCACCAATCCCGAACTTTGAGACAAGAATTGGATACAAGAGATGAACTAGGGTTTGGAGATGAGATGGTGCTGGTCAAGATGTTGATGGAGATTGCCCTCTCCCGATGAGAGGAGCGTTGGTGATGACGATGGTGATGATTTCCCCCTCCCGGAGGGAAGTTTCCCCGGCAGAACAGCTCTGCCGGAGCTCTAGATTGGTTCCGCCTCGTGGCGGCGGAGTCTCGTCCCGAAAGGTTGCTTCTTATTTTTTTCTCATCGAAATACTTCATATAGCAGAAGATGGACGTCGGAGACCCACCAGGGGGTCCACGAGGTAGGGGGCGTGCCCTAGTAGGGGGGGGGCGCCCCCCACCCTCGTGAGCAGGGTGTGGGCCTCCTGGACTTCATCTTTGGTGAGGATTTTTCTTTCTTTATTTAAAGATATTCCGTGGAGTTTCAGGACTTTTGGAGTTGCGCGGAATAGGTCTCTAATATTTGCTCCTTTTCCAGCCCAGAATTCCATTTGCCGGCATTCTCCCTCCTTATGTAAACCTTGTAAAATAAGAGAGAATAGCCATAAGTATTGTGACATATTGTGAAATAACAACCCATAATGCAATAAATATCGATATAAAAGCATGATGCAAAATGGACGTATCAACTCCCCCAAGCTTAGACCTCGCTTGTCCTCAAGCGAAAAGCCGATAACAATAAATATGTCCTCATGTTTAGAGGTAGAGGTGTCGATAAAAATAAAATATGGACATGAAGGCATCATGATTATTCTCATAACAGCAACATATATAGATTTTGTCATATGATTACTTATGTTCAAGCGATGATTTATTCACAATGCAAAAGTATAAATCATAAACCTTATTGGGCTCCAACAAACTATAATCTCAGTCATTGAAACAATTGCAATTTATCATAACATCGGAAAGAGTCTATGTCAGAGCTCAAGAGAAAGCCCACATACTCAACTATCATCTAGTCCTTCATAATTGCTAACACTCACGCGATACTTGTGGTTACGGAGTTTTAATCGTACACAGAGAAAGATAGGGGCTTATAGTTTTGCCCCACAACCTTTTACCTCAAGGGTAATGTCAACAATAATGGTTCATGCTCCCCTACATCCAATTATATCTATATCTATATCTATATATATATATATATATATATATATATATATATATATATATATATATATATATCATGTTCTTTCCAACATGCTGAGCTTGCCAAAGGATAAAATAAAAAGGAAAAAGGTGAAGATCACCATGACTCTTGCATAAGGTAGAAGATAATAATAAAGGACAGGCCTTTCGCAGAGGGAAGCAGAGGTTGCCATGCGCTTTTATGGTTGGATGCATGAAATCTCAATGCGAAAGAAAGTCACTTTATATTGCCCCTTGTGATGTGAACCTTTATTATGCAGTCTGTCGCTTTTATTACTTCCACATCACAAGATCGTATAAAGCTTATTCCTCCCACACCAATCAATCATACATATTTAGAGCAATTTTTATTGCTTTGCACCGATGACAACTTACTTGAAGGATCTTACTCAATCCATAGGTAGATATGGTGGACTCTCATGGCAAAACTGGTTTAAGGGTGTTTGGAAGCACAAGTAGTATCTCTACTTAGTGCTGAGAATTTGGCTAGCATGAGGGAAAAAAAAGGCAAGCTCAACAAGTTAGAGGATCCATGACAACATACTTTATCTCAGATATAAGAAAGACATAACTCATTATGTTGTCTTCCTTGTCCAACATCAACTCTTTAGCATGTCATATTTTAATGAGTGCTTCCAATCATAAAAGATGTTAATGATAATATATCTATATGTGAAACCTCTCTTTCCTTATTACTTCCTATTAATTGCAACGATGACCAAAACTATGTCTGCCAATTCCCAACAACTTTTAATCATCATACTCTTTCTAAGTGAAGTCATTACTCTCAATAAGATCAATATGAACTCTTTGTTCCCCCCTCTTTTTTTATTCTTTTTCTTCTTTTCTTTTATTCACCCAAGATCATGGCAAAATAGTCAAGCCCTTGACTCAACACTAATCTTTATTATATATATAGCTCACGGACTCGATTACGAGGAGAGATCATAAAGCAAAACTCAAAACTAGATCATGCCATAGACTTTATTCTACTAGATCAAGATACTACTAATAGGATCGAACTAAGAAAAAGGTAAAGATAGGAGTTGTGATTGTGATACGGTACCGGGGCACCTCCCCCAAGCTTGGCAGTTGCCAAGGGGAGTGCCCATACCCAAGTGATTATGTCTCCTTTGTCGGTGAAGAAGGGGGTGGAGGTTTTGTTGACTTAGTTGGTGGCGTAGACTTCTCCCTTAATTTTCGCTTGAGGACGGCGTTTTGATTTCTCAGGTCATCAATCTCCCACTCCAGGGTTAATATCTTTTTGCATAGGCCTTGCTTATTTCCTGCAAGAGACAAAAAGGGATAAACTCAAACTTTGGTTTGTTTACCCTATCAGGGAGACTCGACTTTTTGAACTCCACGTGCATGTCCCCAGGTTGAGGCAATGGGGCTTCATCTTCATCTGAGCTCGTCTCCTCCTTCCCCTTGGGTTCATAGTCTTCTTCTTCCTCCGTGGTCCAGTCGTCGTGTTCTACATCTCCATATAACTTGGGATTTGCTAAATAATCCTCCACATAGCTTTCTCCTTCCGAATCCTAGGAAGACATGCTGATCAAATCTGCAGCGGGACAGCTCGAAATGAAAACAGAGGATATTTGCGTGATATAGGAGTCAAAACCTTCGGGAGAATATATAGTGAGTTTTTACCGACCAAAATACGTATCGTGCAAGAAAACGGAGTCTGGAGGGCACACGAGGTGCTCACGAGGTAGGGGGTCGCGCCCATGCAGGGGGGCACGCCGACCACCCTCGTGGGGCCCTCGTGTCCTTCCCAGACTAGCACTTATTTTTCTATTTTTCTAAATATTCCAAAACAGAGAAATATTGCCTTAAAAATTGTTTTGGAGTCGGTTTACTTACCGTACCACAGACCTATTCCTTTTTGGAGTCTGAAACGTTCCGGAAAGTGTCTCTTATGTATTCCTCCGGGGTTATGGTTTCAATAATATTGGTTTCAACATTTATGGGATTATCTGAGATATAATGTTTGATTCTTTGACTGTTTACCACCTTCGGATTTGTGCCTTCGAAGTTGTTGATTTTTATTGCACCGGAACGATAGACCTCCTCAATAACATAGGGGCCTTCCCATTTAGAGAGAAGTTTTCCTGCAAAAAATCTTAAACGAGAGTTGTATAGCAATACATAATCACCTACATTAAACTCATGCTTTGTATCCTTTTGTCATGCCATCTTTTAACTTTTTCTTTAAACAACTTGGCATTTTCATATGCTTGAGTTCTCCAATCATCAAGTGAGCTAATATCAAATAACCTCTTCTCACTGGCAAGTTTGAAATCATAGTTGAGCTCTTTAATAGCCCAATATGCCTTATGTTCTAGTTCGAGAGGTAAGTGACATGCTTTTCCATAAACCATTTTATACGGAGACATACCCATAGGATTTTTATATGCAGTTCTATATGCCGACAATGCATCATCAAGTTTCTTGGACCAATTCTTTCTAGACCTATTAACAGTCTTCTGCAAAATTAATTTGAGCTCCCTATTACTCAATTCTACTTGACCACTAGACTGCGGGTGATAAGGAGATGCAATTCTGTGATTAACGTCATATTTAGCAAGCATTTTACGGGAAGCACCATGAATAAAGTGTGAACCACCATCAGTCTAAATATCTAGGGACTCCAAACCTCGGAAAAATAACTTCCTTAAGCATTTTAATAGAGGTGTTATGATCAGCACTACTAGTTGGAATAGCTTCTACCCACTTAGTAACGTAATCAACAGCAACCAAAATATGAGTGTATCCATTAGAGGCAGGAAAAGGTCCCATATAATCAAAGCCCCAAACATCAAACCGTTCAATAACAAGTGAATAATTCATAGGCATCTCTTGACGTCTATTAATATTACCAATTCTTTGGCATTCATCGCAAGACAAAACAAACTTACGGGCGTGTTTGAAGAGAGTAGGCCAATAAAAACCGGATTGCAATACCTTATGTGCAGTTCTATCTCCAGCGTGGTGTCCTCCATAAGCTTCGGAGTGACACTTGCGTAGGATCTGTTCCTGTTCATGCTTAGGTACACAATGTCTAATAACACCATCTACTCCTTCTTTATAAAGATGTGGGTCATCCCAAAAGTAGTGTCTCAAATCATAGAAAAACTTTTTATTTTGTTGGTATGTGAAGCTAGGTGGTATAAACTTAGCAACAATATAATTAGCATAATCAGCATACCATGGAGTACTACGAGAAGTACTTATAACATTTAATTGTTCATCAGGAAAGCTATCATTAATAGGTAGTGGGTCATCAAGAACATTTTCTAACCTAGATAAGTTGTCTGCAACGGGGTTCTCAGCTCCCTTCCTATCAATAATATGCAAATCAAATTCTTGTAGCAAGAGAACCCATCTAATAAGTCTAGGTTTAGCATCTTTCTTTTCCATAAGATATTTAATAGCAGCATGATCAGTGTGAATAGTTACTTTAGAATCAACAATATAAGGCCTGAACTTATCACAAGCAAATACAACTGCTAAAAGTTCTTTTTCAGTAGTAGCATAATTTCTTTGAGCATTGTCTAGGGTCTTACTAGCATAATGGATAACGTTTAATTTCTTATCAACTCTTTGCCCTAAAACAACACCTACAGCATAATCACTAGCATCACACATAATTTCAAAGGGTAAAATCCAATCAGGTGGTTGAACAACAGGTGCAGAGACTAATGCTTTCTTAAGTATTTCAAATGCTTCTACACAATCATCATCAAAGACAAATGGTATATCTTTTTGCAATAAATTAGTCAGAGGCCGAGAAACTTTTGAGAAGTCCTTAATGAACCTCCTATAAAATCTAGCATGACCATGGAAACTTCTTATACCTTTGACGTCCTTGGGACATGGCATCTTTTCAATAGCATCAACTTTGGCTTTATCAACTTCTGAGGGAGTCCTGGATTAGGGGGTGTTCGAATAGCCGGACTATACCTTCTGCCGGACTCCTGGACTATGAAGATACAAGATTGAAGACTCCGTCCCGTGTCCGGATGGGACTTACCTTGGCGTGGAAGGCAAGCTAGGCGATGCGGATATTCAGATCTCCTACCATTGTAACCGACTTTGTGTAACCCTAACCCTCTCCGATGTCTATATAAACCGGAGGGTTTTAGTCTGTAGGACAACTCCAACATACAACAATCATACCATAGGCTAGCTTCTAGGGTTTAGCCTCCTTGATCTCGTGGTAGATCTACTCTTGTACTACCCATATCATCAATATTAATCGAGCAGGACGTAGGGTTTTACCTCCATCAAGAGGGCCCGAACCTGGGTAAAACATTGTGTTCCCTGTCTCCTGTTACCATCCGCCTAGACGCACAGTTCGGGACCCCCTACCCGAGATCCGCCGGTTTTGACACCGTCATTGGTGCTTTCATTGGGAGTTCCTCTGTGCCGTCGCGATCAGGAAGGATGCCTCTTCCCGTCTTTAAAGACGGCGCCGTTATTAAGGGAGCCTTGGCTGTCGGCCAAACTCTCCGGCTAGTTGGTTTTCTTATGACCGCCTATTCGGCTGTTGCGCCGACGGTGACCTCTCCAATGGAGCTCTCCTCCGTAAACGAGCTCTTGGATCGCATCGCCGCCTTGGGGGTCACTACGGATTACGACCAGGTTGGGCTTAAACCCGATCTAAGAGAGATTAATTCTCCCCAAGTCACCCATCATGTTTTCGTGGTAGAGGCGCAGTGCGGCGACCCCTCATCTATCTTAAGGGCTAGCTAAGTCCGGATTCCCGATCCCTCCAAGCCGGATACCCGCGGAGGGGAGGATGTAACTCAAGACCTGAACTTAGAATCAGGCAACGGGCTAGATTCATTGGACAACATCCAAGAATCCAAACTTCAGAGTTCGGAAACTCCTTGGCCTCTGAGTCTCAGATTGGGTGAGGCTACGGATTCAATTCCACCCACCCACCCGAACATAAGCGATCTATCCCAAATAAGGCAAAAGCCCGAAGAAACAGTACATCATTACTGGGTAAGGTTCCTCCTAGTTATGAACAGGATAAAGTACTGCCGCGAGGAAGACGCAATCTCAATCTTCTGCAATAATTGGACGGACAAGGGAATCCTCAACGCCATAAGTCATCGTGATATTACACGCTTCGCTGACTTGGCATCCATAGTACAAAAGTACTGTGCGATGGAAAGCGCATGGAAAACCGAAATAAAACTTGGGACAATCCGGTCCTGAACAGAGACCTCGTCCGAAATAAAAGGGTGCATCATCGTCAGACACCCGGGTTAAAAACCAAAAAACCAAAACCCTCTACAGGGCATGGAACCGTACTGGAAGGATGGCTTAATGGACCCTATAAAATTCATAATACAGAGGACGCCACACCAACTCACAGCCTTAGAGCATGTTGGATACTCCGGTAGGTGGCCAAAATTGGCGAAGACCTCCTAATCCCGGAGGCCGCAGAAAACCACCCCAGGGACACCAGTACAGTCTTAACAGTCTTCGAGACTTTCGTATCAAATAATATGCGAAAAAGAACACTCCGCAGTCTTGCCAAAGTTTATCAAGTAGCAACAATAAACCCATGGAGTGACACGGCTATTACTTTTAATGCCAGTGACGAACCTAAATTCCGAACAGCCCTAGCACCAGCCGCATTGGTCCTCAGTCCAATCGTGGACGGCTTTCGGCTCACCAAGGTACTCATGGATGGAGGCAGCGGATTGAACCTCATTTATGAGGAAGCCCTTCCAAAAATGGAAATAGACTGGAACTGCATCGAGCGAAGCAGCACAACCTTTCGAGGAATAATCCCCAGTCGGGAAGCGCGCTGTACAGGAAAAATCACACTAGATGTGGTGTTCGGCACGCCGGATAATTACAGGTCCGAAGAGATCATGTTCCAGGTGGCCCCGTTCAGTAGCGGATACCACGCTCTGCTAGGGCGGGAAGCGTTTACAATCTTCCAAGCAATACCCCATTACGGGTACATGAAGCTCAAGATGCCCGGGCCGAACGAAATTATCACTCTCGCTAGTGATCCGGACATAGCGCTCCGCGCCAAAAACAAAACAACCGCATTAGCCCTCGAGGCACTATCCGAAGCCCTAGCGGCTGAGGAACTGACTACGCTTCGCTCCACGGTAAACAGGGACGATGTGATACTCGACAAAAGATCCAAGTCCACCTCCTTCAAACCAGCGGACGAAATAGTCAAATTCCAGGTCCATCCAACGGACCCCAATAAAACAGCTTCCATCGGGGTACAATTGAACCCTGATGTAGACGCCGCACTGCGATAATTCCTACGTGAAAATTGGGACATCTTCGCCTGGCACCCTTCAGACATGCCAGGAATCCCACGCAGGCTGGCCGAACATAGCTTAAATATCCTAAAAGGATTCAAACCTGTCAAACAAGCCCTTCGACGTTTCTTCGAACCCAAGAGACAGGCTATGGGACAGGAGCTAGCCAAGCTACTGGAGGCCGGATTCATCAGAGATATAAAACATCCGGACTGGCTAGCAAATTTGGTGATGGTACCAAAGAAGGACAAATCCTGGCGCCTGTGCTTCGATTTCAAAGACCTCAATAAGGCCTGCCCAAAGGATCCCTTCCCCCTCCCTCACATCGATCAAATTATCGACGCCACTGTAGGACACGATTCGTTGTGTTTCCTCGACGCATACTCCAGCTACCATCAAATCAAGATGGCAGAGTCATACCAAGCCGCAACGGCATTCATCACACCATACGGCCCATTCTGCTTCAACACAATGCCCTTCGGGCTAAAAAACGCCAGCGCAACATATCAGCGCATGATTCAGACATGTCTGGCAAACCAGATCGGCAAAACAATGGAGGCGTACGTGGATGATGTGGTCGTAAAAACAAGACATGTCGAATCTCTAGTAAACGACTTGAGGCTTACATTCGATAACCTCCGAACATATGACATCAAGCTCAACCCGGAAAAATGCATTTTTGGCGTTCCAGCCGGAAAGCTCTTGGGCTTCATCGTATCCAGCAGAGGAATTGAAGCAAATCCAGCCAAGATTCGAGCTTTGTCACAATTGGATATCCCAAAGGACCTCAAACAAATACAAAAATTAACGGGATGTGTGGCGGCTTTAAGCCGCTTCATCTCCCGCTTGGGAGAAAAGGCACTACCCCTTTATCGCCTCCTTCGGCGCACCGAACACTTCGAGTGGACGGATGCCGCCACGGCCAGACTCAACGAAATAAAAGCCATATTGGCAACAAACCCAGTCCTGGCCGTGCCAAATATTGGCGAACCAATGCTATTGTACATCGCAGCAACACACCAGGTTGTTAGCGCATTGCTCGTCGTCGAACGAGAAACAGACGGACACAAATTCCCCCTTCAAAAGCCGGTCTACTATGTGTCCACTGTCCTCACTCCATGCAAATCACGGTACCCACATTATCAAAAGATTGCATACGCGGTATTCATGGCATCCCGGAAGCGGCGACACTACTTTCAAGAGTGTTCGATAACAGTAGCCTCCGAAGTACCTCTTAATGATATTATAAACAACTGCGATGCAACGGGCCGGATTGCAAAATGGGCCATCGAGCTCCTCCCATTAGACATAACCTATAAGCCATGACGAGCTATTAAGTCGCAAGTTTTGGCCGACTTTGTCGCAGAATGGACGGAGGCCGAACTCCCTAAAGAGTACGACACATATTCAAACTGGATCATGCATTTCGACGGCTCCAAAATGTTGGCCGGTCTGGGGGCTGGTGTCGTCTTGACGTCCCCCACAGGAGACACAGTTCAATACGTACTCCAAATTATGTACACAGACTCCAACAATGCAGCCGAATACGAGGCCCTTTTACATGGTCTCCGGATGGCAGTATCCATGGGCATTCAACGCCTAGAGGTGCGCAGGGATTCGAACCTCACGATATCCCAAATAAATGGAGACTTCGATGCCAAGGATCCGAAAATGGCAGCTTACCGCAACACCATCTTAAAAATGCCAGCTCAGTTCGAGGGGCTCGAATTTCACCACATAGCCCGAGAAAACTATTAGGCGACAGACGTCCTAGCATGCATCGGTGCAAAACGTGAGGCAGTCCCCCCAACATCTTCTTGGAAAGGCTGTTCAAGCCATTCTTAGTATGGGAAGGGGAACCTGGCAATAAAAGCCCGGACCCAACCACACTGTCCGACACCGAACAATCTGACACAATTGGAGGCTCTGCCAATGAAATTACAACTTCAGCCCACGTGATAATGGCCGTCATTGCCCCGTGGATAGAACCATTCCTAGCCTACCTTACTAGGCAGGAGCTCCCAGAGGACCAAAATGAGGCATGCTGCATAGTGCGGCGATCTAAAGCCTATAAAGTCCATGAGGGAGAACTTTACAAGAAAAGCACTACCGGAGTCCTTCAAAGGTGCATCTCCGAAGAGGAAGGGCGAAAGTTGCTGGCTGAAATTCATGCCAGACTCGGTGGTCATCACACTGCAGCTCGGTCCCTCGTAAGCAAGGCTTTCCGTGCAGGCTTTTATTGGCCGACGGCCCAGGCAGACGCTCAGGACTTGGTTCAACGATGCGTCGGCTGCCAGCTTTTCGCCAACCAAAGCCACATGCCACCCATCGCCCTCCAAACGATCCCCATTACTGGGCCTTTCGCGGTCTGGGGGCTTGACATGGTTGGACCCCTTAAAGGCGGAACCCACAAGAAAAAAATACTTACTGGTCATGGTGGACAAGTTCACCAAATGGATAGAAGCCAAGCCTGTTAAGACGGCCGAATCCGGACCGGTGATAGACTTCTTATCCGGGGTCGTACACTGTTACGGTGTCCCCCACAGCATCATCACTGATAACGGCACGAACTTTACGGCCGACGAGGTAAAACTCTGGTGCAAAAACATGGGCATCAAGCTCGATTATGCATCCGTCTATCACCCACAAACTAACGGCCAGGTCGAGCATGCAAATGGTCTTATTATGAGCGGCATGAAACCTAGATTAGTGCTGTCCCTCAAGGAATCCAACACGCACTGGGTAGAGGAGCACGACTCCGTACTTTGGGGGCTGCGGACCACGCCGAATCGCACCACCAGATACACACCATTCTTCATGGTGTACGGCGCAGAGGCGGTTTTGCCTTGCGACATCATTCATGACTCACCTCGAGTGCGCATGTACGAAGAAAGAGAAGCCGAACTCGATCGGCAGGACAGCTTGGACGCCTTAGAGGAGGAGCATGATGTGGCAAAAGCCCGTTCCGCATTCTATCAACAGTAGGCTCGAAGATATCAAAGCAGAGAAGTACGGGCCAAAAATTACAACGTTGGCGAACTAGTTCTACGCCTGCCGGACAAGAAAAAGGACAAACTGAAGCCCAAGTGGGAAGGTCCCTTTATAATCGACCAAGTCCTGACTGGCGGAGCGTACCGCCTGCGAGATGCGTCGGACAATCGACTCGAGCCGAACCCATGGAACGCAGCCCGTCTCCGAAGATTCTATGCCTAGCGCCGGACTCTGTGTTCGTCTCCTACCTCTGTCTATTTTTTATATTTCCTGTCTTACATTTCTCTCCTTCCCTTAAAAACTCATAAAGAGACGCGCTACCCGCGCTCACTATACCTGGGGGCTTCTTTAAATAGAAGCTTATTTACACGGGCTTCGCGCCCAACACATGTGTCAAACTTCTGCATGTACCTTTTCTTCACCATTATATGCATCGATATGACTTAAGTTTTGGCCAAGCTGGGTTGCCTGGCTCCCGTGCTTACCCCTACGTTCCCGATTGTTTGGCTAGGTGGTAAAGGGAGCACCTCTGTGATTGTTACTGCCGGGTCAGCCGGATGTGTACCTCAGACTGGGTGAAGCCGAAAGCTAGCGTTCTTAAGGGAATATTCGGTCGGTGAACTAAAGATGACCTTTTTTACTTATTTATGTGCCCCCAGACGTTTTTTTTTCTGCGTTCGCAGTCCGGACATGCAGTTTAGGGCATGCCTCCCAGAGAAAGGAACCCCTAATGGAACTATTCTCTCTGGAAGATGTTTCTTACTAACCATGTAATATAACATAACTAGTTGGGCACTTGTCTGATAAAGCACTAATGACCCCTACTCCTGGTCTCCATGCATACCCCGGTTCTTATATAACCGCTAGATTATTCGGACACACTTCGGACCGTCAGGTCCCGAGGTCAAAGCGAAAAGGTCGGCAACGACAAACGATCTACAATCCGGCTAGAAGGCATTACACATGTCAATTAAAATTACATAGTCATTCTGACTAATTGTACTCCTCTTCAATACCATCTAACAGGCTATCTAATTTACAGTCCTGCTGGAAATACTTTGCGGCCAATTCTACTTGGCCGTACACTAAGCTTACAGGGATCTCCTTCCCATCGCCCACAGGTCCGACCTCAGCCATGTGGTTTGGGTCAGCCTTTGTGTACCGCGTCTTCACCATGGCCCAGGCCTCCCTAGCGCCCTGACGGCAGGCTGATATCTTCCACAACCGGAAGCCCCGCCGCGCTCCCTTCAGCTTCTCGGCGAGCTCTCCAAGGCCCTCGGGCATGGAGAGGGATGGCCATAAGGCTTGGGCAACTCCTTGCATCGCCTGCCGAACTCGCTTGTGCAGTTGCGAGAGCTCGGGAAGAAGGTCACCCGTAGAATCGGGCATCTCCTCCGCAGGACGACCTGTTAGCATACCTACAGACATAACTCTGTTAGTCGACTTCCTCGCCGAACTCCTTTTTGAGAGTTCATTCAAGAACTTACTAAATATGCCGCGTCGAAGCCGCCGATTCTCCTTAACGGAGTCCGACAGCTGGGCTCGAACATCTTTCAGTTCAACACCCAGCTTGGTGTTGGCATCCTGAAGATCATTCTTCTCCCGCCTCACCTTTGTCAGCACGCTCTCGCCAGCCTTTAGCCGGCATAGGAGTTTTTGCCTGTCCGAATCTAGTCCGGCGCCATCTGCAATTTCATTTGTCAGATTTGCACATATGTCGCATTTCACACTTATCTTTTTGAAGCATATATACCAGAGGGGGTCTCCTTAGGCTCCCCTGTCGCAGCCAGTGCGGCCTCAAGTTGGGCTTGGAACTCTTTTAACTCCTGAGACAACTGGGTATTCTTCTAACCTGCATATTACATGATCCTTAAATCAGTTATTCTCACTGCTTCAAGTCTCGGGGGCTACTGGTATATATAACCACTAATTTTTTTCTCACCCGTACGTCTTTTACATATTGCTCCGTGGCTCTGGCTAGACCATTCTGAGCGGCACAGAGATATGCATCTCCCGAATTGAAGGCATCCAACGCCTCTTGGGAGAAACAGGCGTCGCGAAGAACTGTCCGGCGACGCCTATGGTTCATGGCACTTTCCACCTCGGAAGGGGTGGCAGACAGCCTGTCCGCGTCCTCTGTCGGAGGAGCGTCCGGTGCGCGCCTCGTATTCGCCTCCGCCTCTGGTCCGGACTTTGGAGCCTGGCTCGTGGAGGCATGATTGGCAACCTCCCCGGATACAGTTCGGCGAGGTCTCTTTGTCCTGAACAGAGCACGAGGGTTAATATGCCTTGAAGGAATAACACCTGGGAATAAGAGGGCGCGCTATACCTTTGCACCAGCACCTCAATCCGGACTTCACTTCTTTTCACCCCACGGGGCCCTGCTGCCCCTTGTTGGCTAGTCGCCGCAGGCTCAGCCTCCCGCCTTAAGAATATTCCCTGCAAAATACGGTTGTTGTCAGGAAACTGAAAACACACAAAGACGGATTCCTTTCGAGGTGCTGGGACTCCGGTCTCAGTTACCTGGGAGGCCGGGAGTATCCCCGGGTAATCGGCTGTAATGGCCACCAGGGCATTGTCCCTGCTCAACTGATAAAACACCCCATCAATCAGCTCCACCGAAATGTCCGGATCCTCTTCGGAGGCCGGATCGAGGGACCGCTCAGGATCCTCGGGCTATGGAGGACGGCTGTTTATATCCTTCACTTCCTGACGCAGTTCCTGCGTAGGAGTCGTTAAGACTATATATTTAATCATGGGAATATAAAACGGATGGGCAAGCAAGATTGTCCGCTTACCCAGCTTGGAGGGTTGTACATAGTAAATCCACCCTGTGGGTTGACGCGGAGGAATTCCTCCTCTTCTCCCTTGTACAAAGAGGACAAGATCTTTAATAGAGCGGCAGCTGAGGCTGGCCCCTTACGACCATAACGAGTGGCGTCATCCTCCCCGTTAAAATCCCACATGGGGTGGCTTCTATATTGAAGCGGCTGCACCCCCCGCATAATGCATGCAGCCATGACTCCGATCATGGTTAGTCCGGAATGAGCTAGCAGTCTTATCCGGCCCATCAGGTAAAGGACGTCCCTGTCATTTTCTTTCTGAGAGCTTCGTGGACGCCAGCTTAGGCGCTTCTTTAGGGGAGCATTGTTGAACTCAGGGAGGCCGACCTGAACAGGATCCGGCAGCGAGATATCCTCGATATAAAACCATTCCGAAGGCCACTCCTCGGACGCCTTCTTTGGGGTTCCGGATAGATATCCGGTCCCGGCGATGCGCCATACTTTGGCTCCGCCCACTTGATATATTGACCCCCTCTGAGAGCGGGGCACCAGGCAGAATAGCCTCTTCCACAGCGCGAAGTGAGCCTCAACCCCTAAGAACAACTCGCAAAGGGCAACAAAGCCCGCGATATGCAAGATAGAGGCAGGCGTGAGGTTTTGCAGCTGGAGGCCATAAAACTCCAGAAGCCCCCGGAGAAACGGATGAATTGGAAATCCAAGTCCCCTTATTAGATAAGGGACAAGGCAAACCCGCTCTCCTTTAGAGGGAGTAGGGGAGCTCTCTGCCTGCTCTCCGCCATTATAGGTGGCGAGTCTGGCTCGAACCGGGACCATGTAGGCCGGAGGGAGGAATCCCTTAGTCTGAAGCGATACTAACTCGCTATGCGGGATGGAGCACCTCTCCCAGTCTCCGGGCTTAGGGCTGGAAGGGCGAGAGGAGGAGCTGCGACGGCTGGCCATGGTGGAATGGACCTTTGTCGGATGCGCTCTGATGAACACTCGCGGAAGGGAGAAGGTGTGGTTTGGATCTAAATCCCCATTCCTTTAAATAGGCAGCTCATTTACGCGGCTAGGGGTGTAAATGTAAAAACACCCAGACTTTTGGTATTCGTTTGACACGTGGGAGACGACCATTATTGGGTGAGGGAGTCCTGGATTAGGGGGTGTTCGGGTAGCCGGACTATACCTTCGTCGGACTCCTGGACTATGAAGATACAAGATTGAAACAAGGGACTGTATGACAGATTCGATGACACATACATCTAATTATATTATTCAAATAATCATAGGTCCAACCCCAATTATCATATTGTGTGCATACGAAAAAGAGCAACCACGACCCGTACTAGAAGAAATTATAGATTGATGCACGTACAGAAGACGGTGTTGGTGGGGTTCATTGCGACCTGGTTCCTATCGGCGTCGCCGATGAGGCGCTCGGTGGCGGTGATGGAGACCTAGGAGGGCGTGGTGCAGTTGCCCTGGTGGCCTGGTCGTTGCCCATGATGTCGACCTGCTTCCACACGCCAACACAGGAGTAGGTCGTCCCGAGGTCGATCTTGATCGACGGACCAACGCCCTTGGTCATCTCCTCCTCTGCTCTCTTTTGGGTTCGCTCGAAGACGGGAGCAGTGCTCAATCTGGCGCGAGCTCTCCTGTTGAACTCAAAACCGCACGCTCGCCGTAGGCCGCTCCTGGGTTCAGTGGATCCCAGTTGGGCGTCGGTGCTGGCTGACGGAGTCACGCCCCAGTGAGCTCGCGTCACACCTCACACCCTCCTCTGGCCAGAGCAGTCGCCCGCGCCTTGCTCTGCTGCCTACTGTCGATGGAGAAGAAGGCGGGGAGGAGCAAGGCTCGGGATCCCGGCGCGATCTCGATAGATCCGGCCGCTGGCTCGGCGGATCCAGCAGGGGCGATGGGGCGCCGTCCTTTTCGCGACCAGATCGGCTAAGCATGGATTAGCGCCGGAAGGGAGCGGAGTTGGGCGTGGCGGTGCTACCCTCGATGCAGCCTTCGGAAGCCTCGATATGAAGTTTGAAGATGAATCGGGGGAGGTGGGACGGCAGAGATCACGGGAGGTGAGATAGAAGACGGAGCACAGGGGAGGGAGGGCCTTCATTCCTCTCGATGGAAGAGCAGCCGGCGGCGGCTCCTGGTTGGAGGAAGAAAGGGGAGAGAGAGGGGGGTGACTGTGCCCACCGTTGGATCCGGGGGCGATGGACAGTGGTTATACGCGATCCGTGGGAGGGTGGTCTGAACCAATCAGAAAGCAGCTTGGACGCCATGCAGGATACAACACATCAGCAAGAGCCATCGGTGAGGGTCTGAATAATTTATATAAAAAAATTTAGACCTGGCTAGGCCCAGCTAGTTAATCTGTGACAGTTTCTAGGAACGTCAACAGAAATCCGTCATGGATGAACAGGTTTCTTGTAGTGGATGAGATGGTGCTGGTGAAGATGTTGATGGAGATTGCACTCTCCTGACGAGAGGAACGTTGGTGATGACGATGGTGATGATTTCCCCCTCCCGGAGGGAAGTTTCCCCGGCAGAACAGCTATGCCGAAGCTCTAGATTGGTTCCGCCTCGGTTCCACCTCGTGGCGGAGGAGTCTCATCCCGAAAGGTTGCTTCTTATTTTTTTTCATCGAAAGACTTCATATAGCAGAAGATGGACGTCGGAGACCCACCAGGGAGCCCACGAGGTAGGGGGGCACGCCCTAGTAGGGGGCGTGCCCCCCACCCTCGTGAGCAGGGTGTGGGCCCCTGGACTTCATCTCTGGCAAGGATTTTTCTTTATTTATTTTAAGATATTCCGTGGAGTTTCAGGACTTCTGGAGTTGCGCAGAATAGGTCTCTAATATTTGCTTCTTTTCCAGCCCAGAATTCCAGCTGCCGGCATTCTCCCTCCTTATGTAAACCTTGTAAAATAAGAGAGAATAGCCATAAGTATTGTGACATATTGTGAAATAACAGCCCATAATGCAATAAATATCGATATAAAAGCATGATGCAAAATGGACGTATCAAGCCTCTTCTTCATCCTCTGGGAGTTCCTTCCTAAGGATGTACGCAATGTATGGCACTGTCCAGTCGGGAGTGATGACCAGAACCTCCATGATTAGGTCGAGCACGGCTGGGACCTCGACTTCAGTCGGATCCGTGGCGCTCTTAGGCTGCGGGGGCTCTTCAGTGAAAGGATCTTCCTGACTGAAGGTGTATGAATGTGCTCCAAAAACACGTTGCTGGGAATGGCTTCCCTCTTGGAGCCTATCTTTGCCAAATCATCGACTGCTTGATTTTTCAGTCGGGGAATATGATGGAGCTCTAACCCCTCAAACTTCTTTTCCAACTTCCTTACCGCATTACAGTAACCAGTCATAGCTGGGCTTCTAACGTCCCATTCGTTCATCACTTGATTGACCACCAAATCTGAGTCGTCGTAGACCATGAGGTGACGGACGCCGAGTGAAATGGCCATACGTAATCCATATAAGAGTGCTTCATACTCCACTTCGTTATTGGAAGAATCAAAGTGAATCTGGAGAACATATCTGAGCTTGTCTCCTCAGGGGGATACCAGTACCACCCTAGCACCAGAACCATTTAGCATCTTGGAACCATCAAAGAACATGGTCCAGTGCTCCGAGTGAACTTGAGTCGGTAGTTGCTGTTTAATCCACTCGCCGAGGAAATCTGCTATTGCTTGGGACTTGATAGCTTTCTTTGCCTCAAACTTGATATCCAAGGGAAGGAGTTCAATCGCCCACTTTGCCACTCGACCAGTTGCGTCTCTGTTGTGCAGAATCTCTGATAATGGAGCGTCGCTGACGACTGTAATTGAGTGATCAGAGAAGTAATGTGCAGCCTTCTTCGTGGTCATATAAATCCCATAAACAAGCTTCTGATAATGAGGATATCTTTGCTTTGATGGAGTCAAAACTTCAGAAACATAATATACTGGGCGCTGAACTTTATAGGCTTTTCCTTCTTCTTCCCGCTTGATCGTAAGTATTGTACTGACGACCTATCCAGTGGCTGCAATATAAAGCAGTAACGACTCTTTGCTGACTAGGGCAGCAAGCACCGGCTGGGTGGAAAGCAGAGCTTTTAGCTCTGCAAACGCTGCATCAGCTTCAGGAGTCCACTCGAACTTATCTGACTTCTTCATCAGTCGATAGAGAGGCAGTGCCTTCTCACCGAGTCGAGAAATGAATCGACTTAGGGCGGCCAAGCAACCAGTAAGCTTCTGGACATCATGCACACGCACGGGGAGTTTCATCCAGAGTATGGCACCCACTTTCTCGGGGTTAGCGTCGATCCCTCGTTCGGAAACGAGAAAACCAAGTAATTTTCCTCCTGGAACTCCGAATGTGCACTTTAATGGATTAAGCTTGATATCATACCTTCTGAGGTTGGCCAAGGTTTCAGCGAGGTCAGCCAGTAGGTCGGAACCTTTAGTGACTTGACCACAATGTCATCCATGTACGCTTCCACATTCCGACTGATTTGAGTGAGTAAACACTTCTGAATCATCCGCATGAATGTGGCTCCAGCGTTCTTCAGGCCGAATGGCATAGTGACATAACAGAAGCACCCGAATGGGGTGATGAAAGCTGTTTTAATCTCATCGGGTCCATACAGACGGATCTGATGATACCCGGAGTAAGCGTCCAAAAAGGACAAAAGCTCACACCCCGCAGTCGAGTCGACTATTTGATTGATGCGACGGAGAGGAAAGTGATCCTTCGGGCAGGCTCGATTGATATGCTTGAAGTCAATGCACATGCGAAGTGAGTCATCCTTCTTAGGGACCATGACAACATTAGCTAGCCACTCAGAGTGGTAAATCTCTCGGATAAACTCAGCTGCCAGAAGCCGAGCCACTTCTTCACCGATTGCCTTTCTCTTCTGTACGGCGAACCACCGAAGATGTTCTTTGACCGGTTTCACTTTTGGGTCGACTCGCAAACGATGCTTAGCCAGTCCCCTGGGAACACCTGGCATGTCAGAGGGTTTCCATGCAAAGATGTCTCAGTTCTCACGGAGGAACTGGATGAGCGCTTCTTCCTATTTGGAGTCGAGTGTTGTTGAAATGTGAGTCGGAGCAACATTGGAATCGTCGGGTGAATATGAATCGGTTTTGTTTCACCGGACGACCGAAATGCTGAATCCGTGGCAGGCTTCTTAGCTCGCAACAAATCACTCGGATCTGCATTTTTCTGATATTCCTGCAATTCTACTACTGCCATCTGCGCATCGGCGATCTTCGAGCCCTTCTGGAAGCACTCTTCTGCCTTCTTTCGATTGCCAGTGATAGTGATCACACCTTTAGGACCAGGCATATTCAATTTGAGGTACACATAGCATGGTCGAGCCATAAAACGTGCATAAGCTGGCCTGCCCAGAATAGCATGATAAGCACTCTGGAAATCCACAACTTCAAATGTCAACTTTTCTTTGCGGTAATTCGTAGAATTACCGAAAACTACATCAAGAGCAATCTGGCCGAGTGACTCAGCCTTCTTGCTCGGAATGACTCCATGGAAGCTCATATTGCTTTCACTAAGTCTAGACATCGGAATGCCCATCCCTTTCAGCGTCTCTGCATACAGAATATTCAGGCCACTGCCACCATCCATCAGAACTTTAGTCAGTCGAGTGCCTTCGACAACTGGGTCGACCACCAAAGCTTGCCTCCCAGGGGTGGCTATGTGTGTTGGGTGATCAGACTGGTCGAACGTAATGGCAGTCTGAGACCATTTCAGATAACTGGGTGTCGCCGGAGCGACCATGTTCACTTCTCTGTTGATGACTTCCAGTCGACTCCTGCTCTCAACATCAGCAAAAATCATCAGAGTGGAATTGACGTGAGGGTAACCATCATCACTTTCCTCCTTGTCCTCAACTTTGTCCGACTCCTTCACCTTCTCTTTGGGTTGTTTCTCTCGGAACTGCTGGATCAGGAGACGACACTGTCGAGTGGTATGCTTCGGGTAAATGAGATTACCCTCTTCATCTTTATTTGTATGAATGTGGCATGGCAAATCCAACACATCGTTCTCATCTTGATCTTTCACTTTCTTAAGGTTCCATGGCCCCTTGGGCTTCCCCTTGAACTTTCCTTGAGTCACGGCTAAGGCTTTGATACGTCTCCGTCGTATCTATAATTTTTTATTGTTCCATACCAATATTATTCAACTTTCATATACTTTTTGGCAACTTTTTATACTATTTTTGGGACTAACATATTGATCCAGTGCCCAGTGCCAGTTCATGTCTATTGCATGTTTTTGGTTTCGCAGAATATCCATATCAAACGGAGTCCAAACGGGATAAAAACGGACGGAGCTTATTTTTGGAATATTTGGAAAATTCCGGAAGAAAAATCCACGCGAGACGGTGCCTGAGGTGGCCACGAGGCAGGGGGCGCGCCCCCTATCCTCGTGAGCCACCCATAAGGCGGTTGACGCTCTTCTTTTGCCGCAAGAAAGCTAATTTTCGGAAAAAAATCACGGCGAAGGTTTCAGGCCAATCGGAGTTACGGATCTCCATATATACACGAAATGGTGAAACAGAGCCAAGAGAGAACGCAGAAACAGAGAGAGACAGAGAGACAGATCCAATCCCGGAGGGGCTCTCGCCCCTCCCACGCCATGGGGACCATGGACCAGAGGGGAAACCCTTCTCCCATCTAGGGAGAAGTTCAAGGAAGAAGAAGAAGGAGGGGGGGCTCTCCCCCTCGCTTCCGGTGGCGCCGGAGTGCCACCGGGGGCCATCATCATCACCGCCATCTTCACCAACAACTTCACCGCCATCATCACCAACTCTTCCCCCCTCTATGCAGCGGTGTAACCTCTCTCTTACCCGTTGTAATCTCTACTTAAACATGGTGCTCAATGCTATATATCATTTCCCAATGATGTATGGCTATCCTATAATGTTTGAGTAGATCTGTTTTGCCCTATGGGTTAATTGATGATCGTGATTGGTTTGAGTTGCATGTTTTATTATTGGCGCTGTCCTATGGTGCTCTCCATGTCGCGCAAGCGTGAGGGATTCCTGCTGTAGGGTTTGCAATATGTTCATGATTTGCTTATGGTGGGTGGCGTGAGTGACAGAAGCACAAACCCGAGTAAGGTAGGTTGTTTGCGTATGGGATAAAGGGGAATTGATACTTTAATGCTATGGTTGGGTTTTACCTTAATGAATCTTTAGTAGTTGCAGATGCTTGCTAGAGTTCCAATCATAAGTGCATATGACCCAAGTAGAGAAAGTATGTTAGCTTATGCCTCTCCCTCAAATAAAATTGCAATAATGATTACCGGTCTAGTTATCGATTGCCTAGGGACAAATAACTTTCTCGTAACAAAAAGCTCTCTACTAAAATTAATTTAGTTGTGTCTTTATCTAAACATCCCCTAGTCTTTATTTTCGTGCTCTTTATTTTCTTGCAAGCTATCCAAAAACACCTACAAAGTACTTCTAGTTTCATGCTTGTTTCCGGTAAAGCGAACGTCAAGTGTGCGTAGAGTTGTATCGGTGGTCGATAGAACTTGAGGGAATATTTGTTCTACCTTTAGCTCCTCGTTGGGTTCGACACTCTTACTTATCGAAAGAGGCTACAATTGATCCCCTATACTTGTGGGTTATCAAGACCTTTTTCTTGCACCGTTGCCGAGGAGCAATAGCGTGGGGTGAATATTCTCGTGTGTGCTTGTTTGCTTTATCACTAAGTAATTTTTATTTGCTGTTCTTAGTTGTTTTCTATCTTTAGTTATGGGTAGGAAACGCAAAATACCAAAAAAATTATTTGTACCTACTGAACCAATGGTTGAAGAACCACTCAAAATCTATCGTACTGCTGAAGCTTATTACTTGGATCATCTTCGATCCATATGTGCTCGTGCTGAAACTCCAACTAGCTTAGTTGAGGGCAAATCTTTAGATGAGCATGCTTGTTATGTGCGACACCGTATATCTGAAAAAGGGAAACATTTGTTGGATCAAATTCATCGTTTGCAATGCTATGCTTGGAATTTATGTGAAATATATGATTTTACTTGTTGTTCTGAAAACCCTAAGAAACACCTGTCCTATCAATGTGAGTTTAGTGATAATGGAATCATATCTTCGTATGCTAAGGGTGTTTATAATTACTATGATGTTCAACAAATTGAAGAATTTTTTGCTTTTAAGGGTGCTTACGAAATTGCTTCTTTGATTGAAAAGTATGATGCTACTCTTTACAAATCTGAAAATTTTGCCATACTTAAATATTGCTATGATAATTATTCTTCTAATGCCTATGTTAAACCATATATTGAGGAATACTCCGCTTTCCAAGACGAGAATAATATTTTGCAAAAGTCTATGGAAGAAGAAATTGATGAAACTGTGAGCCCATTGGATGAAAAAGATGATGAGGAGAGCGAAGAACAAAAGGAGGAAGAGCGGATTGATCACCCGTGCCCACCTTTTAATGAGAGTAACTCTTCAACTCATACATTGTTTAATTCCCCTTCGTGCTTACCGAAGGATGATTGCTATGATGATTGTTATGATCCCGTTGATTCGCTTGAAATATCTCTTTTTGATGATGCTTGCTATGCTTGTGGCCAAGATGCCAATATGCATTATGCTTATGGAGATGAACTTGGTAAAGTTCCTTATGTTAAACATGAAATTGTTGCTATTGCACCCACGCATGATAGTCCTATTATCTTTTCGAATTCTCCCGACTACACTATATCGGCGAAGTTTGCACTTATTAAGGATTATATAGATGGGTTGCCTTATACCGTTACACATGATGATTTTGATGAATATAATATGCATGTGCTTGCTGCTCCTACTTGCAATTATTATGAGAGAGGAACTATATCTCTACCTCTCTATGTTTCCCGCACGATAAAATTGCAAGAAACTGTTTATACTATGCATTGGCCCTTACTATGTGTCGGGGATATACCCCGCGGCGTGAACCGGCCGGAAGTATAACCCGGCCGGACTTGGCGGTTTACTTGAGATCCGGCTGACACTTGGCGATTAACTGGCGACCCGCCCTGACCTGGCGGTTTACAAGCAACCCACCTCGTCATTATGACTCACTGGTGATCCGGCGTGCAGGATAGACGGATGACAAGGCACAAGGCCCAGAAGGCCGGTTCACGTTTAATGGTGGGCCGGTTTATGAAGAAAGCATAAGGACTATTCTCCTACAAAGGAAGCAAGACTAGGACTCCACTGGTAATAGAGTAATCCTAATCCAACTAGGACTAGTCATGTAAACCGCCCCTTCAACATATATAATGAGGGGCAGGGCTCCCCAAAGAGGAACAAGCAAGAAGAAACAATCTTAGGGCTAGACACAAAGAGGAGACCCGGTTTACGGCGACTCCCTCGTGATGATAATGAGACCTAGCCTCAAACAGCATGTAGGGCTATTACCGGATGATGTTTCCCAAGGCCCGAAGCTATCTAAATCATCTTCTTGCGTTGTGTCTCTCGATTCCACTCAACCCCTCTCAAGCTACTACATAGATGCGTTGGCCTCACGACAAGTCCTCACTCTAGGACATCTGCCATGACAAATCCACGACAGTTGACGCCCACCGTGGGGCTGCGCATGGTGGTGTTGAGTTCTTGGAGGGATCTCTCCTAGGGATCGAGAATTTCGTAATTGGAAGGATGAAAGAGCCTGTGCAAAGGATTTACACGACGAGCAAAGCTGAATGGATATACCGGATTGAGATACAACAATTAGGGTTTGACGCTCGGTATGTCACCGTTTGTATGCCGAATCTTGCAATCTGTCAAATAGCAGTTTCCGTCGAGACGGATAAAAAAAAGTTTTCGATGTTGATCCGCCGGGTTCTATCAATCGGTGAGCAGATTACTAGTGCAAGCTGAGTCAAAGAAAATAGTCAAAGAAAGGGAAAGACACGGCTTTGGACTCCTGCGACTCGCTTCGTTGAAACCATTGCGCCTCCGCTCGGCTGCCCTGTTTGAATCGCCCCGTTGCCATGAGTCGCTGGTGCTGCCTCGTCTTGCCCTGGATTTGAAGCCGCCGCCTTCACGGACGTACAACCACAACCTGGATTTTCTCCACCTCTTCGACCCGGACTCTGCTTGATTGCCGGGTCTCCCGCAGCGCGCAAACTGCCGTCTCGACCCTGAACCGCAGCGGCCTTGTGCCCGGAATCGGGTCACCTGCTGTCATCTCAGCCTCATACGCCTCAGCTTGTGAGTCATGGTCCGGTCGAGCCTCTGTAGAGAGTCGCCCTTGCTGGCGGCACCACAGGCCGCCAGCGCCTTACTCCTCCTTCCTCGTCCTACACTGAGTCGCCCACGGCCTCGTCCCCGCGGTTCTGTTACAAAATTGCCCTCGCCTAAACCGGCCGGCCGTCGCTCCGTGGTGGACCCGCCTGCGCCGAGCCACCACCGTGGCCTCGCAGCAGCCGTCGAGCCGCCCGCGATCTCGCCACGCGTCGAGCCGCTCCGTCACCGAGGTTCTGCTTGCCGCCGCCTTCAAGTGTCCGACGACGTGCCTCCGCCTCGTGCCGTTCAAGCCGCCGTCCGAGTCACCCTGCGCCAAACTACTGCTGCCATGGACTCAGTTGTGGCTCCGACTTATTTTTTTCCGCCCAAGGCCTCTGCAAGTCTCCGTCGCGCCTCGGCGTCTGTCCGAGTCACCGTCCTGCCTCGTCTTTCATCTGAATTGCCGTTGCGCCTCGCCTCCTGGAGATATTGCCTTCGCGCACCGTGCCATGTTTTGAGCCGCCAAGTCCAGGGCTGGCCCTCCGTCTCCGCGGTTGGCTCCGCCCGCCCGGGCCGCAGGGTCTCCGCGACCGTCTCTGCTCCTGCAGCGGTCGGCTTCGCCTGCGCCTGGCTGCCGGGTCGCCGCGCCCGTGGATTCGATCGCAAGCCGCTGCTGCAAGCCTCCCTTGACGGCGCCGTCTCCGCTGCCAAGGCCCACGCCTCCACGGCCACCAGCTGGTGGTGCCTGCATCCTACCGCTGTGGTTCCCGCCAGTGGCCGGTCGTCGGTGTTGTTCTGCTGTTGCTATGTAAGTAAATAGGAGGAGGAGTGTGGTTCTGAATACACACGAGCAAGTGAGAAGAATAGAAAATGTGTGTTTGTTGGAGGAGATAATGTGCACGGAGAGGAGGCAGTACATGGAGTCCAGATGACATGTGTCAGCAGAGGGAGGCGGATGGCGTTCTGTCATTTTTCTTCGGTTTAAAAGCAGCGCTTTCCACATGGATCAAGTTATCCCTCCACGTATATGAATTGTTCTTTTATGACATGCCGATGCATAGGAAGATAGTTAGACTTTGTAATTACAAGATATATGTTACTTTGTGCTCACTACTAAATGCCAAATCATTGTTAATTAAAATTGTCTTTGATATACCTTGGGATCCGGGTGGATTCATTACTTGAGCACTATATGCCTAGCTTAATGGCTTTAAAGAAAGCGCTGCCAGGGAGACAACCCGAAAGTTTTATTGAGTCATTTATTTCTGTTGAGTGCTTTCATATAGTTTAAAAACAACAAAAATAAAGAGGGGAACCAAAAACTTTTAAAAAAAAAAAAGCGAAAGTGAGAGAGACAAGCATTGTTGAAGTGGGAGCTAGCCTTGAACTTTGTTCATGCTCACGACAACTTTGTGAATCTTGATTACAGAAACTTATTAATAAAAATAATTATCCCCTTGTACAATTTCATTGTATTATAAAAATAATGTGCCAAGGTTTGCCTTTAGGATGTTTACAATGCTTGTTGGTTTGTGCGGTGCAAGACAGAAACTTTGGCTGTAGTGCGCGATTTTTAATTTTTTACTGGAACGTCAATGGTTCTGACTCTTTTTTCACTGTCTTGCTGTACAATTTTTTTTATTTTTCCTAATTTTGGCAGAATTTTTCAAGTATCAAAAGTATGGTGAATGTTCAGATTGCTACAGACTGTTCTGTTTTAGACAGATTCTGTTTTTGATGCATAGTTTGCTTGTTTTGATGAAACCATCAATTCGTATCAGTGGATTAAGCCATGAAAAAGTTATATTACAGTAGACACAATGCAAAAACAAAATATGAATTGGTTTACAACAGTACTTAGAGTAGTGATTTGCTTTATTATACTAACGGATCTTACCGAGTTTTCTGTTGAAGTTTTGTGTGGATGAAGTGTTCGATGATTGAGAATGTTTCGATGTGAGAAGAAGGAAGAGAGTCAAGAGCTCAAGCTTGGGGATGCCCTAGGCACCCCAAGTAAATATTCAAGGAGACTCAAGCGTCTAAGCTTGGGGATGCTGGGAAGGCATCCCCTCTTTCTTCAACAAGTATCGGTATGTTTTCGGATTCGTTTCGTTCATGCGATATGTGCAATCTTGGAGCGTCCTTTGAATTTATTTATTTTTCTTTTTTGCACCATGCTGGTATGAGATAGTCCTTGGTTGATTTATAGAATGCTCTTTGCACTTCACTTATATCTTTTGAGTATGGCTTTATAGAATGCTTCATGTGCTTCACTTATATTATTTGAAGTTGGATTGCCTGTTTCTCTTTACATAGACAACCACCATTTGTAGAATGCTCTTTTTCTTCACTTATATTTGTTAGAGCGTGGGTATATCTTTTGTAGAAAGAATTAAACTCTCTTGCTTCACGTATATCTATTTAGAGAGATGACAGGAACTGGTCATTCACATGGTTAGTCATAACACTACTAGGGAAAAGCCTATACACAGAATCTTACCAGCAGCGCGCTTTAAAATCGGGCGCTGCTGCTAAGTAGCAGTAGCGCGGGTTTTTAACCCTTGCTACTACTAAGTTGATAGCAGTAGCGCTGGTTTTTAACCCTCGCTACTACTAAGCGGTCTCTACCGTGCCCCCCGGGACATGCCATAGTAGTAGCGCGGGTTTTTAACCCTCGCTACTACTAAGTTGATAGCAGTAGCGCTGGTTTTTACCCCTCACTACTACTAAGCGGTCTCTACCGTGCCCTTGGGCCATGCCATAGTAGTAGCGAGGGTTATAAACCCGCGCTACTACTATGTTTTTACCCCTCGCTACTACTAAGAGGTCTCAACCGTGCCCCTCCGGGACATGCCATAGTAGTAGCGAGGGGTAAAATCCCTCGCTACTACTAAAGGTCCCATTTTGAAACTCTACCCTCCCCGCCGGATCGCCTTTTCGGTATTGTAAAAAGCAAAAGAAAATGATAAAAACTTCAAAAATTAAAATCCTTCGAGATGTAGTTATGTTACTACATCTACTAGTTAGGAAAATTTAAAAACTTAAATTTGGACATGTTTTGCAAAAAGTGTAGGGAAAATAAAAAACGGCTATAACTTTTGCATACGATGTTAGAAAAAACGTATAATATATCAAAATGTTTCAAAAATTAAAATCCTTCGAGATGTAGTTATGTTACTACATCTACTAGTTAGGAAAATTTAAAAACTTAAATTTGGACATGTTTTGCAAAAAGTGTAGGGAAATTTAAAACGTCTATAACTTTTGCATACGATGTCAGAAAAAAAACGTATAATATATCAAAATGTTTCAAAAAAAAATCCTTCGAGATGTAGTTATGTTACTGCATCTACTAGTTAGGAAAATTTAAAAACTTAAATTTGGACATCTTTTGCAAAAAGTGTAGGGAAAATAAAAAACGGTTATAACTTTTGCATACGATGTTAGAAAAACGTATAATATATCAAAATGTTTCAAAAATTAAAATCCTTCGAGATGTAGTTATATTACTACATCTACTAGTTAGAAAAATTTAAAAACTTAAATTTGGACATGTTTTGCAAAAAGTGTAGGGAAAATGTAAAACGGCTATAACTTTTGCATACGATGTCAGAAAAAAACGTATAATATATCAAAATGTTTCAAAAATTAAAATCCATCGAGATGTAGTTATGTTACTACATCTACTAGTTGGGAAAATTTAAAAACTTAAATTTGGACATGTTTTGCAAAAAGTGTAGGGAAAAATGTAAAATGGCTATAACTTTTGCATACGATGTCAGAAAAAAAACGTATAATATATCAAAATGTTCAGCACGAAAATCCGCATCGGATGGAGACAGCCTATGGCCTGTTTGCAAATGTTTATAATCCTCAAATTCTAAAAGGAAAAAAGTTATGGTCAAATTTTTGTTTTTTTTTAATTTTGGTCAAATCTGGTCAAACTGTGGTCAAACTACTTATTCAAGAAGTATTACTGTTACTAAATAATTATTCAAGAATATTAGTGTTACTAAATAATTATTTCAGTTTTTTGGATGTTTGGCAAATTTGGTCAAACTGTGGTCAAACTTTGGTCAAAATGTGGTCAAACTACTTATTCAAGAAATATTAGTGTTACTAAATAATTATTGTTTTTTAGAACAATAGTTTTAAACTCAAACAGTGAAATGTGTGACTTCATGCTCAAGCTAAACTCCCGAGGGTTAATAGGATTGACATCTTACTATTATCAGGAAAACAACAAGTGCAGACTTGGAATCGAGGGAGAATAGAACCCGGAAGTTAAGCGTGCTCAGGCTGGAGTAGTGAGAGGATGGGTGACCGTCCGGGAAGTTAGATGATTTAGAATGATGAGGGGTGATTGGAGATTAGAGGTTAAAATAGTTCAGAAATTTGAAAATTCGGGCAAAAAAATCCATTTTTTTTTCAATTTTTTCAGATTTCAAAGCACGGTTAGTAGTAGCGCGGGTTTTTACCCACGCTACTACTAACGGCCCCCGCGCTACTAATAGGCCCAAAACCCGCGCTGTTGCTAAGCTTTTCCCTAGTAGTGTAAAATCCTACATAAAACTTGTAAATCACTGAATATGATATGTTTGATTCCTTGCAATAGTTTTGCGATATAAAGATGGTGATGAGTCATGCTAGTTGAGTAATTGTGAAATTGAGAAATACTTGTGTTGAGGTTTGCAAGTCCCGTAGCATGCACGTGTGGTGAACCGTTATGTAACGAAGTCGGAGCATGAGGTGTTTATTGATTGTCTTCCTTATGAGTGGTGGTCGGGGACGAGCGATGGTCTTTTCCTACCAATCTATCCCCCTAGGAGCATGGGCGTAGTACTTTTGTTTCGATGACTAATATATTTTTTCAATAAGTATGTGAGGTCATTATGACTAATGTTAAGTCCATGGATTATACACACTCTCACCCTTCCATCCTTGCTAGCCTCTTCGGTACCGTGCATTGCCCTTTCTCACCTAGAGAGTTGGTGCAAACTTCGCCAGTGCATCCAAACCCCGTGATACGATATGCTCTATCACACATAAACCTCCTTATATCTTCCTCAAAACAGCCACCATACCTACCTATTATGACATTTTCATAGCCATTCCGAGATATATTGCCATGCAACTCCCATCATCATCATATACATGACTTGAGCATTTATTGTCATATTGCTTTGCATGATCGTAAGATAGCTAGCATGATGTTTTCATGGCTTGTCCGTTTTTTGATGTCATTGCTACGCTAGATCATTGCACATCCCGGTACACCGCTGGAAGCATTCATATAGAGTCATATCTTTGTTCTAGATATCGAGTTGTAATATTGAGTTGTAAGTAAATAAAAGTGTGATGATTATCATTATTAGAGCATTGCCCCAGTGAGGAAAGGATGATGGAGACTATGATTCCCCCATAAGTCAGGATGAGACTCCGGACGGAAAAAAATAAAAATAAAAATAAAAAAAGAGAAAGGCCAAAAAAAGGAGAAGGCCCAAAAAAGAAAAAAAAACAAAAAAATGAGAGAAAAAGATAGAAGGGGCAATGTTACTATCCTTTTACCACACTTGTGCTTCAAAGTAGCACCATGTTCTTCATATAGAGAGTCTCTTGAGTTATCACTTTCATATACTAGTGGGAATTTTCATTATAGAACTTGGCTTATATATTCCAACAATGGGCTTCCTCAAATGCCCTAGGTCTTCATGAGCAAGCAAGTTGGATGCACACCCACTTAGTTTCAGTTTGAGCTTTCATATACTTATAGCTCTTAGTGCATTCGTTGCATGGCAATCCCTACTCCTCACATTGATATCTATTGATGGGCATCTCCATAGCCCGTTCATACGCCTAGTTGATGTGAGACTATCTTCTCCTTTTTGTCTTCTCCATATAACCCCTACCATCATATTCTATTCCACCTATAGTGCTATGTCCATGGCTCACGCTCATGTATTGCGTGAAAGTTGAAAAAGTTTGTGAACGTCAAAAGTATGAAACAATTGCTTGACTTGTCATTGGGGTTGTGCATGATGTGAATGCTTTGTGTGGTGAAGATGGAGCATAGCCAGACTATATGATTTTGTAGGGATGAGCTTTCTTTGGCTATGTTATTTCAATAAGACATAATTTCTTGGTTGGTATGCTTGAGGTATTATTGTTTTTATGTCAAAGGATAGGCTTTGAATCACTCGTGTCTTAATATTCATGCCATGATTAGACATATGATCAAGATTATGCTAGGTAGCATTCCACATCAAAAATTATCTTTTTTATCATTTACCTACTCGAGGACGAGCAGGAATTAAGCTTGGGGATGCTGATACGTCTCCGCCGTATCTATAATTTTTGATTGTTCCATGCCAATATTATTCAACTTTCATATACTTTTTGGCAACTTTTTATACTTTTTTTGGGACTAACATATTGATCCAGTGCCTAGTGCCAGTTCCTGTCTGTTGCATGTTTTTGGTTTCGCAGAATATCCATATCAAACGGAGTCCAAACGGAATAAAATCGGACGGAGCTTATTTTTGGAATATTTGGAAAATTCCGGAAGAAAAATCCACGCGAGACGGTGCCCGGGGTGGCCACGAGGCAGGGGGCGCGCCCCTACCCTCGTGAGCCACCCGTAAGGCGGTTAACGCTCTTCTTTTGCCGCAAGAAAGCTAATTTTCGAAAAAAATCACGGCGAAGGTTTCAGGCCAATCGGAGTTACGGATCTCCATATATACACGAAACGGTGAAACAGAGCCAAGAGAGAACGCAAAAACAGAGAGAGACAGAGAGACAGATCCAATCTCGGAGGGGCTCTCGCCCCTCCCACGCCATGGGGACCATGGACCAGAGGGAAAACCCTTCTCCCATCTAGGGAGAAGGTCAACGAAGAAGAAGAAGGAGGGGGGCTCTCTCCCCCTCGCTTCCGGTAGCGCCGGAGTGCCACCGGGGGCCATCATCATCACCGTCATCTTCACCAACAACTTCACCGCCATCATCACCAACTCTTCCCCCCTCTATGCAGCGGTGTAACCTCTCTATTACCCGCTGTAATCTCTACTTAAACATGGTGCTCAACGCTATATATTATTTCCAATGATGTATGGCTATCCTATAATGTTTGAGTAGATCTGTTTTGTCCTATGGGTTAATTGATGATTGTGATTGGTTTGAGTTGCATGTTTTATTATTGGTGCTGTCCTATGGTGCTCTCCGTGTCACGCAAGCGTGAGGGATTCCCGCTGTAGGGTTTGCAATATGTTCATGATTTGCTTATGGTGGGTGGCGTGAGTGATAGAAGCACATACCCGAGTAAGTAGGTTGTTTGCGTATGGGATAAATGGGAATTGATACTTTAATGCTATGGTTGGGTTTTACCTTAATGAATCTTTAGTAGTTGCGGATGCTTGCTAGAGTTCCAATCATAAGTGCATATGATCCAAGTAGAGAAAGTATGTTAGCTTATGCCTCTCCCTCAAATAAAATTGCAATAATGATTACCGGTCTAGTTATCGATTGCCTAGGGACAAATAACTTTCTCATAACAAAAAGCTCTCTACTAAAACTAATTTAGTTGTGTCTTTATCTAAACAGCCCCTAGTCTTTATTTTTGTGCTCTTTATTTTCTTGTAAGCCTATCCAAAAACACCTACAAAGTACTTCTAGTTTCATACTTTTTCCGGTAAAGCGAACGTCAAGTGTGCGTAGAGTTGTATCGGTGGTCGATAGAACTTGAGGGAATATTTGTTCTACCTTTAGCTCCTCATTGGGTTTGACACTCTTACTTATCAAAAGAGGCTACAATTGATCCCCTATACTTGTGGGTTATCAGGCTTCTCCAAGAGCAGCTGGCTCGGCCTTGCGCTTCTGCTTCCGACTGGAGTTCCCTCCTCCGGTTTCATGGGCGACTATTTTACGTTTGCCACTCCGGAGCCGATCCTCTTCTTCACCATTAGCATACTTGGTGTCAATCTCCATCATTCGACTCAGAGACATATCCCCGGTCCGACCGAACTTCAGATTCAACTCTCTATATTTGACGCCTTCCTTGAAGGTACAAACTGCTTGATGATCAGACACATTCTCCATCGTGTGTTGTAGCCTGATCCACCTCTGAATATAATCCCTCAAAGTTTCATTTGGTTTCTGCACACAAGATTGCAGCTCTGTCAGCCCTGCTGGCCGTTTGCACGTTCCTTCAAAGGTTCTGACAAACACTCGGGCAAGCTCTTCCCAACTGTAAATGCTGCCAGGTGCTAATTGGTTTAGCCATGCTCTGGCCTAGCCATCCAACATCAGAGGAAGGTGTTTCATAGCTACATCATCATTGCCTCCACCAATCTGCACAGCCACTCGGTAGTCCTCAAGCCAAGTGTCAGGCTTGGACTCCCCAGTGAACATACTGACTCCAGTCACCAACTTGAAGTTGGGAGGAATCACTGCGGCCCTGATGGCTCTGCTGAAGCACTCTGGATCTGAGACATGAACTCTGCTGCTTGCTGGTAAATCTCTATCATGGCCTTCTCTGTGAGCTCTGTTTCTGTCGACCAAACCCTGAACGAGAATAGATCTCGCATCAAAGCCTGGCTCCCTAGGGTCGACTGGAATTCTTCGCCCACCGCTGTGAGGGCGCCTGTCATCATGCTGTCGAGGCACGTATGACCCACTCCTTGGGGGAGGCGTGGGCACTCGACGACGATCGTCGTGATCTAGTCAGTGATCATACTGCTCAAGGTTTCTGTACTGATCTCGCCGGTCTCCACGTTCCTCACGCCTCGGGGGCGATCTTGGACTATGGGCCGACTGAACTGTATCCGCCATAACTGATCTGCTATGGATCCTATTCCGTGACTGTGACACAGTCGTATTTTGTTCTCCTACTGCCCGGAGCAAAGCCCTGATTTGCATTAGGCCTCTGCCAGCCTCTGACTGGGAAGGCTGGATCGACTCTGCTATACGAGCCGCAGCTGTGAGATTCTGGATCGGAGTTCGATATACCTGAGTTGGAGATGGAAAAAGTTGATGCCGACTGGATTCTGGGACCCGCTATCGAGCACGCTCGTCGAGTGCGCGCTGGAGGTTCTCCAGTCGAGTGCGCTCAGCCAAGTTGGCCAGACGCGCGTCCTCCAAGGCCCGGGCCTCGGGGGTGTTGGCACGCGAAATCGCCGCGCAACACCAAGATATTTGTCGTGCTTTCGTGACGACGAACGATTGCTTTACGGGCAAAGCAACAAAGATTTCCTCGCTTTCGTAGAGGAGAACCGGCCGCTTTCCAGCGCAAAACGGCAAAGATTGCCAAACCCTAGGGCTGCTAGGGCTCGGCAAGAAGTAACGACGGAAAATAGACGTACGTGAAAAATAGAGTTTGTATTGATAGATCGATTGTTGGGGCGTTTCCAATCGGCCATGGCCTTATATATAAGGCACGCTGGACTTTGACGTATACAAGGCAGGACTTGGCGTACACGAGTTGAATTCGAAAATCAAACCGATTAGAATCTAATCAGGTCATCCTAATTGGGCTACCATGTATAGTACTTGACGTTTTACATTAGGTTAACCTGCATGCGATCCCTTCTGACCGTATATACCCCTTGCCTTATCAATTAAATATTCCGGCCACGTCGCTATCACCAGACAATATAGTAGCCCAAGTTCTAAGCATACACGTACAAATATCTTGAGCCTTCAAAGAAAATAATAAAATACTCCGGCAACGTCGCAAATCAACCTGAATAATAGCCATCGGCACTAAGCATACTTCTCCGCACACGTAGATATATATATAGACCATGCACTCCATGCTCATAGTTTAGCTTAGCATCCGATCCTTCTTAGAACTTGCATCTTTGTTGTCCATGAAACTTTCTGTTGCAATACTTAAAAAATGCATCAACCGATCAGCTTGATAAATCATTGAATCAATTTGGCTCATCATATATTAACTAGCCAAATTATACCATTAACACATGCCCCCCTGTTTTTGGTACAATTGTATTGACCAAAAATACTATAGTAATTGCCGTAGGATAAAGTCGATCATTGATCATAACATTACTTAGGGTGATGTCCAACGATACATCGGCCAAATTTTCTTAGGGCGATATTTCAGATAATATATCGGCCAAATTTGCTCAGGGCGATACTTGAAATAACATATCGGCCACAACATGTTCAGGCCTCCTGCCACATGCTAGGATAATACTTCTTCAAATATTTTCCATTAAGAGCTTTGGACAACTTCTCTCCCTGCAAAGATTGTACAAAATATGAATTTCCAGGAACAATCTCTGTAACTTTATACGAGCCTTCCCAACTCGGTGACCATTTGCCGAATTTTCTATCTTTAGTTCCAATAGGTAAAATCGTTTTCCAAACTAAATCCCCTATTTGAAACGATTTCTCTCTCACTTTTTTATTATAAGCCTTGGCTACTCTTAATTTCTCCTTCTCAATTTCTCGCAAAGCTCTTAATCTCTCTTCTGAAATGTCATCTATATTATCCATCATCAAATCATTATAATCTACAGCCGACAAATCATTTTGTCTGGCCACTCTAAGAGCTTGTAAATTAACCTCTACAGGTAACACCGCCTCCTGACCATATACTAGATTATATGGTGCCACTTGAGTCGCTCCATGCTTAGATATCCGATGAGCCCATAAAGCTTCCGAAAGTACCTCATGCCATCTTTTCGGATGCTCCTCAATTTTCTTTTTGATAAGCTTAATTAAAGTTTTATTGCTAGATTCGACCTGTCCGTTAGCTTGAGCATAGTAAGGCGACGAATTTAACAATTTAATTCCTAAAGATTCGGCAAATTCACGAAATTGATGAGACATAAAAGAAGCACCTTGATCAGTAGTTAAAGTTTGAGGAATACCGAATCTATGAATAATATGCTCTAACACAAAACTAATAACCTCTTTGTGAGTCATATTTTTCAAAGGAACTGGTTCAGTCCATTTAGTAAAATAATCTGTGGCAACTAGGACGAAGCGATGTCTTTTAGAAGATGAAGGATGTATTTCACCAATAAAATCTAAGCCCATCCTCTAAATGGCCACGGCCTAATTATAGGATTCAACATAGTTGCGGGCGCTAACTGTATATTCCCAAATTTTTGACATGCCTCACAACCTTTATAGTACCGAAAACAATCCTCTAGCAAAGTCGGCCAATAAAACCCTGCTCTTTTTAATAACCATCGCATTTTATGAGCCGACTGATGTGTTCCACACATACCTTCGTGCACTTCACCCATAGCCACTCTAGATTGATCAGAATCCAAGCATTTTAAAAATAACCCATCAATTGTTCGGCGATACAACTCATCGTTAAATAAGGTATATTTTAAAGCTTGTGGCCGAATTTTTCTATCTCTTGTTTGACGTGGATCCTTTAAATGATTAACTAGAGGAACTCTCCAATCACTCGGGTCTAAGTTATTTGCTAATTCGGTCGTTTGTGACCTATGGACCGAATCTGCAGTACATTGTACAACTAGTGGTTCAACTGTACTAGGCCCAAGTGTACCCCGTGGCAAAGTATCCATCATTACAGACTCAACATGCATCGGCTTGTCTATTATAAAAAACATTCCCTCACTAATGTGATAACCGGATGCTTGCTGTGCTAAACAATTAGCTCTAGAATTCTCTTCTCTAGGTATATGATGGATGGTGAACGTATCTAGAGACTTAATTATGTCTAAACATCGGTCCAAATAACTATTTAATAATCCATCAAAACATTGAAATTCGCCCTTAATTTGTTGTACTACCAGGAGCGAATCCCCAAAAGCATCTACATCCTTTACACCCATATCAACTAAAGTTTGTAAACCAAACAGTAAAGCTTCATACTCAGCTTGGTTATTAGTGCAAGGATATTTCAAACGGACCGATGTATCGTGAAAAACATTATTAGGCGAAACTAAAACATTACCGACGCCTTGCCCTTCCCTACAAACCGATCCATCAAAATAAAGCTTCCATGGGCATACACTAACATAATTAATGCTTTCATCGTCTTTAATCCTATGATCAACAATGAAATCGGCAATAACTTGACCCTTCATAGCACACAACGATTCATATGTCAAATCATATTCTATTAGTGCGTAAGCCCACTTTCCAATCCTACCACTAAGAATCGGTCGTTGCAACATGTACTTAACTACGTCGGCCTGGAAGCTACTACACACGTACTAGAAAGAAGATAAGGCCGAAACTTGGTACATGCATAGTATAAAGATAAGCATAACTTTTCAATAAACACGTACCGACTTTCGGCGTCGAGCAAACGATGGCTTAAGTATGCAATGATGTATTCTTTGCCGCTGACCTCTTGCGCCAACACCGCACCGATCACCCTATCTTCTGCAGCAATGTACAGCCTGAACGGCGCACCGGACATGGGCGCCCGCAATATTGGAGGATTTGACAAGCATTGCTTTATATTATTGAAAGCATATCGTTGCTCTGCCCCCCAAGTAAATTCGGCTTCATTCTTTAGCCGAAGTAGAGGAACAAACGATTCAATTTTCCCTGCAAGGTTAGATATGAATCGTCTCAAGTAATTAATTTTTCCTAACAACTTTTGCACATCCCTTTTACACGTGGGTTCCTCCAAATTTCTAATTGCCTCCACTTTCTTAGGGTCAATCTCTATGCCATTTTCATGAATTATGAATCCTAAAAACTTACCAGCCGACACACCAAAAGCACATTTGAGTGGGTTCATTTTTAATCCATACCGGAGCATCCTTTCAAAAGCTAATCTTAAATCGGCTAAATGATGATCAAACCCATCCGATTTAACAACTATGTCATCAATATATATTTCTAGTACAATGCCTAGAAGATCATGAAAAATTAAGTTCATAGCTCGTTGGTATGTAGCGCCGGCATTTTTCAACCCAAACGTCATAACGACCCACTCAAATAAACCAACAAAACCTGGGCAACGAAAAGTAGTCTTTGACATATCTTGTTCGGCCATAAATATTTGATTATAACCTGCATTACCATCTAAAAAGCTAATTACTTTATGTCCCGATGCATCATTAATAAGCATGTCGGCTATAGGCATAGGATATTCATCTTTCGGAGTAGCCTTATTCAAATCTCTAAAATCAATACAGATTCTAATATTACCAGTATTTTTCTTTTCCACGGGCACAATATTGGAAACCCAATCGGCATATCTACACGGCCGAATAAACTTAGCTTTTAACAACCGATCAACTTCTTCTTTGATGCGGTCATACAAATTAGGATTCAAACTTCTACGAGGTTGTTTATATGGCCTATAACCAGATTTAATAGGTAATCTATGTTCTACCAAATCTCTACTCAAACCGGGCATCTCAGTATAATTCCAAGCAAAGCAATCAACAAATTCTTTAAGTAATAAACATACCTTATTTTTCTGATCGGCTTTCAAGCTAGCTTTGATAAATGTAGGCCTCGGAATACTTCCATCACCAATATCAATTTCTTCAAGTGGATCAGCCGATGAGAATCCCTGTCCAAGCTTTTCCATGTTATCAAAATCTTCAATAGTTTCATGCATATCGTTCTTTCCGGAACGATACTCCTCCGTGCGTCTCTGCAGCCACTTAACACTGTCGTCTTTATTCATCATTTATCTAGATAAATCATTAAGCCGAGCTATGTCAGTCGTCTGTGCATTTATAGGTACAAAACCATCTCTACCGATACTGATATAATCATAATCCGATAAATCCCTACCGGTCAAACATCGCATGTCACCGTGTCGCCAATCAACCGGCGCCTCCGTCAAAGCAATGCAAGAAGAGTTGTCCACCTTAATCACCTCAACATCATCATTAACCCACTGAATTAAGCATTGGTGAAGAGTAGAAGGGATGCAACAATTTGCATGAATCCAGTCACGTCCTAAAATAATATTATACCGGCCTTTGACATCGACAACAAAAAATGCAGTCGGCAATGTTTTGCTTCCCACTGTGAGCTCCATAGAAATAACACCTTTAGCCTCGGATAATTCTCCTGAGAACCCACTAAGTCCCATGTTGGTCTTCATTAACTCGCTCTCTTTTCGGTTCAGTTTGGAAAATACCAAAAAGGGCATAATATTAACACCTGCACCACCATCAATGAGCATGCGACCAATAGGCTTACCATCAATGTGCGCTCTGATAAATAATGGCTTTAGGTGCTGCCCATGCTTCTCTGATTTCTCAAATTTAGCATTCTTTGGGACAAGAACCAGTTTAGCAATTTCTGCCTCGGGCGCGCGAAATTCAGCAGGCAATGCGAACACCATATTAACATCCATATCAGTTGGTACCTCTCTATCTTCCTCTGAATTTTCAACAATAATTGTGTCATCCATATTTTTATTTTCTTCTGCTGCGATGCGCTTCTCCTTCCAAGTCTTTGTAGGTGCCATTGGTTTATCCTGATTGAACCATCTATCGCCCTTCTTCTCAGCTATTTCTTCCTTTATTTCCAATGTACGAAGACGATGTACACGTCGTTTCTGAGTGTGAGTAAGCCCCTTCGGGCACCACTGAGGTTCTGGTTTAGTCCCTGGCGCGACTGACTTAATTTTGCTGCCCCCCGGGTCTTTCGGCCTATACTGACGTATTTCTATTTTTTTTGGCAAACATTTCATCTCTGGCCAAAAAACTTCTCTGTTGATCATATACGGTACTGGAATTAAATCCCTGGCCGCGTACATTGCTTGAGTCCCAACATGTATATGTACTAGTATTAGACTTGAAACTCCTCGGAGGCAAACTCTTGGACGTTCCTGTGCAACAATTGTTTATGATCAAATCAGCTTGTGTGCTAGCCGATTTAGGCTTCTGAATAGTACGTGAGGACATAACATCCGGCCGTGCATGCGGGTTATGCCCAGAATTAGTTTGCTTTTCAAATTGATTAGACTGGCCAGCTTGCCGCAACTTTACGCCATTATTTTTCTCCTCTGTACCGAGAGCTTCTTTTGAGACACTGCTTGTTTCTATACAATTGACAACACCTTCATCTAACTGGTGTTCCGCTATTTTCAGACCATGATCAACATCCAAATCATCTGAATTTTTTGCTGCTTTAGTTTCAGCACGCTTCACCGGCATCCATACGCGCTTGTAGTTGCCCTTATAGTTGTTGCGCTCTGCACTGCGTACCGGTGATCGACCTCCTCGAATCTCGATGGTGTTATGTGATCTAGCCTCCTCATTGAAACGAGCCCTTTTCTCATGTACGTTCGGTCTGAACATAGGCCTCGGCGGGATCCATCCCGTCTGAAAATAACCTGGTGGCCCTGTAGGATATGGCGCCCAAGGATTAAACCCCCATGGAGGAAACTGCGGATACATAGGAGGTGCACAACCCCAATATGTCGGTTCCATTGCAAAATACGGTTGTTGGTCATATGCACTTCCTTGCCATTGCTCATGACTGTGAGGTCCAGCAGGAGATCTAGGACGCTTATTACCTCTGAGCCGATTAAACACATTGTTGGTCTTGCGTGAGGTATATTTTTCCAACAACATGCTAACTGTCGGCTTTGGCCTCAGAGCTTGTCTCCTTCCTTCGTTGACTTTCCACACTCCTATTTCTGGATTTTTTGGTTTGATCATCCTTGGAGGAGCACTGTTATCAACAACATTTTTCTCCCTTGCGGATTCGGTCTGATCCAACCAAATAAGCATTTTTTTACTCTCAAGCTCGACCATATTGATAGGAGAAGGATCGATGTTGAGCTTCATCTTAGGACCTTCTGTAAACGTCAATCGTCCTTCATTAATGGCCGATTGCACCTGTCGACGAAACATGTTACAGTCATTAGTAGCATGAGAAAAAGAATTGTGCCACTTACAATAAGCTCTTCTACCCAATTCTTCTGGAGTTGGAATTACATGACCCTCTCTTACTCTAATTAATTTATTCTGCATAACATATCAAAAATTCTATCACACTTGCTAACATCAAAAGTGTATTTAATTTCATCTCTTCTAGCAGGTGTAGGTTTCAAAGCAGAACATGCAAAAGGTTTTGACTTTGGCGCTTGAACCCATTCGGCTACACATATGTTAACATCATCCTCACTAGCCGAATCACTATCATAATCTAAGGCATTAACCACATGATTACCTTTCTCTTTATTTCTGTTATCTTTAAACCGGCTATATTGTTTAATTTCTTTAGCCCGGTTTTCTTGCGCCAAAGCCTTTTGCAAAACTTGGTTAACATCTAAAAATTCTTGCCCTTCTAGTTTATCCTTAATATGAGCGAGTAAACCCGAAAAGGCAAGATCGGCTAAGTCCTTTTCGGCTATGGTCAAGCTGAAACATCGGTTTTTGACATCCCTAAACCTCCTAATATAATCATGAACATGCTCATTATATTTCTGCCTTACCATAGTTAAGTCTGAAAGCCGAAGTTCTGTTTCACCGCTATAAAAATACTCATGAAATTTTTGCTCCAATTGTGCCCATGTTGAAATAGAATTAGGAGCAAGCGATGTAAACCAAGTAAATGCAGTACCAGATAGAGATAAAGGAAATAATTTTAATCTAAAAACATCCGATGTGCCGACCTCGCTGCATTGTGCTAAAAATTGTCCCACATGCTCAAAAGTAGATCTACCATCTTCCCCCGTAAATTTAACAAAATCTGGAATTCTGAAACCACGAGGATATGGAGTCGAGTCAAAATAATCAGGGTATGGTTTTTGATATGCACGTGCTCTACCCTTAGGTTCTAAACCAAATTCTCTAAGTATATTAGCAAGCTGATCCTTAAAATTATTATTGGGCTGTTGAGAACTGGCTTGTGGAGCAGATGAAATACCAGCACGTGGTGGAAATTCCGGCAAAGAAATTGGAGCATGCGAAGTTTGCAACGGAGACCCACTAAAATATGAATCAGGTACCGGCCCATACGGAACCCCGGTACCGACAGGTGGCAGCGGTGGCGTACTATATGCCACTGTCTGATAACTAGGCTGCTGCAAATTAGAATTAAAACCAAAACTTCGGCTATTGTTATTGTGATTTTATGGAACCAAAGTCGAAACAATAGGAGAAGTAGTACTAGGAACTAAATTATTAGCCGAACTACCAACATAGTTCCGGCCATCCAAATTATTGTTTAAAGGAACGTGAGGCTGCATAGCATTAGCCTATGCACTAGGCGTATGTATATTACTTGGAAAATTGTTAAATCTGCTACTGTCTGGTGGCATCGGTCTTTTTCTAGAATACTCATCATTGACTTGCAGCACTAATGAGCGTACATGACCAGGTAGACATCTTTCAAGATCTTTATTAAACTGCTCCTTAAAGTCTTCAAGTCTATTAGCTACTGCTTGAGTAATTGTACGTGTCGTATTTTCCATATCAGAACCATATTTACTAGCTATGGACACATCAATTAGATGAGCAATTTCCTCAGTTGAGTTTTTTACCTGAGCATCAGAAGGGCTTGGAACTACCTTTTTGACGACGCCGTTCCTCGTCTTCGCGTATCCAGCCAACTTCAGCTTCAACCTCTCAACCTTTTCTTTCTCCAGCTCCTCTTCAAGCTCGCGCCGAACATCTTCCAACAGATCGTCGAGTGTGACGGCGATGACGTTCTCCGGGTCAATGTCGCTCTCGTTCTTGAACTCGGTACTCATCGTGTAGCTCTTCTTCTTCTCGTCCCCAGCGGAGTCGCCAATTGTGTTGGCACGCGAAATCGCCGCGCAACACCAAGATATTTGTCGTGCTTTCGTCACGACGAACGATTGCTTTACGGGCAAAGCAACAAAGATTTCCTCGCTTTCATAGAGGAGAACCGGCCGCTTTCCAGCGCAAAACGGCAAAGATCGCCAAACCCTAGGGCTGCTAGGGCTCGGCAAGAAGTAACGACGGAAAATAGACGTACGTGAAAAATAGAGTTTGTATTGATAGATCGATTGTTGGGGCGTTTCCAATCGGCCATGGCCTTATATATAAGGCACGCTGGACTTGGACGTATACAAGGCAGGACTTGGCGTACACGAGTTGAATTCCAAAATCAAACCGATTAGAATCTAACCAGGTCATCCTAATTGGGCTACCATGTATAGTACTTGACGTTTTACATTAGGCTAACCTGCATGCGATCCCTTCTGACCGTATACACCCCTTGCCTTATCAATTAAATATTCCGGCCACGTCGCTATCACCAGACAATATAGTAGCCCAATTCTAAGCATACACGTACAAATACCTTGAGCCTTCAAAGAAAATAATAAAATACTCCGGCAACGTCGCAAATCAACCTGGATAATAGCCATCAGCACTAAGCATACTTCTCCGCACACGTAGATATATATAGACCATGCACTCCATGCCCATAGTTTAGCTTAGCATCCGATCCTTCTTAGAACTTGCATCTTTGTTGTCCATGAAACTTCCTGTTGCAATACTTAAAAAATGCATCAACCGATCAGTTTGATAAATCATCGAATCAATTTGGCTCATTATATATTAACTAGCCAAATTATACCATCAACACGGGTTTCTCCAACGATAGGAGTGTGAAGTGCATCCATGTTCCTGCGGCGAAGTTCTTCCCTCTGCTGCGAAGAGAGGGGCTCGGGGCGGTACTCTTCATGGACACGCGACGGGTCGCCTCCGCCGTCTCCACCATCGACACGGGGGAAGCCGAGAGGACTGCAAGGTCCATCGACTATCAGGACCTCCCCCGCGGGATCACTGCTATCGCACTCGGATGCAGTCTCTGCGGAGCCAGTCAAACAGGCCGTAGAGAGTTTCGTCGGGCTCGATCGCCGCGACTTGGGGAGTGGCCGATTGGCGAGCAACTGCATGTCTCACCCACCGCTGAAGCCTTGATCGACCGGAACGCTTGCGCCGGTGGGCGACAGGGAGGGAGGACACCACAGGAGTCGACCGATACAGGGTCGACGGCTGCCGCAGGAGGACGCCGCGGACGCACATGCGAAAGTGCGTTGCCCCGCGGACTAGGAGCGCGTCGACGTCGAGTGGAGCCTCCTGAAGCCACGCAGAGTCGTCGGCGGCAAACACGAGCGCGCCGAGACGGATCTCGCGGCCCTCAGCCAAACCTCCGCCTAAAACCATGATGAAGGGGATTGGAAAAATTGCAACTTCTCCAACAAGTCGCTAAGACACCTGCCCCATGGTGGGCGCCAACTGTCGTGGTTCTAAGTCTGACAGTAGAATAGGGGGGTAGGAATGTAGAGGCAAGATCCTAGCTATGGAGGAGTTGTACACGCAAGTTTTACGAGTTCAGGCCTTTCTTGGAGGAAGTAACAGCCCTACGTCTCGGAGCTCGGAGGCGGTCGACTGGATTATGAGCGTGTGAGTTACAGAAGGTACGAACCCCTGTCCCAAAGGAGGGGGGTGGCTTATATAGAGTGCACCAGGACCCCAGCTCCCCTCCGTTACATAGGATTCAATGTACATAAAGAGGTGACGTTACAGGTAACGCCTGTATTGAAGTGCTGCAAATGATCATTAAATATATGAATAAATGCCCGATCGTTGCTGCCTAGAGCGGCTTCAGGTCTTCTCATATGTCGAGTGGTTTGATGGTCGAGTGACCTGGATAAAGGGGAATCTCCGAGTGAATGGTAGGTCGAGTGGACTTCACTCGACATCTTTGCTGGATCCCTTCTTCTGATTCTTGAATTCCTTTGCTCTTAGGACAAGGACCTTGGGTAGGACATATGAGTCAGGCCTAATTCCCTACCCTAGGTTTGTGCCCTCATCATCGTGCCCAGTGGCAGAGCTTCATGGGGGCCAACCTCGACCATGCCCCCCAGCTAATAGAAAAACATATGTATATCCCTTTATTATTAGACCTGTTTATCGACTGAAATCAGCCCATAGTGATTGTGCCCCCACCCCCCGCACCATGATTTTGGCCCAACCTTCGCCACTGCTTGTGCCCTCTTTCCCTCCACTTCCTTCAAGAATTGGAGATTTAAATAATAAAGAGAGTTTATATATGAACCGTAAAGGTTCATTTACCTGCTATTTTATTTGTTAGAATAAATATTCATGTCATTTTGAGAACCAGCCACATTAGGAGGGTTGTGGTACCCCTAGTCCACCCGGGATCAAATCTCAAGTTTACATTGCTCTTTGTTGGCGGCGGTTGTTGTTCTGGTGCACCTATATGGCTTTAGCACGAAGACTTTCCGACTGTCTACTACAACAAGTTTTGCCCGACTCTAGTGAGGAAGAGGCGATGACGGCGGCGTGCCTTCGACTCTCTTTAGTGCTTGTACTCGGCACTGGGTAGTCTATGGATTTGGATGTAATTTTTATTATTTCCTAGTGTTTGTTGTACTGCCATGATTGAAGATAAATAGGTGGGAGTGAGGGAGTCCTGAATTAGGGGGTGTTCGGATAGCCGAACTATACCTTCGGCCGGACTCCAGGACTATGAAGATATAAAGTTGAAGACTTCGTCCCGTGTCCGGAAGGATCTTTTCTTGGCGTGGAAGGCAAGCTAGGTGTGCGGATATTCGAGATCTCCTACCATTGTAACCGACTCTGTGTAACCCTAACCCTATCCTGTGTCTATATAAACCGGAGGGTTGTAGTCCGTAGGGCAACCATCATCATACACAATCATACCACAGGCTAGCTTCTAGGGTTTAGCCTCCTTGATCTCGTGGTAGAACCACTCTTGTACTACCCATATCATCAATATTAATCTAGCAGGAGTAGGGTTTTACCTCCACCGAGAGGGCCCGAACCTGGGTAAAATAAAGTGTCCCTTGTCTCTTGTTACCATCCGACCTTGACGCACAGTTCGGGACCCCCTACCCGAGATCCGCCGGTTTTGACACCGACATTGGTGCTTTCATTGAGAGTTCCTCTGTGTCGTCGCTTTTAGGCCCGATGGCTCCTTTTGATCATCAACAACGATGAGGTCCAGGGTGAGACTTTCCTCCCCGGATAGATCTTCGTCTTCGGCGGCTTCGCTCTGCGGGCCAATTCGCTTGGTCATCTGGAGCAGATCGAAAGCTACGCCCCTGGCCATCAAGTCAGGTTTGGAAGCTTAAACTACACGGCTGATATCCGCGGAGACTTGATCTTCGACGGGTTCGAGCCACAGCCAAGCGCGCCGCGCTATTTCAAAGGGCACGATATAGCTCTGCCTCTGAATAGCACCCTGGAGGCCGCACACGCTCCGGCCCCGATCCTTGACTCGGAGCCCGCTGCGTTCTCTGAGGATGAACGGTTGGACGTCACCTCGGGGGCTGCGATCTCAAAGGCGATCGAGCCGAACGCCAGCCCCGTACTCCGCACGGCCCAGGACTCCAAGGAGCCAGACTCTTCTCCGAACTCCGGGCCTTCTGCGCCCCCGCCGATCGAATCTGATTGGGCGCCTGTAATGGAGTTCACCGCCGCAGACATCTTTCAGTGCTCACCTTTTGGTGATATCCTGAATTCTCTCAAGTCTCTCTCTTTATCAGGAGAGCCCAGGCCGGACTATGGTCTGCGAGGTTGGGATTCTGACAACGAAGAAATTCAAAACCCACCCACCACCCACTTGATAGCCACTATCGATGATTTAACCGACATGCTTGACTTCGGATCCGAAGACTTCGACTGTATGGACGACGAAGATGGAGACGAACAGGAACCAGCACCTATAAGGCGCTGGACCACCACCCCACCTAACGATGTACTCATGGTGGATACCCCTAAAGGAAACGACAACGAGGAAAAAGGGGACGAAAAGCAATCAAAGCGGCGACGAAAACGCCGAGCCAAGCCCCGCCTCGATCAAGACCCAGCCATAGAGCAGGACGAGCCCGTAGATGACGAGCGTGCCTCAGAGCAACCGTCCGAATAGGGCAACTCGGATAGAGAAGACAGACAGCCCTCCCCCGGCCATAACAGAACTCGGGACAATCTCACACCGGATAAAACCAGGGAGCAGAAGAATCTCCACGAAAGGCTCGTTGCTACAGCACGCAGCCTGAAAAAGCATAAGCGGAAGCTAAAGACGGCGGAAGATGCACTCAGAATAAGATGGAGCAAGGTAATCAAGACCGCAGACAAATACGGCGGCAGCCGCCGCACTAAAAGCTATCCGAAGAGAAAACTACTGCCCGAATTCGATCAAGAGGCCCTAGAGCCCTCTCATTCGAAAAATAAAAAAGCCATACGGTCGGATAGGCGACCACACGGCCACCATAAAACGGCAAACTGCGCCGCATTCAATGCGGCATGCGACCCAATTAAAGACTCGCATCATAACCCAGCCAGGTCCATTTACGGGCCAAGAAAGCAAGCTATCGCAAGCAATGCAAAAAAGCCATCATCAGAATCCGGCACACCCAAATACAGGGGCGCCGCACACCCCCTATGTTTCACCGATGAGGTCCTGGAATACGAATTTCCAGAGGGATTCAAACCCGTCAACATAGAGGCGTACAATGGAACAACAGACCCCGGAGTCTGGATCGAGGATTATATCCTCCATATACATATGGCTAGAGGAGATGATCTCCACGCCATCAAATATCTACCCCTTAAGCTTAAAGGGCCAGCTCGGCACTGGCTTAAAAGCCTTCCCGAAAACACAATTGGAAGTTGGGAAGAGCTCGAGGACGCTTTCAGAGCAAATTTTCAAGGGACCTACGTCCGCCCTCCGGACGCAGACGATCTCAGTCACATAACCCAACAGCCCGGAGAATCAGCGCGACAGTTTTGGAACAAATTCCTTACTAAAAAGAATCAGATAGTGGATTGTCCGGACGCCGAGGCCTTAGCAGCTTTCATGCATAATGTCCGAGACGAATGGCTCGCCAGACACCTAGGCCAGGAAAAGCCAAGAACAATGGCCGCACTCACAAGCCTCATGACCCGCTTTTGCGCAGGAGAGGACAGCTGGTTGGCAAGGCGCAGCCCCAGCGACCCAAGTACATCCGAAATCAGGGATGGAAACGGAAAACCGCGACGAAATAAGGATCGTCGCCGAATCAAAGGAAAAAGTCCGAAGAGCGCGACAGTCAATGCCGGATTCAAAAGCTCACAGCAAAATCAAACAAAACCATCCCCTCAGTATAACAGGGATGATCCGTCCAGCTTAAATAGAATCCTGGGCAGAATATGTCAGATACACAGTACTCCTGGGAAGCCTGCCAATCACACGCACAAAGAGTGTTGGGTTTTTAAACAATCCGGACAGCTTAACGCCGAACACAAGGGGCTCGACACACCAAGTGAAGAAGAGGACGAACCCCAAAGGCAGAGTACCAGGAAACAAAAGAACTTCCCACAAGAAGTCAAAACAGTGAACTTACTTCACATCACAAAACGTATGACACCCATAGAGGTACGTACAATCAAACAATGCCCTCAGGAGCCCCACCACTGGTCACTAAAACCAATCATTTTTTATCAGCTAGATTACTCTAGAAATATCAAAAATGCAGGCCGGACTGCCCTGATACTGGATCCAATAATCGATGGATCCCAGTTTACCAATGTCCTTATGGACGGAGGCAGTGGACTAAACCTGATATATCAGGATACAATCCGCCGCATGGGCATAAACCCAGCAAGAATCCGCCACAGCAAAACCTCCTTTCAAGGGGTAGCACCAGGCCCGGACACCCACTGTATGGGTTTTCTCCGGCTCGTGGTCATATTTGGCTCTCCCAAAAACTTCCGTCGCGAAAATCTGACCTTCCATGTAGTCCCGTTTTCAAGTCGCTATCAAGCACTAATGGTACGTGGAGCTTTCGCTCGCTTTAACGCCATACCGCATTACGCATCTCTCACACTTAAGATGCCCGGTCCACGAGGCATCATCTCTTTAAAAGGAGCGCACTAAAATGCGCCTCCTCCAAACGGTGGACTGCGCGGCTGCTTAAACAGCCGCATAATAAAGTGGCCTCGCCAGTCAAAAGACTTTTTTTATAAGTCATCAAAGGCCACGGACCCGGACTCAACAAAGTTCGGCACACGTCCGTCATCAATGCAGGCTCATAAACGCCATATGCCCCCGTACCAGGGGCTATACGCAGAGACAATAAAGCTCAACTTAATATATTATTTACTTTATATTTTGTTTATTATCTTTTTATTCCGCACAACCCATTTTCATTTCAGTTCCTCTCTTTTACAGATGAACATCGTGCGGCGCCCGTCCAGGACACGGCACAACGGAGACACAGGCGCAGACATGCAGTAGGGACCCGTCTTAAGGTTTCTTTTTAGATTAAGACCCTGTGTAAACCTTTTTTACTGTCTCTTGCTGCTGTACATCCCCTCGTTTGTTCTGCCATAACCAGGAGGAGGCTGGCGTTTTGGCATGTGGCCACGCCAGAATTATTGCTCGTACCTGGACACTAGGGGCTCTTTTTTTTAAGATGTTGTATCACCCGCACTGATAAAGACCGAACACCTTAGGGAGTGTTCGGCGTCGCGAGTTTTGGCACTATATGCATCAGCTCCGAATCATGATTTTGGTCATATGTTGGGTTGCCCGGCTCCTGAGTTCGGCCACCTTATGTTCCGCTCTATCGGCTAAGGTAGCATCAGGAGAGCTACTGTGATTGTGCCCCGGTTCGGCCGGATGAGCACCTCAGTAGAGAAAGCCGAAAACCGACTGTCATGATGTAGCGCGAGACTGGTCGCCACTCGATGACTCATAGGGATTTTTCGAATCCCTCCGCTTTGAAGAAGGGTCGTTTCCCGGTCAGGCACGTACGCGCTCCGAACTCGGGCAAAGCGCATTTGCCGCTAAAGGGCTACCTAAAGAGTCCCACTGTCAAGCTCCTATGGCTAAGTGAAAATGTTAAAGCATTATAGTCCGGTTGCCTAGCCCGCTGCGCTATCACCTCCTTTTGTAGGACCAAGACGTTGGGTTAAGTGTGAAAATGCGTCTTCTGCGCGCACCCCCGCACTATGTGCGTGGGGGCTGAAGCCAACGACTGCAATCTTTCAGAATGTATATATTAAAACGGCCGCACAGGAGGTGTTCTTAGTACTTGAAGGCACAAGTCTAAAAAAATGCCACTACAATTTATCAAAACACTGTTTTATGATTACATATGCTATCATAATATAGCATCCTTCGAGCACTGCGTCTCTATTACGCGAGCGCCTTCGAGGACTTCCTCAAAATAGTGCTCGGCAGGTGTTCGGCTTTTGTCCGAATCCCGGGACGCAACAGTGGTGGGCTCCATATCTGCCCAGTATGTCTTGACACGGGCAAGAGCCAGCCGAGCACCCTCTACGCACGCTGACCTCTTAATAGCATCGACATGTGGCACCACGTCTAGCAATTGCTGCACCAAGCTGAAATAGCTCTTCGGCTTCGATCTCCCCGGACACAGACGATCCATGACGTACTTCATGGCGAGTCCGGACAATCTATTCAGCTCGGCCCATTGGGCCAGGCGATCGTCCACGGCCAGCGGACGCTCTGGATGGATGAATTGCGACCAAAAGAGCTTCTCCACTTCATGATCCTTTTTATCTCGAAAGTGTTCGGTCGCATCAGTGGCATTAGCCGCCAAATCCAGATAGGTGTCCTCTATACTCCACATCCGGTTTAACGGGGCAAACTTCGGATCACAAAATTTTCGCCGCAGCGAGAAGGGCTTTCCATCCGCAATCTGTCCGGCTTGACGCAGCTCTTCCTTCGCCACTCTCGTTATAGAGCGGGTGTCCTTGGCGTCAGCAACAGCCTTCTCTAAGCTCGTTTGCTTAGTTCGATCTTCTTCTTCAAGAAGCTTACACCGGTCAGTAGCGCTCTTTAACTTTACGGCCATATCAGCCATTTCATCCTTGCTTCGCCAATGGGCAGCCTGTTCGGCTTTCAGCTCTTCAAGGGCTTTTACGGCAGCCGCATCGCTTTTTCTGGCTTGATCCTTCGCTCGGGCGAGTTCGGCCCTAAGACCTTCCACGGCGGCCGCACCACTGCGTCAAGCACACACACGGTAAGATATTGACATACAGCTCATCTTACTAAACAATCGCCTAATGATTTCAATATCTTGAGCACCATCAAGCCGCTTGTTAACAAGCATGATGTCGGCTTCTGCCTCATCCAGTTGTCACTTTAGTTCGGCATATTCACAAGTCCGGCTTGACTCCGGACAATCAGCCACCTACATATAAAGGTGCCACTTAAAGGACCTGGGATTAAGATCCTCTGCGCGCCGGACACCTTTACGACGCACAGAGTCTCAGGGGCTACTATCTATACAGGACGCACTTTATTTATGCGCAATTAATACAAATATACGTTATTTAAAACATACCTCAAGGCCTGCCACTAAGCTCTTGACGGCCTCGTGCAGTCCGCTTTCTGCGGATGAAATCTTTTCAATCACCGTGCTCATTAACGCACGGTGCTCCTCTGAGACAGAGGCTCGCCCCAGCAGAATCTTTAGCTCCTCCGACCGAACACCAGATGGTGCCGGACTCGTCCCATGGCCTTCCTCAAAGGACGGACACGGAGAACCTTGGGGGGCAGCACCGTCCGCCCTTAGCGAATCCGGAGAAATCCCCCGCGATGACACTTCAGCGTCGGCCGCCTTGCTAGGCGATACAGAAGGAGGAGGCGTTCCGCTCTCCATCATCTCCGGAAGAAGATCCGCCGAGGACGAGTTCTGTTGAGAAGGGCTGAGGTCCGAACTACAAAGTAAGGTTTCGGTTAAAATTTCCAGATATAAATCAAGGATTTCTCTTAAAGAAAAACTCTTCTTCTACTTACGGCTCGCCGGAGAGCTGGTCCCTTTCTGGGTTTAGTTCGGCCGAGGGACTCCCCGGCGTTTGGCCCTCTGACAAGGATTCCTTCCCTTGCTTCGAGGCTACGGTCTCCGGGTCATCAGAGGCGGCCCTTTTCTTTCCCTTAGGAGAGGAATTGCCGATTCCCCCCTTCGGAAGGGCCTCTTTCGAGGAGGCCACGGTTTCCTTGTCCTCCCCCTTATTTCCCTCCAAAGGCACTTCCTCCAGCATCCTGACTAGCACGGGATCCAGCCTGGTTTCGGGAAGGGGAGCCGGACACCTGATCAGCTTCGCCTTCGCTATCCACTCCTGCTTAAAAGGAGAAATGCTGTTAAAAGCAAGTTAATTATGCGGATAGAAGGTCCGGTCGCAAGGTCACCTACTTGAGTATCCGGGCGATTGCGGCTTAAACCAGCATCCTCGGTCAAATCCGGACTCACTTCTTGTGATCCGAAGAACAGTTTATACATCTCCACAGGCGTCACGCCCATAAAATTCTGGAGAGCTCGTGGTCCCTCCGGATTGAACTCCCACAAGCGAAGGGGGTGACGTTGGCCAGGCAGTGTCCGACGAATCAGCATGACTTGTGTCACCTTGACCAGGTCGAAGTATCCCTTCAAGAGATCCTTAATGCGGCCCTGCAGCAGAGGAACGTCTTTGGGCAAGCCCCGATCTAACCCCGTGTTAATCCACGATGCTAACCGTGGTGGGGGACCCAAGCGAAAGGCCGGAGGCGCCACCCATGCGGTGCCCCGAGGAGCGGTGATGTAGAACCACTCCTATTGCCATAAGCCGAGCTCCGCTTGAAAAGTGCCCTCAGGCCATGGAGCGTCGGCATTTCTTTTTATAACAGCGCCTCCGCACTCTGCGTGGCGCCCTTCGATTATCTTCGGTTCTACTTTGAAGGTCTTGAGCCACAGTCCGAAGTGAGGGGTAACGCGGAGGAACGCTTCGCACACAACTATGAACGAGGAGATATGGAGGATGGACTCCAGAGCTAAGTCGTGGAATTCCAGCCCATAATAAAACATCAGCCCCCTTACAAAAGGATCCACGAGGAAGCCTAATCCGCGAAGGAAGTGGGATATAAATACCACACTCTCGCCGGGCTGAGGGCTAGGGATCACCTGTCCTTGAATAGGTAGCTTGTGGGGAATCTCCCTGGTCAGGAATCTAGCTTCCCTCAATCTTGATACGTCCTCCTCCGTAACAGAGGAGGGCATCCATCGGCCTTGGAGGTCGGAGCCGGACATTGTCGAAGATCCGGTGCGCTCAGAATCTGGAAGCCTAGGGTGCTGGAACTCAAGGCGACGGGCGAACTTGTTTTGAGAATAGAAGCGGGGAACAGGGCCTTGGTCTCTTTATAAGAGGCAGAATATCAAGCGCCCTCCCCGTAACCGTCTTCTACTAGCCTTTAATTAAGGCAAGACGTGCTAACGGGCACGATTGGGTTACCCACGTCCGTATTAATGAGAATCCCGTTGGGGGGGGGCACACGATCTCTGCTTCGACAAGACGTGCCAAGGAAACCACCTCGCTATACGAGCTGAGGTGGAACAATGAAAACAATTTATATAGAAGGCTTGGCCGCAGTGTTATGACGCACTGTGGGATACGTCAGCAGATTTAATTTGTGTTAATATTATTCTCTATATGGCAATATGTGGAAACTTATTTTGCAGAGCCGGACACTATTCTGTGGTGTTTATAATCTTCTTGAAGAACTTGGAGGAGGAACCCGCCTTGCAATGCCGAAGACAATCTGCGCGCCGGACTCGTCGTCATTGAAGCCTGGTTCAGGGGCTACTGAGGGAGTCCTGGATTAGGGGGTGTTCGGATAGCCGAACTATACCTTCGGCCGGACTCCAGGACTATGAAGATATAAAGTTGAAGACTTCGTCCCGTGTCCGGAAGGATCTTTTCTTGGCGTGGAAGGCAAGCTAGGTGTGCGGATATTCGAGATCTCCTACCATTGTAACCGACTCTGTGTAACCCTAACCCTATCCGGTGTCTATATAAACCGGAGGGTCGTAGTCCGTAGGACAACCATCATCATACACAATCATACCATAGGCTAGCTTCTAGGGTTTAGCCTCCTTGATCTCGTGGTAGATCCACTCTTGTACTACCCATATCATCAATATTAATCTAGCAGGAGTAGGGTTTTACCTCCACCGAGAGGGCCCGAACCTGGGTAAAATAAAGTGTCCCTTGTCTCCTGTTACCATCCGACCTTGACGCACAGTTCGGGACCCGCTACCCGAGATCCGCCGGTTTTGACACCGACAGGGAGGTTTTCTCGCAATAAACAGAAGATGAAAGGAAAAAATGCACAAAATAAATATTACAAAACAAGAAACACTCTTACTTAATATGAGGCCAATATAGACAAACTGGGTTAGGTGTCTCGGAGGAGGCAAAAACACTCTTACTTGGGCGTCCCACGGTTGGAGCGCTTGAGGTGGAGGTTCCCTATATGCCACAGTGAAGATTTTCTAGGGAACATGACTAACACAAAAGATTTTCGTATGATTGTAAGAACTAGGGTGGAGTAATATCATGTGAATAATATTTAAACCGAGCACACCTATGTTTCTAACATGATGTCTTTTCTTAAAAAAACATCATGTTAACATGTCGCAAGCATTGTCCATTTTAAGTCCAAAGACGGTGACAACCGAGTAAAATTGGCTCTGGATAGCTTCATTTTTCTCGCCGAGGACATGATGTTAGCCCTTTTATGTTGGCTAGCTGCATCATCTTGGTGCAGAGTATGTAGATTGACACATAAAAAGCTCAAAAAATTCATTGTTTTTAGAATCTCTAGCACCCCAAAAAGACTAACCAACAAAGGACAAACAAGCTTATAAATTCATTGTTTGTTTAAACTTCTCATTATCCATGAAAATCGTGAAGAGAAACATGCACGGAAAATCATGGTGTATTTAAAGATCTCGTAGACTCCTACCTACCCGAGGACAAAGTTCAGAACAAAAGAATTCATAGCTATTGACTTTAAAACTAACGACTTCATGTCACTACTTCTGCCATGTACCCTAGTCTTATATAAGGAGGAAGGCTCCTCTAATCCAAACATGAAAAGGTTACTTCTCATCTTACATCTTTGATGGTGTTGGAAGTATCCATTCCTACTAGTGCATTATTTGTTTAGTCCCTACACCCTAGGGATGCGAATTTGAAAGTGTAGACATATGAGGCAGCAGGAACTACCGACGACCGACATGGATCTGAACAACAACGATTACAACAATTGCATGACTCTCCCTCCTACCCTATCACGTCGACTAGTTTCCCTCCGTCTCATTTCCCTATTGGTCGATGTGCCCGCCTCCTACTACAACCACCCCCGTACACTATGCTCTCACGTCATATCGTGGAACAGTGGAGAGAATACTGCAACCACCCTGAAGTTTACACTACTCTTCATTGGCGGCGGTTGCTGTTTCTGGTGTGCCTATAGGGCTTTAGCACGACGATTTTCTGACTGTCTACTACAACAAGTTTTGCCCGGCTCTAGTGAGGGAGAGGCGATGATGGCGGCGCGCCTTCGGATCGCTTTAATGCTTGTACTCGTCGCTAGGTGGTCTACGGATTTGGATGTAATTTTTATTATTTTCTAATGTTCGTTGTACTGCCATGATTGAAGATGAACAGATCGGAAGTTTCTTCACAATAAAAAGAAGATGAAAGGAAAAAATGCACAAAACAAATATTACAAAACAAGAAACACTCTTACTTAATATGAGGCCAACATAGACAAACTGGGTTAGGTGTCTCGGAGGAGGCAAAAACACTCTTACTTGGGCGTCCCACGGTTGGAGCGCTTGAGGTGGAGGTTCCCTATATACCACAGTGAATATTTTCTAGGGAACATGACTTACACAGAAGATTTTCGTATGATTGTAAGAACTAGGGCGGAGTAATATCATGTGAATAATATTTAAACCGAGCACACCTATGTTTCTAACATGATGTCTTTTCTTAAAAAAACATCATCTTAACATGTCGCAAGCATTGTCCATTTTAAGTCCAAAGACGGTGACAACCGGATAAAATTGGTTTTGGTTAGCTTCATTTTTCTCGCCGAGGACATGATCTTTGCCCTTTTATGTTGGCTAGCTGCATCATCTTGGTGCAGAGTATGTAGATTGACACATAAAAAAGCTCAAAAAAATCATTGTTTTTAAAATCTCTAGCACCCCAAAAAGACTAACCAACAAAGGACAAACAAGCTTATAAATTCATTGTTTGTTTAACTTCTCATTGTCCATGGAAACCCTGAAGAGAAATGTGCACGAAAAATCATGGTGTATTTAAAGATCTCGTAGGCTCTTACCTACCCGAGGACAAAGTTCAGAACCAAAGAATTCATAGCTATTGACTTTAAAACCAACGACTTCGTGTCACTACGTCTGCCATGTACCCAAGTCTTATATAAGGAGGAAGGCTCCTCTAATCCAAACATGAATTGCTTATTTCTCATCTTACATCTTTGATAGTGTTGGAAGTATCCATTCCTACTCTTGCATTATTTGTTTAGTCCCTACACACTAGGGTATGGATTTGAGAGCGTAGGCATATGAGGCAGCAGGAACTACCGACGATCAATGGGAGGCTCAGCGACAAGCATGACAACAATGGCAAGACTCTGCCTCCTAGACTATCATGTCGATGAGTTTCCCTCTGTCTCATTTCCCTATTGACCGATGTGCCCGCCTCCTGCTGCAACCACCCCCTGTACTATGCTCTCACGTCATATCAAGGAACGAACGGGAGAATACTGTGGTACTCGGATATGATGGAAACGGGGTCAGAGAAGATTCGTTTCCCATCGTAGCGGCTCAGGAATAAGTTGTTGGTGTGGTCGTTCGGTAGTTCAAGAGAGTCAACGCGGGTTTCCAAATGATACAGAGAGGTGTGGCTTATAATGTCAAGCTTGTTGTGCATAAGATGGAGGTTGTGTTTTCTTTCTTTGGACAGAGAAAAACTAACGCTATAAGATGTTGCTGGATAATATATCCGCAGAGGCGTACAAAAGTATTTTGCCCGCAGGCCCAAGCCAAAGTCCCAAAACCAGCAGACGTAGCCACGTAGGAGTAGCATGCAGAATTGCAGATATGGGGCAGCCTCAAAAGGCACACGAAACAAGACGTCCACTCATCCACTCGGCGCAGTGTCCAATTGGAGAAGCCAGTCGCAACTGTGCGTGCTCTGCTTTCTTGCTCAGCCGCTCGGCACCACCTCTGCTGCTGCCGCGAATCTGAAGTCTTTAGCAGAAAACATTTTCTTTCAAAATTTTAAGCTGAGTTCACATGTGATCGTATCTACATTTCCATCGTATTTATTTTTTCACGGGTACAATGGCCTCTAATGACTATGCATGATGCAAATATGCTTGTTGCTCAATGGGCAACGAAGAATCCGTGACTCACTCTAAGGGACTTGTGAGGCATCATCCAACCAAAACCCTGTGAGGAAATAGCGGGGGAAGAAGTTAGCAAAGCAAAAGTCAGAACATGCAAGGAAGCCTAAACATCAGCGACATTTGGACAGTGGACCCCAAAACTCCTCCTGATGACTTGACCATTCCTCCGAGTGGTCATGCTATGATTAGCTTATTTCATCGGTGATGCAAAATGGAAGTCCAAACAAGCAGAGCAAGTTGCAAGAAAAGTGGCACAAGATCAACTTCAAAGGCGTCATGGCATGGCGGGCTGGACGGGGTCGCCCAAAGCCCGAATGGCGTTAATGTCGGTATATCGGCATGTATGGTCCTCCCCAAGGTAGGGGTAAGGGTGTGAGAGTCTAGGATGGCTTGGGCACGGAGGGAGCATCAGATCCGCCTATGAGATTGCCCCTGATATCCTTCCGTGAAGGGACGACTACCGTGACCCTTGGGTGAGAAGCGACGTCACCGAGCCCAAGCATGACATCGGAGGGTGATACGTCCTAAATGTATCCATAATTTATATCTCTTCCATGCTTTAATATCAACGTATATGCATAGTTTTATGATTAATTTGGATTAACATACTAAAAAGTGCCAAGTTCTAGCTGCTATTTTCTAGTGCTTTTGGTTTGAGGAATAACATGTATTTTCCGTTGAAAGAGAAAATACAGAAAATATGAGATAATATTTTAGATAAAAATAGAACTAGGGCATGAGAACAAAGCCATGGTGGGGCCCATAGCCCCCACAAGCTTCACCTGATTTCCCTTGGGCTAGAGTGCCCCACTAGCTAGGGCGTGTGTGGATCCTCGAGGTTCAGTTGCCCTCAGTTCTGGTGCCCCTGGTCTATATATACCTCAAAAACTCCTCCATAATTATGTCGCAATTTTTCTTCACCACCATTTCGCATAGCGAGGCGATCTCATCTACGTCCATTTTCCAGCACTTTGTTGGAGGGGGAATTCATCAACATCACTCTAAGATGCTCCCACAGTGATGTATGAGTAGTCCAACCAGAGGGCTATGGGTTCATAACAGTATCCGATGTAATCATTACCACGTTCTTCAATACAATGATCAAATGAGCTATCTAACATGCTTATGCTTAGGTGATGAATTATCTTTATGATAATACTATATGTCATGCTTATATTTGGTTGATAGATGTAGATTTCTACCCAGTTGTTTATTTTTTTCATTGTCCAATTTATATGAATGAACAATATTGCAAGTGGTGTGCACTACTTGGATTTAATTGTTTTTGAAAGTAAACTACCCCGGTGATAGTAAGAGGAATATGCTTGTATTGTGTTATTGCTACTAAGGATAAAAAGATAGTTGACTTGTTGCCTCAGTGATGAGCTGGAGATCAAACGAATATATTATTGATTGTATATGTCATCTTGCTCAAATCAATACTATATTTTATTACTTAATACATGGATAATACAGAGTTATCTCAGTCATGCAGTGATTATATTGTTGCTTCTTGCTGTGTCGGCATTTAAACTCTCCTATTCTGTTATTTCGGTTGTGGGGCCTGTGGGACTGTCTATGGATGGTGTTAAGTCTGGTTTGTTGCTGTTTGGTTTTATATATAAAGTTGGGCATATGTCTTTCCTCTAAAAAGATGGGAGTATTAACCATAGATGCACAAAGCTCCATGATCTATGGATCTATGGGCGTATTGCCTATATAATAACATCACATCGTGTGTGTGTGTGTGTGTGTGTGTGTGTGTGTGTGTGTGTGTGTGTGTGTGTGTGTGTGTGATTTCTACTATGAGCATTTAATATTTTAGTTCACATATGTTTATGTTACTTTTATGCACCACTTTTTTTGGGAGAGTTACTACTGGTGAACCTATGAAAACTAGTAAATTTTCCTTCATAAAAACAGACTAATTTTATATGCTCTTTAATTTTCTATTGTTTAATATTCCAAAAGTACAAAAAAACTTACACCACACTATGACTTAATTACTTGTTATAACTAACAAAACTACCAATATTGACTCCCTCATTATACTTGTTGGGGGCAAAATTGTGAAGTTTTATTTATGTTGCAGAGATGAGGATTGGTAAAAGAATTAGTATTTTAACTAATTGATACCTTAGTTACTCATTGAGGGAACCACTGGTAGAAAAAGAGGCTTCCATACGCCCCCATTAGTCCCCAAAACAATCGAACCGCGACCAAAGGGGTCTTTAGTCGCGGTTCGGGAGAAGACCCGCGACCAACTATCTGGGCCCAGCGCGCTCGGTCGACAGCTGGCGGACGGGAGGGGCTTTAGTCCTGGTTGGCCTGGCCAACCGGGACTAAAGGTCCCCGAAGGCCTTTAGTCACGATTGGCCAGGCCAACCGGGACTAAAGGCCCATCCAGCTGGCGGACGGGAGGGGCTTTAGTCCCGGTTGGCCTGGCCAACCGCGACTAAAGGCCCATCCCTATATATAGGACTCAGCTCACTTCACTTCACTCAGCTCACTTCACAATTTTCAGAAGGTGGTGGTGGGTTTGCTTTTGGTTTCTCCTATGCACAGAAGGTGTTTGATGAAATGCCCGAGAGCCTGAAACAAACATGATATCAAGTGTCCGAGCCACACTTGAGCTTTCTCATTTATTTTTCCTCCGCGATCGCGGTTAGCAACTTGAACCTTTCATGTGTCATTGATAAAATACGCATGTGTGTAGTTCATTGTTTAATTTGTATTATTTCTAGCTAGTTAGTTTAACAAATGCATGATGGTTAATTATATACTTTATATAATAATAATGCAGATGAATCGGCAATGGATGTACGGTCCCCGACTCTCCGGCGAGTTCACTACGGGTTTGAAAGATTTCCTTGTAGTGGCAAATGCGAACAAGCAGCAAGGTTTTATTATCTGTCCATGTGCTGTCTGTAAGAATCAGAAGGGTTACTCCTCCTCAAGAGACGTTCACATGCACCTGCTTCGGCATGGTTTCATGCCAAGCTATAATTGTTGGACCAAGCATGGAGAAAGAGGGGTTAGAATGGAAGAAGATGAAGAAGGGGATGATATCGATGACAACTATCATGATCATTTCGGTGATACTTTCATGGAGGATGATGCTGAAGGTGGGGAAGGGTTAGGTGAAGGTGAAGAAGAGGCACATGATGAGCCCGCTGATGATCTTGGTCGGACCATTGCTGATGCACGGAGACGCTGCGAAACTGACAAGGAGAGGGAGAATTTGGATCGCATGTTAGAGGATCACAAAAAGTCATTGTATCCAGGATGCGATAATAGTCTGAAAAAGCTGGGCTGCACATTGGATTTGCTAAAATGGAAGGCACAGGAAGGTGTAGGTGACTCATCATTTGAAAATTTGCTGAAAATGTTGAAGAATATGTTCCCGAAGAATAACGAGTTGCCCGCCAGTACGTACGAAGCAAAGAAGGTAGTCTGCCCTCTAGGTTTAGAGGTTCTGAAGATACATGCATGCATTAATGACTGCATCCTCTACCGTGGTGAATACGAGAATTTGAATGAATGCCCTGTATGCACTGCATTGCGTTATAAGATCAGAGGCGATGACCCTGGTGACGATGTTGAGGGCGAGAAACCCAGGAAGAGGGTTCCCGCCAAGGTGATGTGGTATGCTCCTATAATACCACGGTTGAAACGTCTGTTCATGAACAAAAAGCATGCCAAGTCGTTGCGATGGCACAAAGAGGACCGTAAGTCCGACGGGGAGTTGAGACACACCGCTGATGGAACGCAATGGAGAAAGATCGACAGAGTTTTCAAAGATTTTGCAGCTGACGCAAGGAACATAAGATTTGGTCTAAATACTGATGGCATTAATCCTTTTGGCGAGCAGAGCTCCAACCATAGCACCTTGCCCGTGACTCTATGCATCTACAACCTTCCTCCTTGGTTGTGCATGAAGGGGAAGTTCATTATGATGCCAATTCTCATCCAAGGCCCTAAGCAACCCGGCAACGACATCGATGTGTACCTAAGGCCATTAGTTGAAGAACTTTTACAGTTGTGGGCCAGACCTGGTGTACGTGTCTGGGATGAGCACAAAGGAGAGGAATTTGACCTACGAGCGTTGCTTTTTGTAACCATCAACGATTGGCCTGCTCTCAGTAACCTTTCGGGACAGACAAATAAGGGATACAATGCATGCACGCACTGCTTACATGAGACTGAAAGTGTACGTTTGGTTAATTGTAAGAAGAACGTGTACCTGGGTCATCGTCGATTTCTTCCCCGAAATCATAATGTAAGAAAGAAAGGCAAGCATTTCAACGGGAAGGCAGATCACCGGCCGAAGCCTGCGGAACGTACTGGTGCTGAGATATTTGATATGGTCAAGGATTTGAAAGTCATCTTTGGAAAGGGTCCTGGCGGACAATCAGTTCCGCGGGGAGTTGACGGGCACGCACCCATGTGGAAGAAGAAATCTATATTTTGGGAGCTAGAATATTGGAAAGTCCTAGATGTCCGCTCTGCAATCGACGTGATGCATGTTACGAAGAATATTTGCGTGAACCTGCTAAGCTTCTTGGGCGTGTATGGGAAGACAAATGATACAAAGAAAGCACGGCAGGACCAGCAACTTTTGAAAGACCCAGATGACCGGCATCCGGAATGGTTTCAAGGTCGTGCCAGCTACGCTCTTACCAAAGAAGAGAAGGTCAATTTTTTTTGAATGCCTGAGCAGTATGAAGCTCCCGTCTGGCTTCTCGTCGAATATAAAGGGAATAATAAACATGTCGGAGAAAAAGTTCCAAAACCTGAAGTCTCACGGCTGCCACGTGATTATGACGCAATTGCTTCCGATTGCTTTGAGGGGGCTCCTACCGGAAAATGTTCGAGTAGCCATTTTGAAGCTATGTGCATTCCTCAATGCAATCTCTCAGAAGGTAATCAATCCAGAAGATCTACCACGGTTACAGAACGATGTGGTCCAATGCCTTGTCAGTTTCGAGTTGGTGTTCCCACCATCCTTCTTCGATATTATGACGCACCTCCTGGTCCACCTAGTCGAAGAGATTTCCATTCTCGGTCCTGTATTTCTACACAATATGTTCCCCTTTGAGAGGTCCATGGGAGTATTAAAGAAATATGTTCGTAACCGTGCTAGGCCAGAAGGAAGCATCGTCAAGGGCTATGGAAATGAGGAGGTAATTGAGTTCTGTATTGACTATGTTCCTGACCTTAAGCCGATTGGTATTCCTCAATCGCGGCACGAGGGGAGACTAAGTGGAAAAGGCAAGATCGGAAGGGAATCCACGATATGTATGGACGGTCATTCTATGACTGAAGCACACCACACAGTTCTGCAAAATTCCAGCTTGGTGGCTCCGTACTTCGAGCAACACAAGAATATTTTACGCTCGGACAACCCGGGGAAGCCTGAATCCTGGATTAGAAAGGCCCACATGGAGACTTTCGGCAGTTGGTTGCGAAAACATTTAATGAATGACAATGATGTTGGAGATCAGCTGTACATGTTGGCCAAGAAACCATCTTCGACTATAACGACTTTCCAAGGGTACGAGATAAATGGGAATACATTTTACACCATCGCCCAAGATAAAAAGAGCACCAACCAAAACAGTGGTGTCCGCTTTGATGCAGCAACCGAGAATGGGCAAAAGGTCACATATTATGGTTACATAGAGGAGATATGGGAACTTGACTATGGACCCTCCTTTAAGGTCCCTTTGTTCCGGTGCAAATGGTTCAAGCTAACAGGAGGTGGGGTAAAGGTGGACGAGCAATACGGAATGACAATGGTGGATTTCAACAATCTTGGTTACCTTGATGAACCATTCGTCCTTGCCAAAGATGTCGCTCAGGTTTTTTATTTGAAGGACATGAGTAGCAAACCGAGGAAACAGAAAGATAAGAAAACGATCAGTACATCATGCGATGATCCAAAGCGCCACATTGTTCTTTCAGGGAAAAGAAACATCGTGGGAGTGGAGGACAAGACAGACATGTCAGAAGATTATAATATGTTTGGTGAAATTCCGCCCTTCAAAGTGAACACTGACCCAAGCATTAAGTTAAATGATGAGGATGCTCCATGGATACGGCACAATCGTAAGCAAGCAGGGACACAAGGGAAGAATTGATGTGTAATAATTTATTGTACCAAACTTTGTATTTGGTCGATGAACTGAATGATGTACCCCACTTCGCCTGCCCTGCGTGCCGCCGCCTCCGCCCCCAGTGAGCGTCGCCGCCGCCCGTGCCCTGCCCTAGCGCGCCGCCGCCGCCCCTGCCCTGCCCTGCCCTTGCCCTTGCCCGCCGCCCGCCGCCCCTGGCCCTGCCCCTGGCCGTCGACGCCGCCCGCGCGCCGCCCGCTGCCCGCCCCTGCCCGCCGCCCCTGCCCGCCGCCCACCGCCCGCCCGCTGCCCCTGCCCACCGCCCGCTGCCCGCTGCCCCTGCCAAAGAAACCAAAAAGAAAGAAGAAAGAAAGAAGAAAGTAAAAGGAAGAAGAAAAAAGGAAGAAGAAAGAAAAAGAAAAAAAAAAGAAAACAAAACAAAACCAAAAGAAACAAGAAAAAAAAGGAAGAAGAAAAAAAGGAAGAAGAAAAAAAGGAAGAAGAAAAAAAGAAAGAAGAAAGAAAGAAGAAAGAAAAAGGAAGAAGAAAAAAAGAAGAAACAAAAAGGAAGGAAAAAAAAGAAAACAAAACAAAACCAAAAGAAAGAAGAAAAAAAAGGAAGAAGAAAAAAAGAAAGAAGAAAGAAAGAAGAAAGAAAAAGGAAGAAGAAAAAAAGAAGAAATAAAAAGGAAGAAGAAAAAAATGAAAACCAAATGAAAACCAAATGAAAACCAAAAGATAGAAGAAAGAAAGAAGAAAGAAAAAGGAAGAAGAAAAAACAAGAAAGAAAAAGGAAGAAGAAAAAGAAAGGAAGAAGAAAAGCAAAGGAAGAAGAAAAAAAGAAAGAAGAAAAAGGAAGAAGAAAAAAAGAAAGAAGAAAGAAAGAAGAAAGAAAAAGGAAGAAGAAAAAACAAGAAAGAAAAAGGAAGAAGAAAAAAATGAAAACCAAATGAAAACCAAAAGAAAGAAGAAAGAAAAAGGAAGAAGAAAAAAAGAAGAAGAAAGGAAGAAGAAAGGAAGAAAAAGAAAGAAAGAAAAAAGAAAAAGGAAGAAGAAGAAAGAAAGAAGAAAGGAAGAAGAAGAAAGAAAGAAGAAGAAAGAAAGAAGAAGAAAGGAAAAAGGAAGAAGAAGAAAGGAAGAAGAAGAAAGAGGAAGAAGAAAGGAAGAAGAAGAAAAACATAATTTTTACTTAAAGAATCTTATTTTTTAATTCCTCCTCCTCTATGTCCCCTTAATCTTATTTTTAATTCCTTTATACTTAAATAATTTTTACTACATGCAGGAGTGACATATGGCGGACGATAGAACCGAGCCGCTTAGGGATCCGGAGGCTGAACGTTATTTAATGGGCATCATCAACAACGAGATTCCTTATGTGCCGGGCTCAGAATATGAGCAACAAGAGGATGTAGTCTCTTCTTATCTGAACCTTGACGGTGGAACAGAGATTGTCGATGATCAAGAAGGTGAAGGAACGGACATTGTCGACGGAGGTCAACCGTCAACAACCGACGATCTCGAATTGCAAGTAGCAACCACCTCCGGCGAGGTATATATATACATTGAGAGCCTCTCGTGATACAAACTTACTGAAATGTGAATACATATGTATTAACGCGCGCGACTCTCTTTCTTTTTTTAGCCCTCCGGATCGAGTACGACAAAGCGTGGCAAATCCAAGGCGATGAAAACAGGAGAAACATATGCCATTGAGTTTGTCAGTGAAACCGGCAAGCCCCTACAGCACACCTCAAAGTTTATCAACCAATGCGGAGTCATTGTTAGAGACAACGTCCCGATCACCGTCCAGGAATGGAAGGAGCCAAAGAAGGCACGTCTTGGTTTCAGTTTTGTCGACAAGAGAACGAAAAAGGATTGCTGGAGAAAGCTTATGGAACATTTCATTCTACCTCCGGAATACAACAAAGTCGATGAATTCGGTAACGAGGTTCCGGGTGGACGTCAGAGGAGGAGGCTAGTTAAAGAGTTCGCTCTTCAGAAGATGGGCGAAGCATTCCGGAACTTCAAGAAAACTTTAACCCGTGACTATGTCAACAAGGGTAAGACTCCGGATTTCAATGGACAACATGAGAAACTGAAAGATGATTGGCCAGAATATGTGAGGCAAAAGCAATCGGAGCATTTCAAGGAAATATCGAAAAAAATAAGGATAATGCGAGTAAGAAAAAGTACCATCATATTATGGGGCCAGGAGGATACCTCCTTTCGGAGCCTAGGTGGCAGAAGATGGAGGAGGACCTGAGGGTGCGAGGAATCCCTCTAGGTACAGAGGGATGGGACCCAAGGGCCAAAAGCTGGTGGTACAGGCATGGGGGATCGCTAGACCCGGAGACAGGGGTGTGTGTTCACCGGCAGAGACATTTTGCTCCCACCCAAGCCCTTATTGACGCAATGACCCAAGCTCAAGAGGGCTTGATCAAGTTCAACAGAGAGAAAGACGCACTGACAATAGCCCTCGGGAATGATGAACACGGAGGACGTGTACGAGGCAAAGGCAAAGTTTCGTGGAAAGTAGGGTTTTCCCAGGACAATGACCCGTACTGTTACAGAAGCCGTAAGAGAAAGACGGACCGGGATGCAGATCTTATGACAAAGTTTGCATCGGAACTCCATAAGTTGAAGCAGACCGTGCATGAACTAGTGAAAGAAAAATCGGCTGCAGGGCCGCATGAAGATCATGAAGCGGATCGCGGAAGCCAGCAGCGGAGAAGCAGCATGGCTTCCACGGATGCCCCGCCTGGTGCTAGTGCACCGATGATCGAGATTCGTGCACCGGAGCCTCACTACCCCGTGGATGATGTAAAGGAGATGAAAGAATGTGATCTGCATTATCCCGTGGGGAACGTTTCCACGAAGGTAGCTAGCGGCAGTGCTTTACCCTGTACACCTGGAGCACTCCACCACAACAACCCCATTGCATATGGCTATGCTCGTGTCACGGTGGAAGACATAGTCCAAGGGTTTGAGGACCTGGAGATTGACAAACCTACACCCGAAGGGGAGAGAAGACTTGGAGATGTCAAGCGCCAGTACATTCTATGGAAAAAGAAGTACATAGTGTTTCCAGGCGAGGCGCCAAGGCTAGCAAGTCCACCCCCCTCCGATGGTGGTGGTGGTGGTGGCGGTGGTGGCGGTGGTGGTGGTCGTGGTGGTTCACCTACACCTCCTTCACGCCATTCGACGCCGTCCCCCGATCCACAACCTCCGGCGGGTACGACGCCCCCCAATCCTCCTCCGGCGGGTACGACGCCCCCCAATCCACCTCCGGCGAAGAAGCAGAAGCAGGCGGACAACAAGGAAACCCGCTCCTGGACTATTAACCCGGACCCTTATGTACCTAAGACCACAAGGGTACCGGAGCCATCACTGAAGCCTCTCCTCCCAAGGCCTGGGGAACTTAGTGAAGCTGAAATCAAATTGGCCGCGTCTGCTGATTATGAGAAATGGAAGGCGGATATGAAGGCGAAAAAAGAGCCTGAGCCCAAGCAAGTATTCACTGAGAAGCAAAAGAAGTGGGCTAAGGATTTTTTGACGACACCGTCCCAAGCCGAGCTGAATATGCCTGACGACTATGGACATGAACTTCGTAGGCAAGCAAAAATATTGAAGGAGGAAGAAAGTAAAAAAAGCGGGAAACAAGTTGACCAGCTCGGGATGCAGAAGAAACAATCGATCCCCACGCTCATAGTGAAAGCCGGTCCGGAAGAGGACCCCGAGATCATAGCAGCTGCGGCAGCACTTGGATTGACTGTAGCGGGTGCCATGAAACAAGCGTCCGAGATGGGTTTGACTCTTCGTGCCTTCTTAGACCTTGAGGATGCGCCAGTATGTGAGATAGCATTACAATATGTGCCGAATGGGCCTCTCGTCGAGCCTGCGCAGGAAAATAGTCTACCACCACAAATGCAAAATCTGCTACGTTGGTACAAGCAATTCATAACATGGGCCGACAAATAATATGTTTATGCGGATGTTATAGAACAACATCACACCAAACGGTACTCTGTAGAAATTCATATGAGTGAATTGTTCCAGCTGTTCAATCTGCGCGAGCTCGACAAATCTATGCTGAGTTGCTACGTTCTGTAAGTGATTTATTTCTACCTCATCTCGTTCTTCATTGCCTGCACTATATATATATATATATTGTCCTAACTATATTGTTGCGTACGCTATTATGCAGATTGAAGATTTGGGAATGCAAAATAAGAAACATCCATGATGTTGGGTTCATTGACCCACATATCGTTAATGGACATGTGTTACAACATCACCCCAAAGACGTGGAGAAAGACCTGTACATGTTTCTTAGAAAGCATCAACTCAAAAGTCATATTCTATTTCCTTACAATTTTGAGTGAGTGTTTCTCTCTTGTGCCCATTCTCTTTTGTTTACTCCATGCATGGTATGTCTAATCGATGAGTTATGCATGAATGTGCATGTAACGTGTCCGCAGGTTCCACTGGATTCTGCTAAATATTGAACTTCACACCTCCAGAGTTCTAATCATGGACTCTATGGATTCGGATCCAAAGCGTTGGGCCGACATGAGAAAAATGCTGCAAAAGTAATTATTTTCAATCATTTGAGCTCTATATCGATCGGTCTCTTTCGTTCATTTCCTAATATCAAGTAACTAATAACTCCCTTATTCATTTAATTTTCTTTGCCCTGTAGGGTTTGGAGACGGTTCTCAGAAGAAATTGTCGGTGAATTCAAACATGAGCTAGATTTCAGAAGGTTAGTTAATGTGGATAAGCAGCCACCGGAGACCAATCTATGTGGATACTATGTTTGTGAGAACATCCGGAGACACACCACTGAGCGGAAGGCATCAGATAGCGTGCGGAACGCGACGGATAACTTGCGGAGGAGGCTTAGTCCAGAAGCTCGCTTCCGACCAATTCAAGAAGAATTAGCAGGATTTTTCATGAGGGAAGTCATCAATCCTAAAGGAGAACACTATACTGAGGACGAAGAAATTTATATGCATACCCGAGATTGAATCTTGTTCGAAGTTGTATATGGTCATCCATACTAATTGTGTATGGAAACTTGTTCGAAGTTGTATATGGTCACCCGAGATTGAATATATATTATATATTCCTCTTGAATTCTTCTTGTTTGAAATTTCATATGCATGTATATAGTAGCGTAGAATATGTGTACTGAAACTTCATCAAAAATAAAATAAAACACAAAATAAAATATAAAACAAATAAAACACTACAAATTAAAAAGAAACCAGGTTTAGGGGGGCTGAAACCCTAAACCTGCGGAGGAGGCCTTTAGTCCCGGTTGGCCACGAGAACCGGGACTAAAGGTCCTCCGCCCCGACGGACCACGGGCGCCCACGTGGACGGGCCTTTAGTCTCGGTCGGCCACAAGAACCAGGACTAAATCCTTTAGTCGCGGTCCGTAAGAGGTGCGTCTAAAGGGGGGGGGGTCTTTAGTCGCGCATCTTTAGTCCCGGTTGCGCAGCCGGGACTAAAGGCTGTGGCGAACCGGGACTAAAGGGCTTTTTTCTACCAGTGCACGTAAGCATGAACCAGAGCCAGATGCCCACAACGCCAAGCCTCTTCGTGCAAAACGCCGTCTCTCGCGTCCGCGCGTGCACCCTGTCACTGCCACTGTGCCACTCATCGCCATTTGCACATACGTACGCCCGTGCGATGGTTTGTGCCGTGGAGGGGAGCTAGCCGGTGGCGGCATCAAGGAGAAGGAGGGCGTGTGAGGCGGTAGTCGGTGTAAATTGGAGGACAAGCCGGCTGCAATTGTGTGGCACTGTGTGCGGTTTTTTTCTTGCTCATCCACTGCTAGGCACCACTGCCGCGAATTTGAAGTCTCACCGGAAAATATTTTTTTTAAATTTAAGACGAGTTCACATGTTATTGTGTCTACATTTCCCTCATATTTATTTTTTCATGGGTACAATGGCCTCTAATGACAATGCATGATGCAAATCTGCTTGCTGTTCAATAGGGAAATGAAGAATCCGTGACTAACTCTAAAAAAGGGACCGGTGAAGCATCATCCCACCAAAACTAGTGAAGAAATCGCGGTGGAAGAAGTCAGCAAAGCAAAAGTTAGAACATGCAAGGAAGCCTAGGAGGCCAAGGAGGCAAGGCTGTCAGAACATGCAAGGAAGCCTAAACTTAATCCACATTCGGGCAGTGGATCCCAAAACTCATCTTCATGACTTTGGTATTCCTCCAAGTGGTCATGTTGTGATGATCCATTTCATTAGTGATGCAAAATGGAAGTCTCAACAGGCAGAGCAAGTTGCCAGGAAATGGGACAACAAGAACTTCAAAGGTGTCTGGCATGGCGGGTTGGACGGGGTCACCCGAAGCCCGAATGGTGTTAATGTCGGTATTATTGGCATATATGCTCGTCCCCAAGCCAGGTGTGAGGGTCTAGGATGGCTTGGGCATGGAGAGAGCAACATATCTGGCTATGAGATTGCCCCTGATATCCTTCTGTGAAGGGACGGCGACTGTGACCCTTGGGTGAGAAGCGATGTTACTGAGCCCAAGCATGACATTGGAGGCTGATACATCCTAAATGTATCCATAATTTCTATAGCTTCCATGGTTATCAAAGTATATGCATATTTTATTTATTTATTTGGATTAACATACTAAAAAAGTGCCAACTTGTGAGAGCCTGGCTTAATAGGGATGATAGACAACTCATATCAATAAGAAATTTCTTCTTTTTGGGGAGCCCATTCGGAAAGAACTCCAAAGTTAAGCGTGCTTAGTTTTGAGCAATTTTAGGATGGGTGGCCGATTGAGAAGTTGGTCTCATGTGCACATGAGTGAGGACAAAGTGCGCAGGAAACACTAATGTTGATTTGTGGGGTCAGTTTAATTTAGACCCCGCCAGGACTAACGACCAGTAACGAGCGGGTGTGTCCTGAGCGTTACAAGTTGGTATCAGAGCCGATCCTCGTATTTACATGGATGTTTGCGGGTCAGGTGTGCGGTCATGTTGTGCATGACGTTTGTGGCCCGTCGTAGCACATGGAAACACGTGCGAACTGGACGCACATACATGTGCCAAGAGGGAAAGTTCATGTGGGCCGACGAGGACGTCAGTTCATTTGAGTGGGGGTGTATGTGAGATCGTGACTTAATAGAAAAAATAGACTACTCATATCGATAAGTAATTCCTTATTTTTCGTGAGCCCATTCGGAAAGAACTCCAAAATTAAGTGTTCTCAGCTTGAAGCAATTTCAAAATAGGTGACCGGGTGAGAAGTTGGTCCCAGGTGCACACGAGTGAGGACAAAGTACAAAGGAAAGACTAGTGTTGCTCTGTGGGGCAGTCCAGATCACTCCAGGAGTAACCGCCAGTAACCGGCGGGTGTGTGGGGGGAATTACACAAGTGCTAGATGCTATTTTCTAGTGTTTTTGGTTTCAGGAATAACATATATCTTCCATTAAGTAAAAAATCCAGAAATATATGAGATATTTTTTTAAATAAAAAAATAGAATGAGAGCCTGAGGATGAAGCCAAGGTGGGTCCCATAGCTCTCACAAGCTCCACCGGGTTGCCCTTGGGCCAGGGCGCCGCACTAGGGCATGTAGATTCTCAGGGCTCAAGTGCCATCAGTTCTGGTGCCCCTCGTCTATATATAGCTCAACAACTCCTCCATAATCATGTTGCAATTTCCCTCCACCACCACTTCATGTTCCAAGCCGATCTCATCTACATCCATTTTCTAGCATTCTATCGGATGGAGAATTCATTGACATCACTCTTTGATGCTCCCCCGGTGATGTGTGAGTAGTCCATCTAGAGGGCTGTGGGTTCATAGTGGTATCCATGACCAGTGGCAAAGGCAAAAAAAACTTTTAGGCCCGGCGGAGTTTGTGAAAAAAATCATATACTGTATAATACAAGTACGCAAGAGTTCAGTCTTTCTATGCACTATCATGACCTCACAGCGGTTAAACCTTTCTAACATTTTGGAAATAACAATCACTAGGTCTTCTGTGAATTTTTTTGAGCAGAATGGTGATCCCTAGTTGGCCAGCCGGATCGTATATTTTTGTTTTAATCTGCATGTGGAGTCAACTCACAGTTCACAAAGACACACCGATGAATTAGGCCCATCAGTAGGAGGCAACCAAGCCTAGCACGAATCTTACTTGTTCAATGTTTACATGTACTAGCATGCATACTAGTTGTAGTTTTAGAAAAATATAGATATGGCAGCTGCCAAACCTGGCCAGATTGCTGGCACTACCCCTGTCCATGATGTAATCACTACCACATTCTTCGATATGTATCGCCAAATGAGCTATCTAACATGATTGTGATCCATCTTAGGTGTTATTTGCCGTGATTATGCTTATGTGATGAATTATTACTTTATGATCTTACTATATGTGATGCATATGTTTGGTTTATATATGTATATTTCTACCCAGTTGTTTATTTATTGGCCAATTAAGATGAATGATCAATACTGCAAGTGGTGTGCAGTAGTTGAATTTAATTGGTTTTGTAAGTAAGATGCAACGGTGACAGTGAGAGGGTTATTCTTGTATTGCGTTACTGCCACTAAGGATAAAAATGTAGTTGACTTGTTGCCTCGGTGATCAGTTGGAGGTCAAAGGAATATATTATTGATTGTATATGCCATCTTGATCAAATCAATATTATCTTTTATTACCTAATATCTGGATGATATAGAGTTATGTCAGTCATAGAGGGGAGTGTTAGCCATAGATGCACAAATGCCCATGGTCTATGGATTTATGGACATATTGCCTATATAGTATCATGTCATCATGTATGTGTGTGTGCATGTGTGTGTGTGTGTGTGTGTGTGTGTGTGTGTGTGTGTTTTCTATCATGAGCACTTAATATTTCAGTTCACATATGCTTATGTTACTTTTATGCACCATTGTTTTCTGGGGAGTTACTATTGGTGCATCTATGGACACCCATTTTTTCCTTCATAAAAACATCCTCCGTCCTAATTTTATATGCACTTTAATTTTCTTCCATTTATTATTCCAAATACAAAAACACTTCCACCACACTATAACTTAAATTACTTGCTACAACTAGCATAACTAGTAATGTTGACACCCTCATTATACTTGTTGGGGGCAAAAGTGGGAAGTTTTATTTGTGTTGTAGAGTTGAGGATTGGTGAAATAATTAATACTTCCACTAATTGATACCTTAGTTTCTCAATGAGGGAACACTTGTTGCCGAAACAAACTACCTACAACAACAAACAAAGGCCTTCAGAGTGTTCGAGTCCAGCGAGTTGGTAGGTGTAACTTCGATCCTTTGAGCCCCAACTCCTTGAGGAGAGAATCAGCGTGCCGACTGCTAATGTTTGGGCTTCCCTAACGCCATGATCTTCATTGTCCATATAGGATGTAGTGCATTTATTTCTTATTGTCCTTGTCATCAGGTATTGTCCTTGACGAGAGATGCTTTGGCTTTACTTGGAACTCACTTGGGTGTGTCCATCTAGCGTCTTGGAAGTGGCTTCACATAGTTCTAAGGTTTTTCACGGACGCCACTAATGTTTTTGTAGTGAAAACAACTTTTCACTAGGGGTATCCTTAGTAACATGGTCGAGGAAAATTCAAGCGGGCGTATGTATGGTTATCTTGTAGCAAAGGTTCCCGTACACCAGCGAGGTTGACACGTAAATGTTTTTTTGGATATGTTCAGTCACCACACTGAAGCATGGTCTATTCATATATGATGATAGTCATTGCGAAAAGTTCTTGTTCATGAAGGACATAACCGCAATGAAAACCCCCCAACTCTTGATGATCAAAGCCTTACGAGGTCCCTCAGATCCCAAAATGTAGCTCGCAAAGAACAACAGTCCCGTGGAAGATGGTGTGCCTCTCCTCTTGAGTTCACAGAAATGAGAGTGAATGAGCGTAAATGCCCATGGAGGCTATTTATAACCTAGGGGTCCTGGAAAAATAACTAAGCCTACCCTAGAAGGTGGTAGGTAGGAGATGCACAGTCATAAAGCTTAAGAGTCTGTGAAGACTAGTCAAGGGTGGGTGTATTCATGGCTCATAGTGAGCCATTCCTCCTTGTCCGTTCATGAATGGGCATTGGCTAGTTGGGCTCCTTCTAAACATGGGTTCCTTTTCTTTTTGCTTCCTATGTCGACTTGGTCTTTTATTTCTTCCTCTTGTTTGACTTGCTAACCATGCTAATTCACTTGGAATTTCATTGATTACCCTTGACTTTGTTGACCATTTGGAACTTTCGTTGACTTCCTTGGACCATCTTGGAATTTCTTTAACCTTCTGCATGATTATTTATTTCCCACAACAACTCATATTTTCTAATTTTTTTGAAATAAAAAGTTAATGTACATTCTATAGTACCTTCCAAATTGTTTTTATCAAAAATGCTCCAAACTTTTTCTTCAAGGAAAATAGAAAATTACATTTTTCATGTAAAGTTAGGCATTTTATCAATTATTGCTTATGAATTAAATGCATTTCTAGTTATTCACTAGTTATTATTTTAAATTAGAACTACATGTACATAATAGAACTCCCAATTTAAATAAAGTTTGTCGTGAAGTACTCCTATAACCCTTTTTTGGTCCTAACAAATACTAAAAAGACCAAAAAAAATGTATGGGAAAATTCGTACCTTTACGCATGCATTATTGGGTTTTCATTTTTCATAAAATCTACTCCCTCCGATCCAAAAAAGTGTATCAGCTCTGAACTAAGATTAGTCCAACTTTAGTTCACACCTGCGACTCTTATATTGGACCGGAGGGAGTATTTTTTCACTAAACAATAGATAAAACTAGGACGTCATGGTATTTCTTTCAAATTTTCAAACAGTTTTGCAATACTTTGATTGTACATTGCTTTTGTAACTAATGCATCTCCTCAGAAGCATCATAGCCTTCAAAGGTAAAGTATGAAGAGCATTTCTTCACCATTTTCATTTGATATTTCTAATATAACATCCTTTTACACTAGAATGCAAAAATATGCACCTATTTTCCAAATTTATATGTAAGAATTTGCTTATTTAAAAAAATTGTAATACCTAATTATGGTATGTTGTTTATTACATTGTTGAAATATTTTATCTAAAAAATACTTCAATCTTTACATGGAACATGCTCATGATTTCAACTAATATTCATGAATTAAAAAATGCTCATGAATTGCAAAAAGGTTCATGAATTCCGAAAATGTCTGCGAGTTTCAAAAAATGTCCATGAAATTTATTTGTTGCATTTAAAAAAATATTCACATATTTTAAAAATGTTCAAGAATTTTACAAAATGATCATAAATTTGAAAAATATGTTCATGAATTCAAAACATTGTTCACCAACAGCAAAATTATTCGCTAATTCAAAAAGTGTTTATGGGTTTGAAAAGTGTTCACAAATTTAAAAAATCTTCACGAAATTGAAAAGAAAAAGGATAGGCAAAAACAAAAAACAAAATGGAAAACCAGGTGAATAAACAAAGCAAAAAATAAATAATCGGTTTAGAAAAGGTTCTAGAACCTTCCCAAAACCAGTAAGTAGAAAATCAAAATGGGTCGGCCTATGCAGAGGACGTGCACTAGTGCAGAACCGGGCAATAGCACCGGTTCGTAAGGCCCTTTAGTGCCGGTTTAGGAACCGGTACTAAAGTGTGGGCACTAAAGCCCCCCCCCCTTTAGTACCGGTTCAGCACGAACCGGTTTTAAAGGGAAACCACGTGGCACGAGCCAGCTCCGGGGGTCGGGAGCCCTTTAGTACCGGTTGGTAACACCAACCGGTTCTAAATGTTTGTGGGTTTTTGTTTTATTTTTTATTTTTCAATTAAATTTGTGTTATCAATTTAATTTAGGATTATTTTACGTTATAATGAGTTGTAGTCGTCGTCGTCATCATCATCATCATCATCATCATCATCATCATCATCGCATATTAATAAATAAATAAACTCTAGCTAGCTAAAAATCATCGTAGTCGTCATTAATTACCACTATTTAATCATCATACTCATTACCGCTAGCTATCTAATCATCACCAACACTGGCTAGCTTAAATAAGAAACATTCACTTTGTAACAGAAGCAAAGATATCATCGAGTTCAACATAATCATCACCAACATCGAAGTTCAGGACAATACGGACATGAGAGAGGACAAGTACTAATTAAGAGCATGAACTAGCTACTCCTGCTGCTCCCTCTCAGGTAGAATAGCATAGAACATGTATAGCTCTCCTGATTCATCATACTGGAGCATGCAGATGAATCTGTTTCCTAATCTTGGGTTGCGCTTCTCCTTGCTGCCCCCTAGTACTTCTCTGCGATCGTTAACAATTTTGCTCCAATCTTTCACTATTAAGCATTCTTCGCTTTCAGAAATCCTGAATGCACTCATGTGCAATGTAGGAAATCTTGATCATAAGCTAACCCTTGACATGCGACCTTTTGTCTCGATCCACTGAGGCACAACTGTCATCGGAAGTCCCTGTTGAAGAACATCGTATAGTAATTAATATACTAATCAATGAAAGTTTAGCTTCAAAAATAATGTATGCAAAAGATGCACTAATTAAGGACAAATAGTTAAAATCTTACCATCTTTCGATTATAGATGTGACCGTAGTTCAATACGATCACCATTGGTCGCACGTTTTGAGTCCTAACATTTCTAAGTTCAGGAAAAAAAATTGTCTTGACAGTATTAAGATCCTCAAGCCATGAAACATAATGACTTATCTCCTCGCAGTTTAGTTGAGCCCCGGGGCAGTAGTAGGTCTTGTCTACCAAGCGCCGGACAAGTTTGCTTGAACCGAAATAAGCTGACAATACAAATTAGTTGTCAACTATTTTTGAATAAACTGTATCAAAGACATAAACATATGCATGCATGGTTGAGAAAAACTCACATAATGGTAGAACTGGAGGCGTTTGCACATCGACCCACATGTCTATATTACCTTCAATATCATCTTCCGGACGAATATCAAAGGTGATAACCATATCAGGCTCAAATGCATAAGCCTTGCATAGTGCTTGCCAAGTTTTGCATTCAAAATGGGTGTATGTGTCTCCATTATATAATTTGACGTTGAAATTATACCCATGCTCCGTCTTCAAGTAAACTCTCTTTACCTCCATATCATCTATAGCACTAAAACCTATCTTATCCAAGACAAAAATTCTTGCATGGCAGGGGATGCGCTAGTAGAATAGTGAAAATTTAAGATTATAAGTTGAAGCAGATGAAGCATAAGTCATGCTTTAAAATTATAAATTGAAGCAAATGAAGCATAAGTTTTGCATTCAAATAATAATTGCCGTTGTGACTTACTGTATCCACTTCGAATGTCTAATTCATCTTGATGCTGAAGCGCCTACCATCAATAAGGAAATTTTTGTCGCACAGGCCGCGCTGGTCTTCACAGTGTTCCCACATAATGAAATCTTTTTCGTCGTCAGATGACATTTCCTATATGTTCATATAGGTAAAACATTAAACACTTATTACTATCTAACATTAATTAATATCTAGTCAATTCAAATATATAACTAACTATATTGATCTCTAACAATTGACATTACTATATATTTAACTTTTCTATCTAATTCATCTAACATTCGACATTAATCTAACATTTATATAAACTCAAAATATATATAAACATTAAATAAACAGAAAAACTCATTAACGAATAATATTTTAATTAGATCGTCAAATCTCAGATACGACAATTTTCTTACAAAAAATAAACTAGTTATATTAATTATTCAACTAGTTCAAATCTCAAATACCTAAATAAACTAGTTCAACAATTTTCTTAATAAAAATAAACTAGTTATATTAATTATTCAACTAGTTCAAATCTCAAATACCTAAATAAACTAGTTCGACAATTTTCTTATTAAAAATAAACTAGTTATATTAATTATTCAACTAGTTCAAATCTCATATACCTAAATAAACTAGTTCGACAATTTTCTTACTAAAAATAAACTAGTTATATTAATTATTCAACTAGTTCAAATCTCACATATCTAGCTAATTAATATCTAATTAAATTTTTCTAAAAAACAGAAAACAGAAAACCGAAAATAAGTAAAAACATGTGTGTGTGTGTGTGTATGTGTGTGTGTGTGTGTGTATGTGTGTGTGTATGTGTGTGTCTGTGTACGTATACGTATACACTGCAGCGCGCGGCCTCGTACGCCGCCGCCCTGTACGTACGAGCGGGGGCACCGGCGTACGGGGCGAGGGCGGCGGCGTACGTACGGGCCGGGTGCGCGCGCGGCGCGGGTACGCGAGAGCGAGAGAGTACGTACGGGCCGGACTACGACGCGACGACGACGGACGGCGGGCGACGGGCGGCGGGCGACGGACGACGGGCGACGGGCGGACGATGGGCGACAGGCGACGGGCGCGGCGGGCGGCGACGACGGGACTCGAGCGGCGCGCGGCGTCGCGAAAGGTTGGAGACGCGAAGAAGTGGGGAAATGTAACTGAAATTTTCGTAAGTGTTGTATATATAGGAGAGACCTTTAGTACCGGTTGGAGCTACCAACCGATACTAAAGGCCAACTTTGGCCAGGCCAAGAGGCGGGAAGAGCAGGCCTTTAGTACCGGTTGGTGGCTCCAACCGGTTCTAAAGGGTGGTCTTTAGTACCGGTTGGTGGACCGGTTGGAGCCACCAACCGGTACTAAAGTCCTCGCGCTGCCACCCTAAAGTTTAGTCCCACCTCGCCGGGCGAAGGGCAGCCGCACTGGTTTATAAACCCAGCCGCGGCTACCTCTTTGAACTCCTCTATATAACTGGCTTGTGGGCCCAAATTCTGCGCGCTGCCCTGTGAGTCTCCTGGGCTTTTAAGGCCTGTAATTGCACGCCCGTGGCCTAGCAGGCCCACAGGGCAGCGCCCCAATTTTTTATATTTTTTTCTTTTCTGCTTTATTTTCTTCTATTTATTTCTGCGTAGTTTTTTGTATAGTTTTTTCTTTTCTGTTATATTTATTTTATTCTATTTATTTGTGAATAGTTTTTCATCTAGTTTGCCAAAATTCAACATTTTCAGAGTTCATTTTATAGTGATTTTCAATTTCACGGTCATTTTGTAACGATTGAAAAATAGCAAATATAATTTTTTTCTTTTCTTCTATTTATTTCTGAGTAGTTTTTTTATATAGTTTTTTTTTCAGCTATAGTTTTTTTTCTTTTCTGCTATTTTTTCTTTTCTTCTATTTTTTCTTTTCTGCAAAACTTGATGGTCAAAGTCTGGAGTTATAACCAAAGTTTAAAAAAAAGAAATGCCGACGTGCAATTAGTTTTTGCCATAACAGAAGAAGTCCGGAGTTGTAATAAATTATTAAAAATAAAAGAAGGTGCAATGCTCGTTAATTTGCTTCAAGCCTTTCGGAATAGTGTAAAATGCACTGCGCATAGCTCCGTGTAGTCTAACATATTCCTGAAGGCTTGAAGCTAAGCAACGTGAGCATTGAGCCTCTTCTTCATCGTCTCTGCACTCAGGGCTTATAGCTCCGTGTAGTCTACCATATTCCTGAAGGCTTGAAGCTAAGCAACGTGAGCATTGAGCCTCTTCTTCATCGTCCCTGCACTCAGGGCTTATAAACCGCTCCTAGTCCCTCTTTCTTCGCGAGGTGGGACTAAAAAACAGCTTACTAAGAAACTGTAGTACTGGTTCATCCATCAACCGGTACTAAAGGTGCTCGTGGGGCCCCAGCCTTACCTGACACAACCTCATTAGTACCAGTTCCTGGCACGAACCGGTGCTAAAGGTTCGCCACGAACCGGTACTAAAGAGCTCCTCCCGCCTAGCAGTTGGAACCGGTACTAAAGAGCTCCTCCCGCCTAGCAGTTGGAACCGGTACTTAAGAGCTCCTCCCGCCTAGCAGTTGAATGGTGCATACCGAATGCACAAAAAGTCTGGAGTTATAATAAGTTAAAAAATGAAATGCCTTTGTAACAGATGAGTTTAATTTCGTCATAAACCCGAATACTTCGAAAGAGATTGTCCAGTTTGTAAACGAAGTGCATCCAGTTTTTGCCGTAACCCTCTCTACTTTTTTGAACATGATATGTGGGTGAAATGATGATACCATGCCAAGTTTCAACTTTTTCAGAGTTCATTTGTAGTGCTTTTCAATTTCCAGGTCATCTAGTTCTCAAAACAAATCATTAAATGCATGAAAAATAGCAAATGAAGGCATAAACGGTTGAAAGTTGATGGCGTCGCTTTGAATGGTGCATACTTAACGCAAAAAATATAAGAGCATTTAGATCATGATCTTATATTTCTTTACAGTCTAAATTGTCAATATGATCTTATAACATCAAAAATACTTTGATCATCAATGATCTTTGTGTGTACAATCTGAATTGTCAATATGAGTCATCAACGATTTATAAACCGATGAAGACTCATATTGTGGACACAAATTCTACACATAGAGTTCAATGAAGACCAAGTGCTTGTGATAGTTTGAGAAATAACATATTTAAGGTGGTAAAAGGCTTGTTAGGGGAGCGAGGTGGGACTAAAAACAGCTTGCCATAACCTCATTAGTACCAGTTCGTGGTACGAACCGGCACTAAATGGTGATGGTGGGGCCATAGCCTGACCGCAGGCTGACACAACCTCTTTAGTACCGGTTCGTGGCATGAACCGGTACTAAAGGTTCGCCACGAACCGTGGCTATTGATCGCCGCCACGAACCGACACTAATGTACACATTAGTGCCGGCTGAAATTCAAACCGGCACTATTGTGCTTCACATTTGACCTTTTTTCTACTAGTGGTGGTGCAAGGGAGGGTACGTGCTAGGTCGTTGTACAACAACCTATGTGCCAAATAGAAGCCGTGATGATGGAGGTAGCTAAGGCTAGGGGGGGGGGCAGAGGAGTGAAAGGCATGGTCGAAGGGCATCTGCTCATGAAGGCCATCCATCGTGGAGGTGGGACAAGATGGCAATGAGCGGCGATGACGCGACTGGGGAAAATAGTGGAGGAGGTTTAAGGTGTGTTCAGGTGCCAGGAAATCCTTCAACTCTCATGATCGATGGCTCGTTCAGTTGCACAGATCCGCTTTGCTCTAGATTTGATAGAATGAGCTGGCAGACCAATTAGAAGATTTTCAACCTACTTCGGAGGCTTTATGCTGTCCTAAGAAAATGAAAAGGCCAGGAGGGTCTTTCTTCCCCACCACCACAAATGAGAATATGTGATAACCCCCGTCTTCCTCACCCGCCTGGCCTGCTGCCGGCAACAGCGAGCCTCACTCTTTTCCTCCGCATTCTTCAAGAATTGGAGATATTAACAATAATGAGAGTTTATATATGAACAAAAAGATGTTCATGTACCCCAAATAAATGACCATATATTAAAAGTAATGTTTGTCCCCTATTATAAAAAAAAATCACTAAGTTGGGGAAGGAATCATACATATTAAGAACTTCTTGAATTTTAGAAAATAACCAAGAACTTCTCATATTTAAAAATTGTGGACAGTACATACAAAAAAATCATATAACTTAGAAAAATCATTACATTCGAGGAAAATTATTCTTTTGGTTAGAATAAATATCCATGTCATTTTGAGAACCAACAACATTTAGGATTGCAGTGGTATCCTCAAACCACGAGGGATCAAAACCCAGTTTTAACGCTTTAGGATTGCCACTGGTATCCTTCTGTGAAGGGACGGCGACCGTGACCCTTGGGTGAGAAGCGATGTCACTGAGCCCAAGCATGACACTGGAGGCTGATACATCCTAAATGTATCCACAATTTCTATAGCTTCCATGGTTATCAAAGTATATTCATATTTTATTTATTTATTTGGATTAACATACTAAAAAAGTGCCAAGTTGTGAGAACCTGGCTTAATAGGGATGATAGATTACTCATATCAACAATAATTTTCTTCTTTTCGGGAGCCCATTCGAAAAGAACTCCAAAGTTAAGCGTGCTCAGTTTTGAGCAATTTCAGGATGGGTTGCCGACTGATAAGTTGGTCTCACGTGCACATGAGTGAGGACAAAGTGCGCAGGAAACACTAGTGTTGATTTGTGGGGTCAGTTTAATTTAGTCCCCGCCAGGACTAACGATCAGTAACCAGCGGGTGTGTCCTGAGCGTTACAAGTTGGTATCAGAGCCGACCCTCGCAGTTACATGGATGTTTGCGGGTCAGATGCACGGTCATGTTGTGTATGACGTTTGTGGCCTGTCGTAGCACATGGAAACACGTGCGGACTGGACGCACATACATGTGCCAAGAAGGAAAGTTCATGTGGGCCGATGAGGACGTTAGTTCATGTGAGTGGGGGTGTATGTGAGATCGTGACTTAATAGAAAAAATAGACTACTCATATTGATAAGGAATTCCTTATTTTTCGGGAGCCCATTCGGAAAGAACTCCAAAGTTAAGTGTTCTCAGCTTGAAGCAATTTCAGAATAGGTGACCGGGTGAGAAGTTGGTCCCAGCTGCACACACGAGTGAGGACAAAGTACACATGAAGGACTAGTGTTGCTCTGTGGGGCCAGTCCAGATCACTTCAGGAGTAACCGCCAGTAACCAGCGGGTGTGTCCGGGGAATTACACAAGTGTTAGATGCTATTTTCTAGTGTTTTTGGTTTCAGGAATAACATATATCTTCCATTAAGTAAAAAATCCATAAATATATGAGATGTTTTTTTAAATAAAAATAGAATGAGAGCCTGAGGATGAAGCCAAGGTGGGTCCCATAGCTCTCACAAGCTCCACCGGGTTGCCCTTGGGCTAGGACGCCGCACTAGGGCATGTGGATTCTCGGGGCTCAAGTGCCATCAGTTCTGGTGCCCCTCGTCTATATATAGCTCAACAACTCCTCCATAATCATGTTGCAATTTCCCTCCATCACCACTTCGCGTTCCAAGACGATCTCATCTACATCCATTTTCTAGCATTCTGTCGGATGGAGAATTCATTGACATCACTCTTTGATGCTCCCACGGTGATGTGTGAGTAGTCCATCTAGAGGGCTGTGGGTTCATAGTGGTATCCATGACCAGTGGCAAAGGCAGAAATAACTTTTAGGCCCAACGGAGTTTGTGAAAAAAATGATATACTGTATAATACAACTATGCAAGAGTTTAGTCTTTCTGTGCACTATCATGACCTCACACCGGTTAAACCTTTCTGACATTTTGGAAATAACAATCGCTAGGTTTTCTGTGAATTTTTTTGAGCAGAATGGTGATCCCTAGTTGGCCACCCGGATCGTATATTTTGGTTTTAGTCTGCATGTGGAGTCAACTCACAGTTCACAAAGACACACCGATGAATTAGGCCCATCAGTAGGAGGCAACCAAGCCTAACACGAATCTTACTTGTTCAATGTTTACATGTACTAGTATGCATACTAGTTCTAGTTTTAGGAAAATATAGGTATGGCAGCTGCCAAACCTGGCCAGATTGCTGGCACTACCCCTGTCCATGATGTAATCACTACCACATTCTTCGATATGTATCGCCAAATGAGCTATCTAACATGATTGTGATCCATCTTAGGTGTTATTTGCCGTGATTATGCTTATGTGATGAATTATTACCTTTTGATCTTACTATATGTGATGCATATGTTTGGTTTATATATGTATATTTCTACCCAGTTGTTTATTTATTGGCCAATTAAGATGAATGATCAATACTGCAAGTGGTGTGCAGTAGTTGAATTTAATTGGTTGTGTAAGTAAGATGCATAAGTGACAGTGAGAGGGTTATTCTTGTATTGTGTTACTGCCACTAAGGATAAAAATGTAGTTGACTTGTTGCCTCGGCGATGACGCGATTGGGGAAAATAGTGGAGGAGGTTTAGGGTGTGTTCAGGGCTAGGAAATCCTACTCTTGTGATCGATGGCTCATTCAGCTGCACAGATCCGCTTTGCTCTAGATTCGATGGAATGAGCTGGCAGACCAATTAGAAGACTTTCAACCCACTTCGGAGGCTTTATGCTGTCCTAAAAAAATGAAAAGGCCAGGAGGGTCTTTCTTCCCCACCACCACAAATGAGAATATGTTATAACCCCCATCTTCCTCGCTCGCTTGGCCTGCTGCCGGCAACGGCGAGCCTCACTCTTTTCCTCCGCATTCTTAAAAAAATGGAGATATTAACAATAATGAGAGTTTATATATGAACAAAAAGATGTTCATATACCCCAAATAAATGACCATATATTAAAAATAATGTTTGTCCCCTATTATAAAAAATTCACTACGTTGGGGAAGGAATCATACATATTAAGAACTTCTTGAATTTTAGAAAATAACCAAGTACATGAAAAAATGTTCTCATATTTAAAAATTGTGGACATTACATACAAAAAAAATCATATAACTTAGAAAAATCATTACATTCGAGGAAAATTATTCTTTTGGTTAGAATAAATATCCATGTCATTTTGAGAACCAACAACATTTACGATTGCAGTTTTAACGCTTTGGTGTCTCCGCGGAATATTATTTCAATGGGTGGCGACATTCCCGTTGATAGCGAGGCACCTATGGATATTTTTAAAATCTCAAGGTCCGTCGTCTTATTCTCTCGAAGGTCCTCATGGGATAGGGTGTGTGTATATATCCGCTCATAGGGGTGAGTTTATGCACATGCTCGTGAACACTTGCTTCTCTACTCTGTTTCTTAAAAAAAGTTCATTCATTTTATAGGTGTCCACATAGTTTTCCCCAAAATATGAAGAAAGGCAAAAAAGTGGAGAAGGAAAATAAATAAAAATAAACCCAACTAATAAAAAATAAAAAATAAAATGCACAAAAAAATAGGGAGAAAAAACAAACGGAAAACTCCAAAAGATGAAGAAACAAGTGAAGAGGAAAGGAAAGAATACCCAAAAATAAAAATAGAAAACAAAAACATTCTTGCTTAATATGAGGCCAACATAGACAAACCGGGATAGGTGCCTCCGAGGAGGCAAAAACACTCTTACTTGGGTGGCCCATGGTCGGAGCGCTTCAGGGTGGAGGTTCGCTACACACCAAGGTCAGAAATTTAGGTTTCCTCGTCTCCGGCTGCCATCTTGGCGCTGAGAGGTGGGGGACCTCGGATCTTCAAGACCTCTATGTTCGTCGTTAACGGCTAGTGATCATCATAGTTTTGTGAGAATAAATTTCCTCTTGTCCTTTTGGCGGTGCCATGAGGTTACAGAGTTTTCTGTCCTCGCAGACCCGATTATTCGGATCTGATTAGTTTATTGTTGTGTCAAGTGCTTTGTTGTTGGTCTGATTCTTTGTGGAGGTTAAATCTTTCATCGACACCATGGTGAAAATATAGTGATTCAATGGACTGTACTTCTAGGGATCATCCCTGGCCCAAGTACGTTCATCGATCAGGGCTTCCCATCTTTTTAGATGGGTGACTCAAGGCGCTTTCAAAACCCATTATTGGTAATGTTTGTGCGGGTGAAAGAGTGACAACATTGTTGCTCCAGTCCAATTGCAGGCTCTTTACCAAAGTCTTTGGAGTATTTCTTCGACCAGAGATTGATACCGCGAAGAATGTGTTTTCAAGAGATTTCATTGTAATTCTTAGTCATACGAGTTACTTTGTATTTTCTTGGATCTTAGAGCGTCTACAGCCGGACACGACAAATATGACCCCTTAAACGCCCGCGGACGCGCCCGGTCAGTGACTGACTGTGTCCGTTTTGAGCCCCTATTTATTTGTCCACGCAGCCACACTCCTCATTTTTCTTCTCATGTCCGATCACTTGCACGTGATTGGTGAAGATGAAAAGAGAGAAATAAAAGAATGAATAAAGAAGAGAAAAGGTGGTCCGGGGTGGGGTCGCGTCGTACGTGGTAGAATGCCCAGGCGCGCCCTGGCGCGTCCGCGAGTTCTCATATCCTCCCCATATTTGAGATGGATATGAGGGTTTGCGGACAGCCCAGATGTATAGGGGTGATATGAGGAATCCGGTTGGGTCACGTTTTTCCTTCTCTCTTTTGTCCAGTCACTGAACGGGCGCGTCCGCGGACATATGAGGGATGGTTTGAGGCATCCAGCTGTAGATGCTCTTAGGTCCAAATCAGTGTACCTATAATTGTTATAAGTATGAATAAAGTTATAGGTGTTTCTCAAAAAAATAAACAAGGTGAGGATTTTTATAGGGCACATGGTTAATGTAGAGTTTGCTTAAAAAACATGATTAATACAAAAGTTTTTCATATGAATTGAGAGAACCGGGGATAGTGCAACATCATGTGAATAATATTACAAACATAGCACACGTAATGATGAAAAAGGAAACGCCCCATGTCACTCCCGTGCGGACAACTACACATATAAACCTAGCACCGTAACCTAACTCCTCCATCTCCTCTTTGCCGTCGCCAGAGGATGCCGCAGGGTGAAGCCACTGTGGGCAACAACAGAGGCGGGGGATTGGCGTCATGTGGTTGCCCATGTTGGCGGAGGCTCCCTGATGGCGGTGGGGGGACCAGTGTTGCAACTGCTCAGATTCGGCGTCTCCGGTCCCGGTGGTCTGCCACCTCGCCCGTGCGGGCAGCGTGGGTGCTCGGGCGCAGCGCGCGGGTGCGCCTTGCCTAACTGGTTGGTGGAGGCGGCACAATGCTGCGGGCGCTCTGCCTTGGAATCTGGGCGCATGAGAATCTAGGTGGCGGAGACCGTCTACAACCATGTAGATGGCATGACGGTCGAATCTGATGCCGAGCGGCCGCAGCTTCGGCGTCATACATGGTCGGCCCGGCGTGGTTGCCCTGCTTCAGATCAGGATAGCTTGGTGGTGGTGATCCAGACCCGGCCGGCTGGGAGGGGATGCTGCGAACTGTGATACTGTGATCTCATGTGGCTCCATGACGGCGGGGTCATTGGAAGTCTTCGGAGAGGGTTCATGTCTCCAGACCCGATGAGATGACAACTTTTTTTGCGATGTTACCTGGTTGAAGACAATGCTCAGGCTGAAATTCAACCTAGATTCTGGCCTGGATGGTTGGATCCGGCGATAGCGGCGAGTGAGGGCCGCTTCCTTCCTGAAGTCGTTGTTGTTGAAGAACTTCATTGTTCATGTGGTGTCATGAGATGATTGATGCAGATATGGTCATTGTTCCAGTTTGCCGATCACGAATATGATCGTTTTGGGGCATTTTCCTTTTTTTTGCTCGCCGATGTATAGCTTTGATCTTATATGATTTTACTATTTATCGGCGTCTTTTTGTGTGTTTTGATGTTGACTGTGCACATCTTAAATGGACGGTGTGTTTTTATTGTATTTGTATCCACTTGATACTTCATTTTAAACTAACTAGCAAAAGGGCCCGTGCGTTGCAACGGGAGAAAAAAATACCACACGCTCTTAATTTGCCAAAAATGGTCTATAATCTGAGTATTTGTAGCTACAACCCAAACAAAGATGATCTTTGCCTATAAAAGGGCAAGTTCAAGATTCCACATGTCTTTGTAGATTTAATACATACAAAGAAACGAGCAAGTGATCTTCAATTTCGTCTCCAATCCCGATTTTGCCGAGATGTTCATCCACAATCCGGATCAGTACCGATATGAAAGAAAGACGAATAATGCACTGTTTATTAAGAGCGCATCCTATATAGTACTTTTTTAAATGGCTAACAGGTAAAATAACATCATATTCAGATTTTATATATTTTTCTAATCAAATTCCATATATATAACATGTTAAATTTGGAGTTACGGTTTAGAAGATATGAGTATTTTATGTACTGTGGGTTTAATGTAAGAAACATCAGGGTTTTTTTTATAAAATAGCATGACGGACTAAGAATATCTATTTTTTTATTAGTTATAATATATATATATATATATATATATATATATATATATATATATATATATATATATATATATATATATATATATGTACTGTGGGTTTAATGTAAGAAATATCAGGGGGGTTTCTATAAAATAGCATGACAAACTAAGAATACCTATTTCTTTTATTAGTTTTTAAATTTAAATTAAACTAATAAAAACCGCCCTTTATGTCAAAACCCATGTTTCTAACATAATGTCTCCCCATAAAACAACATGATGTTAACATGTCGCAGTCATTGTCCATTTGTCCACTTTAAGTTCGAAGATGGTGACAAACGGATAAAGTTGGTTCTACTTACCTTCAATTTTTCTCGTCGATGACATGATGTTAGCCCTTTAATTTTCGCTAGCTGCATCTTCTTGGCATAGAGTATATAGACTGATACATAAAAAAACTCAAAATTAACTATTTTTAAATCCCTCGCACCCCTAACTGACTAACCAACTAAGGACAAACAAGTTCAGAAATTCATTGTTTGCTTAAGGTTCTAGTTGTCGCTGGAAAATCCAAAGAGAAACATCCACAAAAAATTATCGTGTGTTTAAAGATCTCGTAGGCTCTTACCTACACGAGGACAAAGTTGAGAACCAAGGAATTCATAGCTATTGACCTAACAAAGACCAATGACTTCATGTCACTGCCTCTGCCATATACCCAAGTCTTATATAAGGAGGAAGGCTCATCTAATCCAAACATGCATAGCTTATTCTTCATCTTACATCTTTGTGTTGGAATTATTCATTCCTACTCGCGTATTATTTGTTTAGCATCTACGATATGGATTTGAAAGTGTAGGCATATGAGACAACAGGAATTATCGCCGACCGACCGGGCCATGAGATACAACAATTACACGGTCACCATGCGTCCCCCTCCTACCTTATCACGTCGGCTAGTTTCCCCCTGTCTCATTCCCCCAATGACAGACATGCTCTCTTACTCCAGCTTTCCCCTACACGGCTACACTATACTCTCACGTCATATGGTGGAACGAACACCCGCAAAAAAAAAAATCGTCGAACAAACGAGAGAATATGGTGATACTCGTCTAGGATGGAAAAGGAGTGTGAGGTGATTGGTTCTCGTGTCTCGTGTGTAGCAGCTCGGCAGAAGAGAGGTGGTGTGATCGATCCATTGTTCAAGAGAGTCATCGCGGCCAACTTCCAAATGGTACAGAGTGGTGGTGGCTTATCATGTCAAGCACGTTGACAACAACATGAAGCTTGTATTTGCATTCCTTGGAAGAGAAAAAGGGACGGTCTAGCCATCGGAGTGGATGTGCGTGGCGTGGATCGTATGCCTGTACATGCGTACAACTATTTTTGCCCTCAAGTGACAAGTCCACGCAGAATCCCGCCTGTTCTTCGCTGGCTTGGAGCGCTTCCCGTGCGGGCAAATCATCTGGCGCACCTGGGCTCCGGCGAAGTGCAAGATGCACGTTTGGCTTGCCATGCAGCGGCGCCGGCGCATCTGGACTGCCGATCGGATGCTGCGCCATGGGATGGAACCCCACGTGGCCTGCCCACTTTGCGACCAGGACGATGAGACTGCGGATCATATCGTCGTCCAGTGCGTCTTTGCCCGCGAGGTTTGGCACACCACACTCTCCAGTTGCGGCCTCGCCAGTCGCCAATTTCGCCCCGAGCCCGGAATCCACCCTTGTTGACTGGTGGCCGTCTACTTGCGTGCTGGTGCCGCCTTTGGTGCGGAGAGGCTTCGACTCCATTGTGCTTCTCACCGTGTGGCTGTTGTGGAAGGAGAGAAACAACCGCGTCTTTAAGCGTTCTGCCGTAGTTGTTAGGGAACCCTGTCGGCAAGCTGCCGCTGAGGCGGAGCTGTGGATGCTCTCCATGGCTTCAGGGCTGACCCACATCTTGGCGATAGTTAGCTTTGCGTGTCTCGTCCGGGCGCTGTCATATTTCTTGCATCTCATCATGCGTGTCCGGGCACGATTGACGCTCATGACACTCGTTGCCGTTGTTTGTAGCTACTATGTATTTCGTCCTTTGTCCCCTATGTTAATACATCGACACGCAAGCCTTTTGCGTGTTCGAAAAAAAAAGTCCACGCAGCTCGCTGCAAAAAGAGCCCAGGCCACAAAGTCCCCAAACCGCACACTTATGATACGGGGCAGCCTTAAAAAGCACACGAAACAAGATCTCCACCCATCCACTCGGTGTTGTTTCCCCCATCCATTCCAGTGCCCTGGCCCAACGAACGCCACTGCGGGCGCCATTTCTCCTCCCTGACTACCTCCAATCTACTCGCCGCTCCCCCGCGTGAGCATGGACCAGAGCCAGACACACACAACTTCTCACCTCTTGGCTCAGATCCCGTCTCCCGCGTTTGCGCGTGCACCGTGTCACTATGAACAAAAGAGAGAGGCGAGTCTGGGGCGCCGGTGCAGTGGCGCGTCCTTAACCCGTGTCGGAGTGTGCAGTGTGGCGGGCCACTAGGGATCCGTTTGTAATTTTTATATTTTCTCGAGTGCGCTGTAACACTGAAGCCTTCTAATAGATATAGGGTGTTTTCTGCAAAAAGAAAGTATGAAATAAAAAATAATAAAATTTGTTGTGTGGCAACATAAAAAATGTACCTACTTTTACTTGAAAATCCAAAAATAAAAAAATGTCATGGTATGCATGTTATACCCAAACAAAAATGTCGTGATCCATAGCAAGGAACTATGTTAAAATATGACCACAAAACACGTATCAAAAAAATAAGTTGCATGATCTATGAAACAAGACTTCCCTAACATTGCCATGTGAGAAAACTAATACAAGTAAGTCGCAAAAAATGTCATGTTTTTTGAGACGAGAAAATTTTATGAAATTACCATGAGACTATATGAAACACTATTAAAACATTACAAATTGACATGTGACAAAAAGAAGATACAACTACAAAATTGGCATGAATTGGAGGAAAACTTTGTTGGTTAAATGGCAACATTTTTAAAGAATTTTTTTGCCACAACAAAAAATTGCCATGTACCTAAAAATTTGCCATGCTACAAAAATTGAAAATTGCTATGGTCTAAGTAATAAATTTACCATGTACCCAAAATAAAAATGCCATGCTACATAAATTGAAAATTGCCATGGTCTAACTAATAAAGTTGCCATGGTCTGAATAGTAAAAGTACCTTTGTCAAATGAATAATTTGCCATGGTCTTAAAAAAACTTCCATCTAGCATGGTATAATTAATAATTTGATTAGTTGCCACTAATATAAAAGGAACAAATTTTCTATGTTAAGAAAATAAATTGCCATGGAATAATTAAAAAAAATGCCATCCTCTAAGTAAATAAAATTTTCATGGTACATAAAAAACTACACATTTTCTAAAAATAGTAAAGATGCCATGGTCTAATTATAAAATTTGCCATGGTGCCTATAATAAAGTTGCACATGGCCATGATATTATGATGATATACGGGATTGCCATGTCAATATTTCAGAAACATTCATGCAAAATTGCCATGTGAATGTTTTGTCCCCATAGGAACCGATATATACAATTTGACATGTGAAAAACGAAAAATTATCGTGATCAAAAGAATAAATTTGCCAAGGTATCGGAGGGGTTTGCCCATAACAAATCCTGTCCGCCAAATGGACATGCGGGGAATTGTGGGGTTTCTGGCCCCCTCGGGGATAATCCCCTAGAAACCTCCCCAAACCCTGCGCGCCAAACAAGGCCAATCAGAGAATGGAAAAAATGTATGGACACTCGTAAAGAGGTTCTTGGACGCAAAAGAAAGCGCGGCGCAAGAATTGGAGACAGGATGATCTCCATTCTCCATAATGGAGAGCCAGGGTCTATACTGTTTTATGCTATTTACCTTAAAGAGGATATTTTGGTCCTACCTAATAGTAATGATCATGTGCTAAGAACAATTAAGTAGGGTTGGTTCGATGACTATGAGAATGATGATCGTATGACTTGTTATTAATAACGAGTAGAAGTTCTATCATGATGATTAGTAGGACTTATTATTATGATGATGCATGATGTGAGCATGAAGAGTTATTATATATCAGTGGGTGAAATGAACATCGATTAATAAGTCCTACTATGTTAGGATTAATTAGTATTACTTTCGACATGCACCACATATGTTGCCTTCACTTCAATCTAAGCCATGTTTAGGCATAGCATAGCGTTGATATAAACCAAGCACCGAGATATAAGAGAGGACACTTCTCTCTATTAGCTAGCTAATAACAAACTAAACTAACCCCCAAAACCCTAAACAAGCCCCTTTAAAAAAAACCCAACCACATAAATACTGACGCGTGGATGCCTATTGGTCCCGGTTGGTTCCACCAACCAAGACCAAAGACCCTCCTGCCTAAGCTCACTACGCAGGCCACGTGAAGGCCCATCTATCCCGGTTCTGGTCATAACCGGGACTAAAGGGTCAAGGCATTAGTAACAACCAACCGGGACAAAAAACCCTTATAAATCAGGACAATAGGCCCGTTTCTTACTAGTGGAAGCAGAAACAAGACGAGCTATGTAACCGTGTCACCGCCGCTGTGTCCCGCCCGTCGCCATTTGCGCCTACGCCCGCCTGTGCGACGGGCCGTGCCGTGACGTTTAGCTACGCCGATGGCGCCGTCACGACGGACGCGCCCGTGGCCGTGCGCAGCAGCAGTAACTTGGAGCCGGGCAAGCCAGGCGCAACAGTGCGTCACTGTGCTGGCTTTCTTTTCTTGCTCCTCCACTCCTCCACTGCCCGGCACCACGTGTGCTGCTGCCACGCCAGGTCAGGGCTTTCACGTCAAAGCAACAGCCGGGTTCTAGGGCCGACGCACAAACGCACGCACGGACCCCCGGTCTCCCCGGTCTCGCATGCGTATTGCACTGTATCGGCTAGTGTGTGCGATGTTCACCGTGGTTGCCCGATCGAATGGTGGTTGATTGTTCCGTGACTTCCGTATACCTTAGGCCAACTCCAAGGCACGACTCCAAACGGACGTCCTGTTCGTCCGTTCGAAGCAGGAAAACGGACACACATAAAAAATAAACTTGCAAATAATACAAAAAGATGAATATAAACATAAGACGTCCATACGTCCATAGTATCAAAGTTTAACGCAGGTCTTAATTAAACTAGAACTTAATTATGTGTGTCAAAAAAAGTAGATAAAGGCCCGTCGCCGGTGGCCGCTGTCGTCTTCAGGAGTCGCTGTCCTACTTGTCGTCGTCGTCGCCGGTGAGGTCGACGTAGGGCGGTGGCTGCCACAGATGGGCTGGCGGTCCCTGCCAGACCGGGGGCACCTGCACCACCTCCTCCCGTGGCTCCTGCTCGTGCTTTGGTGACCGCGGCGGTGTGGCTGACTATGGGCCGACACCCACTGAGTCAGCCATCTCTGGCGCCGTGCGCGACCAGATCCACCCCCTCCACCACCTCCTCCGGCACCTCCACCTTGACGTCGACGTCCATCTTCGAGATGGCCACGTCGCCAGCCGCCGACAGGGCCAGAGCAGTTTTCAGGCCATCTCATTGCCGCTCGTCGTGCGTTCATGGAGTCCTCCATGACACGCCTCATGAGGCGGGCCTCCTCCCCCTCCTAGGTCATGGGCGGCGGCGGTGGCGGGGACGGGGACGGAGAAGGCATCAGCGTGATGCCGCACACACGCATATGGCCCCACGTTTGGGGAGGGCTGTCATCAACACGAGGAGGACGGGCGGCGTGGGCCAGGAGGACGACCGGCAAAAAAAGATTGCCGCCGCTGGTCGTGCTCGTCGCGGTGCACGTATCCCATAGCGGCGAATCTATGGCATACCCGGAGTTCGCCAGTAGATCCGGTGGGAGGCGGACGTGCCAGCGGTTGATATCCTCGCGGCGGGCGTGGGCACTGGAGGAATCGGCACGCGGTCGGCGGAGAAATGCCAATTGTTTGGCAGGTGGACATCTCCCCACGGCACCGGCGTCGCCGTCTCCCAGTAACGACGTCATACATCGACGTGGATGTAGGGCCTGTCACGATGCCCGGGCGTCGCCGGCGCCATCTGGAAAGCTGGCGGAGAAGGCGGTGCGGGCGACGCGGATCTGCTGGGGCGTCGGCCAGAGGAGGAGCCGACCTCGTGGTCATGCTTCCCCTTGATCCAATGCCAGCCCATGGCGCCGGCGGGGAGGTGGGCGAGCGGGGTGTGACAGCAGGGAGGTGGCTAGGGTTTTCTCGTGTCGGCAATGGAGGACGCAGGCCGGCTTGGAAGTGGAAGCTTTGGATTGGCCGGTCCACGGCTTCCACATTAAGAAGGAAGGCGACCCTACCCCCGTGTCAATGACAACCGGGTCCTGCCATGTGTGCGCATTCAATTTGGGCGGCGGAGGTAGGTGGACGGCCGCCACGCATCCCCAAGGCGGGCGCCGAGCAATTGCGTCCCCGTCCGTTCGAAGTCTGTGTGGATGCAAATCGGGCGCATGTTTGCGCCGGGAATGGGGCGGGCCGGACGCCGAACAGACAAAATTTTAAAATGCGGTCGCGCGTTGGGCCGTGTTGTCTGTCCGTTTTGGTCCAAACGGACGTACGCGAACAGATTGGGGTCGCCCGTTGGAGTTGGCCTCGCGTTCTTTCGTAAGCGGAAAAGGGAAAGAGCTACTTCCATTACGCGTGGATGCTTCGCTATTTGGGAACCCTCCTGGTGGAAAATGGAATTATTTTGGTTATGAACAATCATTTAGTTTTAAAAATGCAAACAGGAAGAGAAAAATTCCAATGTAATCTCGAAAGTTGAACCACGGGCGGTCTGGAAATATAGTTCCACTTTGCCGTTCGATATATGGTATAGTAGTTTTCTCACATACAAGAAGACATTCTTGAAGTAACTTGCAAATGGTTTTATCTAGCTGAGACAATGTTGGAAGGTTCGTCGACTCGACTTAGAAGAGGCTGTTGGGGAACGTAGTTATTTCAAAAAAATTCCTACGCACACGCAAGATCATGGTGATGCATAGCAACGAGAGGGGAGAGTGTTGTCCACGTACCCTCGTAGTCTCTTTACTCGTTCCGTAATACATCATCCCGCAACTATCTCATTAGTTGCAATGCTTGCAAGGCTTCAGTGATGTGCATTACCGAGAGGGCCCAGAGATACCTCTCCGACAATCGGAGTGACAAATCATAATCTCGAAATACACCAACCCAACAAGTACCTTCAGAGACACCTGTAGAGCACCTTTATAATCACCCAGTTATGTTGTGACGTTTGGTAGCACACAAAGTGTTCCTCTGGTAAACGGGAGTTGCATAATCTCATAGTCATAGGAACATGTATAAGTCATGAAGAAGGCAATAGCAACATACTAAACAATCGTGTGCTAAGCTAACGGAATGGGTCATGTCAATCACATCATTCTCCTAATGAGGTGATCCCGTTAATCAAATGACAACCCATGTCAATGGGTAGGAAACTGAACCATCTTTGATCAACGAGCTAGTCAAGTAGAGGCATACTAGTGACACCCTGTTTGTCTATGTATTCACACATGTATTATGTTTCCGGTTAATACAATTCTAGCATGAATAATAAACATTTATCCTGATATAAGGAAATAAATAATAACTTTATTATTGCCTCTAGGGCATATTTCCTTCGGTCTCCCACTTGCAATAGAGTCAATAATCTAGATTACACAGTAATGATTCTAACACCCATGGAGCCTTGGTGCTGATCATGTTTTTCTCGTGGAAGAGGCTTAGTCAACGGGTCTGCAACATTCAGATCCGTATGTATCTTGCAAATTTCTATGTCTCCCACCTGGACTAGATCCCGGATGGAATTGAAGCGTCTCTTGATGTGCTTGGTTCTCTTGTGAAATCTGGATTCCTTCGCTAAGGCAATTGCTCCAGTATTGTCATAAAAGATTTTCATTGGACCCGATGCACTACGTATGACACCTAGATTGGATATGAAATCCTTCATCCAGACTCCTTCATTTGCTGCTTCCGGAGCAGCTATGTACTCCGCTTCACACGTAGATCCTGCCACAACGCTTTGTTTAGAACTGCACCAACTAACAGCTCCACCGTTCAATGTAAACACGTATCCATTTTGCGATTTAGAATCGTCCGGATCAGTGTCAAAGCTTGCATCAACGTAACCATTTACGATGAGCTCTTTTTCACCTCCATAAACAAGAAATATATCCTTCGTCCTTTTTAGGTACTTCAGGATGTTCTTGACCGCTGTCCAGTGATCCACTCCTGGATTACTTTGGTACCTCTCTGCTAGACTTATAGCAAGGCACACATCGGGTCTGGTACACAACATTGCATACATGATAGAGCCTATGGCTGAAGCATAGGGAACATCTTTCATTTTCTCTCTATCTTCTGCAGTGGTCGGGCATTAAGTCTTACTCAACTTCACACCTTGTAACATAGGCAAGAACCCTTTCTTTGCTTGATCCATTTTGAACTTCTTCAAAACTTTGTCAAGGTATGTGCTTTGTGAAAGTCCAATTAAGCGTTTTGATCTATCTCTATAGATCTTAATGCCCAATATGTAAGCAACTTCACCGAGGTCTTTCATTGAAAAACTCTTATTCAAGTATCCCTTTATGCTATCCAGAAATTCTATATCATTTCCAATCAGTAATATGCCATCCACATATAATATCAGAAATGCTACAGAGCTCCCACTCACTTTCTAGTAAATACAGGCTTCTCCAAAAGTCTGTATAAAACCAAATGCTTTTGATCACACTATCAAAGCGTTTATTCCAACTCCGAGAGGCTTGCACCAGTACATAAATGGATCGCTGGAACTTGCACACTTTGTTAGCTCCCTTTGGATCGACAAAACCTTCCGGTTGCATCATATACAACTCTTCCTCCAGAAATCCATTCAGGAATGCAGTTTTGACATCCATCTGCCAAATTTCCTAATCATAAATTGCGGCAATCGCTAACATGATTCGGACAGACTTAAGCATCGCTACGGGTGAGAAGGTCTCATCGTAGTCAATCCCTTGAACTTGTAAAAAACCTTTTGCAATAAGTCGAGCTTTGTAGACAGTAACATTACCGTCAACGTCAGTGTTTTTCTTAAAGATCCATTTATTCTCAATTGCTTGTTGATCATCGGGCAAGTCAACCAAAGTCCACACTTTGTTCTCATACATGGATCTCATCTCAGATTTCATGGCTTTAAGCCATTTTGCGGAATATGGGATCACCATCGCTTCTTCATAGTTCGTAGGTTCATCATGATCTAGTAGCATGACTTCCAGAATAGGATTACCGTACCACTCTAGTGCGGATCTTACTCTGGTTGATCTATGAGGTTCAGTAGCAACTTGATCTAAAGTTTCATGATCATCATCATTAACTTCCTCACTTATTGGTGTAGGTGTCGCAGAAACCGATTTCTGCGATGAACTACTTTCCAATAAGGGAGCATGTACAGTTACCTCATCAAGTTCTACTTTCCTCCCACTCACTTATTTTGAGAGAAACTCCTTCTCCAGAAAGATTCCGAATTTAGCAACAAAAGTCTTGCCTTCGGATCTGTGATAGAAGGTGTACCCAACAGTTTCCTTTGGGTATCCTATGAAGACACATTCCTCCGATTTGGGTTCGAGCTTATCAGGTTGAAGTTTTTTCACATAAGCATCGCAGCCCCAAACTTTCAGAAACGACAACTTTGGTTTCTTGCCAAACCACAGTTCATAAGGCGTCGTCTCAACGGATTTCGATGGTGCCCTATTTATCGTGAATGTGGCCGTCTCTAAAGAATAACCCCAAAACGATAGCGTTAAATCAGTAAGAGACATCATAGATCGCACCATATCTAGTAAAGTACGATTACGATGTTCGGACACACCATTATGCTGTGGTGTTCCGGGTGGCGCGAGTTGCGAAACTATTCCGCATTGTTTCAAATGTAGACCAAACTCGTAACTGAAATATTCTCCTCCACGATCCGATCGTAGAAACTTTATTTTCTTGTTACGATGATTTTCAACTTCACTCTGAAATTCTTTGAACTTTTCAAATGTTTCAGACTTATGTTTCATTAAGTAGATATACCCATATCTGCTTAAATCATCTGTGAAGGTGAGAAAATAACGATATCCGCCACGAGCGTCAACATTCATCGGACCACATACATCTGTATGTATGATATCCAACAAATCTGTTGCTCTCTCCATAGTTCTGGTGAACGGCGTTTTAGTCATCTTGCCCATGAGGCACGGTTCGCAAGTACCAAGTGATTCATAATCAAGTGGTTCCAAAAGTCCATCAGCATGGAGTTTCTTCATGCGCTTTATACCGATATGACCCAAACGGCAGTGCCACAAATAAGTTGCACTATCATTATCAACTCTACATCTTTTGGCTTCAACATTATGAATATGTGTGTCACTACTATCGAGATTCAATAAGAATAGACCACTCTTCAAGGGTGCATGACCATAAAAGATATTACTCATATAAATAGAACAACCATTATTCTTTGATTTAAATGAATAACCGTCTCGCATCAAACAAGATCCAGATATAATGTTCATGCTCAACGCTGGCACCAAATAACAATTATTTAGGTCTAATACTAATCCCGAAGGTAGATGTAGAGGTAGCGTGCCAACCGCGATCACATCGACTTTGGAACCATTTCCCACGCGCATCGTCACCTCGTCCTTAGCCAATCTTCGCTTAATCCGTAGCCCCTGTTTCGAGTTGCAAATATTAGCAACAGAACCAGTATCAAATACCCAAGTGCTACTGCGAGCATTAGTAAGGTGCACATCAATAACATGTATATCACATATACCTTTGTTCACTTTGCCATCCTTCTTATCCGCTAAATACTTGGGGCAGTTCCGCTTCCAGTGACCAGTCTGCTTGTAGTAGAAGCACTCAGTCTCAGGCTTAGGTCCAGACTTGGGTTTCTTCTCCTGAGCAGCAACTTGCTTGCTGTTCTTCTTGAAGTTCCCCTTCTTCTTCCCTTTGCCCTTTTTCTTGAAACTGGTGGTCTTGTTGATCATCAACACTTGATGCTCCTTCTTGGTTTCTACCTCCACAGCTTTCAGCATTGCGAAGAGCTCGGGAATCATCTTATCCACCCCTTGCATGTTATAGTTCATCACGAAGCTCTTATAGCTTGGTGGCAGTGGTTGGAAAATTCTGTCAATGACACTGTCATCCAGAAGATTAACTCCCAGTTGAATCAAGTGATTACAATACCCAGACATCTTGAGTATATGCTCACTGACAAAACTATTCTCCTCCATCTTGCAGCTATAGAACTTATTGGAGACTTCATATCTCTCAATCCGGGCATTCTTTTGAAATATTAGCTTCAACTCCTGGAACATCTCATATGCTCCATGACGTTCAAAACGTCGTTGAGGTCCCGGTTCTAAGCTGTAAAGCATGGCACACTGAACTATCGAGAAGTCATCAACACGCGACTGCCAGGCATTCACAATGTCTGCAGTTGCTGGCGCAGGTGGTACACCCAGCGGTGCTTCTAGGACGTAACTCTTCTGTGCAGCAATGATGATAATCCTCAAGTTACGGACCCAGTCTGTGTAATTTCTAACATCATCTTTCAACTTTGCTTTCTCAAGGAACGCATTAAAATTCAACGGAACAACAGCACGGGCCATCTATCTACAATCAACATAGACAAACAAGATACTATCAGGTACTAAGTTCATGATAAATTTAAGTTCAATTAATCATATTACTTAAGAACTCCCACTTAGATATACATCCCTCTAATCCTCTAGGTGATCACATTATCGAAATCAACTAAACCATGTCCGATCATCACGTGAGATGGAGTAGTTACAATGGTGAACATCACTATGTTGATCATATCTACTATATGATTCACGCTCGACCTTTCGGTCTCCGTGTTCCAAGGCCATATCTGTTATATGCTAGGCTCGTCAAGTTTAACCTGAGTATTCCGCGTGTGCAACTGTTTTGCACCCGTTGTATTTGAACGTAGAGCCTATCGCACCCGATCACCACGTGGTGTCTCAGCACGAAGAACTTTCGCAGTGGTGCATACTCAGGGAGAACACTTATACTTTGATAATTTAGTGAGGGATCATCTTATAATGCTACCGTCAATCAAAGCAAGATAAGATGCATAAAAGATAAACATCACATGTAATCAATATAAGTGATATGATATGGCCATCATCATCTTGTGCTTGTGATCTCCGTCTCCGAAGCACCGTCATGATCACCATCGTTACCGGCGCGACACCTTGATCTCCATCGTAGCATCGTTGTCGTCTCACCAATAATATGCTTCTACGACTATCGCTACCGCTTAGTGATAAAGTAAAGCATTATAGGGCGATTGCATTGCATACAATAAAGCGACAACCATATGGCTCCTGCCAGTTGCCGATAACTCGGTTACAAAAACATGATCATCTCATACAATAAAATTTAGCATCATGCCTTAACCATATCACATCACAACATGCCCTGCAAAAACAAGTTAGACGTCCTCTACTTTGTCGTTGCAAGTTTTTACGTGGCTGCTACGGGCTTAGCAAGAACCGTTCTTACGTACACATCAAAACCACAACAATAGTTTGTCAAGTTGGTGCTGTTTTAACCATCACAAGGACCAGACGTAGCCACACTCGGTTCAACTAAAGTTGGAGAAACTGACACCCGCTAGCCACCTGTGTGCAAAGCACGTCGGTAGAACCAGTCTCGCGTAAGCGTACGCGTAATGTCGGTCCGGGCCACTTCATCCAACAATACCGCCGAACCAAAGTATGACATGCTGGTAAGCAGTATGACTTATATCGCCCACAACTCACTTGTGTTCTACTCGTGCATATGACATCTACGCATAAAACCAGGCTCGGATGCCACTGTTGGGGAACGTAGTAATTTCGAAAAATTTCCTACGCACACACAAGATCATGGTGATGCATAGCAACGAGAGGGGAGAGTGTTGTCCACGTACCCTCATAGACCGAAAGCGGAAGCGTTAGCACAACGCGGTTGATGTAGTCGTACGTCTTCACGATCCGACCGATCAAGTACCGAACGCACGGCACCTCCGAGTTCAGCACACGTTCAGCCTGATGACGTCCCTCGAACTCCGATCCAGCCGAGTGTTGAGGGAGAGTTTCGTCAGCATGACGGCGTGGTGACGATGTTGATGTTCTATCGACGCAGGGCTTCGCCTAAGCACCGCTACAGTATTATCAAGGTGGACTATGGTGGAAGGGGGCAGCGCACACGGCTAAAAGATCAACTTGATCAATTGTTGTGTCTATGGGGTGCCCCCTGCCCCCATATATAAAGGAGCAAGGGGGGGGGTGCGGCCGGCCAAGGGAGAGGCGCGCCGGGAGGAGTCCTACTCTCACCGGGAGTAGGACCCCCCCTCTTTCCTAGTTGGAATAGGATTCGGGAGGGGGAAAGAGGAGAGAGAGAAGGAAGGGGGGCACCGCCCCCCTCTCCTTGTCCTATTCAGACTAGGGGGGAGGGGAGCATGGCCCAGCCCTAGCCGCCTCTCCTCTCTTCCACTAAAGCCCACCAAGGCCCATTAAGTCCCCGGGGGGTTCCAGTAACTCCTCCGGTACCGCGGTAAAATCACATTTTCACCCGGACCACTTCCGGTATCCAAACATAGGCTACCAATATATCAATCTTCATGTCTCGACCATTTCGAGACTCCTCGTCATGTCCGTGATCACATCCGGGACTCCGAACAACCTTCGGTACATCAAAACATATACACTCATAATAAATGTCATCGTAACGTTAAGCGTGCGGACCCTATGGGTTCGAGAACTATGTAGACATGACCGAGACACGTCTCCGGTCAATAACCAATAGCGGAACCTGGATGCTCATATTGGCTCCCACATATTCTAAGAAGATCTTTATCGGTCAAACCGCATAACAACATACGTTGTTCCCTTTGTCATCGGTATGTTACTTGCCCGAGATTCGATCGTCGGTATCTCAATACCTAGTTCAATCTCGTTACCGGGAAGTCTCTTTACTCGTTCCGTAATACATCATCCCGCAACTATCTCATTAGTTGCAATGCTTACAACGCTTAAGTGATGTGCATTACCGAGAGGGCCCAGAGATACCTCTTCGATAATCGGAGTGACAAATCCTAATCTCGTAATACGCCAACCCAGCAAGTACCTTCAGAGACACCTGTAGAGCACCTTTATAATCACCCAGTTACGTTGTGACGTTTGGTAGCACACAAAGTGTTCCTCCGGTAAACGGGAGTTGCATAATCTCATAGTCATAGGAACATGTATAAGTCATGAAGAAAGCAATAGCAACATACTAAACGATCGTGTGCTAAGCTAACGGAATGGGTCATGTCAATCACATCATTCTCCTAATGATGTGATCCCGTTAATCAAATGATAACCCATGTCAATGGCTAGGAAACTTAACCATCTTTGATCAACGAGCTAGTCAAGTAGAGGCATACTAGTGACACTCTGTTTGTCTATGTATTCACACATGTATTATGTTTCCGGTTAATACAATTCTAGCATGAATAATAAATATTTATCATGATATAAGGAAATAAATAATAACTTTATTATTGCCTCTAGGGCATATTTCGGTGGCCACAACTAGAAGAAATTGGTTCTATTTAGCCTGGTTTTTCCTTGCTGAGAGTGGAATTTTCACCCATTTATGCTGGCCAGCCGCATCTACTTAAAAATATTAAAAGCTCATTGTTTTGAAGCTCTCGCATCCTAGTAGAATGCCCTGCTAAGGATAAACAATTGAAAAAAAAAACCATCATATGTTTAAAATGCTCAATGCTCCCGACATACCCAAGAAGAAATTAGCACAAATTTTTGTCATACGTTCAAAAGATGGAGTAAGCTCTTACCTACCAAAGGACCAAACTCATAACCAGATCACTTTTAGCCATTTACCTAACCTAGATCAAATGCCTTCATGTCACTACCGCAGGTCTTTCATAAGGAGCAAGCCTTCACAGGCTTATTCCTCATGTTGTTCTTACATCATGCATTATTTGTTTCATCCATGCATGTAAGCATAGGAGACACCATGAACTATTGGCGGATCCTAATTCCACCCCATCCAATATCGCGCCCGTGAATCAGAGGTGCATCCTATTAGTTCAAAAGCTGAAAGTGACCTTTTGCGTGACCGTATCAAGGAGATGGAGTATGTGACTGGTCAGAAGACCAGGGCGGTGTTGGCCGCGAGCTTGAGGATCATTGCACACCTGGTCGAAACGGTTCGCGTATACAAGCGTCGCATCACAGGCTTATAGATGACCAGCAAACTCCTTCCTGAAACGGTCGCCCGTATTCCCCTGCCTGCGCCTGCAATGAACCCCGGTACCAACAAACAGGAGACTAAATGAATCTTGTCGGCTTAGCATGTTAAGCTTGGGGAGATTTTGAAGCCCTTTGTGTCTCTTTATTGCTTTATTTAATTTATTTTCAGTTAAAGTTAAAGTTTGTTTTAATTAAAATAAAGTGGAAGATCATGCTCTTTTGATTGTCAGAAGATTCTTATTTCCAGTGAGTATTGGATACCCTTAATGCATGTTTTATTGCACTATTCTTGAAACCGTATTGGATACTCGGTTATAATGTGTGCTAATGTATTTGCACTTGATAATGAATATGAGTCTTCCACATCTCTGGTGTCAGTCCGATAGGAAAGGTTAGCAGCTAAATGGAACACATTACTTTTATTTCAGTTAAATCATCAAAAGTCTTGTAAGGGACCGGCATGTGCAATTATCTCACCATCTAGAAAAAATAATTAGAGGAAGTAGCTTCTTTGGTAAAATTCTCTCTGATAAAATAAGTCTTTCAAAAACCCAACCTTCGTACAAGGAGGCATGCTTAGCCTTCGTGTCACACTTACAGAAATATGAATATGACATGAGCATTAGGTCTGCACCATTAAGAAGGAAAAAGGGTTAGTATCTTTAAGAAATCAATATGAGAGACCGATGCTACTTGCTCGCTGGAAGATAGGTGAATTACTGATTAGTCCATTTATATCATATTTTTTATTTCTTTATTTTTGTTTCATAGTTTGAGATTCTTTGAATTTTACCGAATTCACACACCTTAATTTGTATGTTTTTACCAGAATACTATGCACGAGAATTTTATATTTGGAGTCGAGCAACGAACGTGACAAACGAACGTGCGAGGTGGACAGGCCAAGGGCAACAGTGTGACCTAGCGCAGGTGATTAAAATGCTAACCATGGATGATAAGAGGGAAGGCTATTAAACGTGAGAGGAATCAGGTTAGCCACGAGCTTGCTCGTATAGCTCGTACAGACATAAAAACTGCAGTTTGGCTGGGTTCTGGCCTTGAAGGGATTGTAAATCTTTGTGTACTGGATCAGCTTGATTCAGGTTGATTAATATAAATCCTTTCCCCCCCAAAAAAAAGGGCAATAGTGCGGCCTTTTTTTTCCTTGCTCCTCCACCAGCGGATACCGCGTGTGCTAGCCGCTGCTGAATCAAGGTATCTATTTCCCTTCATGGCAAAGTAGGCCGCGGGGCCGAGGCACACATGCGCTGGCATTCGCAGTCTCCCCGGCCTTGCATGCATCTCACACTACTCCGTGCAATAACTCTACACTTACGGGCAAGATGACACGGAAATCACGTACGGACTCTTCTCCACCAATCTCTTCTCACCCCTGATTTTCAGTGCGGGTTCCACCACCTCCTGATTGCCAATCAATGTTTCACAGCTCAGCCCGTAACTACATTCACTAAGAATCAGGGCGTAAGTGTAGCATTTCTGTTTACAGCCGGATCTCTCAAACCCGCCTCATACGCCCGGATGGGCTACCCGGTCATTGTCCGGTCAAGTTTTTTCGATTCAGACGGGCTCTTTAAACAGGTCTCAAACATCCGGGCTGACCGGCACCCCCCATATCCAGCCTAAATACGGGGCAGATATGGGGCGCCCGAGCACGCTCGTCACGTCAGTTTGACGACGGGGTCCCACGTGGAAACGCCCGAAAACCCGGCGGTCCGACGGACGCCGCATCCGTCGCCACGGTGTGAACCTCACGTGGCGCCGCTCCGGCTCGTCGCCCAAGACCAAATCCGACTATTTAAGCCGGCCGACATCCCGCAACCCTAACCCATCCACCCCCCCCCTCTCCGCGACGTCAGTCCGAGCCAATCGACCTCCTCCCTCTTTCGCTCCGGCGCTCTGCCCACGGTGTGACGCTCCGCCAACGCTCCTGCACTCTGCCATGGTCCGGAGCAAGATCACCTATTACATCATGCTGACGCCGGAGCGCCGCTACGAGATCGAGCAGGAGATCCGGGAAAGGCAAGCCGCAAGCATCGCCCGCATCGCTGTCGGGCTGCCTCCAAACTCGCTGGAGCCGGAGGAGGAGGAGGAGGAGGAGCAACAGCCGAGGGAAAAGGAGGAGGAGGAGATGGCTCCGGTGGAGGTGGAGGAGGCAGAGGAGCAGGAGCCGGAGCAGCCGGAGCAACAGCTGTCGGGCTTCAACATGGAGCAGGCGGAGGTGGAGTTCGCCGTCGCTGAGTCAAAGAAGATGGAGGAGCAGCAGGCCCTCCTGGAGTTCGTCTAGGATGAGGCCAGGTGCAGTCCGACGCGCTCTTCGCCGAACTCGACTTGTAGATAGAGGCCAAGGAGGCCGGAGCGGAGGAGCCGGAGCTGCAGCTGCCTCCCATGCTGCCGGAGCCGGGCATGAAGATCGTCTACATCTCCGACGACGATTAGCTAGGTGATCGACGTAGTATGTAGATTTATTTTAGTTTGCATGTCTTTGCATGGATTTGAGAATCTAGTATGAGATGTCCGGCTGCAACTGTGAAAATTTGAGGGGTGTCCGGTCAGTGCCCGAGGCGTTTGAGGGGCCGGATTTGCCAAGTCCGTCTATAGATGCTCTTAACTTTCTGCGGACAAAATATTGTTCTGACTTTTTTTTGCTAACTTAATCATGAATTTAATTTTAAGGAAAATATCGTATCCGACCCCTTGTGGTCACCCAAACATCATTGGCCCACGCTCTGCGCTGGCCCATTGACTGGCCGATGTGGCTTGGCGTTTTCTCTTGGTAACTCATCTAGCCCCACGGGAGGGTCCTCTCTTACAGCCCGTTTGGATGTCTGTATTTGAGCCTTGTAGTGGATTTAGTACTTCAAAAATACAAATTCAGTTGTTTGGGTTGTAACCGGAAACAACAGTCTGAAATATTTTTGATACAGGCGCTGAATCTCTCGTATGGAAAGAGCCCTTCCATGATACAGAGGCTAGCCCCTCCGATTTCGCTGGAATCAGCCTTCCCCGCAAAAGAAACCGATTCACTGCAATCTATTCCCTCGCCCTCCCGACCGTCACCCACGCGAGAGGAAACAGAAGCAGCGCTCGGGGAAGCGACGGGGGCGCCCAGGTAGCTTCCCTCGCCGTCCCTTCTCCTCCTCCTCCCGTACTCCGCCAGATCCCTCTGCCCCACCGGCAATCCTCCTCTTCCCCTGCAGTAGCCCCCCTCACCGGCCCTCTCCCTCCTCCCCATTCTCTGCCCGTGGCCGCCATGGCCTTGGCCCAGCCGTCCGCCGCCACTCCTCCTCCTCCCCGGCCAGTCCTTCTCTTCTGCCCAAGCTCCGACATCCCTCCTGTGCTTCGACGCCCCACCTCCTCTACCTTGCGTGCGCCCCATCTCCTCTGCCTATAAGCCGCCAGATCCACTCTTCCCCTCTTCTTCCCCTTCATTGCCTCTACTCTTTGTTGGCGATGCAAGCTCTCATTCCCTGCCTCTCATCCTCTTCCCAGCAAGCAGTTAGCTTTGTTCTCTTTTTTGTATTTTTCTATGCAAATTTTGCTAATCCTAGTTATATGTGAAACTATGGAACACCTATTTAAACTATAAATGTTCTGCTTTGTTGCTGTAAACCTTTTCTATTTGTTTTTGCGTCTATATTATATGATATCGTTCCGGATTTCTAGGATATTTGATGAAAAAAATTGCTATACAATCATCCTATTATAGTCACATATCATATAACTTCTGGTTTGATGTATATAGTAATGTTGCTATGCAATTCCATAGTTCTACATCCAAACATGATTCCAGTTTGAAACCTGAGTAGGATTATTCAACTAACACCCAAACGACCAAAATCGTATTCATGTCCATTACAGTTTCCTGGCTGAATTGGAATTGAAACCAATTCAATACGGAGGCATCAAATACAGACATCCAAACACAACGTTAGGCGAATCTTTCTATCACCTTGTTTCTTGAGGTAATCTCCTTCGAATCACCAAACTTATTTCGGTAAAATGTTTTTATTTTGGCACCCCCTCCGATCCATATTATTTATCAATCAAATGGATGTATCTAGCACTGAAATATACGCCTATATACATCCGTTTGAGCGAGAAGTAATATGGATCGGAGGGAGTAGCATTTTTTACATGATGGAGAGGAACCCTAGTTCATGCAATTCCCCAATTGCGAGTGTGTTGGAACAGTTTGAATGTGTTGTTGAAGTGTGGTGATAATGGGATATGCATGGGGTGTAGAAGGAATACTGTTTGGTGTGTAAAAAGATTGAGGGTTAGGGTTAGCGTATGTGTTAGGCAAAACTTTGCTTAGTGTACATGTTAATTAATGACATTATTTTTGGACATCATGAGTACATTAATGTGGATGTGTTAATTAAATTTCGTAGATGTGAGCATAGGAGACACCAGGAACTATCGGTGGATAACCAAGATCAAAACATGCACACGCATCACCCTCGTACTCTAGCACGTCAACTACTTTCCCGCCAGCTTAAAAAAAACTACTTTCCGCGTCTCACCAGTCCACACTGTATGTACCCTTGTACGCCGATCATCATGTACATTACGCACTCGTGCTATCTCCTGGAATGAGCGGTCCAAACTGGTAATGCACCGTGAGTATATATTGAGGGTCGATGACTGGTTCATGTCACAAGCAGCGAGGGTAATTAGGATCCTCTGCTGTAGCGCAACATACAGTACAATCACTGTCGTGTGGACTCGGCTTCATGTGTCATCCGCACTACAACACGGTACAGTACTGAGGGGATCTCAACCCTCGAGAGAGAAAGCTAACATGGTCGGTTGACTATGGTTACAAGGGGTTGGAGGTGGCGATCTACGGTTTTGGTTTGCATGATTCACATGGCAACTCAATATGGCAAGGACCGAAGAGCCTCTAGATTTTGGAGCACGTGATTCTCGCTACCATGCCAAAATTCAAAAAAGACATTCACGAGTTTTTTTTTTCTGGATACACATCGATATTTCCTATTTATCGGCACACTTTTCTTAAATAATATACTTATTTGTATGGGGGCTGCTACGCGTCTGCCGATGGATCTTTTGGAAAGATCCGCCGGCTCGCGAACCATTGGATACAATCGGTCAGCCAAACGCCTTTCTCTACTTCGCAACAAAGGAATTGTTGCTAAAACATTTGTAATAAGGGTTATGTTCCAGTTTTTTCTTTGCAACATAGGTTGTATTACGAGATTCTTTTTTGCAACATGGATTGTGTTGCAGAAATAAAATTGTGCTCCCTAGTGTTAGCCGCAACAGTATCACAAGCCGTTGGATTTGATACAATCGATCGGCCAAACGTCATTCTCTACTTTGCAGCAAAGGTCTTGTTGCGGAAAACATTTGCAGCAGGGGTTATGTTGCGTTTTTCTTTGCAACCGAGGTTGTATTATGGGATCATTTTTTTGTAACATGGGTCGTGTTACAGAAAAAAAATGCCCTCCCTAGTGCGAGCCGCAACAGTATCTAGCCGCTGGCCGGTTTGCAACAAGGGGCTAGTTGCAGAATCCCTTTCTGAAACACTGGACCAGTTGCAGAAAGTGGACACAGAGGGGTTAGCTCCTCGCCGTTGATTAAGAGTCCATCCGACGGACATATAGACAGCGGACGCTCGCACAAAATCGATCAATTGACAATTTTCTAGCACATCAACAACAACCAAAGTAAGCCCCTAATGATACATGCTTTTTATGCACACCACATCGTAAAACATATGTTGATGGAACTTTGTATGCATATACAGAGTACTAGACATCTATCCATACTTTTTCTACCAGAATTGTTTGCGCTCTAGGAACCATGTTTTCGAAAGAAAAAAAATCAATCGAAGTACTATAACCCACATCCGAACTGCTTCCTCGGCACCTTGGCCGTTACACGCAAAAGATATGCACTTCTTATTTGACGCGCGTAATGGCTATAATGCTAAACCACCACTTGACGGATGATATGTGGGCTCGACCATACCTGGCTCCCGGGTTTTTAAAATGATTTTTCGAAGCTTCTGGTAGCTTCCAGCTGGCTTTTTTCTTGCTGGTTTAATGTGATTGTTTGGCTGGTTTTTCTTAGTTTCTTTAATTTTTATTGTTATTTTTTATTTGCATTCTTTTTCGTAATGTTTTTCAAATCCCATGAACTTCTTCAAATCCACATATGTTTTTCAAATTTATGGACATCTTTCTAATTCATGACATTTTTCTAAATCCATAAACTTTTTCCAAATGCATGAACTTTTGTTGAAATAGTGAACAATTTTCTAATTCATGAATTTTTTTTAAATTCATGTGTCTTAGCTCCTGAACTTTTTTCCAATTTTCATGAACTTTATCAAATTCGTGTGTCTTACTCATGATTTTTTTTTTCAAAATCGCAAACTTTTTTCCAATTGTAGTTAAAATTTTCAAATTTCACAAACTTTTCCAACTTTGTCAACTTTTTATATGAATGAACTTTTTCTCAAATTTATGAACCATTTTTATTTTTGAGAACTTCTTTTATGAACTTTTTCAATTTTTTTTTCTTTTTTCAAATGTTTGTGAACTCTTCAGATTGATGATTTTTAATTTTTTGTTGATATTTTAAAATTCAATGGTCAACTAGTCAATCAGCAAGATGCTTTCGAGCGTACGACTTCTTCGCATGAGGACGCTTTGATGGGCTAGCCCGCTATGCGTCTCGTTCAGGCGGCAACAGCATAAACCGACACGAAGAGCGCCAGCGGCATTTTTTTTGTTGATATTTTCTTTTTTTGTTGATATTTCCTAGTTTGTTTTGGGCCGCCACCTACCTTGGCCTACCGGTGTCATACTTTTAATCCTAACCAAACCGCCACATGCCACGTCAGCCTCTTCCTCCCACGCTGTCGCGGCTACTTTTCCCCTCTCTAGTGACGGCAGAAATCACATATTTGACCTGAGGGCGAAATCAAATCACAAACTGACCTGCTCTCGAATTTTTTTCACAAAGGTGACCCTTTCGTGTGGGGCCCGACAGCTAGGCGCCGCAAACTACTATGCAGCGCCTCGCACTTAGCGTCGCACCTCCTCCCATCGTGGCAGCCCTGGTCCAGTTGCGGCCCCACAGACAGCACTGCAGCGCCTAAGGCTTGGGCGCCAGACTGTGTAAAGTGTAGCGCCTATCGCCTGGGCGCTGCACATTGACTTAAGCCGCATCGGGCCAGCCCCTCCCAGGCAGTTCTTCCCTGTCTAAGGAAGTTGCTCTCTATACAGAGAGCGGCGGTGGCGGCGCCCCCTTCGGATCCCCCCACACCCCTCTCAAATCTGAAGTTTTGACGCCCGGATTCGATCTCCAATCCTTCCTACTAGGTAAACTCCTCTGTTCCCTTTCTTTTCCTCCGTAAATGTGTTGCCATCTTAGGGATTTGCCCAAGATTAGGTGAAACCTTTGATTTGCTTGGTTTGGATCTTTGTTTGCCCAAGATTAGGTGGAACCTTTGACCCCCCCCCCCCCCCCCCACACACACTATATGATTCTTGTGAGTGAAACCTAGATTGTAATTTTTTTAGATATATATGAGATGCCTAGTTTTGTAGATAATTATGAGATGTTGAGTTTTGTAGCTATATGTGAGATGTTGAGTTTTTTAGATATATATTAAATGTTGACTTTATTTGAAATGTGAGATGTTGATTTACTTGAATACATATGACATACTAGATATATATGAGAATTTACAATCATTTATTCATTGTGTGAGAAGGAGATGTTGAGATTCTTGTAGATGAATACATATGAGATGTTTAGATGAACACATATGAAATGCTGAGTGTTTACCGATATTTGAGATGAACTCATATATGTTTATTGTTTGAAATTTGTAAGGATGGTTTGGCTTCTCGACGATGTCTACGACACGAAACACCGGGCCTACATGATGCGCGAGAAGGAGATGGTAATAAGGAGTAATCTAAATATTTTGCAAATTTGCCTTAAGTTGAAATTTACACGCCCTAAGATTTGTCATTACTTGTTTTTTGCAGAAGCTTGAACCTTTGAAGATTCGGTATCACGGGGTCTCTGGTCCTGCCATGCCTTACGATGAGCGGTACACACCGTACATCAAACAAGCAACACTACTCCCGTGGATTCAGTTGGTCAGCCGGTCCACGCCGAATCTGAACGCTCCACTGGTGTCCGCTCTTGCTGATCGGTGGAGGCCGGAGACGCACGGTTTCCATCTTCGGACTGGGGAGATGACCGTGATGCTCGAGGATGCCTCGTTAATCACCCGTATTGCTATCGATGGGATGCCTCTCTGTATGAGCACCGATTCTGATGGGTGGCGCGAGCAGATGATTGCTCTTATCGGTATGGCTCCTACCGAGGCTGAGGCTGATGTGGAGGAGGGAGAAGAGAAGAAGAAGAGGGAAAGGAAAGCAGTCGGAGCTGCTTGCACGTGGATTCAAAATAACTTTGCGATGTGCCCTCTGGATGCCACTGATGATGTGATCCAGACACATGCTCGTGTCTACATGTGGTACGTTGTGTCGAGGACTTTGTTTCCTGACTCCACTGGCAAGAACGCTCCATGGATGTGGATGAAGGCGTTGACCGTCTTCGATAGCAAATGGAGCTGGGGTTCAGCGACTCTTGCCTACTTGTACCGACAGGTAGTTGTGTCTGTTGTGTGATCAACTCATTTCTTCATAAGCAATGCAAGCTTGCCGTCAAGTTAACATTGTTTTTCTTTCATATGCAGCTGGATGATGTGTGTTGCAGGATCATAGATAGTGCAGGCATTGGTGGTAATATGCTTCTACTTTCTGTATGGAGCTGGGAGCGTCTAGCTGTTGGACACCCGAAGAGCGTCAGGTTTAATCCTTGGTATGAAAATGAAGATGACGAATTACGGCGCCCCACTTGGGCTTACAAGTGGGATGTGGTTTCCGAGATGACGAACGATGTCAATCTCATGTACCAAAAGTACGTTGTCGAGTTGGACACGATTATGCCTGAGCAGGTAACGAGGTCATTACTTCAGTCATTTCTCATGCTTGCCTGAAAAAAAGTCACCAATTTTGCATTGTTGCCCTATTTCATAGGTGGAATGGCAGCCATATGGCGCCGATGACAGACTTGGGTACACCCCGGAGTTCCCCATCAACCCGATGTGCTTGCGGGATAGGGATCTCTGGCTTATGCGGTGCCCACTGATATGCAACTGGGCTATTGAGTTTCATTTGTCACATCGCGTGTTTCGTCAGTTTGGTCTGTTCCAGCCTCACCCACCGGAATGGGTGGATACGGACAAAGCACTTCATAGGTAAGAGAGCGTATTGACTAAGCATCGTCAGTACTTCTTGATTTTGCTAATGTTTGGTATTGTACCATGCAGGTTGGACATGAGAAGGCAACGGAAGATAAAGGACTGGGACAAGCATCATGCTTCGTATGTTACCCGCTTCCAGCTTTGCGTGGAGCAAGCTCGTAGCAGTGCACACGCCCAGCTTCGTGAGCATAACCCACTTGCTTTTGATAACTACATACGATGGCTTCTTGAAAATACTCGAGTTGAGATATGTCTGCCGGCATATACTGAGGATATTTTTGAAGAACCCGTAAACTTTGAGGATCTATCAAAGGGGAAGTACAATAGAGATGTCAGGGTAGGGCAAGGAGTCCCTGCTATTCCGGTGATTAACTATGTGGTAAAGTGTTCCTTGTTTACTTTCCCGTTGGCCGTATTACACATGTTTGACTGGCTAACGTGTTCATTCTTTCTCATCTGCAGCGCAACGAGATCAAGAAAGTAGCTGACGAGAGCCAGTCTATTCCTGAGAACAAACTGGTTGAAAAAGGCAATGATGATGGTTCACTACAAGCATTCCTCAAGGTACATATCGCATTCACTTTGAGAGCTAGTCTATGTTGCGGAGTTTGATATCTTCTACACTTGTTCATGTTACAGCGTCAGGCCAAGAAGTTAAGGCGGTTATCGAATCTTCTCGGTTGCTGTGATCCCGAATTTGATGAACCATATGCCTCTAGGTCTGGTACACCATCAGACCGCTCATCTCACCATCAGGGGGACGATGTGAGTTCCTCATATGCTTATCTGGATGAGGATGCATGGCGCGGTCACCCAAGAGGTATGACTAATCCTTTAGATGTGATTCTCACTTGATTACGAAGCCGGTCTTCACCATATTGTTTGATTGTGTGATAGGGCCATGAGCTTGATGATGACATGACTTTGGCGGACGCTCAACTTCGGTCCCCATCAAGCCTAGGCAGCCCAGACACCGGTACACGCCCAACGACTTTGACAACAGAGGCAACCCAAAGGTGGTCGTAGGGAGCTCGCGGATGGCTAGCTTGGGTGATGAGGCGGAGGCGGAGGCGGAGGAGGAAGTGCACGAAGAGGAGCCTCGTCCACCCAGGAAGAAAAAGATTGTCTGCAAGCGTGTCACCAGGAACACGCGCGGAAGGCATTAGTGCTTGTGTTTGTTAGTGATCTTGTAACCGTTTCATTAGGTCGATGAACTTGTGAGGTTATGTTATATGTTGGTGAATTCTTACTAGTGTGGTATTTGTGTTTGCGAACTAGTACTATTGTTGAATTGTCCTAAATGATGTGATGTTCAAGTTATTAGTTGTCTTTGTTCAGTATGTGCAGTCTACAGTAATTTTATTTATGTTGAAGCAAGTTATGTCAGTGCTGCATGAGGCCAAAATGGCATCTGTTTCTACAGTTTTGCAGTTAATAGCACTGCAGCGCCCAACAGCCAGGCGCTGCACTGTACTATGCAGCGCCCAACGCCTAGGCGCTGCATAGTACAGTGCAGCGCCCGTCTCATAGGCGCTGCTAAACTGGCCATGGCTATCCAGAGGGCCACGGAAGGCTTTCAGCACTGACCATCCACGAAAATTACCAAGTCATAATGCAGCGCCCAAGAGCCAGGCGCTGCACTGTATTGTGTGACGCCTATCCCTTGGGCGCTACACGGCTGTTTACTGGAAAAACAGAGTTTACAGCACATTCATTTCACCGGAACATCATAATACTTACAATGACTGCAGCATCACAACAATTTGAACAAACACAAATTTTATGCCGATGAGTTCATAACTTAAGACAATTCAAACATTCATTACAAATGACAAATAGCAGCTTGCCCTAGAAGATAGTTCACCAACATCTCACATGCCCTCACAAGTTCACGACACATTCATTAAAAGATAGTTGAGGATGAGTGCACCGAAGCGAAGTCCCTACTGAGTAGAGCGAGGCCATTTCCCCTTCTTGTCACGGGCCGAGTCCTCCTCTTGCGCCTCGCGAGCCTTTGCAAGCTTTCTTGCTCTCTCCTCCTCACGAGCAAGTTTCGCTTGGCGTGCCCTCTCCTCTTCTCGTTTCTTCCGCTCCATCCTCTCCTTCTGACGACGCTCTTCCTCCAAGCCTCTTCGAAATGATTCTTCAAACTGTTGTTGCCGCCTAAGACAATCTTGGTATTGGTCCTTTTTAAAATCTTCTGGCACTTCAAGATCTATCCACGTGAAGTACTTGCATAGAGGAGGCGGTGACTGCATACAAATTTTTTGTTAGTGTTGACACACATTTGATAGTAACATTTTACTTCTCGAGCTTACCGGTGGTTGGTCATAGGCGTTAGTTGGAAGTGCACGGTCATAAGCATAGTTCGGGCATACAAAATATCTCCGCCCTTCCGTCCATGATTTATTTCGGTCGGTGGACACCTTCACCTTGCAAACATCTCCACACCAACATGGCGGGATGTTGACATCTTTCTCCTTCACCTTGTCCAAAGATGCGTCCTCCCACTTGTTCGGCATGTCTTCTTGGTTAGCACACGGTGGCCTCGTCATGAAATCGGATGAAGCCATGCCTACAAAACCGAGAATTCTTGGTTAACCCTAACCCCCACTTAACAATAACCAGAACCCTAACCATAGCATAACCCTAACACCAACATCACATACGAGGGGATTGGCGGAGATTACCTTAAGGGAGGGGTTGGCTTCGAAATCCACGGTCAAATACTCCGGATTTGCAAGATTTGAGAAGTATTTGAGAGTGGGGAGAGGAGAAGAGAGGAGGGGGCAAGTCTAAGGGTTTGGGTGGGGTGGGGTTGTGTGGGGTGGGGGTGGGAGGGGAGAGAGGGTGGGGCCAGCCTAAGTGGAACATAGACTGTGCAGCGCCTAAGAGACGGGTGCTGCATATTACAAGTGTGGCGCCTAGGCCTTAGGCGTTGCAGTGCTGTGTGTGGGGCCGCAACTAGACCAGGGCTGCCACGCTGGCAGGAGGTGCGACGCCTAAAGGCGAGGCGCTGCATAGTAGTGTGCGGCGCCTAGCTGTCGGGCGCCACACGAAAGGGGTCACCTTTGTGAAATTTTTTCGAGAGCAGGTCAATTTATGATTTGATTTCGCCCTCAGGTCAAATATGTGATTTCTGCCTCCAGCGACATCCCCTCCACCGGCCCTCTTTTCTCCCATCGCCACTAAATAAATATGGATGGACGTCACTACTGCACGACCCTCCTATTTCATGACCATGATGGGCTGCCATGTTGAGTTCATGTCTGCATCATGACCGTGTGACTGCATGGCCGCGAGCCACGATCATACTACGCAGGCCATGTCGCGCTCAAAGGCAGCAGGGAGAACGTTCTTTCTTTACATGTTCCGAGAATGAATATATCTACTCTGAAGAACTGGGAATGAATCAATTTTTCAAGAACCAAGACGGAGTAATAATACGTTGTCGGTAGAAAATGGTGTTTGTATGGTTTCCAAAAAATAATGGTTATATTTACCTATTTGGTGAGTTTTTCAACGGGGGAAACGAAGGCTGCAGCCACCCTGTCGGTATCAAAACCGGCGGATCTCGGGTAGGGGATCCCGAACTGTGCGTCAAGGTCGGATGGTAACAGGAGACAAGGGACACTTTATTTTACCCAGGTTCGGGCCCTCTCGATGGAGGTAAAACCCTACTCCTGCTAGATTAATATTGATGATATGGGTAGTACAAGAGTAGATCTACCACGAGATCAAGGGGGCCAAACCCTAGAAGCTAGCCCATGGTATGATTGTGTATGATGATGGGTGTCCTATGGACTACAACCCTCCGGTTTATATAGACACCGGATAGGGTTAGGGTTACACAGAGTCGGTTACATTGGTAGGAGATCTTGAATATCCGCACGCCTAGCTTGCCTTCCACGCCAAGAAAATATCCTTTCGGACACGGGACGAAGTCTTCAATCTTGTATCTTCATAGTCCTGGAGTCCGGCTGAAGGTATAGTCCGGCTATCCGAACACCCCCTAATCCAGGACTCCCTCAGTAGCCCCCGAACCAGGCTTCAATGACGATGAGTCCGGCGCGCAGATTGTCTTCAGCATTGCAAGGCGGGTTCTCCCTCAAACTTTGTGTACCTGCGGGTATAACGTTCGATTTTTATAATGCAGCGCTCCTTGGCTTTCACGCCCAATAATGGCCGCCTTCCACGTGTCAAACGAATGTGAAAAGCCGGGGCGGTTTTACATCCAAGCCCCTAGCCGTATAAACGAGCCGCCTATCTAATAGGACGGGGATTCAGATCGAAACCACACCTTCCCCTTTCGCGAGAAATCATCAGAGCGTCTCCAGCAAAGATCCATTCCAACATGGCCAGCCGCCGTAGCTCCTCCTCTCGCCCTTCCAGTCCTATCCCTGGAGACTGGGAGAGTTGTTCCATCCCGCATAGCAAATTAGCGTCGCTCCAAGCCAAGGGATTTCTCCCTCAAGCCTATATGGTCTCGGTCCGAGCCGGACTCACCACTTAGCAAGGCGGAAAACAAGCGAAGAACTCACCTAGTCCCTCTAAAGGGGAGCGGGTGTGCCTGGTCCCTTATCTAATAAGGGGACTGGGATTTCCAATTCATCCCTTTCTCCGCGGGCTTCTGGAGTTCTATGGCCTCCAGCTGCACCACCTTACGCCCGGCTCCGTGTTACACATCGCGGGCTTCGTTGCTCTTTGCGAGCTATTTTTAGGCGTCGAGGCTCATTTCGCGCTGTGGAAGAAGTTATTCTGCCTGGTGCCCCGTTCCCAAGAGGGGTCCATATATCGTGGGCGGAGCCGAAGTATGGCGCATCACCGGGACCGGATATCCGTCCGGAACCCCGAAGAAGGCGTCCGAGGACTGGCCTTCAGAATGGTTTTATATAGACGACGTCCCCCTGCCGGTCCCTATCGGGGCCGGTCTCCCTGAGTTCAACAACTCTCCCCTGAAGAAACGCCTGAGCTGGCGCCCTCGGAGCTTTCAGAGAGAGAATGACAGAGACGTCCTTTACTTAATGGGCCGGATTAAGCTATTGGCTCATTCCGGACTAACCATGATTAAAGTCATGGCCATATGCATCATGCGGGGGGTGCAGCCGCTCCAATACAGAAGCCACCCCACGTGGGATTTCAACGAGGAAGATGACGCCACCCGTTACGGCCGTAAAGGGCCGGACTCGCCTGCCGCTCTAATGAAGATCTTATCCTCTTTGTACAAGGGAGAAGAAGAGGAATTCCTCCGTGTCGATCCGCAGGGTGGATTTTCCATGTATAGTCCTCCGAATTGGGTGAGCGGACAGTCGTGCTTCCCTGTTCGTTTTACATTCCCATGATTAAATAGGCAGTCTAACGACTTCAACGCAAGACCTGCGTCAGGAGGTAAAAACATAAACAACCGTCCTCCACAGCCAGAGGACCCAGAACGGTCCCTCGATCCGGACTCCGAAGAGGATCCGGACTTAGCGGTGGAATTTATTGACGGAGTGTTTCATCAGCTAAGCAAGGACGATACCTTGGTAGCTATTATAGCTGATTACCCAGGGTTAATCCCGGCCTCCCAGGTGACAAATACCGGAGCTTTACCCCCTTAAGAGGGGTTCCGTTTTCATGGGTTTGGTTGTTCTGACAACGACCGTGCTTTGTAGGGGAGATTCCCGAGGGGGGAAGGCGACCCCGCCGCAGCTAGCCGGCGGGGGGCCGCAGGGCCCCGTGGGGCAAAAAGGAACGTAGTCCGGACTGAGGTGCCAGAGCAAAGGTATGGCGTACCCTCTCTTTTTCCCTGGTGTTTTTCTCCTCCAGGGTATATTAACATTCGCGCTATCTTCAGGACGAAGAGACCTCGCCGGACTATATCCGGAGAGGTTGCCAATCGCGCCTCCACCAGCCAGACTCCAACGCCCGGCCCGGAAGCGGAGGCCAGCACAAGGCACGCATCGGACGCTCCTCCATCAGAGGATGCAGACAGGCTGTCTGCCACCCATTCCGAGGTGGAGAGTGCCATGAACCATAGGCGTCGCCGGACAGTTCTTCGCGACGCTTGTTTCTCCCAGGAGGCTTTAAATGCCTTCAATTTAGGAGACGCGTACCTCCGTGCCGCTCAAAATGGTTTAGCTAGAGCCACAGAGCAGTATGTAAAAGACATACGGGTAAGAAAATATAGATATGCCAGTAGCCCCGAGACTTGAAGCAGTGGAAATAACTGATTCGAGAATCATATAACATGCGGTTTCTTACCGAGAAGAACACCGCGTTGTCCCAGGAGCTGGAAAAGTCCAGGGCCTCACTAGAGGCCGCACTAACGGCAGCAGGGGGTTCTAAAGAGACCCCTTCAGGTAAACAATACACCAGAATATTTAGTATTGTGCGGATTTAAGTGCCAATCTGAGAAATGATATTGCAGATGGTGTCGGACTCGATCCGGACAGGCAACAACTTCTACGCCGGTTAGAGGCTGGTGAAAGCGTGCTAACAAAGGTGAGGCGGGAGAAGAATGATCTCCAGGATGCGAACACCAGGCTGGATGTTGAACTAAAAGATGTTCGTGGCCAGCTGTCGAACTCCAATAAGGAGAATCAGCGACTTCGACGCGGCATTTTTAGTAAGTGCTTAAGCGAACTCTTGAAAAAGGAGTTCGGCGAGGAAGACGACTAACAGAGTTATGTCTATAGGTATGCTGACAGGTCATCCTGCAGAGGAGATGCCCGGTTCAACGGGCGATCTTCTTCCCGAACTCTCGCAACTGCACGAATGAGTTCGGCAGGCGATGCGAGGTATTGCCCAAGCCTTGTGGCCTGCCCACTCCATGCCTGAGGGCCTTGGAGTACTTGCGGAGAAGTTGAAGGGAGCTCGGCGGCGCTTCCGGTTGTGGAAGATATCGGCCTGCCGACAGGGCGCTAGAGAGGCCTGGGCCATGGTGAAGACCGGTTTTACGAAGTCTGACCCCAATCATATGGCCGAGGTCGGACCGGTGGGGCCTGACGGGAAGGAGATCCCTATGAGCTTAGTGTATGGCCAGGTAAATTTGGCCGCAAAGTATTCCCAGCAGGATTGTAAATTAGACAGCCTGTTAGATGGTATAGAGGAGGAATATAATCAGTCAGGTTGACTATGTAATTTATAATTGACATGTGTAATGCCTTCTAGCCGGATTGTAGATCGTTTGTCGTTGCCGACCTTTTCGCTTCGACCTCGGGACCTGACGGTCCGGAGTGTGTCCGAATACCATAACGGTTATATAAGAACCGAGGTATGCATGGAGACCAGGCGTAGGGGTCATTAGTGCTTTATCAGACAAGTGCCCAACTAGTTATGTTATATTACATGGTTAGTAAGAAACATCTTCCAGAGAGAATAGTTCCGTTAAGGGTTCCTTTCGCTGGGGTAGCGTGCCCTGAAGTGCACGTCCAGACTGCAAATGCAGGAAAACATCTGGGGGCATGTATAAGTAAAAAAGGTTCATCTTTAGTTCACCGACCGAATATTCCCTTAAGAACGCTAGCTTTCGGCTTCACCCAGTCTGAGGTACACATCCGGCTTATCCGGCAGTAGCAATCGCAGAGGTGCTCCCTTTATCGCCTAGCCGAACAATCGGGAACGTAGGGTTAAGCACAGGAGCCAGGCAACCCAGCTTGGCTAAAACTTAAGTCATATCGATGCATATAATGGTGAAGAAAAGGTGCATGCGGAAGTCTGACGCATGTGTTGGGCGTGAAACCCATATAAACAAGCTTCTATTAAAGAAGCCCCCGGGTTTAAGGAGCGCGGGTAGCGCGTCACATGATGAGCCTTTAAGGGCTATAAAAGGAAAGAGTGGGAGGGGAAAAATAGAAAAAAATATATATAAATGGATAGAAGAAGGAGACAAACCCAGAGTTCGGCGCTAGGCATAGAATCTTCGGAGACGTGCGGCATTCCATGGGTTTGGCTCGAGTCGGTTATCCGACGCATCTCGCAGGCGGTACGCTCCACCAGTCAGGACTTGGTCAATTATGAAGGGAACTTCCCATTTGGGCTTGAGTTTGTCCTTTTTCTTATCCGGCAGGCGTAGAACTAGTTCGCCAACATTGTAGTTTTTGGCCCGTACTTCTCTGCTTTGATATCTTCGAGCCTGCTGTTGATAAAATGCAGAACGGGCTTTAGCCACGTCGCACTCCTCCTCTAAGGCGTCCAAGTTGTCCTGCCGATCAAGCTCGACTTCTCTTTCTTCATACATGTGCACTCGAGGTGAGTCATGAATTATGTCGCAGGGCAGAACTGCCTCTGCGCCGTACACCATAAAGAATGGTGTGAATCCGGTGGTACGATTCGGCGTGGTTCGCAGCCCCCATTGTACGGAGTCGAGCTCCTCCACCCAGTGCGTATTAGATTCCTTGAGGGACTGCACTAGTCTGGGTTTAATGCCGCTCATGATGAGACCGTTTGCACGTTCGACCTGACCGTTAGTTTGTGGGTGATAGACAGAAGCATAGTCAAGCTTAATGCCCATGTTTTTGCACCACAGCTTTACTTCGTCGGAGGTGAAGTTTGTGTCGTTATCGGTGATGATGCTATGAGGGACACCATAACAGTGTACGACCTCGGATATGAAGTCTATCACAGGTCCGGATTCGGCCGTCTTAACAGGCTTGGCTTCTATCCATTTGGTGAATTTATCCACCATGACCAATAAGTATTTTTTCTTGTGGGTTCCACCTTTAAGGGGTCCCACCATATCAAGCCCCCAGACCGCAAAAGGCCAAGTAATGGGGATAGTTCGGAGGGCGTTGGGCGGCATATGGCTTTGGTTTGCAAAGAGCTGGCAATCGACGCATCGTTTGACTAAGTCATGAGCGTCTGCTCGGGCCGTCGGCCAATAAAAGCCCGTACGGAAAGCCTTGCTTACAAGGGACCGAGTTGTGGCGTGGTGGCCACCGAGTCCGGCATGAATTTCAGCCAGCAGACTCCGCCCTTCCTCTTTGGAGATACATCTTTGAAGGACTCCTGTAGTGCTTTTCTTATATAGCTCTCCCTCGAGGACTTTATAGGATTTAGATCACCGCACTATGCAGCGTGCCTCGTTTTGGTCCTCTGGGAGTTCCTGCCTAGTAAGGTAGGCTAGGAATGGTTCTGTCCACGGGGCAATGACTGCCATTATTTCGTGGGCTGAAGGTGTGATTTCGGTGGCAGGGCCTCCGATTATGTCGGATTGTTCGGCGTCGGGTTGTGCGGTTGTGTCCGGACTGTTATCCGAGGGTTCCCCCTCCCATGCTACAGATGGCTTGAATAATCTTTCTAAGAAGATGTTGGGGGGGGGGGGACTGCATCTCGTTTTACTCCGATGCGTGCCAGGACGTCCGCTGCCTGATTATTTTCTCGGGCTATATGGTGAAACTCCAGTCCCTCGAACCGAACTGACATTTTTAGAACGCCATTGCGATAAGCTGCCATTTTTGGGTCTTTGGCGTCGAAGTCGCCATTTATTTGGGATATCGCGAGGTTTGAGTCCCCGCGTACTTCCAGGCGTTGAATGCCCATGGATACTGCCATCCGGAGACCATGTAGAAGGGCCTCGTATTCGGCTGCGTTGTTGGAGTCTGTGTACATAATTTGGAGTACATATTGGACTGTGTCTCCTGTAGGGGACGTCAAAACGACGCCAGCCCCCAGTCCGGCCAACATTTTGGAGCCGTCGAAATGCATGATCCAGTTTGAATATGTGTCGTACTCTTTAGGGAGTTCGGCCTCTGTCCATTCGGCGACGAAGTCGGCTAGGACTTGCGATTTAATGGCTCACCGTGGTTTGTAGGTTATGTCGAACGAGAGGAGCTCTATGGCCCATTTTGCTATCCGGCCCGTTGCATCGCGGTTGTTGATAATATCGTTGAGTGGTACTTCCGAGGCTACCGTTATAGAACACTCTTGAAAGTAGTGTCGTAGCTTCCGGGATGCCATAAACACCGCGTATGCAATCTTTTGGTAATGCGGGTACCGTGATTTGCATGGTGTGAGGACAGTGGACACGTAGTAAACCGGCCTTTGAAGGGGGAGTTTGTGTCCGTCCGTTGCCCACTCGACAACGAGTACTGCGCTAACGACTTGATGAGTTGCGACAATGTACAATAGCATGGGTTCGCCAGTGTTCGGCGTGGCCAGGACTGGGTTTGTTGCTAAGATGGCCTTTATTTCCTCGAGTCCGGCCGTGGCAGCGTCTGTCCACTCGAAGTGTTCGGTGCGCCTAAGGAGGCGGTAAAGGGGCAATGCCTTTTCTCCCAGGCGGGAGATAAAGCGGCTTAAAGCCGCCACGCATCTGGTGAGTTTCTGTATTTGTTTGAGGTCTTTTGGGACATCCAATTGTGACAAAGCTCGGATTTTAGCTGGATTTTCTTCAGTTCCTCTACCGGATACAATGAAGCCCAGGAGCTTTCCGGCTGGAACGCCGAAAACGCATTTTTCCGGATTGAGCTTAATGTCGTATTTTCGGAGGTTGTCGAATGTAAGCCTCAAGTCGTCTACTAGAGATTCGACATGTCTTGATTTAATGACCACATCATCTACATACGCCTCCACTGTTTTGCCGATCTGGTTTGCCAGGCATGTTTGAATCATGCGCTGATATGTTGCGCCGGTGTTTTTTAGCCCGAAGGGCATTGTGTTGAAGCAGAATGGGCCGTATGGTGTGATGAATGCTGTTGCAGCTTGGTCTGATTCTGCCATCTTGATTTGATGGTAGCCGGAGTATGCGTCGAGGAAGCACAGCGAACCGTGTCCTGCAGTGGCATCGATGATTTGATCTATTCGAGGGAGGGGGAAGGGATCCTTTGGGCAAGCCTTATTAAGGTCTTTGAAATCGACACATAGGCGCCAGGATTTGTCTTTCTTTGGTACCATCACCAGGTTTGCTAGCCAGTCCGGGTGTTTTATGTCTAATGAATCCGGCCTCCAATAACTTGGCTAGCTCCTCTCCCATAGCTTGTCTCTTTGGTTCGGAGAAACGCCGAAGGGCCTGTTTGACAGGTTTGAATCCTTTCTGGATATTTAGGCTGTGTTCGGCCAAACTGCGTGGGATTCCTGGCATGTCTGAGGGGTGCCAAGCAAAAATGTCCCAGTTCTCTCGTAGGAACTCTCGCAGTGCGGCGCCAACATCAGGGTTCAGTCTTGCCCCGATGGAGGCTGTTTTATTGGGGTCCGTTGGGTGGACCTGGAATTTGACTATTTCATCCGCTGGTTTGAAGGATGTGGATTTGGATCTCTTATCGAGTATCACATCATCCCTATTGACCGTGGATCGCAGCGCAGTCAGTTCTTCGGCCGCTAAGGTTTCGGATAGTGCCTCGAGGGCCAATGCGGCTGTCTTGTTCTCGGCGCGGAGTGCTATGTCCGGAGCACTAGCGAGAGTGATAATTCCGTTTGGCCCAGGCATCTTAAGCTTCATGTACCCGTAATGGGGTATAGCTTGAAAAACTGTGAAAGCCTCCCGTCCTAGTATAGCGTGATATCCGCTTTTGAACGGGGCCACCTGGAACGTGATCTGTTCGGACCTGTAATTATCTGGCGTGCCGAATACCACATCTGGTGTGATCTTTCGGTGCAGCGCGCTTCCTGACTGGGAATTATTCCTCTAAAGGTTGTGCTGCTTCGCTCAATGCGGTTCCAGTCTATTTCCATCTTTTGGAGGGTTTCCTCGTAAATGAGGTTCAATCCACTGCCTCCGTCCATGAGTACCTTTGCGAGGTGACAACCGTCCACTATGGGACTGAGGACCAGTGCGGCTGGTGCTCTGGCTGTTCGAAATTTAGGTTCGTCACTCGCGTTGAAGGTGATAGCAGTATTACTCCATGGGTTTATTGTCGCTACTTGATAGACTTCAGTGAGGCTGCGGAGTGTTCTTTTTCGCATGTTATTTGATGCGAAAGTCTCGAAGACTGTGAGAACGGAACTGAAATTCTCGGGCTGGTTTCCTTCGACCTCTGGAATTAGGAGGTCCTCGCCAATTTTGGCCACCTGCCGGAGTATCCAACATGCCCTGAGGCTGTGAGTTGGGGTGGCGTCCTCTGCACTGTGAATCTTGCAGGTCCATCTAGCCACTTTTCCAGTATGGTTCCATGCCCTCTAAAGGGTTTTGATTTTTTAGTATTTAGTCCGGGCGCCTTACTGTGGTGCGCCCTCTTAATTCGGACGGGATTGCTATTCAGGGCCGGATTATCCCAAAATTTTATTTCGGTTTTCCAAGCACTTTCCATCGCACAGTATTTTTGTACTATGGACGCCAAGTCAGCAAAGCGTGTAATATTACGACGACTTACGGTGTTGAGTATTCCCTTGTCCGTGCAGTTACTGCAAAAGATTGAAATTGCGTCTCCCTCACGGCAGTCCTTTATCCTGTTCATAACCAGGAGGAATCTGGCCCAGTAATGATGTACTGTTTCTTCGGGCATTTGCCTGATTTGGGAAAGATCGCTTAAGATCGGGCGGGCGGGTGTCGTTGAATCTGAGACCTCGCCCAGTTTGCTGTTCGGAGGCCGAAGAACTTCCGAATTCTGAGATCCGGAGTCTTGGATGTTATCCGATTTGCCTAATTTTAAGCTCAGGTCTTGGATTGTATCCTCCCCTCCGCGGAAATCCGGCACGGAGGGTTCGGGAATTCGGACGTAGCTAGTCCTTAAGATAGATGAAGGGTCGCTGCATTGTGTCTCCACCACAGCAACGTGGTGGGTGACTTGGGGAGAGTTAATTTCTCTTAGATCGGGTTTAAGGCCAACCTGGTCGTAATTTGTAGCGACACCCAGTGTGGCGATACGATCCAGGAGCTCGTTTACAGAAGAGAGCTCCATCGGATCCAATTGCTCGGCGAGGTCTGAGCCGACGTGGAGGTTGCTTTCGATGACCCGGGAGGTCACCGTCGGCGCAACAGCCGAACAGGCGGTTGCGAGAAAACCACCTAGCCGGAGAGTTTGGCCGACAGCCAAGGCTCCTTTTGTAATGGCGCCATCTTTAAAGACGAGAAGAGGCATCCTTCCTGATCGCGATGGCACAGAGGAACTCTCAATGAAAGCACCAATGTCGGTGTTAAAACTGGCGGATCTCGGGTAGGGGGTCCCGAACTGTGCGTCAAGGTCGGATGGTAACAGGAGAGAAGGGACACTTTATTTTACCCAGGTTCGGGCCCTCTCGATGGAGGTAAAACCCTACTCCTGCTAGATTAATATTGATGATATGGGTAGTACAAGAGTAGATCTACCACGAGATCAAGGAGGCTAAACCCTAGAAGCTAGCATATGGTATGATTGTGTATGATGATGGTTGTCCTACGGACTACAACCCTCCGGTTTATATAGACACCTGATAGGGTTAGGGTTACACAGAGTCGGTTACATTGGTAGGAGATCTTGAATATCCGCACGCCCAGCTTGCCTTCCGTGCCAAGAAAAGATCCTTCCGGACATGGGACGAAGTCTTCAATCTTGTATCTTCATAGTCCTGGAGTCCGGCTGAAGGTATAGTCCGGCTATCCGAACACCCCCTAATCCAGGACTCCCTCACACGCCAAAGTCAATATTGCTAGATGGTGATATATCCGTACAGCTGTTTTCAGTAGCAGAGATGGGAATTGTCTCATGTGTCGTGCATGCATGCACCTCCTTGCCAAAAATCCGAGGCCAAAGTCCCCAAAGCACCACATGAAAGCATGCAGAGGCGAGGCAGGCTCAAAAGGCACACCAAGCAAGACGTCCATCCATCCTCCGGCCGTCTCCTCCATACAGTCCAGTGCACTGCCCCGGACAAAATTACTGTTATGACCTAAAGGGCTAAGAAAATCCCGATTTGACCTCGTTTCAAAAGAAATTTCAATTTTGACCTCTTTGGGTGATGCAAACATCCCTGGCGTCCGGGTTGTGAAGCAGACGCCAGGAGCCCTGGCGTCTGGCCCCTGGCCCGCACTGCCCGCCTGCCCGTTGACCTGCTGACGTGGCAAAGGGGCCAGACGCCAAGGACCCTGGCGTCTGGCCCTGGTAAGTGGATAACCCACGGGAAAGTGTGTGGGACCCACCCCACACACTTTCCCCAACCCACAACCCGAGCTTGAAGAACACTTGGAGCTCTCACACTCTCTCCCACCCCTCAAGATCCCCCTCAAATCCTCTCCAAAAGGTGCATCCCTTAGGTGGATCTTTCCATCACTTTGTTGCTCTTGGTAATCTCCCCCAAATCATCCAATTATTTTTTGTTAAATCTTGTTATTTTGGTTGCATTTTATACATGTTGGTGGAACCCTAGTTCATGTTTTCTCCCTTATGTTAGTGTGAATGGCTTGGTTAACTTTGATAGTATAGTTCTATGCATGGTGTGTAGTAGGAATATATGCTTGTTGAGTACAAAGTTTGGGGGTAGGGTTAGTTAGTGATTAGGGTTAACTTTGCTTAGTGTGCGTTAATTAGTGCTACTTTTGTGGACATCACCAATAATTTAGTGTTGATATGATTTGGATATAATGAGATGTATTTGGATAAACACCAATTCTCATTGAAGTCTTAAATGCATTCATGTTATTTTTAGATGGAGAGACTTGTTAATGTTCACTACATGGACAAGGAGGCATTCTTGAGTAACAATGCCGACACGGGTGAGGAACCATTGGCTTTTGATACAAGCCCTAGCTATGTGGATGCTGTTGCAAAAGTGAGACAAGTCTTAAAGTGGATGGACACCAATGTTGATGTTAAGTTAATAGGAAGGTATGATGTTGGAGTTGGAGCCAAATCTCGCTTGAAAAGTATGCCTATCACCTCGGATTTGCATTGGGATGTATACAAGGAAAAAGTATCCCAATCGGAAGACAAGTCACTTGAACTGTTTGCCACCAAGCTTGAATCTCCTCGGTTTACCTTCGAATTGAACCGGCATGTCTCTTCCCCAATGGATGACATGAGCGAGAGGACAACGGTGCCACTTGTTGAGCATAGGGTTGTGGTTGATGCCCCCAATGCTTATCGCCAACCACGTCCCCGTGTATCATCTATTAAAGCAAATGAGGTTGAGTTGTATGCCCCCAATGCTTCTAGCCAACCACCAACTAGCCAAGCAAATGAAGTTGAGGTGTTTGCTAGTGACGAAGTAATTCAAGAGGATGAAGATGCTTATGATGACGACGAAGAGCAAGAGGAAGGGTTTCATGGTAATGATGTTGGTGACTTGGATGCGTACATAGCGCAAAAGGACATGGATCGTGACTTGCCTTTTAGGCGTCAATATGCGTATGACTCAGATGACGAGGTTCCAGTTGAACTGTTGGACGAGGATGGATTCACAAAGGAGGAAAACCAAATCCACTTTGAGCTGACGGGCTTAGAAAAAAGAACTCACTTGTTTAAAGATCTCAGCCTTGCCCATAAAGCTGTTGTTGACGGTGGAATGAGAATGACGGTGATTGAGCCAACACCATGCCCGGATCCAGGAGAACCAAGGGTGGAGAATGAGGACGAGAATGCTTATTTGGAGAAAGGAGTGAATTTTCTGAGCTTGCCTATGCTGAAGTTTTGGTTGGATGACTATGCCATTCGAAACCATAGGCCATTTTATGTTGAGCACTCCGACATGAAGTTGCGTTACACCATGGTGTGTGAGCAAGAAGGATGCCCATGGAAGGTTCGTGCAAGAAAGCTTAAAGAAACCGAAGAACGGGTGTTAAGAAGTTGTGTTGCCACTCATAGGTGCAAACCGCCATCTAAATGACTTCGAACGACACACCGTCAACTCACATCTGAGTATCTCGGATACAAATGGATGAAAGACATAGGCTTTGATCCCACTGTGAAAGTGAGGTTTCTCATGCGGACGGTGAAAAAACAATTTGGTTATGAAGTCAAGTATGGAAAGGCATGGAAGGCAAAGGCAAATGCTATAAGGATGTTGTATGGTGGTTATGAAAAAGCATACAACCAGCTCCCAAGGTTGTTGGCCGCGATTGCACATAGGAACCCAGGCATGTTTCATGTGGTCGAGGATCACCAGGGAGTGTTCCACCGTGCCTACTGGAGTTATGGACAATGTGTGGAGGCGTTTCAGCATTGTCATCCGGTCTTGTCTATAGATGGCACGTTCTTGACCGGTAGATACAAGGGCACACTAATGGTAGCAATGGCGCACTCATCAAATGACAACGTGTTGTCGTGTGCATTTGCTTTGGTGCCTTCCGAGCACCAAGACAACTGGGAGTGGTTCATGGGTCATGTTAGGCACAACGTGATTGGGGCTAGAGAGGTATGTATCATATCGGACCGGCACCATGGCATACTCAAGGCAATGGACATTGTTATTCCAGGATTTCCAAAGCTTCACCACGTATGGTGCATGAGGCATTTCGTGGCCAACTTTTACCGGGCATGTAAGAGTAAGGAGCTCAGCAAAGACCTTACCCATGTATGTGTGGCCTTCACCACCCAAGGTTTCGATGCTCGGTACAACAAACTCTTTGCAGCGGTGAACGAAGGGGGAAAAGAGTTCTTAACTAGGAATTTAAGCGAGAAGCACAAGTGGGCACGCGCTCATGACGATGGTGGTAGGCGATATGGCGACATGACGAGCAATCTGGTAGAATGTTTCAACAATGTGCTGAAGGGTGCTTGTGCATTGCCGGTGACTGCAATAGTGGAGTACACCTTCTTCAAGCTTAATGAGTACTTTCAGAGGCATTCTGAAGAGACTACAAAATGGATAGGTGAAAAAAAGGATTATCCGGAAAAGGTTGATGAATGGTTGCAGTTACAAGCAAGCAAGTCTTCACAGCAACAAGTTATCATATTCGACAGAATTGAAATGATCTATCAAATTGATGAGCCAGGTGGCACAACACGAGACGGTAGACAATATGGTGGTGCTGCATTTGAGGTGCGTCTGAAGACTCGATGGTGCCAGTGCGAGAGGCCTAGTAAGTATCATTGGCCATGCTCGCATTTGATAACAACAGCGAAGGCGAGAAAAATACATGTTTGTGATGGAAAAACCGTGCAGATGCAAGAGTTCCATGTGGAAACTACTAGGTTGACATGGGCGCCAAGATTTCATCCTTTCTTGGACCAATCACAGTGGCCTGAGTACCATGGCCCTCATATTAGGCCAGACCCTCTTCTGAAGGTGGAGACCAAGGGTAGAAGGAGAACTAAGAGGTTCAGGGGTGATATGGATGACCTGGTTGGATACACTGGCATGAAACAATTTGGCAGCGGTCATTTCATGGAGGCTCCTGACACTATCAACTGTGGGGTGTGCGGTGAAGGGGGACACAATGAGCGGACATGCAAGAATAAGAAAACCAAAAAAAGAAAAACAAGTCGTGGAGGTGGCACCGATGGTGAACGAGGTGGAAGAGGTGACGGTGATGGTGGTCGAGGAAGCACAAGTGTCAGAGGTGGTAGTGGTTGAGGGAGTCCTGGATTAGGGGGTGTTCAGATAGCCGGACTATACCTTTAGCCGGACTCCAGGACTATGAAGATACAAGATTGAAGACTTCGTCCCGTGTTCGGAAGGATCTTTTCTTGGCGTGGAAGGCAAGCTAGGCGTGCGGATATTCAAGATCTCCTACCATTGTAACCGACTCTGTGTAACCCTAACCCTATCCGGTGTCTATATAAACTAGAGGGTTGTAGTCCGTAGGACAACCATCATCATACACAATCATACCATAGGCTAGCTTCTAGGGTTTAGCCTCCTTGATCTCGTGGTAGATCTACTCTTGTACTACCCATATCATCAATATTAATCTAGCAGGAGTAGGGTTTTACCTCCATCGAGAGGGCCCAAACCTGGGTAAAATAAAGTGTCCCTTGTCTCCTGTTACCATCCGACCTTGACGCACAGTTCGAGACCCCCTACCCGAGATCCGCCAGTTTGGACACCGACATTGGTGCTTTCATTGAGAGTTCCTCTGTGTCGTCGCTTTTAGGTCCGATGGCTCCTTTGATCATCAACAACGATGAGGTCCAGGGTGAAACTTTCCTCCCCGGACAAATCTTCATCTTCGGCGGCTTCGCTCTGCGGGACAATTCGCTTGTCGTCTGGAGCAGATCGAAAGCTACGCCCCTGGCCGTCAAGTCAGGTTTGAAAGCTTAAATTACACGGCAGATATCCGCGCATACTTGATCTTCAACGGGTTCGAGCCACAGCCAAGCGCGCCGCACTACCTCGTGGGGCATGATATAGCTCTGCCTCCGAATAGTGCCCTGGAGGCCGCACACGCACCGGCCCCGATCTTCGACTCGGAGCCCGCTGCGTTCTTTGAGGATGAACGGTTGGACGCCACCTCGGGGGCTGCGATCTTAAAGGCGATCGAGCCGAACGCCAGCCCCGCACTCCGCACGGCCCATGACTACAAGGGATCGGATTCTTCTCTGAACTCCGGGCCTTCCATGCCCCTGCCGATCGAATCCGATTGGGCGCCTATAATGGAGTTCACCGCCGTGGACATCTTTCAGCACTCACCTTTCGGTGATATCCTGAATTCTCTGAAGTCTCTTTCTTTATCAGGAGAGCCCAGGCCAGATTACTGTCTGCGAGGTTGGGATTCGGACGACGAAGAAATTCAAAGCCCACCCACCACCCACTTAATAGCCACTGTCGATGATTTAACCGACATACTTGACTTCGGATCCGAAGACTTTGACGGTATGGACGACGAAGATGGAGACGAACAGGAACCAGCACCTATAGGGTGCTGGACCGCCACCCCATCTCACGATGTATTCATGGTGGATACCCCTAAAGGAAACGACAACGAGGAAAAAGGGGACGAAAAAAGGGATAAACCCTCCGACAAGCAATCAAAGCGGCGACGAAAACGCCGAGCCAAGCCCCGCCTCGATCAAGACCCAGCCATAGAGCAGGATGAGCCGGTAGACGTCAAGCATGCCTTAGAGCAACCGTCCGAACAGGGCAACGCGGATAGAGAGGACAGACAGCTCTCCCCCGGCCATAACAGAACTCCGGACGATCTCATGCCGGATAAGACCACGGAGCAGAAGAATCTCCACGAAAGGCTCGTTGCCACAACACGCAGCCTGAAAAAGCAGAAGCGGAAGCTAAAGACGGCGGAAGATGCACTCAGAATAAGATGGAGCAAGGTAATCAAGACCGCAGACAAATACGGCGGCAGCCGCCGCACTAAAAGCTATTCGAAGAGAAAACTACTGCCCGAATTCGACCAAGAGGCCCTAGAGCCCTCGCAGTCCAAAAATTAAAAAGCCACACGGTCGGATAGACGACCCCACGGCCACCATAAAACGGCAAGCAGCGCCGCACTCAATGCGGCATGCGACCCAATTAAAGACTCGCATCATGGCCCAGCCAGGTCCATTTATGGGCCAAGAAAGCAAGCTCTCACAAGCAATGCAAAAAAGCCATCATCAGAATCCGGCACACCCAAATACAGGGGCGCCGCACACCCCCTATGTTTCACCGATGAGGTCCTGGAATACGAATTTCCAGAGGGATTCAAACCCGTCAACATAGAGGCGTACGATGGAACAACAGACCCCGGAGTCTGGATCGAGGATTATATCCTCCACATACATATGGCTAGAGGAGATGATCTCCACGCCATCAAATATTTACCCCTTAAGCTTAAAGGGCCAGCCCGGCACTGGCTTAAAAGCCTTCCCGAAAACACAATTGGAAGTTGGGAAGAGCTCGAGGATGCTTTCCGAGCAAATTTTTAAGGGACCTATGTCCGCCCCCCGGACGCAGACGATCTCTGTCACATAACTCAACAGCCCGGAGAATCAGCTCGGCGGTTCTGGAACAGATTCCTTACTAAAAAGAATCAGATAGTGGATTGTCCGGACGCCGAAGCCTTAGCAGCTTTCATGCATAATGTCCGAGACGAATGGCTCACCAGACACCTCGGCCAGGAAAAGCCAAGAACAATGGCCGCACTCACAAGACTCATGACCCGCTTTTGCGCAGGAGAGGACAGCTGATTGGCACGATGCAGCCCCAGCGACCCAAGTACATCCGAAATTAGGGATGGAAACGGAAAACCGCGACGAAATAAGGACCGTCGCCGAACCAAAGAAAAAATTCCGAAGAGCACGACAGTCAATGCCGGATTCAAAGGCTCAAGGCAAAATCAGACAAAATCACCCCTTCAGGACAATAGGGATGATCCGTCCAGCTTAAACAGAATCCTGGACAGAGTATGTCAGATACACAGTACCCCTGGGAAACCTGCTAATCACACCCACAGAGACTGTTGGGTCTTTAAACAATCCGGAAGGCTTAACGCCAAACACAAGGGGCTCGATACACCAAGCAAAGACGGGGACGAACCCCAGAAGCAGAACACCAGGAAACAAAAGAACTTCCCACAAGAAGTTAAAACATTGAACTCACTTCACGTAACAAAATGTGTGGCACCCATAAAGGTACGCACAATAAAACCTATACCTCAAGGGTCCCGCCACTGGTTATTAAAACCAATCATTTTCGATCAGCTAGATTATTCTAGAAATATCAAAAACACAGGCCGGACTGCCCTGATACTCGATCCAATAATTGACGGATTCCGGTTTACCAATGTCCTTATGGACGGCGGCAGTGGACTAAACCTGATATATCAGGATACAATCCACCGCATGGGCATAAACCCAGCAAGAATCCGCCACAGCAAAACCTCCTTTCAAGGGGTAGCACCAGGCCCGGACACCCATTGTAGGGGTTTTCTTCGGCTTGAAGTCATATTTGGCTCCGCCAATAACTTCCGTCGCGAAAAGCTAACCTTCCATGTCTTCCCGTTTTCAAGTCGCTATCAAGCACTAATGGGACGCGGAGCTTTCGCTCGCTTTAACGCAATACCGCACTATGCATCTCTCACGCTTAAGATGCCCGGTCCACGAGGCATCATCTCTTTAAAGGGAGCGCACTAAAATACGCCTCCTCCAAACAGAGGATTGCGCGGCCGCTTAAACAGCCGCACAATAAAGTGGCCTCGCCAGCCAAAAGACTTTTTAGATATAAGTCATTAAAGGCCACGGACTAGGACTAAATGAGTTCGGCACAAGTCCATCATCAACGCAGGCTTAAACGCCATATACCCCTGTACCGGGGGCTATACGCAGAGACAATAAAGCTCAACTTTATATATTTTTTACTTTATATTTTGTTTATTATCTTTTTGTTCCGCACGACCCATTTTCAATTCAGTTCCTCTCTTTTACAGATGAACGTCGTGCGGCGCCCGTCCAGGACACGGCACAACGGAGACACAGGCGCAGACGTGCAGTAGGGACCCGTCCTAAGGATTCTTTTTAGATTAAGACCCTGCGTAAACCTTTTTTACTGTCTCTTGCTGCTATACATCCCCTGGTTTTTCCACTATAACCAAGGAGGAGGCTGGCGTTTTGGCATGTGGCCACGCCAGAATTTTTGCTCGTACCTGGACACTAGGGGCTCTTCTTTTTTTTAAGGGTGTTGTTTCACCCGCACTCATAAAGACCGAACATCTTAGGGAGTGTTCGGCGTCGCGAGTTTTGGCACTATATGCATCAGCTCCAAATCATGTCTTTGGTCAAATGTTGGGTTGCCCGGCTCCAGAGTTCGGCTACCTTATGTTCTGCTCTATCGGCTAAGGTAGCACCAGGAGAACTACTGCGATTGTGCCCCGGTTCGGTCGGGCGAGCACCTCAGTAGAGAAAGCCGAAAACTGACTGTCATGATGTAGCGCGAGACTGGTCGCCACTCGATGACTTATAGGAATTTATCGGATTCCTCCGCTTTGACGAAGGGCCGTTTCCCGGTCAGGCACATATGCACCCCGAATTCGGGCAAGCGCAGTCGCCACTAAATGGCTACCTAAAGAGTCCCACTATCAAGCTCCTATGGCTAAGTGAAAGTGTTAATGCATTATAGTCCGGTTGCCTAGCCCGCTGCGCTATCACCTCCTTTGTAGGACCAAGACGTTGGGTTAAGTGTGAAAATGCATCTTCTGCGCGCACCCCCGCACTATGTGCGTGCGGGCTGAAGCCAACGACTGCAATCTTTCAGAATTTATATATCAAAACGGCCGCACAGGAGGTGTTCTTAATACTTGAAGGCACAAGTCTAAAAAATGCCACTACAATTTATCAAAATACTGTTTTATAATTACATATGCTATCATAATATAGCATCCTTCGAGCACTGCGTCTCTATTACGCGAGCGCCTTCGAGGACTTCCTTAAAATAGTGCTCGGAAGGTATTCGGCTTTTATCCGAATCCCGGGACGCAACAATGGTGGGCTCCATATCTGCCTAGTATGTCTTGACACGGGCAAGAGCCAGCCGAGCGCCCTCTATGCACGCTGACCTCTTCATAGCATCGACACGTGGCACCACGTCTAGAAATTGCTGCACCAAGCTGAAATAACTCTTCGGCTTCGATCTCCCTGGACACAGATGATCCATGACGTACTTCATGGCGAGTCCGGACAACCTATTCAGTTCGGCCCATTGGGCCAGGCGATCGTCCACTGCCAGTGGACGCTCTGGATTGATGAATTGCGACCAAAAGAGCTTCTCCACTTCATGATCCTTTTTATCTCGAAAGTGTTCGGTCGCATCAGCAGCACTAGCCGCCAAATCCAAATAGGTTTCCTCTACACTCCACATCCGGTCTAACGGGGCAAATTTCGGATCACAAAATTTTCTCCGCAGCGAGAAGGTTTTCCATCGGCAATTTGTCCGGCTTGACGCAGCTCTTCCCTTGCCGCTCTCATTATAGAGCAGGCGTCCTTGGCGTCAGCAACAGCCTTCTCTAAGCTCGTTTGCCTCGCCCGACCCTCTTCTTCAAGAAGCTTGCAACGGTCAGTAGCACTCTTTAAGTTTACGGCCATATCAGCCATCTCCTCCTTGCTTCGACAATGGGCAGCCTGTTCAGCTTTCAGCTCTTCAAGGGCTTTCACGGCAGCCGCATCGCTTTTCCTGGCTTGTTCCTTCGCTCGGGCGAGTTTGGCCCTAAGACCCTCCACGGCGGCCGCACCATCTGCGTCAAGCATACACACGGTAAGATATTGACATAAAGCTCCTCTTACTAACTATCGCCCGATGATTTCAATACCTTGAGCATCATCAAGCTGCTTGTTAACAAGCACGATGTCGGCTTCTGCCTCATCAAGTTGTTGCTTCAGTTCGGCAAATTCACCAGTCCGGCTTGACTCCGGACAATCCGCCACCTACATATAAAGGTGCCACTTAAAGGACCTGGGATTAAGATCCTCTGCGCGCCGTTAATTTTAACGACGCACAGAGTCTCAGGGGCTACTATCTACACAGGGCGCACTTTATTTATGCGCAACTAACACAAGTGTACATTATTTAAAACGTACCTCAAGGCCTGCCAGTAAAGTTTTGACGGCCTCGTGCAAACTGCTTTCTGCGGATGAAATCTTTTCAATCACCGTGCTCATCAACGCACGATGCTCCTCTGAGACAGAGGCTCGCCCCAGCAGAATCTTTAGCTCCTCCGGCCGAACACCAGATGGTGCCGGACTTGTCCCATGGCCTCCCTCAAAGGCCGGACGCAGAGAACCTCGAGGGGCCACATGGCCACCTTCCGCCCCTGTCGGATTCGGAGAAATCCTACGCGACGACACTTCAGCGTCGCCCGCCTTGCTAGGCGATACAGAAGGAGGAGGCGTTCCGCTTTCCATCATCTCCGGAAGAAGATCCCCCGAGGACGAGTTCTGCTGAGAAGGGCTGAGATCCGAACTACAAAGTAATGTTTCGGTTAAAACTTCTCAGATATAAATCAAGGATTTCTCTTAAAAGAAAAAACTCTTCCTCTACTTACGGCTCGCTGGAGAGCTGGCCCCTTTGAGGGTTTAGTTCGGCCGAGGGACTCCCCAGCGTCGGGGCCCTCTGACAAGGATTCTTTCCCCTACTTCGAGGCTACGGTCTCCGGGTCGTCAGAGGCGGCCCTTTTCTTTCCCTTAGGAGAGGAATTGTCGACTCCCCCCTTCGGAATGGCCTCTTTCGAAGAGGCCATGGTTTCCTTGTCCTCCCCCTTATTTCCCTCCAAAGGCACTACCTCCAGCATCCTGACTAGCACGGGATCCAGCCTGGTCTCGGGAAGGGGAGCCGGACACCTGATCAGCTTCGCCTTCGTTATCCACTCCTGCTTAAAAGGAGAAGCATTGTTAAGAGCAAGTCAATTATGCGGATAGAAGGTCCGGGCACAAGGTCACTTACTTGAGTATCCGGGCGATTGCGGCTTAAACCCACATCCTCGGTCAAATCCGGACTCACTTCTTGTGATCCGAAGAACAGTTTGTACATCTTCGCGGGCGTCACGCCCATAAAATCCCGGAGAACTCGCGGTCCCTCAGGATTGAACTCCCACAGGCGAAGGGGGCGACGTTGGCCGGGCAGTGTCCGGCGAATCAGCATGACTTGTGTCACCTTGACCAGGTTGAGGTCTCCATCTAAGAGATCCTTAATACGGCCCTGTAGCAGAGGTGCGTCTTTGGGCAAGCCCCGATCTAGCCCTGTGTTGATCCACGACGCTAACCACGGTGGGGGACCCGAGCGAAAGGCAGGAGGCGCCACCCATGCGGTGCCCCGAGGAGCGGTGATATAGAACCACTCCTGTTGCCATAAGCCAAGCTCCTCTTGAAAAGCGCCCTCGGGCCATGAGCATCGACATTTCTTTTTATAGCAGCGCCTCCGCACTCTGCGTGGCGCCCCTCGATCATCTTCGGTTCTACTTTGAAGGTCTTGAGACATAATCCGAAGTGAGGGGTAACACGGAGGAACGCTTCGCACACAACAACGAACGAGGAGATATGGAGGATAGACTCCGGAGCTAGGTCGTGGAATTCCAGCCCATAATAAAACATCAGCCCCCTTACAAAGGGATCCATTGGGAAGCCTAATCCCTGAAGGAAGTGGGATATGAATACCACACTCTCACCAGGCTGAGGGCTAGGGATCACCTGTCCTTGAACAGGCAACCTGTGCAAAATCTCGTCGGTCAGGAATTTAGCTTCCCTCAACCTTAATACGTCCTCCTCCGTAACGGAGGAGGGCATCCATCGGCCTTGGAGGTCGGAACCGGACATTGTTGAAGGTCCGGTGCGCCTGGAATCTGGAAGCCTGGGGTGTTGGGACTCGAGGCGACGGGCGAGCTCGTTTTGAGAATAGAAGAGGGGAACAGGGTCTTGGTCTCTTTATAAGAGGCAGAATACCAAGAGCCCTCCCCGTAACTGTTTTGGACTAGCCTTTAATTAAGGCAAAACGTGCTAACGGGCACGACTGGGTTACCCATGTCCGTATTAATGAGAATACCGTTAAAAGGGGCACACGATCTCTGCTTTGACAAGACGTGCCAAGGAAATCGCCTCGCTAACCACGCTGAGGTGGAACAATGAAAACAATTTATATAAAGAGCTTGGCCGCAGTGTAGTGACGCACTGCGGAATACGTCAGCATATTTGATTTGTGTTAATATTATTCTCTATATGGCAATATGTGGAAGCTTATTTTGCAGAGCCGGACACTATTTTTGGTGTTTGTAATCTTCTTGAAGAACTTGGAGGAGGAACCCGCCTTGCAATGCAGAAGACAATCTGCGCGCCGGACTCGTCGTCATTGAAGCCTGGTTCAGGGGCTATTGAGGGAGTCTTGGATTAGGGGGTGTTCGGATAGCCGGACTATACCTCCAGCCGGACTCCAGGACTATGAAGATACAAGATTGAAGACTTCGTCCCGTGTCCGGAAGGATCTTTTCTTGGCGTGGAAGGCAAGCTAGGAGTGCGGATATTCAAGATCTCCTACCATTGTAACCGACTCTGTGTAACCCTAACCCTATCCGATGTCTATATAAACTGGAGGGTTGTAGTCCGTAGGACAACCATCATCATACACAATCATACCATGGGCTAGCTTCTAGGGTTTAGCCTCCTTGATCTCGTGGTAGATCTATTCTTGTACTACCCATATCATCAATATTAATCTAGCAGGAGTAGGGTTTTACCTCCATCGAGAGGGCCCGAACCTGGGTAAAATAAAGTGTCCCTTGTCTCCTGTTACCATCCGACCTTGACACACAGTTCGGGACCCCCTACCCGAGATCCGCCGGTTTTGACACCGACAATAGGCAACAGATTACAAGTGCTGGAGGTGGTGGTCGAGCTAGCACAAGTGCTAGAGGTGGCGGTCGAGCTAGCACAAGTGCTAGAGGTGGCGTTCGAGCAGGCACAAGTGCTAGCGGTGCTAGTGTTGGTCGAGCAAGCACAAGTGCTGGAGGTGGTGGTGGTCGGAGAGGAAGCACACGTGCTAGAGGTGGTGGTGGTCGTAGAGGAATGGTTGATAATGGATCATCCTTCGGTTATTTGCTTAATCCAGATGGTTGATCTAATAATAATGGTATATTATTTGTTCATACAATTCCTAGCATTTTAGTGATTTACTGTATTTACACATTTACTCTCTTTATGTCTTGTGCTAACAATTGTTCTTTTTGTAGGCATGGCTTCATCCGGTTCCAGGACGAGGCCGGCGTGCGCGGACCAAGAGGACATGCCGAAGACGTGGATGAAGGCCAGGTTGGACAAGGAGAAGGAGAAGGATGTGCCCACACTACCATGTTGGTGTGGTGATGTTTGCAAGCTGAAGGTGTCCACTGACCGCAACAAGTCATGGACATAAGGTAGAAGGTTTTTTGAGTGTCCAAACTATGCACATGATCGTCGAAGGCCAACTAACGCATATGACATACCATCGGTATGTTAGGTGTACATACAAAAAACATCAACAAGTTTGAACTCATATTACTAACAAAAACATAATTTATATGTAGTCCCCTCCTCCACTTTGCAAGTACTTCAATTGGATAGATCACGAGGTACCAAAAGATGTCCAAGAGGACCAACGTCGAGATTGGTTACGGAGGCAGCGCCTATTCGAGGAGTCTTATGCACGGGGATTGGAGCGGGAGCGTCGTGAGAAGGAGGCTCGTGAGCGCAAGAAGCGTGAGCAAGAGAGGGCACGCAAAGAGAAGGAGGCTCGTCAAGAAGAGAGGGCAAGAAAACTTGCAAGGGATCGCGATGCACGAGAGGAGGACGAGGCACGTGACAAGAAGGGAAAGTGACCCCGTACTACTCAATAGACAAATGGAAAGGCACCGGTGTCGATGATGGAATGTCGAGACTTTGTTTAATGTACGAACTTGTCATTCGAGACCTTGTGTGGTCATGAACTACTTATGTCATTCGAGACATCGTGTGTGAACTTGTTATTCGAGACCTTGTCTGGTCATGAACTACTTATGTGCAACCTATTTGAAATTATGTGCAAACTCTGCTTTGTTCATATTTTTTGTTTGATTTTCAATGTTTAAAAATGTGTGCAACAAGTTTAAAGGAGAGCATTTTGCTTAGGTGCAAATGTGCACACCCAGACGCCATAAACCCTGGCGTCTGGTTCCCTATCCAGAGAGCATTTTGCCAGTTTGCAAGTGTGCACACCCAGACGCCAGGGTCCATGGCGTCTGGCCCTCTATCCAGAGAGCATTTTGCAACTGTGCAGATTTGCACACCCAGACGCCAGGGTCCATGGCGTTTGGCCCTCTATCCAGAGAGCTTTTTGAAAGTGTGCAAATATGCACACCCAAACGCCAGGGTCCGTGGCGTCTGTCCCTCTATCCAGAGAGCTTTTTGGAAGTGTGCAAATATGCACACCCAGACGCCAGGGTCCGTGGCGTCTGGCCCTCTATCCAGAGAGCAACTTGAAAGTGTGCAGATTTGCACACCCAGACGCCAGGGTCCCTGGCGTCTGGCCCTCTATCCAGAGAGCTTTTTGCAACTCTGTGAATTTGCACACCCAGACGCCAGGGTCTGTGGCGTCTGGTTCTCTATCCAGAGAGCTTTTCTGCATTGTGCAGATGTGCACACCCAGACGCCAAGGTCCCTGGCGTCTGGGTCATTTTGCTCACGCAGGTAACCAGACACCTGTCTGATCTGTCTGATGCCCGATCCAGAGAGCATTTTGCAAGTGTGCACACCCAGACGCCAAAGACCCTGGCGTCTGGGTCCCTATCCAGAGAGCAAATTTCGAGTGGATAAGATTCTTTGGGCCCACCTCTAGCCCTCTCATCCATTCATCTCCACCTCTACCCCTCTCATTCCTTTCATCTCCACTCACTCTCACCTCTAGCCCTCTCATCCACTCACTCTCATCCAGTACCATAACCCCCCTCATATCTCTCACGAATCGGTCCAGTTTCACCGTCGGATCTTCAGGATTTCGAAACTAGAAGGTAAATCAACTCCACCCCCATTTTTTGGTTGGTTTAATGTATCATAGTTCTGTGTAAACCCTAGTTTGTTTTCCTCGTGGTTTAATGTATCATATGTTAGGTACTAAGAGATTTGTGTGTTGTAGATGGCTAATGGTACTCAGTGGGTGCTTAGCCCTGTTGTTCATGTCCAAAGCTTGTCTCCATGTGTTGTGCAAGTTAGTAAAGTGGACCTCACTTTTGATTGGTTGAAGAATGAATTCATGTTGAAGCAAGGGTTGAAGGAAGAGGATTTTGTGTACTACGTCAGCAGGAAGCAGTTAGATGGCCCCGGGGAAAGAAAATTGGTTGACATAACTGATGATGACAAGATTCAAGAAATGCTGCAAGAATGGAAATGGAAAAGGGTTGTTGACTTGCATTGCTACAGGAAGCCGAGTTATATGTGATGTTCATGTCGTTTCAACTATCGTGGACCATCGTGGTCATGAACTACTTATGTCATTCGAGACATTGTATCTGATGATCTTCTCATTCGAGACTATTTGTGTAATTTGAGATTATGTAATAACTATGTTTGTCATTTGCTATTATGTGAACACTAATGTTTGTCATTCGATACTATAAGTGTTTGCTACAACAAAATATCAATGTCATTCGATACTATGCTGTGACAAAATATGAACAAAATGGAAAACCTACTACACCAGGGCCAGACGCCATGGACCCTGGCGTTTGGGTGCCCTGTTTCTGCTGTCCACGCTCTGCTCTTGCTTCCAGTCGACCACCAGACGCCAGAGATCGTGGCGTCTGGTCCCCTGACTTCAAGCCAGACACCAGGGACCGTGGCGTCTGGGTCCCCTGTATTTCAACATTAATTTGGACTTGTTGTTTCACACTAAAAGATAGCACATATATAATATAGGACAGGTTCATAGAACACAGAAGATAGCACATTGGTTAAAACTTGCATACAAACGACAACAAGTCCACAGATCACGACAAATTCATGCATACATAACACACCAAGTGCATACATAACACACCAAATTCAAGACAACCTAAAAAGTTTTTACCACGACACCAAGTTCATGAATACAAACGCCACCTAGTGCATGCACTTCCAAACAAGAAGCTCACTTCCTCCTTCCTCTCTGCACGATAGTTGCAAGTGTAGGCTCCTCTATGCTAGCCTCCTCCTCCTCTTCGTTGTATGCCTCCTCCTCCGCCTCAATGTTGGCCTTATATCTCTGCATTCCTGTTGGGATAAGCTGATGAGGATACTCCGGACTATGGAATTATGTGTTCCATGTCTTCTTTCTAGCTTTCTTGCCTGGTGTCTTAGCTATGGATTTGCCTTTCCTAGAGCGAGCATTGCCTTGTGTCGGTTGTGATGGTTGTGGAGCATCAACATCATACTCATGATCCTCTTAATGTGTTGCATCATACTCATGCTCCTCATGATGTGTTGGCTCCTCATGATGTGTTGGCTCCTCTTGATGTGCTGGCTCCTCTTGATGTGCTGGTTCCTCCGTGTCCTCATCGTTCTGGAGATAACGCCGTCTATTAGCTCTGGCGGCGCGGCTTCCAGGTGCGTACACGTCACTGGACTGGGCACCATGGCAAGAAAGCATTGCTGCCATCTTATGGAACCGCTTCTTGAACTTCTGCAACAACACAAAATATGCTATGATATGAGATGCAAATAAATAATCCGCGAAAAGAAACTTTTCTAATATATTGGTCACACCTCCATCGTGCTCCTAAGAGTTCTCTTAGATAATCCACCACCAGGTGGATGACTTAGTGCAACATTGGCATCGTTGACGCACAGAAGCAACTCTCGGCCCTGCAATTCATGAACACACCAAACTTATGTATTTGAAAGAAGACAACATGATGCAAGTATGTTAGAATAGGTCAAACATACTACCATTTCTTCATGCATCAGTGCATAGTCAACATGAGCCCCTCTGGTGTCTCTCACAGCCGTGTTGAAGGTATGATAACCTTCTGCAGTCTCCGGGTCTTCAGACACCAACTCCGACCAATCCTCGTGAGTCCAACCTGGCTTTAGCTTTAACCGGTAACGATCCGCATACCACACTTGATACTTCTGATATGCTAACTGATTGTGAGGTCTATTCTCTGATTGCATTAACGTGTCTCTTTGATTCCAAATTTCTATCCATGCACGGTGTTTGTTTGCCCAATCCGATATATCCTGATTGTTCCTTCGATCGAACCTACAAATGATGCACGGGACAAAGCATTAGCAAACATAGACTTATTCAATGCTCTACTACATACTCAAGGCATGCTTGCTCACCGATGCAGAGATAGCATTTCCTCCTTGCTCTCCTCAATTGGAATACCTTGTCTTCTTCCAAATTGTCTTGCCACACGGTCTACAAAGTGCCACTCGACTGCGAAGAAGCATATCATTGGGCACCTCGCCCGCCAAAGATGGCTATCACGCGTGCACATCTCATTAAGATCAAAGCCACGATCTTCCACATAAGGCAACCAATATACCTGCAAAACAAAGAGATACATTGTTAGCTACAAGTTTCATTCTTGACTAAACTTTATCTCATCGAACTTCTCAAAACCTGCTCGGCAGTCAACGTGTCCATCTCATTCATATAGCACTTGTATCGCACATGCGAGCTTCCTGTGTAGACTGTCACTTGTTCCCAATAGTAAGCAAGCGTAGGGCGCCGATATGGATCATCATCATGCACCCCGTCATGATTACCCCGTGGGTTTGCCATGTTGGGGTTCTTGAAATTGGGCCGTCCAACCGGGATCCGCTCCCACATCCACACAGATAGGCTCGAAACAAACCCAGCCAATGAGGATGCATCCCCCTTCCTCCGACACGTCAAGTCAAGCCGCAATCAAACAAACATGTTAGATATGGAGGCGCATGACAAATGCAAGATAAATGGTTGCAAATATCTCTTACCTGACGATACAAATATGCTAGTGCGGCCGAACCCCAGCTATACTGGGTATCCCAGTTATTGAGTAGCTCCAGGAACATCCAGAGGGCTGAGTTCCCGGTTGCATCTGAGAAGACTACCTTGGTTAGTACATACCAAAGATAGGCCCGCGCGTACTGCTGCACAACCACGTCATTCGCACCCTGAGGGCACGGATTGGTGTTTCCTCTGACCAGTTTTAGCCAAGAATGCCTCACTCTCGCGGTATCGGTCTTGCCTTCCTGAGGGTCCTCGGGCTGAACACCAATTAAATTGGCAGTCCGTTCTCGCCAATTACCGACGCTGACAGGACCGGTAACAGCTTGTCCGTTAATAGGAAGGCCGCTTATCATAGCCATGTCCTGTAGGGTCATCGTCATCTCCCCACATGGAAGGTGGAACGAGTGAGTTTTCGGCCTCCAACGATCCACAAGTGCGGTCAGCGCCGCGTGGTTCACCAGCGGAGCGCGTCGCTTAAACTACAACACGAATGGGAGAAGGCCCAATCTCCGAATGTAAGGCTCATACCGCGGGTTGTAAGTAAAGTCATCAGCGGAATGAAGTATATCTTTTGCAAATAAAGTATGCCAAGAATAGGATTATCTACACATAGAGACATCATATTTAAATTCAACTGTATTGTTATACCACATACACACATCATCTATCAAACCAAATTATCAAACAAGTCTATTTTACATACAAAAATCATGTATTCATCACCCCTCTTAGTTCAAAAAAAATCCTATGGACAACATATGCACAAAACGGAATTGATTTTGCCTACATGTTCAACTACACATCATCTGCTGCCTACCAAATCATCTATCAACTACAAACAATTTCCTAAAACAAAGAAACCATCTACTCATCTAACATCACCTAGTGTTGAATAATGCATCAAAAATAAGAGGACTCAACCCAAATAAATTGGAGGAGACGGGGGAGAATACCTCAAGGATGCTTAGGGGGCCTAGATCCACGAACTAGAGTGGAGGATGGAGTAGATCAGGTGAGGATTTGGTGTGAGGGAGAAGAGGGGCGAAGGAGAGAAGCCCTCTGTTTGTGCGCCGCCCAGGAGGAAAAGAGATGGGTGGGTGGGCTCGGCCTGCAGGGGTTATCCACTTACCAGGGCCAGACGCCAGGGTCCATGGCGTCTGGCCCCTTTGCCACGTCAGCAGGTCAACGGGCAGGCGGGCAGTGCGGGCCAGGGGCCAGACGCCAGGGCTCCTGGCGTCTGCTTCGCAACCCAGACGCCAGGGATGTTGGCGTCACCCAAAGAGGTCAAAATTAAAATTTCTTTTGAAACGAGGTCAAATCGGGATTTTGTTAGCCCTATAGGTCAGAACAGTAATTTTGTCCCCCTGCCCCAATGCCACTGCGCGCGCCATTCCCTTACCCCGCTACCCGTATCCTTCAATGTACCATCCACGTGAATCTGAAGCAGGGGTGGTGCAAACCTGGCCTGCCCGGCCCCGTCGCCTTCCCACGCCCGTGCGCGCGCGAACCGTGTTGCCGTCGCTGTGCCGCTCGTCGCCATTTGCGCCTACGCCCGCTTGTGCGAGGCTGATTTTGGACTTTTGGTGTTTTTGACATTTTTGCTAAAGTTTAACCGGATCTGACCTCATTCAAAAATATTTCAGGATTTGATCCTTTTGCTATCGCCAGGGTCGATGACGGTAGGGTATAATAGCCTACCGCCAAGTTCCCTAAAGATAGGCAACTTATCCATATCAACACAATGCTGCTCTACCGTCAAACTTGTTTGCGGTAGTCTGTGCACTCCTATAGCCGATGTGCCTGGCGGTAGATGAGTACACACATTATATTTGATACTTACAAAAATTTAACGGTAGGGCGTGCGCCCCTACCGTAAGGACCTTGGCGGTAGGCTGTTATACCCTACCGCCATAGACCCTAACAATAGCAAAATGGTCAGATCCTGAAATAATTTTGTGAGGATCAAATCCGGCTAAACTTTCGTTTCGTAAAAGAATCAAAACACCAAAATCGGCTCCTGTGCGACCGGCCATGCCGTGATGTTGAGCTTAGCCGATGGCGCCGTCACGACGGGCGCGCCCGCGCCCGTGCGCAGCAGCAGTAACTTGGAGGCGGGCAGGCCAGACGCAACAGTGCGGCATTGTGCGGGCTTTCTTTTCTTGCTCCTCCACTGCCCGGCACCACGTGTGCTGCTGCCACGCCAGGTCATGCCGATCACGTCAAGTCGTCAAAGTAGCAAACTGGCTGTAGGGCCGACGCACATACGCACGCATGCACTCCCGGTCTCGCATGCGTCTCACACTGTATCTGCTAGTGTGTGTGATGTGCACCGTGGTTGCCCACTCGAATCGTGGTTGATTCTTCCGTGACTTCCGACGACCTCACGCTCTCTCGTAAGCGAAAAAGGGCTCCTGCCATTACGCGTGAATGCCTCGCTATTTTGGGACCCTCTGCGTGGAAAATGAAATTGTTTTGGTTCTGAACAGTCGTTTTACTTTGAGCAATGCGCGCAGGAACAGAAAATTTCCAATATAATCAAAAAAGTTGAACCGCGATCTACAAAAAATATACTACTCCAAGAAGACATTCTTGAAGTAACTTGCAAACAGTTCTATCTAGCTGAGACAATGTTGGGAGGATTGTCAACTCGACTTAGATCAAATCCGACACCTAATCTTAAGCAGAGCTCATCTGACGGCTGGCTGCGCCCCTCGGAGTCTTCGTCCGATTGCCGACGAGGTAGAGTAGGACATGGGACATGCACCGGCTTAGATCGATGATGGATCCGTCATGGGAGGAGCCGACGATGTCCACCACGACGTGGTTGCGGCGTCTGGACTGATGCGCCATATGGGCGCGCCGGAGAATGCGACTCCGCCTCACCAACGTTCACCGTTGTGAGGGCCATCACTGTTTCCCACGCCTGCTGCCTCGCATGACGGGCACGCTGCACCATTGCGTCCGACGACGCCCATGCATTCCCCTTCGCATCGACGCGCCAACGAAGGGTTGCACGCCTACCACTGCATTTGGACGCCAGACGGACCGCACCGCCTCCGGTGAAGCACGACGACACACCTCAGGGCGGATCCATGCGTCATTTGGGAGGACGCAATGGATTCCTACGGAAGGAGTCTGAGCGTTGTCGCCGGGCAGCCTCCACCCGGGAGCGGCGGAGCGCAAGCCGTACGGTTATCTCCTCCTCAGGACCGCGTGGGATGAGATCGGGTCGATGGATCTGGAGATGTAGGGCTCGGATTCGCTGCCCGCCATGTCGGAGAAGGCCGGAGATCGCCGGACGAGAGCTTTGGTGGCGGAGTAAGATGAAGGGGAGTGGACTGGAGTGGCTAGGGTTTGGTCCAAGGAGCGGATGAGGACACATATATGTGTGGTCGGATGGGCCAACATGGGACGGGTTCGACGTGGCGGACGTGCCCGGGCCTTCCCATATCCGCCACATATTTGAGCTGGATATGAGGGGTGTTGGTCAGTCCAAGCGTTTGAGGCCGGTTTAAGGCGCCCGTCTAGGTCCGGGGTGTTTATTTTTACCCGGTCCGTCCGGCTGGGCGTATGAGAAGGGTTTGATGTGCCCGGCTGTAGATGGTCTTAGAAGAGAAAACAATTAGAATAAAATGGTTCTATTTAATTCGGGTTTTACTCACTGAGAGTGGAATTTTTGTCTCATTATGCTGGCTAGCCGCATTTACATAAACAATAACTTTGGAAGCTCGTTGTTTTGAGGTTCACGTCCTAATAGACTGGCCTAGCTACGGACAAACAAGCGGAAAAAAAACAATCATATGTTTAAAATTCTCATCGCTCCCGACCTACCCAAGAAACTCTTACATACCAAAGGACCAAACTCATAACCAGAGCATTATTAGCTATTGACCTAACCCAGAAGAATTGACTTCATGTCACTACCTCAAGTCTTTCATAAGGAGCAAGCCTTCACTAGCTTATTCCTCGTCTCACTTCTATGTGTTGGAACTGTTTATTCTTACATCATGCATTATTTGTTTCATCCCTGCATACTAGGGATTCGAATTTCATAGATGTAAGCATAGGAGACACCAGGAAGTATTGATGGGTAACCAAGATTAAAACATGCACAAGCCACTCCGATCTTTCTCTACCATGTCAACTACCCTTGTAGTCCAGTCATCCTATACCCTACGCTCTCATGCTATCATGTACAATCGAATTTGGTGATGCGCCGCGAGGATGGATTGGGCGTCAGAGGTTGGTTCGCGTCACCATCGGTCTCAACACAAAAGGCCAGCATGTTCGGTCGATTATGTCTACACGGGGGGAGGGGCCAATTGGGGGTGGGCAGCTTTGAAATGGTGCACAAATGTGGTGGTCGATACATTTCGTTAGCATGGCTCACATGGCAGCTCAATATTGTAAGGACCGAAGAGCCTTCAGACTTAAGACCACGTCATTCTGATTCCCATGTTAAAAATATGAAAAAGGCATTTACAGTTTTTGAATTTCCCTGGATAAAATATCAATGCATTTTCATTTAATTATATTTGATTTGTAGGCGGCACAGAAAAGATAATATTGTGACGCATCACCAACAACGAAAGTAGGCCCCTTTTGATACATGTATTTCTTTTGTGCACACCACATGTAGAAACATATATTGAGGTAACTTTGTATACATGTATTAGAAATCTATATGTAGATATAATTTTTTTATTCAGAATTGCTTGGCTTCAGATATCATAGTTTTGATTATAATTGTTAAATCGGATAACTACAGTCCAAATCCGACTTGGTTTTTTGACTACTCCAAAAGGCTTATAGATGACACCGGAGCAGTGATGAGGACATATATGAGCCCATCACTTGTAAATGGGTTATGAATGGCGTGCAAAAGATATTGGTTAGTAGTACACATGTCGTCTTAGCCTGCATTACCGGTGGGGCATGTACCATGCGACATAACATGTTAGGGTCAGGGTTTTAAGACTAACAAAGCTGACACATGTGCCCCGTCAGCCTCTTCCTCCCTCAGCGTCGCTGCCACTTTTCCCTTCTCTAACAACATCCCCGCCACCATTTTTTCAGGAATCAAGCCGATTAATAATACGTTGTTGGTAGATATGGTGTCCTATAGTTTCCAATAAAAGTAGTATGTGTATTCGGTGAGTTTTTTGACTGGGGGAAATGGAGGCTTCAGCCATCCAGAGTAAATGTGACTGGATATTCATATTATTATTATTATTTGCATGGACTGGATAATCATATATCCAGACAACTATGTTGCTCGGGGAGCACAAATAGGACCACCAAGTAAACAATACCGGCCTTGCTCAAATAGAAAAAGACAGAGACAATATGTTGTCTTAGGCAAGTTAGAAATAGAGAAAGAGAGCCCCCCCCCCCCCCCCTCCCGATTTTAAGGTGGGCCAAATAAGATCACGGGAGATCTCCTCTAAGTCTCTTTGTCGCCTGATTTAAGTGTGGGGCTGGTGAGATATTGCCTCCAGTGTTGAGATTGTGTCATAGTCTCTCCAACATGATCTTTGTAGCACGTTTAGTGAAGGCATCCACCACATGATCAGCGGAGGACACAAACCGGACGTCCAATGCCCCAAGTGCCGCATTTTCCTGACGAATTGAAAAACCACCTTGATGTGTTTGGTCCTCGCATGGAATTCTAGGTTTGCACTTAAGTATGTGGCACCTGAATTGTCACACCACAAAATAGGTGATCATGGCAGAATTACTCCCAGTTCTGTAAGTAGAGATTGCGCCCAAGTGATTTCCGTCACGCCATTTACAAGGGCCTTCTTCTCTACCATGGTACTAGACCATGATATTGTTGGTTGTTTCCGAGGTCCTAGGAAGACCATAAAACCGCTTTTGGATCTCCTACATCGGCACAACTGACCCAATCAGCATCAGTGAAAACACTCAAAAGTTTGGAGCTTGACTGGCGAATATGAAACCAAATGTTTGGGTGTACCTAGAGCAAAATTTGAGTGGGAAGATGATGAAAAATTGGGTGAACTAGATACATTGTCTGGGTGTAGAGATCGAAGATTGAAAAGGGGACCTAGGAAATTCATAGTTAGTTTAAAGCTTATGTAGCATATTTCCCCTGACCTACGTGAGAATAAACAACAACATGAAATTTATGATGTCTTTCAATATATTGATGGTTCTTATCCACCAGAGGACCAATATCAAAACCAGCCAATGTTTAGCTATTGACCTAACAAAGTCCAATGACTTCATGCCACTACATGTACCATGTACCGAAGTCTTCTATAAGAGTAACCCTTCCCTATGAGAAGCATGAAAGCTAATTCCACATCTTACTTCTCAGTGTTAGAATTCCATTCCTATCTCGTGCAATATTTGTTTGGTATTACACACCGGGAATTTCAATTTGATTATTCTGGGCATAAGAGGCATCAGGAACTGATGGATAACCAAAAAGGCAGAACACACTATGCATTTCACACACCCACCATGTCTCTGCACATCAACTAGCTTACCTTTTTCCTCCACCAACCAATTGGTTGTTATTCTCATGGTACCCCATCCCCATGTCATCATTTCATATGGTGGAAAGAGGAAGTGGATCTTGTGATGCTCAAGTGGGATGTAATTGGGGTAGGAGAAGGTTGGTTCGTGTCAGGATAACTCTACCTAGAAGAGGCCTAGCGTGTTTGATAGATAGGTGGGTGATGAGAATGACTTCGAAATGGTACACAAATGCGCAGATTTTCCATCGCATTGGTTTGAACCACCTTCCAACTAAGCGAGTCTCCAAGCTTTGGTACTTCAAGCCCAACCTGTCACATTGATATGCATTGCACAATTTGGCACTTATACAAACGACAATTGTACAGGGTGTTGAGTGGAAACATTGTCTTTCTTTTCCTTCACACGTCACCTCTAATTTGTGCCATACCTCTAGATTATAGCTTTGTGTAAGTTTAGTTGGCTAGTACATTAAGCTTGTCAGGTTCCTTTGACGTTTCATGTCAATAGTTCATGCATGACTCCAGAACGCACATGAACAACGAGACTTCCATGATAGCATTTCAAAGCACTTTATATCACCGTCTTCTACTTTACTAGTTCCAGAGTGGCGACATTGATCAACATCTTTTAGGACTTTTATTGGAAAAAAACAAAAGTAATTCAAATAAACATAAGCCATCCCTTCTCGACTAGTCTTGTACCACCATCTCATCGCCATTGGATGCATCATCGTCTACCGGTAGCACCTTCAATCCCCCTTCCAAAATATAGTTCCATGTCATATTTCTAAAATACTTTATTGATTGAAAGGTTTGAGTTGTGAGCAACTTACAAGTCTTCATGAACAGACTGCTTTGACTTCATCTTGGAGTTGAACACTAGATGAAAGTTATATTCGGAACCTTTATTTTACACACAATTGAACAAATGGAAGCTGAGTAGCCAGACATTTTAAAGTCCTCCTTGATTCAGAGGCTTTTTAGGATTGTAATCTTTAGGAGTTTATCTTACATTGAATGTTTGATTCATTGAATTAAAATCCATAGGGATTATCCTTAGGAATTATTTATACTAGGTTTCATAGCAAAACATTCATCCACTCCAACCATTTGGAAATAAATCCATATTTTTCCTATGCACAATCTAATAAATGTTTAAACATGTAGCATTGAAATGGCATGACACCACAGTCATGTGTTTATCTATTCCCGTGTGATAAAAATTGCATTGAGACTGTTGATACTCAATCCTTTGGCTTCCTCCTTTCGCTTCTGGTCCTGAAATTATCACAATTTTCTCAGTTTGCTCTTCTTCACACATAGACTAATAGGTAAATTTCACTGAGGTGCATGTTTACAACATAGTTTTTCTTAGGTGGGTATTTGCATTGACACATTGGTGGTAATCAAGTTGATATGGTCGGGCTAGGATGTCAAATACCAATAATCTGATTTCTTTTGGAACAAATAATTTACTAGGTATGCACATACTTGTATTATGATAGAGCCACCTCCCAGGTTTTTCATTAGTCATTTGGCATCTCTCTTCCATTGTCTTCCTCTTTGTCATACATCTAGCTCATCTCCATGTTGCTTGTTGCGGTTGTGGAAGGCTAATCCTCTTGTGCTAATTGCATGGTTATCTAGCCGATACATCCTTTTTTTATCTATGTGGTACATATTACCTGCTAAGTTTTCTTACACCTACAAGTTTGTTGTTATTTTGACATAAGGGCATAGCTAACTAGAAATGTCAAATTGCTTCAGTTGTAACTAAAGTCGTTGGATTTGGTGTCCGATACTTGTCTCGTGATATAACTGAACTTTGAATATGTGGAGGTTATATGTTGGAGTCAAACATGTGTAATTTGGACATAATTTTTAAAGGCAGTGACAAGTAACTAAAATAGACTAGACAAATCAAGTAGTCTAGACATGAGATCTCAAGAGTGACGGTCCACACGCTACTAGAAGGGGTGGCTTCACAAACTATGGCGCTCTAGTTGGAGATGCACCCGATCTTGTCATTGTGATTTGTCGCTGCTTGTACTTGTCGATTTAGAACATGGGGAAGAGCAACCCCGAAGTCATGACCAGTGGGTGTAGATATTGATCAATAAATCACATCAAAAACTATCGCCTCTCCGTCTACTTTGCGGAATGGTCAAATTACGATAAATTATAACGAGAGATATGCTCAAGGGCTGTCTATAGCACAACTAACACAAATTAACAGTTTGGTAATGTTTTGCAAGAAAAAATCACCCTATTAGGCATCATATATCACATATATACATTCAAATAACCAATAATTAGGCATCTTGTATCACATATCAAAGCATCATCATTCATGAACATAGCATCATACATACATCAAAGAATGATCGTTGTGGCTCTAGCTCATTACATAATTGTCAGTCCAAAATATTTGGAAAAGAGAGAAGACATGAGAGAGGAACCTTGCCTCGCCATGGAGCTGAGTTTCGCACGCCTGGGTCATTGTTGGTATGGAAGTAACCGAAGAACCATCGTCGTTTGTACCTGGGAGCTCCGCCAGTCGCCGATTCATTGTCAGTTATCCTACTCACGGCGGTCACACCCTTGAAGGTTCGAAGTGGTAGCCGGTCGTTGCTTACCTTTCTCTCGGTCGAGTGCAACAACAATCGAAGCAGTTGACGGTAGTAGCCGCCGTTGTCGCATGTTTTGTTTGTCTCTGAAGAGGATAGAGGATTGCGGTAGGATAGGGATTCAAAGACCTAAAATTTCTCTTTAGCGTTAAACTATGAAGAAACTTAGGGCTATTTCTCGAATAGCTGCGCAATTAGCGGCAACATCTGTTTAACTCTTATAAATCCCATAGGTCCCTCATTCCCGCTATAGCCCGCTATTTAGAGGAATTTAACTTTTTCCTTTAAAATTGTGCACAATTTTTAAAATGAACAGCTGTAGGGCCTTTTTTGAACATAGAATTCAGAAAATTGAAGCCAAAAAAGAAACATGGGATTGAGTGCCACGGCTTTCAGAGTCCTACTAAAAATAGAAATAGGAAAAAACTACTACTAATGAATTTTAGCTATTGGCCTACAAATTACGGGAGTACAAGATAACTGAAGCATTTACACGCATTTCTTTCCCATGAGATTAGAGCTTATTTTTTGGTTTACTCGAAAGTTGGATATTTTCCGTAGCACAATCATAAGGCCAAAGAGTAGAAATCGAGATTTTACTTCAAGTTTGCAATCCTCTGTTCTTCTAAAATTATTTCACCCAATAACAAGAGTTTTAATGGCCCCCCTTTGCACTGATGACAGGCAGTCCATGGAGTCGCAAATAGCACTATTTCCGGCCGTTTTTGTTGGCTGCTGTAAGCCGCGGCGACGAGCGGGCGCAGCGAGCGCGTTTGCGGGCGCGCGCTGGCCGCATCGGGTGCGTCGGGCCCGTAGCTAGTGCGTGCGTGTGTGTGCATGGGTGCGCGTGTGTGCGCGGGGTAGCCATGCCGTAGATGTAGGCGACCGTTCAGGTTGATCCGCAGGGGGCGCGCGTGGGGATCGTGCAGGCTCGGGGCGCGTCGTTCGCGTACGTGCGTGGCGAGGACGTAGCCAGAGCGGGCAGATCGGACGTGCGGGTGGGCCGGGGACGTGGAGTACGTGATCCTACGGTGGCCCAAGTATTTAAGCCCTGTAGGGGATCCTTGTAACCGTGGCTGGGACGAGTTCGTGCTCGTGGAATATCAGGCCGTTCGAGCGGCAGCAGCGTACGTGTGCTGGAAACCTGGCTGTGCCTTTCCTTCTTTTCTTCTGCCGATCGAGTCCAGAGAGAGAGGTGCAGGGAGAGAGAGGTAGAGCTAGGGCAAAGCATAGCCACAACAACAACAATTGGTATCAGAGCCACAGGTTCGGGGGGCGAGCGCGGCGAAGATGGAGGCTGCTGCGGCGGCGTCCGCGGCGAGCGCGGCGGACATGGACGCGTCGGCTGCAATGCGCGGCCATGTACGGTGATGCCGTGCGCGCAACGAGCAGCGGCGATCGCGGAGACGAGGAGGCCGTGGAGGATCTGCGTAGTGGCGCAGAGGTTGCGGCGGCTCGGCGCGACGACCGTGGAGGCGCTGCACTGCGGTTGACGGCGCAGCGGTGCAAGGGCAATAAGCGCGGCAGCCAGCCGGGCGCGACCGGTGCGTGTTATGGGTGCGCACCGGACGCGTCGGGCGCGCCGGGAGCGCGGGAGTGGACCGCGTCGAGGCGCTGGACCTGGTTGCGCAGATCGCGTACGTGCGCGGCGGGAGCGCGGGCCGGGAGAGCGGGGACATGGGGACTGCGCGCGAAGGGCACGGCGGCACGGTGGCAGGCGCGGCAGCGACGTCAGGGCGGTGGCGGCTACAACGACGACGTCGACGGCGCGGCGGAGCGCGCGCCGGGAGAGCGGGGACATGGGGACTGCGCGCGAAGGGCACGGCGGCACGGTGGCAGGCGCGGCAGCGACGTCAGGGCGGTGGCGGCTACAACGACGACGTCGACGGCGCGGCGGAGCGCGCGCTGCGGGTGGACGGTAGCGTCGAGGACGTCGGTCTCCTCTAGGCCACGGCTTAGGGGGAGAGTGTTGGCTGCTGTAAGCCGCGGCGACGAGCGGGCGCAGCGAGCGCGTGTGCGGGCGCGCGCTGGCCGCATCGGGTGCGTCGGGCCCGTAGCTAGTGCATGCGTGTGTGTGCATGGGTGCGCGTGTGTGCGCGGGGTAGCCATGCCGTAGATGTAGGCGACCGTTCAGGTTGATCCGCAGGGGGCGCGCGTGGGGATCGTGCGGGCTCGGGGCGCGTCGTTCGCGTACGTGCGTGGCGAGGACGCAGCCAGAGCGGGCAGATCGGACGTGCGGGCGGGCCGGGGACGTGGAGTACGTGCTTCTACGGTGGCCCAAGTATTTAAGCCCTGTAGGGGATCCTTGTAACCGTGGCTGGGACGAGTTCGTGGTCGTGGAATATCAGGTCGTTCGAGCGGCAGCAGCGTACTTGCGCTGGAAACCTGGCTGTGCCTTTCCTTCTTTTCTTCTGCCGATCGAGTCCAGAGAGAGATGCAGGGAGAGAGAGGTAGAGCTAGGGCAAGCCATAGCCACAGCAACAACAGTTTTCACAAAGCCAGAGCGAGTACAATGCTACAAGAAGATGAGCGACTAAAAACTGATGCAAAACGCAGCGAGACTCGTGCGTCAATCGGCTGCACCACACCACACACCACAGCACAGGTAGGCCAGAGGACACAAGCAGAATCTGAATGTGGGAGGACAGCATGATTAGCACTCAAGTCCCCGGCGCTCTCGTTGACCGCTGTGGCCCAGACTAACAGGCGACGAGACAAAACCCTATGCCACACCATCACAACTCCTAATTCCACTTGGAATTATTGCACAAATTGACGTTAGAGCTCTACAAAGCAGCACGATTACATACAAGGAGGGAGTGATTGATTAGTGCGATTACGAGCAGGCACTCAGCAAGCAATTGCATGCGAGCTTCAGTGTAAGAGTGGGGGTGCGCGGCGCTCGCTAGGGTTTGCTCGCTCGTGTCGGGGCTCGAGGAGGCAGGCTGGTCGGGAAGTGGAAGCTGTGGACTGAACGGTCCACGGCTTCCAATTTAAAAAGGACGATGACCGCCTGATCTGTGGCTGACAGCCAAGGCCCGCCGCGCGTGTGCATTTACTTTGGGCGGTGGTGGTAGTTGGGAGGCCAACACACGTCCCCAAGGCAGACGACTCGCAACCGCGTGCCCGTCCGTTCGGCGTCCGTCTAGACGCAAACCGAGCGCATGTTTGCGCCGGAAATGGGGCGGGACGGACCCAAACGGACAAAATTTGAGGATGCGGCCACACGTTGGGCCATGTCGTCTGTCCGTTTTGGCCCACACGGACGTGGGCGGAAAGGATGGGGTCGCGCGTTGGAGTTGGCCTTACGTACAAGGAGGGAGCAATAATAAGCATGTAAAGGTACGTCAAGAGGGAGACAAGAATGTAAAGGTACGTCTTGACCGTGCAGTGGCTTGCCCGCTTTGGTCTTCTATTTTCCCGCAATGTAAGGTCTCCCATGTTATTAGCTCCAGGTCTGATCACTGCCCCGTTTTAATTGAGTTGATGGGTAATGTGCGAGGTGGTAGGTTTGCTAGCCAGTTGAAATATGAATCTTACTGGGAGAGGGAAGGTCGTGGTTTGGATGATCAGATAAATGTTTGTTGGAAGAGAGGATCAAATATTAAGGATCTGAAAGATGTTGCCAATAATTTAGAAAAAACAATGGAATCTCTTCATGGTTGGAGTCGGGTGCATATTGGGTACCTGCCAAAGAAACTTGACTGGGCTCGTAAGATATTGAACATTTGTTTAATAGAACTGATCATTCTGCTTTGTTGGAAATAAAGAAAATTCTAGGGGAGATGGATGAACTTCTTATCAAGGAAGAAATGTTATGGAAGCAGAGATCTCGTCTAGATAAGATGAAAGGGGGAGACCATAATACAAAATATTTTCAGTGAAAGGCTTCTTGGAGAGCAAAAAAAAAACTATTTCTGCTCTTAGGAAGGATGATGGTTGTCTCACGGAAAATTTGGAGGAAATGAAGGGTATTACAAATTCGTTTTTTAAACAGCTTTATTCTTGTGATGCTTCGGTTGATCCATCTCACATTATTTCGATTGTCAAGCCCCTTGTGACTGATGATATGAATGATGATCTTTGCAAACCTTCTACGGAAAAAGAAATAAGTGACGCTCTCTTTCAAATAGGACCGTTAAAAGCTCCAGGACCAAATGGCTTTCCTGCAAGGTTTTTCCAACGGAATTGGGGTCTAATCAAAGATGATATTATCAAGGTTGTTCAGCAATTTTTTATTTCTGGAATTATGCCTGAAGGTATTAATGATACTACTATTGTTCTCATACCAAAGATTAAGAATCCTCAATCAATCAAAGATTTCAGGCCGATCGGTTTATGCAATGTTATCTACAAGATTATTTCCAAGTGTCTCGTTAACAGGCTACGACCGCTCCTTGATGGTATGATTTCCCCTACTCAAAGTGTGTTTATTCCGGGAAGGTTAATCTCTAATAATGCTCTCATAGCTTTTGAATGTATGCATTCCTTAAGTACGCTTAAAGATTTAAGAGGGGAATTTCGTGCTTATAAGCTGGATCTTGGCAAAGCCTATGACCGTGTGGATTGGCAATTTTTGCAAGGTATGTTGGGGGCGTTGGGTTTTGCGCCGCAATGTATAAAATGGATCATGACATGTGTTACTTCTGTGAAATTTGCAGTGCGCTTTAATGGTCAATTGTTGCAGTCGTTCTCACCTACCCAGGGCCCAGGCAGGGAGATCCTTTATCTCCTTATTTATTCTTATTTGTTGCTCAGGCGCTCTCCTTGTTGCTTAATGATGCTTGTGCCAAGGGAATTCTTCAAGATTTCAGGCTGAATAGACAAGCACCTGGCATTTCTCACTTATTATTTGCAGATGATAGTCTGTTATTTTTCAAGGGATCTCTCGATCAAGCTCTAGCAATTAAAAATATTCCGACGATATATGAGAAGGGAACTGGACAGTTATTGAGCCCTGAGAAGTGTTCCATTATTTTTGGGAAAAGTGCAGGTTGAAGAAACAAGTGACTAATATGGTTATCTTAAATATTACCGTGGAGGGGTTTGAGGATAGATATCTTGGATTACCGGTCCCAGAGGGTAGATTGAAGGCTGGTAAGTTTCGGTATACTAAAGACAATTTTTTGAAAAGGCTTTCTGACTGGACTGAAAAATATGCACCATCTGGAGTCAAGGAAGATTTGATCAAAACAGTAATTCAGGCCCTACCAGTGTACGCTATGGGGATTTTCAAATTTCCGGTTTCTCTTTGTGAGGAGTTATCCCAGATTATAAGGAATTTTTGGTGGGGAGATGAAGAAGATAGAAGAAAAACGCATTGGTTTGCGTGGGACAAACTAACAAGACCTAAAGGTAAGGGTAGCATGGGATTTCGTGATCTCAGACTTTTTAATCAAGCGCTTTTAGCCAAACAAGCATGGCGGCTCGTGGTTTATCCGGTCTCACTATGTGCGAAGTTGATGAAGGCAAAGTATTATCCTCAAGGACATATTCTGGATACGGTGTTTCCGCATGCTACTTCGGTGACTTGGCAAGGTATTGCTCATGGTCTGGAACTCCTATAGAAGGGGATCATCTGGCGGGTCTGTGATGGGTCGAGTATTAATATTTGGAGAGATAATTGGATACCTAGGGGCCATGGCCTAGAAATTTCAGCTAGAAGGCATAATACCAGGTTGAAGTAGGTATCTGATTTATTCACGAGCGGACATAAGTGTTGGGACGAAAATTTGGTTAAGTGTCTTTTCTACCCATATGATGCGGAGGAAATTATTAAGACTCGTAGTAAGGCCTCTAGGGATGGGGATTATGTTGCGTGGCACCATGAGAAGAATGGTATTTTTTCTGCTAAAAGTGCGTACAATTTTGTGCTTAAACTAAAGGATAGTCAGGACACCTTTGGCCAATCTAGTAGCAAACCAGAGGGGAAAGGGGGATTTGAGATTTAATCTGGAAGGCTAATATCCCTCAGAAGATCAAAATTTTTGCGTGGCGAGTTGCACCTAATAGCTTGGCGGTTTAGATGAATAGAGTTAAACACCATCAGACTGATTCAGGTACATGTTCTATTTGTGGTGTAGAAGGCGAAGACATTTTTCATGCTCTAGTGAGTTGTTCTAAAGCGCGTGCTCTATGACTAACATTGAGAGAGCTGTGCAATATCCCGGATGAAGATTTCTTCAAGTGCTCGGGACCAGATTGGTTGTTGATTTTGTTGGCCCAATTGAGCGTGCAACAGAGGGAGAAAATCTTGTTTCTTTTCTGGCGAGCATGGCATTTGAGATATGATTTAATTATTGGGAAGGAGAAAGAATCTACTAATGCCTCTGCACTTTTTTTGGGCAACTATTGCACTAGTAGAAAAGGGGGCAATGGTCCAGGCCGGGTTGAGCATTAGTCCCGGTTCAGTCTAGAACCGGGACTAATGTGAGCATTTATCCCGGTTCGTGCGGCTAAGGCATTAGTCCCGGTTCACCTGGGCCCATTAGTCCCGGTTCGTGTTACAAACCGGGACTAAAGGGTGCGATGACCTTTAGTCCCGGTTCGTGCCTCAAATCGGGACTAAAGATTAGACCTTTAGTCCCGGTTTGAGGCACGAACCGGGACTAATGGGGTTGAGACCTTTAGTCCCGGTTCGTGCCACGAACCGGTACTAAAGGTCCCATTTTCAAACTTTACCCCCCCGGATCGCCTTTTCAGTTAAAAAAAAGAAAATGATGGAAATGTCAAAAAAATAAAATAAAATAAGTTTCCCATGTGATATGTGGTCTACTTGTTGGGAAAATTTACAAACATGAATTTTCGACTTTTTTGCAAAATCTCTCGAGAATTTGTAAAAATGGGCATAACTTTTGCATACGAACTCGGATGAAAAAGTTTTTTATATGAAAAATCATCTACTCGAAAAGTTGCATCCAAATTTAACGGGGGTACCCAGTTAAACATTTTCAAAATCCTCAAAAACCTAACAGAAAAAAGTTACGGGGCTTTTAAGATCTGGAGAGGCAAAAAAATTCAAAAAATTTCAAACTATGGTCAAACTGTGGTCAAACTATGGTCAAACTAATTATTCAAGAAATATTAGTGTTACTAAATAATTATTGTTTTTTAAAACAATAGTTTCAAACTCAAACAGTGAAATGTGTCACTTCATGCTCAAGCAAAATTCCTGAGGGTTAATAGGATTGACATCTTACTATTGTCAGGAAAACAACAAGTGCAGACTCGGAAGCGAAGGAGAATAGAACCCGAAAGTTAAGCGTGCTCGGGCTAGAGTAGTGAGAGGGATGGGTGACCGGTCGGGAAGTTAGATGATTTGGAATGATGAGGGGTGATTAGAGGATAAATTGAGTAGTGATGAGGGGTGGTGATTAGAGATTAGAGGTTAAAATTTGAAAATAAAAAAAATTCAAAAAATAAATTTCGAAAAAAATCAGAAAATTTTCTTTAGTACCGGTTGGTGTTACCAACCAGGACTAAAGGTGGGCCTTCAGGCAGCGGCCACGTGGAGGGCCTTTAGTCCCGGTTGCGAACCGGGACAATAGTCCCGTTTTCTACTAGTGTTGGGCCACCTTCACATCCAATAACGACACTGTTCTGATGGATGCTAGCATCAAAGGTAAGAAGAAAGTGAGCGGTGTTGTAGCTGATTTTACACTGATTAAAGATAATGTGATGTGGACACCTCCCCCTAATGACCGTATTAAGATCAATGTTGATGCCAGTTTTGTGGAGAGTCTTAGTGCAGCCAGTGTAGGGGTTGTGGCTCGTAATTCTTTCGGAGAAATTATTGTTTCTTCGTGGGATTTTATTGATCGGTGTACCAGTGTGAATGAAGGTGAACTCCGCGCCTGCCTCACAGGAGTTTATATAGGTATCACGCTTCACCAATCTATTATCTTAGAGACTGACGACTGTGCTTTTGTAAATTCGTTTCTTGCAAATGAGAAGATTGACAGGTCCTCTCTGGCTGATCTAATGAACGAGGCTTTGAGTATATTCAGGATGATCCAAAATTTTAATATCACAAAGATAAATCGGAGTGCCAATAGGGTGGCACATGAGATTGCTAAGTTTAGCTTCGATACGCACATGCGTTCGATGGGATTCTTTTTAATTCTGTTCCGCCATGCATGGTGTATGCTGTAACCGAATGATCGTAAGAACATTTCTTTCGATATATGGGGTGCTTTCCAAAAAAAAAGGAGGGAGCAGTTAATCAGTGCGATCACGAGCAGGCACTCAGCAAGCAATTGCATGCGAGCTTCAGAGCAAGAGGCAGTAGAACACCGGCGGTATCCGGTATGGATCCCGAGTAGCCTTGTAGCCGGAGTTGGCCAGGCGGGCTGATGTCTCAGGGACCATCGATCCATCCATCTGCCTGCAAAAGGTCCCCAAACCAAACAGGGCATGCACCCATCCCCTCGCCGTCTCCTCCGTCCAGCGCCATGCGGCCCTGCCCCAACGCCACTGCGAGCGCCATTCCCCTCCCCCCGTATCTGCTGCTCGCTCCCCCACATGAGGACGAACCACAGCCCATACCTCTTGGCACAAACCCCGGCCTGCCCGCCCCCATCGCCGTCCCGCGTCCGTGCGCGCACCGTGTCGCAGTCACCGTGCCGCTCATCGTCACGCCCGTGCGACGCGCTGTGTCGCGATGCCGGGCTAGGGGCAGCTGGCTCCGCCAGGACGGGCGCGCCCGCGGCCGCGGCCGTGCGGGGCAGCAGTAAATTGGAGGCGGACAAGCCAGGGGCAACAGTGCGGCGCTGTGCGGGCTTTCCTTTCTTGCTCCTCCACCGCCCGGCACCACGTGAGCTGCCGCCGCGCCAGGGCATCCCGTTTCACGTCAAAGTAGGCCGCGGGGCCGACGCACAGACGCACGCATGCACTCCCAGTCTCGCCGGTCTCGCCCTGCATCTGCTCTCTGATGCGTGTGGTGCGCACGTGGTGGCCCGATCGGATCGTAGTTGATTGTTCCGTGACTTCCGTCAACTTTAACCAGTCAGTTCGGTGCTCTCACAAGTTGACCATTCCATAAGACCAAGGTTTCACCATACAAGTCCTTCTATCTCCGAAAATGCTCTTTAGAGCTCGAGCTCCATGGAGTCCGGGTTTGACTTGGTCAAAATTCAAACTTTCACGTTTCAAAATAATTTGAAAAAAAATACACACATACTTAGAGACATAAAGCATATGTCTGTAAATTTTCAGGACAAAACACCTTAAAATGAGTGCTACACAAAAGGAACAAATCTGAGACTTTTTAGTAGATGCACTATTCATCCTTAAAGTCTATGAATTTGTCTTTTTTGCACAGATCGTATTTTAGGGTATTTCATCCTCAAACTTCACATACATACGCATAACATCCTTGTTTACTTGTATGATTTTTTTTCAGATTTTTTTTAAAATTGAAAAATGCGAATTTTGAATTTGTCAAAAAATCCGGCCTCCATGGAGGCCGAGCTCCAAAACGCCCTACTCTTCTATCTCTCTCTATGACGTTGGCTATAGAAATATTTTGATCAAACATACATTGTGAAGCATTCCATAAGCATGTGATAGTGTCTGATCTCCCACCCACTAGTCCTCCCGGAATCTACTATTACAACCATTACCCACTATATGTCTGCAATTGTCAAAGATTTATTTGTGTGTTACTCATACCAGAATTGTGAATCACATGATTTATGACTTAATTAATCCAGACAAACACTTCTTTTTGAATACTTATTCTTAAGAGTATCTTGCCATACCCCCCTCTTAAGTACTAAGAGCATCTACAGTCGGGTGCCTCAAACCCGCCTCATACGCCCGGTCACTGTCCGGTAATAATTTTTTGAACCAGACGCCCCCCTCAAACGACCCTCAAACGGCCGGACTGACCGGCACCCCTCATATCCAGCCTAAATATGGGGCAGATATGGGGGCGCCCGGGCGCGCCCTGGCACGCCTGTCACGTCGGACTGACGAAGGGGTCCCAGGTAGAAACACCCTAATACCTGGTGGTCCGAAGCTCGTGTCCTCCGTCGGACCAGTGGCGCCATCTGGCGTAGCTCGGGCGGGTTGCGTCGTGTGTAGCCCGGCTATTTAAGTCGACCGACAGCATCGAAACCCTATCATCTGTCCACATTTTCCTCCTCCTCATGTCCGATGCCGCCGCCACTTTCCACTCCACCCGTCCACCTAGTAGCCATGCCCCCACGCCGCAGGGTGAGGAGCGAGCCATTTCTGACGCCGGAGCGCCGGCTCGAGCTCCTTGAGCAAATCTAGGCTAGTCGTGGAGCTCGAATCGCCGCGGGGCTACCTCCGGATGCTGTGGATCCGGAGGAGGAGGAGGAGGAGGAGGAGGATGAGCTGGAGGACGAGGAAGAGGGGGAATCTGGCGACGCGGATTTGTAGGCGGAGCAGTAGGCCATCCTCGATTCCCTTCGGTCGGAGTCGGCTGCAGAGGCCAGACGCCGTCGCCGGCAGAAGATGAAGGCGCAGGAGGCCGCGGAGGAGGCGGAGTTGCTCGCCTACATGGCTGAGGTCGAGTAGGAGGAGGATGAGTCGGAGGCCTCCTACCCGCCCGTCCAGCTGGCGCCCGGCACCGTCGGCGTGGACATCTTCGACGACGAAGACTAGCTAGGGTAGTACGTAGGATTTCTTTGCATGCTTTATATGGATCTAGGGATGAAATATGAGTGAGGCGGATGCGGAGTTGCTAATTTGAGGCGTGACTGGTCACTGTCCGCGTTCGCAGGCGTTTGAGGGGCCAGATTTGCGAAGTACGGCTGTAGATGCTCTAAGGTTCCACATGCATTTAGATAATACTAAGGCACTATTTTGGATTTACATTCTTGACTCCTAGACCACTATAGTCATTAGGTAAGCACACCACCAGCCATCTCACCAAATCATGCTTCCTCTTATTGACATACTCTTGCCATGATAACCTAGCTATAAAGAAATTGATCTTTTTTTCTTACTCCAATATTGAAGACCATTGAAACACACCATGAAAATAGGTATATTTGGATAAGCTAGGTTGGATTAGAATCAACCTCTCACTAATACCTAACAATCTACCTTGGAAACTTCCACGTTTTTTTCTTATTATTTAAAAAATCTTCCAGTGAACATTTCTGATTCCTTGTGCATTTACTGGGATCTCTGATTACCTAGTGAGTAAATTCCCCGGTGGACAAGTAATTATCATGTTATGTTTGTCAGCTTTATTGCTAGCTTCACTGATGAAAAGCTCACTTTTGTTAAAGTAATTTTCAAACTAGTCATTTGCTTAAATGCGCATCAGACAAATTTGAGGTTATGTGCACTTGCTAAATCATCATCTAATAGCTAGCTGCATCATCTTGGTGTAAAGATAGAAGATCAATACTTATGCTGAAAGCATTGGAGCTTATTGTTTTGAACCCCTCGTGTCTTAAATTATAGGCAGGCCTAGCCAAGGACAAACAATCTCAGAAAATTCACCATTGTTATAAAATAGCTTTACTTCGGACCTATCCGAAGACAAACGAGCACAACAATTCCAATGTTTCTTTAAAAGATATCGTAACATCTTGCCTACCAGAGTACAATACTCATTACCAATGGGACCATTATGTATTGACCTAAGAGAGTGTTAAACACATAATATGTTGTGCACCCGGCGCACCAGGTTGTTAGGATAGATAGATAGAGATAGGTTGTTTCTTTCCTTTCTCTCCAAGTTCTATCCCTTCCTTGAATATCTCCCTCTCATATGTAATCTTAACAATGTATGCGCTATGGTTGGGAGGTGCGCCCCACTCTATATAACACGAAACCGTCGGCCTCAACAGGCTAAGACGTTTCCAGCTATTGCACATGGTAGTCAGAGCCATCCTTTTCCCATCTAAGCTCCATACGAACTCCATCTAGCCCTAGCCATGTCTTCCTCCTCCGGTGCCTCCCAAACCAGCCTCAATGGCCAGGTTACCGAGAAGCTGACACGCACAAACTATGTGCTATGGCGCACGCAAGTCATTCCCCAGCTGCGTGGTGCCGGTGTCTTCGGCTATGTCGATGGCACTCAGCCGGAGCCGGCGAAACTCCTCGTCACCACGAAGGACGGCGCGGAGACTTCATCGCCCAACCCTCTCCACACAATCTGGGTCAGGGAGGATCAGCAGGCCATCGGATACCTGCTGAACAATCTGATGCGCGAGGTGCTGCTCACGGTGACCACGGTCACCACCGCGGGCGCGCTCTGGACGACGCTTGCTGGCATGTTCTCCTCGCAATCTGCCAGCCGCATAAACAACATCCGAACTTCCCTCATCAACGCGCAGAAGGGGAACCTCTCCGTCGCCTCCTACTTCGCGGCCATGCGCGGCTACGCCGACGAGCTGGCCGCCGTGGGCAAGGCAATCCCCGATGACAAGCTGGCCTCCTACATCATCCACGGGCTCGACGCCGACTATCAGCCTCTGGTCTCTGCCCTAGACGCTCGCGTCACCCAGGTATCACTTGATGAGCTCTTTGCTATGCTATCCAACTTCGATCAGCGCATGGCTCACTTCCAAGGACCCGGCGGCGGCGGCTTCAAATCTTCTGCCAACGTGGCCACTCGCGGGCGAGGAGGCGGCTCCCAATCGCGTGGGCCATCACGCAACAAGGGCAGGTCTGGCGGCGGCAACCGTGGTGCCCCGCCACCCCAATCTGTTGGCCGCGGTCGCCATGGACGCGGTGCTGGCGGCGGCTGCAGGAACCGCTCGGATGCTCCCCGGTGCCAGATCTCCGGCAAAGTCGGGCACACAGCAAAGGATTGCTGATACCAGTATGAAGAGGACTTCTATGACTCACAAGATGAGGAGAAAGCTGCTGCAGCTGCCGATGGCTCCTATGGCGTTGACACAAACTGGTACGTCGACAGCGGAGCCACAAACCACATCACCAACGAGCTCGAGAAAGTTACCATGAAGGAGAAGTACCGCAGCAAGGGTCAAATCCACACTGTCGGCGGAGAAGTTATGAGTATAAGTCACTTTGGTCACTCAATATTTCGTACCCCTAATCGGAACATTCATCTTCGAAAATTTTGCATGTTCCTAGTGCCAACAAAAGTCTTCTTTATGTCCATAGAATTGCCATTGACAATAATATCTTTCTTGAATTTCACTCTTAATTCTTTTTGATCAAGGATCAGGCAACGAGGACAATTCTCTATCGCGGTAGATGTGTTGGTGGCCTCTATCCGTTGATTCCGGAGTTTAGAAGACACAATAAACAAGCTTGTGGTGCTATCAAGCTTTCCTCCACACGATGGCATGATTGTTTAGGACATGCTTCTTTTTCTTTAGTTGAAATGTTGCTTAAGAAAAATAAGCTCCCATTCGTTGGTGAGCGTCATAATAAAACAATTTGTGATTCATGTCAGAGAGCTAAAAGTCATCAGTTGCCTTACCCAATTTCTACAAGTGTTTCTACCAAACCATTACAGTTAATTTTTTCTGATGTTTGGGGTCCTGCCCCCACTTCTGTTGGTCGACACGATTATTATGTTAGCTTCATTGATGACTTCAGCAAGTTTTCTAGGATCTATCTCTTAAAGAAACGATCTGACATGTTCCAAGTTCTAAAAAAAATTCAAGCTCTCGTTGAACGAAAATTTGACTGCAAGATCATTGCTGTCCAATCCGACTGGGGAGGGGAGTACGAAAAATTGAACTCCTTCTTCCAGACACTCGGAATATCACACCACGTCTCATGCCCTCATGCTCATCAGCAAAACGGGTCAGCTGAACGAAAGCATCGGCACATCGTTGAAGTTGGCCTTGCCCTTTTGGCAGGTGCCTCCATGCCTCTTAAATTTTGGGATGAGGCTTTTCTCACTGCCGTGCATATCATAAACTTGCTTCCGAGTCGTGTCATCAACCATTAAACTCCGGTAGAACGGCTTCTCCACACCAAACCAGACTACAAGTCTCATCGTGTTTTTGGGTGTGCGTGTTGGCCCAACCTACGCCCCTACAATAATCGCAAGCTCATGTTCCGATCAAAACAATGCGTCTTCATTGGCTATAGTGCTCAACACAAGGGGGTCAAGTGCCTCGATGTCTCCATGGGCCGTGTGTACATATCCCGTGATGTAGTTTTTGATGAAACAAAATTTCCTTTTGTTGATCTTCACCCTAATGCCCGTGCTCGTCTCCGTGAACAAATCCTTCTCTTACCACCTCATCTCACTAGTTTTGATCAAGGGGGACCAAATGTTGATGATCATTTGCTGACTAACTCCCCTAATGGCATGCATGAGCGCTGTGTTGATGAAACAGGAGAAAGTTGTGAAGAAAATGACGCAAGTGGTGCAAAATTTGGCTTATATCCCATGTGTCCCGTGGCAGGAGACAGGTCCGCCTCGGGATCGCCAGCGGCGCAGGCGTTAGGATCCGCCTCGGGATCGCCAGCGCAGGAGATCAGATCCTCCTCGGGATCAGCCGTCGGAGAGGGGACAGGCGCAGGCGCACGCGCCTCTGCGATGGACTCACGCCGCGACGACCCCGCACCAGACACGCGGCCTCCTCCGACCGGCGCACGCTACGGCGCCCAACCGGTCACGTACAAGCGGCGGGACGCGGCACGCACCAGGGAGGGCGCGGATCCAGCGGGTCCCCCCACGAGCGGTGGGCCGACTAGCGCTGCAGCAGGCGCGGACCCAGCGGGCCCCCCACAAGCGGTGGGCCGACCGATGCTGCAGCAAAGGCGCGGGCCTCGGGATCCTCTGTGCCCCGCGTGGACGTGGTGCTTCAGCAGTTTGCCACAGAAGATTCGGCCAACTCTGCGGCCGCTGGAGCTGCTGCCGCGACAGGATCCGCCTCGGGATCAGTTGCCGCTGCAGCTGGTGATCCTGCCTCTCCTGGATCCTCTGCGGCTATGGACTCTGCTGCTCCACCATCGCGACGCACACAGTTGCAACAAGGGATTACTCAACCGGTAAATTACAAACATATAACTAAATATGGTTTGGTTTGTTCTACAGGAGAACCAGATGATCCGAAAACCCTTGATGTAGCACTTTGTGATAATAAGTGGAAGAAGGCAATGCATGAAGAATACATGGCACTAAAGAAAAACACTTGGTTCCTCCACAACAAGGTACAAATTTAATTGATTGTAAGTGGGTTTTCAGAATTAAGAGGAGATCTGATGGAACCATTGATTGCTATAAGGCTAGGCTCGTTGCCAAAGGCTTCAAACAGCGATATGGTATAGACTATGAGGATACGTTTAGTACTGTGGTAAAAGCTGCAACTATTCGTCTTGTTTTGTCCATTGCTGTTTCCAGAGGTTGGAGTCTCAGGCAGCTTGATGTTCAGAACGCGTTTCTTCATGGTGTTCTAGAAGAGGATGTGTACATGAAGCAACCTCCTGGGTTTGAAAGTAAGAATGCTCACACTTATGTGTGCAAGCTTGATAAAGCTCTATATGGATTAAAGCAAGCTCCAAGGGCATGGTACGTACTCCCGTCTCTGTCACAAGATGCAAAAACTTGGATTTGTTCCCTCTAAATCAGACACATCATTATTTATTTACAACAGATCCAATACATGCATATTTGTCCTCATCTATGTTGATGATATTATTGTGACCAGCTCCTCTGATGAAGCAATCAGAGGTCTCTCAAATGACTTGAGTGCAGATTTTGCATTGAAGGATCTTGGAGACTTGCATTTCTTCCTTGGGATTGAGGTAAAGAAGCATCAAAATGGACTTCATCTCTCTCAAGCAAAGTATGCAGCTGATCTAGTTAAAAAGGCAGGATTGCAAGGTTGCAAACCATCACTCACTCCACTATCCAGCTCAGAAAAATTGTCTCTCATAGAAGGTAAACTTTTGAGTCAGGAAGATAGCACAAAATATAGAAGCCTTGTAGGAGCTCTTCAATATCTAACTCTTACCAGGCCTGATCTATCCTTTGCTGTTAACAAAGTTTGCCAGTTCTTGCATGCACCTACTGATGTTCACCTGACAGCTGCCAAGCGCATAGTCAAATATGTCAAAAATACTCTAAACATAGGCCTAAATTTCAGCAAGTCATCTTCTACACTTGTCAGTGCTTTTTCTGATTCTGACTGGGCAGGATGCCTGGATGACAGGTGCTCAACAGGTGGTTTTGCTGTCTTTTTTGAACCTAATTTAATATCATGGTGTGCACGCAAACAGACTACTGTATCCAGGTCAAGTACTGAGGCAGAATATAAAGCGTTAGCAAATGCTACAGTTGAAATCATATGGGTGCAGTCTGTGTTGAAAGAGCTTGGGGTGAAAAGTAAGCAAGCTCCATGCCTATGGTGTGACAATCTTGGTGCCACCTATCTCTCTTCTAATCCCGTGTTCCATGCCAGAACAAAACACAACGAGATAGACTTTCACTTTGTCAGAGAGAGAGTTGCTCAAAGGCAACTTGACATCAGGTTTGTGCGTTCCAAGGATCAGATTGCAGATGGATTTACCAAGCCCTTGCCCACAAGGAGTTTTGAAGAATTCAAACATAATCTCAACTTAACAAAGTTGTGATTAAGGGAGGGTGTTAAACACATAATATGTTGTGCACCCGGCGCACCATGTTGTTAGGATAGATAGATAGAGATAGGTTGTTTCTTTCCTTTCTATCCAAGTTCTATCCCTTCCTTGAATATATCCCTCTCATATGTAATCTTAACAATGTATGCGCTATGGTTGGGAGGTGTGCCCCACTCTATATAACACGAACCCGTCGGCCTCAACAGGCTAAGACGTTTCCAGCTATCGCACAGAGAGAACGAGTAACTTCATGTTACTAGCTACCTCAAGTCTTTTTAAGGAGTGAGCCTTCACTAGGCTTATTCCACGTCTTGCATCCATGTGGTTGAAATATATACTCTTTTTTCTACGAGTTTGGTCCATGCACATAAGTTTGTGTTTCATAGATGTAAGCATAGGAGGCACCAGGAACTACCGGTGAAAAACCAAATTTACTACATTCACAAGTTTATCCTTCATGCTATATCCAATTGGCTATTTCACCCGAGTCTCACCAAACCATTAACCTATGTGCTCTCCTACTATGATCATCCTATACGCCAAGCTCTCAATATTTCTTGGTGGAACGAACAATAGAATCATGTGATGCTCCATTGGGATGGAATGGCATCTAAGGTGGCTCGTTCACATTAGTGTTGGTCTTAAGAAAAGAGGGCTAGCATGTTCAGTCGATGGTTCGGTAGGGGAAATGCATACGTATTGGAAATTATACACAAAGATGGTGATATACCATTGCATCTGGTTAGCTGCTAGTGTAGAAACAAGCATTAGAAGTATCCCTTGGCGGCGGTTGTGACCCAAGAGATGAGCGACTTTATTTTTGTGAAGAGTGACTGAAAACTGATGCTAAACGCAGCGAGACCCGTGCGTCGATCGGCTCCACCACACCACACACACAGCACAGGTAGGCCACCGGACACAAGCAGAATCTGAAGGTGGGAGGATAGCATGATTATTAGCACTCAACACTAGTAGAAAACCGGCCTTTTGTCCCGGTTCATAAGGGCTTTTAGTCCCGGTTCTTACTAATGCCCTCACCCTTTAGTCCTGGTTCAAACCAGAACCGGGACAGATGGGCCTCCACGTGGCCTGTGCGCCGAGCCCAGGCAGGAGGGCCTTTGGTCCCGGTTGGTGGCACCAACCGGGACAAATAGACCTCCACGCGTCAGCATTTCTGTGGCTGGGGTTTTTGTTTTTTTGAAAGGAGGGGGGTTGGGGGTTTTGGGGGGTTAATTTAGGTATTTCATATATTGTGTTAGATAGCTAATTAATAGAGAGAAATGTCCTTTCTTATGTCCGTGCTTGATCGACGCTACATACTATACATACGTATAGAGAGGACTAGACACTCTATAGCTAGCTAGTAAGCAAATGAAGGAAACAGAAGATCGTCATGAACATATATGCATACAAAGAGATGTGATATCGACCACCTCTCCTTCTCCGAGAGATTGGTCGAACAACAAGTTCTCGTATATCTATCCGACACTACCGGCTACATATATACAATAATTATCTCTTACAAATATAATCTCCTAAATTACGGACGCATGGTCCACATAGTATTCTCCGTCTTCAGCGATCACGTGGACAAGAAAGAATGCCGCCAATTCCTCTTGAATTGCTCGCATACGATCTGGTTCTAGGAGTTCATCCCGCTGCCGAAACATCTAATTTGAAGAAGGGGGTCAATACATATATATATATGAATGAATGAAACTCAACACAAATGATGGTAATAAACTAAAATTGTGAATATTATTTCTTACGCACTTCATATTGTTCGTCAGAGTACCCTCCCCGCTCACAGGTCGTGTGGCGGATGGACTGGCAAACGTAGTATCCCTAGAAATCATTCCCTTGTTCCTGCCACAACCACTTTACAAGAAATAGAGGTCAATTAAACAGATAAGCAAGAATGCCAAATGGTATTGATGAAACTAGCGCTTGAATCAATAGTTAGGAGACGCGCGGAACATGCTACTATAGTACTTACTTTCGGGTATCTAAATTCCAGCTTCTTTGGCAGTCCCGGGGATTTTGTGGTGAATTTTCTCCAAACCCTGCCAGACAAAAGAAAACAATTACTTGATATCAGGAAATGAACAAAGTTGCTGATATGGTGGATAATGATCGATTTAACTTACTTCTCGAGGATTTCAGTCATGTCCGCATACTCCTGGGGATCTTTTCGTCTCGAGTCCAAGACAGTTACTACTCCCTGCTCAAGCCTAATCTCTAGGAGAATATAGTGGTACCTGCGCACGCATGCATAACTCATCAATTACATTACTATAACCTGGACTAATATATAAGGGAAACCGAATATGCACAAGACAACACTCACTTGAAGTTGTAAGGAAAGAGTATTATATCTTTGTGTTCATTTATTTTGAAAGCTGGCCTCGGTTTCTGCGGCATGAAATTTAACCTGAGTTGCATCTATGAGATATGTGTTAACGAACCCAATATCACCGATTTGTCTTTTCTTCAATTCGGCGATCTTCAATCTGCATAATATAGTGAGGATAATTATAAATACATGCAATGTAAGAGCTGAGCTATATAGAGAGACTTAATGACAGAAGTAGTAGTACTTACAGACAGTAGCAGGTGACCGTTGCTTTATCGAGGGCCAATTGATTGAAAAACTGATAGAACTCCTCAAATGGAATAGGCAACAGATCAATTCCAATGAGGTCATGCTCCGGCTTAACTCTCACATACAAAGTACTCCTCCCCCCAGACTCTCTGCAGATTTTCAAGTACCAATCATGCAATCATCACATCATCGTTGATAGAGATCTTTCATCTTTGACGAGAGGCTTCCCGTACTCGTATCTGTGTATCTGCACGTCCATGAAATCATAATGTACATCGTCGGGCAGGTAATCGTCAAGATTGCTATAACCGGGCACCATCCTCGGATCGACGATGTCGCTAGGCACCTTGAGCGGGGGGCACGATTGATTCCCTTGTTCGCCGAGCTGGGCAATTTGTTTCCCAATAGCTCGTCGTTCTTTCAACCTTTGATCACTGACTGTACTTCCCGACCGCTCCGCTTCGGCCCATGTCTTTGCAATAATACGCTCATAGTTGCCTTTCGGCGGAGACTTGGGTGGTTTTGCCAGGGCAGCCAGAGTGCGCTTGCTTTCACCGGATCTACCTTCTCCTCCGGAGGTGGATGTCTCTGTGCTTTCAACCCTTCAAACCATTCTTTCTCTTCGGTTCGCGCGATCTTCGCGTTCTCCTCCGGGGTCCTCTCGTATGGTAACTTCTCTGGAGTCTTCAGAGAAGGACCGAATCTGTATGTCTTTCCGCCTTTGGCTGTACCGCTAGATGCCGGCCGAGCAGACGGAGCGGCTGTCTTCTTTACTTGCTTACGAGGTGGAGGCGAAGGACTACGATGCGCCGGAGCAGCTGCTGGAGCGGCGGCGGGTATCTTCCGCCCTTGCTGACGAGGCGGAGAAGGAGGAGGTTGGCTGCTCGGGCGCGCAGGCGCAGGCGGAGAAGGAGGCGGAGTGCCGCCACGCGCCGAAGAAGGAGCCGGCCGAGTGCCCTGATCATCACTCGCCAGAGGAGGAGGCGGTGGAGGAGGCGGAGTGCCCTCACTCGCCGGAGGAGGAGGAGGAGGAGGCGGAGGCGTCTAGTTCTGAAGGTTGATGAGATCCTTCTGCCATAGGCATGGAGTCTTCAGAGCAGAACCCAGCCTAGTCTCCCCTTCACCGGTAGGGTGGTCAGGCGGGAGCTCCTCAAATCCCTCCGTTATTTCATCCACCATCACCCTAGCATATCCTTCTGGAATCAGCCGGCAGTGAAAAGTTGCGTCGGGTTTAGAAGGATAAACAGAGCCAACAGCCGCCTTGACCTTCATATTAATCCATTGCGTCATAAGGTGGCAATTTTGAGACTCCGTGATAGCATCCACGGGATAGCTGGCAGGAGCCGTCGAGACATGCTCCGGCTGAAGTAGCTTGGTGGAAGCCACGCTGCTTCTCCGCTGAGATGGCGGGGTAGCTTCGGGGGAAGCTTCGGCAGTTCGTTTGCTGCGATTTGCTTCTCGTTCCTCTATCCCGAGTACCCTTGCTTTAAGCGCCTGCAGTTCGGACTGTTGCACTTTCTTCCTCCTCTCCTGGCTTTTGTAACCGCCTGCGTCCGGAAACCCAGCCTTCCACGGAATGGAGCCTGGCATGCCTCGTGTCCGTCCAGGGTGCTCAGGATTTCCGAGGGCCTTTGTGAGCTCGTCGTTCTCTCTGTCTAGAAAGAACGTCCCTTTCTGCGCTGCATTGATATAGTACCGAAGCTTCTTCAAGGGTATGTCAAGTTGCTCGTCCGTCCAAATGCACTTCCCTGTTACAGGGTCCAAGGTTCCGCCAGCCTCGAAGAACCAAGTCCGGCAACGGTCTGGCCAGTTCATTGTCTCTGGTTCGATCCCTTTTTCAACCAGATCATTCTCAGCGTTGGCCCACTTAGGCCGGGCTACGAGGTAGCCACCTGACCCCGTGCGATGGTGAAGCTTCTTTTTCGCAGCATTTTTCTTGTTTGTCGCCGACATCTTCTTACTCTTTTCTGATGTCTTGTTGGCCACAAATGCGGGCCAGTGCTCTCTGATCTTCTCATATCTGCCCTTGAATTCTGGTGTCTCTTTTTTATCGACAAACCTATTCAGCTCTTTCTTCCACCTCCTGAATAGGTCTGCCATCCTCTTAAGATCAAAAGACTTGATTAATTGCTCTTTAACTGGCTTCTCCGGATCATCCTCTGGCGGTAGGGTGAAATTTGACTTCAGCTCAGTCCAAAGATCATTTTTCTACATATCATTGACGTAAGACACCTCAGGGTCTTCTATAGCCGGCTTTAACCATTGTTGGATGCTGATCGGGATCTTGTCCCTAACCAGAACCCTGCACTGAGCAACAGATGCGTTCTTTGTTCGGATGGGTTCAATCGGTTGGTCGTCGGGCGCGATTGCTATGATCTCAAACCTTTCATCCGAGCTCAACTTTTTCTTCGGGCCTCGTCTCTTTACCTCAGTTGTGCTCGATCCGGAGGGCTAGAAAAAAGAACAAAGACTTAATTAATATGTGTACATACCAAAACAATGAATGCATCAATTAGCTAGTCAGCACAGGCTTAACTAATATATATACCTGGCCGGACTCGGTTCGGTCACCGGAGCCGTCATCACGGTCTCCTTCCTGCACCGACATTGGGTCACCGGAGCCGTCCTCACGTTCTCCTTCTTGCACCGGCATTAGGTCACCGGAGCCAGCTTCTTCACCCTCTCCTTCCAGACCATCGGTGTCGTTGAGAAACAACGATACGGCATCACTTCCTTCTGCGATTATGTCCCTCAACAACGCTTCTTTTGCTTCGTCTCGGGCGGTGTCCATAGTTTCTACAAATATTTACAACATGGCAATTATTATTCAAACATGACAGATGGATATATTAGTGGAAAACTTAGATCTAGCTAGCTAATCATAATAAGGAATCATATTAATTAGTGGTCTCGATGCTGCTTCTCTAGGGTTTCGGGTGGCCTCGACAACGCTTCAAGGGTTAGGGGTGGCCTCAAGAACGCTTCAAGGAGGGGGTAATATTGACCCCCCCCACGTGTTGAAGCTATCGGGAGGGGGTATATCGACAATGACGACACTACATCTATGTCCCTCGATGACCCTCGTTCCCGATAAAAAAAAGAGGAAGAAGAAGAAAAGAAAGAGGAGAAGAAAGAATAGAGGAGAAGAACTCCTCTATTCTTTATTCTCCTATTTTTTTTCTTCTTCCTCTTCTTTTTTATCCTCTTCTTCCTCTCATGTTCGAGAGGATCGCCGAGGGGTCGGGAGGTTGCCTAGTGTCAAAGGATTCAACAAAACCATGTCTTCATCATTAGGCGAAAGTAACAGGTGCATGATGGTACAAAGCTCTCCAAAGTTATTTTGGAACGGAGACCCAGATAGGATAATTTGCTTTTTTGTACAAAGTTCAGCAAGAACCTTCCAAATATCGTTATTTGGAAGGCCTTTGCTGAAATTCATACAAAAAGGCAAATTATCCTATCCGGGACACTATTCCAAAATAACTTGGGAGGACTTCGTACCATCATGCCCTGGTTACTTCCGGCTAATGCTGAAGCCATGGATTTCCTCAATACTTTGACACTAGGAAACCTCTCTCGACCCCTCGAACCCTCGACGACCCTGGAACCCTCGACCCCTAGACGACCCTGGAACCCTCGACCCTCGATCCCTCGACCCTATAGAACCCTCGACCCTCTACCCTAGTTCCTGACCCTCGACCCCTTGGCGATACTCGACACCCTCGTTCCTGGTAAAAATTAAGAAGAAGCGGAAGAAGAAAAAAGAGGAGAGGAAGAAAGGAATAGCTAGAGGAGAAGATCGAAGAAAAAAAAAGAAGAAAAAAAAGAGGAGAAGAAGAAAGGAATAGTGGAGAAGAAGAGAAAATAGATATTCTATTTTCTCTTCTTCTCCACTATTCCTTTCTTCTTCTCCTCTTCTTTTTCTTCTTTTTTCTTCTTCCTATTTATTTCTCCTTTTCTTCCTCTCCTCTTGTTCTTTCTTTCCTCTTCTTATTTTCTTCTTTCCTATCCTTCTTTTCCTTCCTTTCTTAATATCACTTAGCAAATTTTGCAACGATAGGGAGGGGGAGCTCCCGTGGTCTAAAATCCATCTATGCACGATAGAAAATTCTGAAAAAATACATCTATTATCCCTCAATGTCCCCACCTCTCTCATGAACAAAAAAAAATCTGTGAATTAAAAAAAACATCATGTTCTATGAACAAAAAAACATTATATTTCATCCACATTCGTGCATACATCATATATGGGATCATCTATGAAAAAAACATCATATTCTATTAAAAATCATTACATATATATAAAAAACAAGCATCTATCTTTTGCATATATACATGAACATATATATACACAGAGAACGTATATACATACAATCATATACTCACACATATACATATAATCTAAAAAAACACACCATATATACATGAAAAAACAGATCGGGGGGGAGGCGCCGGCCTGACAGGGCAGTGGCGGCTGGGCGGTGCAGGGCGCCAGCGCGGGGCAGGGGCGGCGCACGGCAGCCGCGCAGGGCAGGGGCGGCGCACGACAGGGGTGGCGGCGCGACGGCCGCGCAGGACAGGGGCGCAGGGGCGCGGGGCGGGAGGGGCTGTGCTCACAGGGGGCGACGGCGACGGCGAAGGTGATTAGCCTGACGGCGTCGGTGGCGGCAGCGACGGCGAAGGCGAGCAGCCTAACGGCGTCGGTGGCGATGGCGACGAGGAGGAGCAGGGGAGTCGGGCGGCGACGGCGACGAGGAGGAGCAGGGGCATCGGGGGAGAAGTTGGTGATTTGGTCGAAAACTGCTAAGTGCTGTATATATAGCAAGAGCATTGGTCCCGGTTCGTGCCACCAACCGGGATCAAAGGCCTCTTTTCAGCAGCCCAAAGGGCGGGAAGCGGCGGCCTTTGGTCCCGGTTGGTGGCACCAACCGGGACTAAAGAGGGGCATTGGTCCCGGTTGGTGGCACCAACCGGGACTAGTCCCGGTTGGTGCCACCAACCGGGACCAAAGGCCTTGTGCTGCCCCGCGCCCAAATGTTTAGTCCCACCTCGCTAGTTGAGAGGGAGCCGCACCTGTTTATATAAGGTGCGGTGTGCCTTCCCTCTCGAGGTCCTCTCTAAAGCAGGCTTTCAGGCCTAACCGTGCAATGTGTGCCTGTGGGGCCTACTGGGCCTCCCGTGGGCCTGAATCCTGGCCTATGGTAGGGTTTCTAGTCGTATTCAGGCCGTGGGTGCCCAGTAGGTGGCACTTTTTTTGTTTTTTTGTTTTTTGTTTCTACTTACAACAAAATACTTATTGTTGCTATATTTAATATTTTTCCAGTTTTTTTGTTTTGTTTTCTGCATTATTTATTTTCTTTTGTTTTTTGCTTTATTTTTAAATTCTTTTTGCTTTTAGTTTTAGAAAAATTATAAACTTCCTATTAGTGCCATTAGTTTTCAAATTTGAAAACACTTTTTTGTTTTTTTGTTTTCTTTGTTGCTTTATTTATTTTATTTTATTTCTACTTACTACAAAATACTTATTGTTGCTATTTTTATTTTTTTCCAGTTTTTCTGTTTTGTTTTCTGTATTATTTATTTTCTTTTGTTTTTTGCTTTATTTTTTAATTCTTTTTGATTTTAGGTCAGCAAAATTATAAACTTTCTATTAGTGCCATTAGTTTTACAAAAATTATAAACTTTCTGTTAGTGCCATTAGTTTTCAAATTTGAATAGTTAAAATTTGAACATAGATGCACCTATTGAGAAAATTCGACCTAAATTCATAGTTTTCAAATGAACTCTGAAAAAGTTGGCATAGCATACTCGTCTGTTACAAATTTGGCATGGTATCATCATAATAGTTGTGGGAGAAAGTCTTTACTTTTTCTTCGCTTGTGTCATTTGCTTATTGCGCCGTAACCATGGATAATCTTCATCGTTTATCAGGATGCTTGGGTCAGCCTTGACATTGAAGGGAGGAATTTCATGAAACTTTTCATAATCTTTAGACATGTTTGTCTTGCCCTCCACTCCCAGGATGTCCCTTTTTCCTGAAAGAACTATGTGGCGCTTTGGCTCATCGTATGATGTATTCGTTTCCTTATCTTTTTTTTTCTGGGTCTGGTAGACATGTCCTTCACATAGATAACCTGTGCCACATCATTGGCTAGGAAGAACGGTTCGTCAGTATAGCCAAGATTTTTCAGATCGACTGTTGTCATTCCGTACTGTGGGTCTACATGTACCCCGCCTCCTGACAGATTGACCCATTTGCACTTAAACAATGGGACCTTAAAATATTGTCCGTAGTCAAGTTCCCATATGTCCACTATGTAACCATAATATGTGTCCTTTCCCTTGTCGGTTGTTGCATCAAAGTGGACACCGCTGTTTTGGTTGGTGCTCTTATGATCTTGGTCAATCGTGTAAAATGTATTCCCATTTATCTCGTATCCTTTGTAAATAAATACAGTCATAGATGGTCCCCTGGATAACAAGTACAACTCATCACAAACAGTGTTGTCAGCTCTGAGACGTGCTTCCAACCAACTGCTGAAAGTCCTAATGTGTTCACATGTAATCCAGTCGTCGCACTGCTCCGGGTGTTTGGAGCGCAGACTGTTCTTGTGTTCATCGACATACAGGGTCACCAAGGTAGAGTTCTGTAGAACTGTGTAGTGTGCTTGAGACCAAGAATGCCCGCCCCTGCATATTATTGAGTCCGCTCCTAGCGTGCCTTTTCCAGTCAGTCTCCCCTCATACCGCGATTTAGGGAGACCTATCTTCTTAAGGCCAGGAATGAAGTCAACACAAAACCCGATGACATCCTCTGTTTGATGGCCCATGGAGATGCTTCCGTCTGGCCTAGCGCGGTTATGGACATATTTCTTTAGGACTCCCATGAACCTCTCAAAGGGGAACATATTGTGTAGAAATACGGGCCCCAGAATGACAATCTCGTCGACTAGATGAACTAGGACATGCGTCATGATATTGAAGAAGGATGGTGGGAACACCAGCTCGAAACTAACAAGACATTGCGCCACATCACTCCTTAGTCTTGGTACGATTTCTGGATCAATCACCTTCTGAGAGATTGCATTGAGGAATGCACATAGCTTCACAATGGCTAATCAGACGTTTTCCGATAGAAGCCCCCTCAATGCAGCCGGAAGCAGTTGTGTCATAATCACGTGGCAGTCATGAGACTTTAGGTTATGGAACTTTTTCTCTGGCATATTCCCTTTATATTCGACGAGAAGCCAGTCGGGACCTTCATACTGAGCAGGCATTCAAAGAAGATTTCTTTCTCTTCTTTCGTAAGAGCGTAGCTGGCAGGACCTTCATACTGCTTCGGAGGCATGCCGCCTTTTTCGTGCAAACGTTGCAGGTCCTCCCGTGCCTCAGGTGTATCTTTTGTCTTTCCATACACGCCCAAGAAGCCTAGCCGGTTCACGCAAAGGTTCTTCATCATGTGCATCACGTCGATTGAAGAGCGGACCTCTAGGTCTTTCCAGTATGGTAGGTCCCAAAATATAGATTTCTTCTTCCACATGGGTGCGTGTCCCTCAGCGTCATTCAGAACAGCTAGTGCGTCGGGACCCTTTCCAAAGATTACGTGTAAATCATTGACCATAGCAAGTACGTGATCACCGGTACGCATGGCGGGCTTCTTCCGGTGATCTGCCTCGCCTTTGAAATGCTTGCCTTTCTTTCGACATTGATGGTTGGTCGGAAGAAATCGACGATGGACCAGGTACACATTCTTCCTACATTTGTCCAGGTATATACTTTCAGTGTCATCTAAACAGTGTGTGCATGCATGGTATCCTTTGTTTGTCTGTCCTGAAAGGTTACTGAGAGCGGGCCAATCGTTGATGGTCACGAACAGCAACTCCTTTAGGTTAAATTCCTCTTGTCTGTGCTCATCCCACGTACGTACACCGTTTCCATTCCACAGTTGTAAAAGTTCTTCAACTAATGGCCTTAGGTACACATCAATGTCGTTGCCGGGTTGCTTAGGGCCTTGGATGAGAATTGGCATCATAATGAACTTCCGCTTCATGCACATCCAAGGAGGAAGGTTATACATACATAGAGTCACAGGCCAGGTGCTGTGGTTGCTGCTCTGCTCCCCGAAAGGATTAATGCCATCCGCGCTTAAAGCAAACCATACGTTCCTTGGGTCCTTTGCAAACTCATCCCAGTACTTTCTCTCGATTTTTCTCCACTGCGACCCGTCAGCGGGTGCTCTCAACTTCCCGTCTTTCTTACGGTCCACTGTGCCATCGCATCGACTTGGCATGCTTTCCGTTTCTGAACAGACGTTTCAACCGTGGTATTATAGGAGCATACCACATCACCTTCGCAGGAACCCTCTTCCCGTGGGGCTCGCCGTGAACATCACCAGGGTCATCTCGTCTGATTTTATACCGCAATGCACCGCATACCGGGCATGCGTTCAGATCCTTGTATGCACCGCGGTATAGGATGCAGTCATTAGGGCATGCATGTATCTTCTCCACCTCCAATCCTAGAGGGCATACGACCTTCTTTGTTGCGTATGTACTGTCGGGCAATTCGTTATCCTTTGGAAGCTTCTTCTTCAATATTTTTAGTAGCTTCTCAAATCCTTTGTCACGCACAACATTCTCTGCCTTCCACTGTAGCAATTCCAGTACGGTACCGAGCTTTGTGTTGCCATCTTCGCAATTGGGGTACAACCCTTTTTTGTGATCCTCTAACATGCGATCGAATTTCAGCTTCTCCTTTTGACTTTCGCATTGCGTCCTTGCATCGACAATGACCCGGCGGAGATCATCATCATCGGGCACATCGTCTGGTTCCTCTTGATCTTCAGCAGCTTCACCCGTTGCAGCATCATTGGACACATCATCTGGTTCCTCTTGATCTTCACCAGCTCCCCCCGTTGCAGCATCACGGTATTCAGGGGCACATAGTTGTCATCGTACTCTTCTTCTTCGTCGTCTTCCATTATAACCCCTATTTCTCCGTGCCTCGTCCAAACATTATAGTGTGGCATGAAAACCTTGTAAAGCAGGTGGGTGTGAAGGATTTTCCGGTTAGAGTAAGACATCGTATTCCCACATGTAGTGCATGGACAACACATAAAACCATTCTGCTTGTTTGCCTTAGCCGCATCGAGAAACTCATGCACGCCCTTAATGTACTCGGAGGTGTGTCTGTCACCGTACATCCATTGTCGGTTCATCTGCGTGCATTATGTATAATTAAGTGTCCAAATTAATAGAAGCTCTTCATCATCACATTAAAACCAAAGTACATACATAGTTCTCATCTAACAACATATAGCTCTCTAGAGCATCTAATTAATTAAACCATACATTGAAACTATGTAAAACATTTTAATACGAAAACAAAGGCGATCATAATCGCAACCAAGTTAACAATTGATCCAACGGTATAATGATACCAAGCCTCGGTATGAATGACATATTTTCTAATCTTTCTAATCTTCAAGCGCATTGCATCCATCTTGATCTTGTGATCATCGACGACATCCGCAACATGCAACTCCAATATCACTTCTCCTCCTCAATTTTTTTCCTTCAAGAAATTGTTTTCTTCTTCAACTAAATTTAACCTCTCGACAATAGGGTCGGTTGAAATTTCCGGTTCACATACATCCTAGATAAATAAAATCTATGTCACGTTGGTCCGCATAATTTTCATAAACAATAAATGAACCAATAGTTATAAAGATAATATATATACCACATCTGAATCATAGACAGGACGAGGGCCGACGGGGCGGATACCAAAACCATCGCACTATATAAGATGCAATAATAAAAGTAAGAAAATATACAAGTATCTATCTAAACATACAAGTAAGAATATTTTTTCCTTCAGAAAAAAGATAAGAATATTTTTTCTCATCACGGTGGTGTCGGTGATGAGATCGGCGCGGGTGATCGACGGCGGTGAAGACGGGGGTGGGGCGTGACGGACCGCTAAATCTAGACAAATCTCGAGGAAAATGAAGCTTTGAGGTCGAGCTTCGAGAGGAGAAAGGTTAACTAGTGCGGCTCGGGCATTTCATCGAACACCTCATGTGCATAGGAGGTGAGCTAGAGCACCAGAAACCCCTCCCCTCGCCGGCCAGAGAAAAACAGAGCACTTGAGTGCTCTGCTCGCGGGCGAGGGTATATATAGGCACCTCATTGGTCCCGGTTCGTGGCATGAACCGGGACTAAAGGGGAGCCTTTGGTCCCGGTTCAGGCCACCAACCGGGACCAATGGTGGTGGGACAGGAGCCAGGCCCATTGGACCCGGTTCGTCCCACCAACCGGGACCAAAAGGTCCAGACGAACCGGGACCAATGGCCCACGTGGCCCGGCCGGTCACCTGGCCTCACGAACCGGATCCAATGCCCCCATTGGTCCCGGTTCTAGACTGAACCGGGACTAATGGGCTGACCCGGCCTGAACTTTTGCCCCCTTTTCTACTAGTGCAAGTCCCAGGTGCTCTCGTTTGACAGCTGTGGCCCAGCCTAACAGGTGACGAGAAAAAGACCCTATGCCACACCATCACAACTCTTAATTCCGCTTGGAATTCTTGCACAAATTGACGTTAAAGCTCTACAAAGCAGCACAATTACATACAAGGAAGGGGAGAACCAGTAGCAGGGACGGGCTGATGTCTCAGGTGCCATCGATGCATCCATCTGCCTGCAAAAGGTCCGCAAACCAAACAGGGCATGCACCCATCCCCTCGCCGTCTCCTCCGTCCAGCGCCATGCGGCCCTGCCCCAACCCCACTACGAGCGCCCCTACATGAGCACGAACCACAGCTCCTGCCTCTTGGCACAAACCCCGGCCTGCCCGCCCCCATCGCCGTCCCGCGTCCGTGCGGGCACCGTGTCACAGTCACCGTGCCGCTCATCGCCTCGCCCGTGAGGCGCGCTGTGTCGTGATGCCGAGCTAGGGGGCAGGGGCAGCTGGCTCCGTCACGACGGACGCGCCCGCGGCCGTGCGGGGCAGTAGTAAACTGAGGCGGACAAGCCAGGGGCAACAGTGCGGCGCTGTGCGGGCTTCCCTTTCTTGCTCCTCCACCGCCCGGCACCCACGTGAGCTGCCGCCGCGCCAGGGCATCCCGTTTCGCGTCAAAGTAGGCCGCGGGGCCGACGCACAGACGCACGCATGCACTCCCAGTCTCCCCGGTCTCGCACTGCATCTGCTCTCTGATGCGTATGTGCGTGTGGTGCGCCCCGTGGCGGCCCGATCTGATCGTGGCTGATTGTTCCGTGACTTCCGTCAACTTTAACCAGTCAAGTGGAATGCTCTCACAAGTTTCATTAAGACCATTCCATAAGACCAAGGTTTCACCATACAAGTCCTTCTAAACTTTATGTCCCTAAAGCCCCTCTCTCTCTATGAGTTGGCTATAGAAATATTTTGATCAAACATACATTGTGAAGCATTGCATAAGCATGTGATAGTGTCTGATCTCCCACCCACTAGTCCTTCCAGAATCTAGTGTTACAACCATTACCCACTATATGTCTGCAATTGTCAAAGATTTTATTTTGTGTTTCAACAACTCATACCAGAATTGTGAATCACATGATTTATGACTTAATCCAGACAAACACTTCTTTTTGAGATACTTATTCTTAAGAATATCTTGACATACCCTCCTCTTAAGTACTAAGGTCTAAGAGCATCTACAGTCGGGCGCCTCAAAACCGCCTCATACGCCCGGTCATGATTTTTTTTACCCAGACGCCCCCCTCAAACGGCCCTCAAACTCGCAGACTGACCGACACCCCTCGTATCCAGCCCAAATATGGAGCAGATATGAGGGCACCCGGGCACGCCCGCCATGTCGGACTGACGAAGGGTCTCTAGCCAGAAACACCCTAAAACTTGGTGGTCCGAAACTTGTCTCCTGCGTTGGACCAGTGGGCAGCTCCTGCGGGTTGTGTCGTGCCTAGCCCGGCTATTTAAGTCGACCGACGACATCGAACCCTACCATATGTCCACATTTTCCTCCTCCTCATGTCTTCCGCCGCCGCCACTTTCCACTCCACCTGTACGCCTAGTAGCCATGCCCCCACGCCGTCGGGTGAGGAGCGAGCCATTTCTGACGCCGGAGCGCCTGCTCAAGCTCCTTGAACAGATCCGGGCTAGGCGCGAAGCCCGGGTAACCGCGGGGCTACCTTCGGATGCAGTGGATTCGGAGGAGGAGTTGGAGGAGGAGGAGGATGAGCCAGAGGAGAATGTGGGGGACTCTGGCGACGCGGATCTGCAGGCGGAGCAGCAGGCCATGCTCGATTCACTCCTGTCGGAGTCGGCTGCGGAGGCCAGACGCCGTCACTAGCAGGAGATGGAGGCGCAGGAGGCCGCAGATGAGGCGGAGATGCTCGCCTACATGGATGAGGTCGAGCAGGAGGATGATGAGCCGAAGGCCTCCTACCTGCCCGTCCAGCCAGCACCCGGCACCGTCGTCGTGGACATCTTCGACGACGAAGACTAGTTAGAGCAGTACGTAGTATGTAGTATGTAGGAATTCTTTGCATGCTTTGTGTGGATCTAGGGGATGAAATATGAGAGAGGCCGATGCGGAGTTGCTAATTTGAGGTGTGACCGGTCACTGTCTGCGTCCGCAGGCGTTTGAGGGGCCAGTTTTGCCAAGTCCGGCTGTAGATGCTCTAAAGTTCCACATGCATTTAGATAATACTAAGGCACTATTTTGGATTTACATTCTTGACCCCTAGGTAAGCACACCACCAGCCATCTCAGCTAGTCATGCTTCCTCTTATTGACATACTCTGGCCATAATAACCTAGCTATAAACAAATGATCTTTTTTCTTAGTTCAATATTGAAGACCATAGAAAGACACCAGGAAAATAGGTATATTTGGATAAGCTAGGTTGGATTAGAATTAGCCTCTCACTAATACCTAGCAATCTACCTTGGAAACTTCCACATTTTTTTTCTTATTATTTAAAAAATCTTCCAGTGAACATTTCTGATTCCTTGTGCATTTACTAGGATCTCTGGATACCTAGTGAGTAAATTCCCCATTGGACAAGTAATTATCATGTTATGTTTGTCAGCTTTATTGTTAGCTTCACCCAAAAAAAGCTCACTTTTGTTAAAGTTAATTTTCAAACCAGCCATTTGCCCAAATGCGCATAAGACAAATTTGAGGTTAGGTGCACTTGCTAAATCATCATCTAATAGCTAGCCGCATCATCTTGGTGTAAAGATAAAAAATCAATACTTATATTGAAAGCAGTGGAAGCTCATTGTTTTGAACCTCTCGTGTCTTAAATTATAGGTAGGCCTAGCCAAGGACAAACAATCTCAGAAAATTCACCATTGTTATAAAATAGCATTACTGCGTACCTACCCAAGGACAAACGAGCACAACAACTCCAATGTTTCTTTAAAAGATATCGTAACATCTTACCTACCAGAGTACAATACTCATAACCAATGGGACCATTAGGTATTGACCTAAGCGAGAACAAGTGACTTCATGTCACTAGCTACCTCAAGTATTTTTAAGGAGTGAGCCTTCACTAGACTTATTCCATGTCTTGCATCCATGTGGTTGAAATATATACTCTTATTTCTACGAGTTTGGTCCATGCACACAAATTTGTATTTCGTAGATGTAAGCATAGGAGACACCAGGAACTACCGGTGGAAAACCAAATTTATAGCATCCACAAGTGTATCCCTTATGCTATATCAAATTGGCTATTTCACTCGAGTCTCACCACTCCACTAACCTATGTGCTCTCCTACTATGATCATCCTATAAACCAAGCTCTCAATATCTCTTGGTGGAGCGAACAACGGAATCATGTGATGCTTTGTTGGGATGGAATGGCATCGAAGGTGGCTGGTTTACATTAGCCATGGTCTTAAGAAAAGAGGGCTAGCATGTTTAGCCGATGGTTCGGGAGGGGAAGTGCATACGAATTGGAACTTGTACACAAAGATGGTGATACACCATTGCATCTGGTTAGCTGCTAGTGTAGAAACATGCATTATAAAGTGTCCCTTGGCGGTGGTTGTGACCCAAGAGATTTAAGAAACATGTAATCCCTACATCGGAGGTGATTGTTCTTGTTATAGAAAGTGTCTGAGGCAGTTAGAATTCTGAAACCTAATATAGGAAAACATTGAGGAGGTTAGTAGAACAAAATCGTCTCTAGTTTCTCTCCGACGTAGACGGTTTTCTCTAAACCATTTCTAGTTAGTGAGTACCATGGGCCGCAGGCGATTCCCTTTTCATATTATTCAGATTCTCCTTGATCCCTCTTCATTTTTGTCCCTTCCCTGGCCCATGACCCAACCTTATCACCATCGTGCAAAGTTTGCCTTCCCGAGCACGCGAGACATTCACTATGTCTACACTAGTGAACTACATCGACCAAGTCCTCCGACAAACTGAGTCGGCACCATGGCAGATTCACTTAGCCACAACATCGACCCAAGACTCCGCCGTGGTAGATTCTCCAGACCACGTGGTGTCTACTATGCAACTATTATTCTTGTAGACTCGGTTGGGCCTCAAAGCGCAGAGTTCTGTAGGACAGCAACAAATTCGCTCAAGTGGATGACCTAAAGTTTATCATTCCATGGGAGGTGTAGGATGAAGATGGTTTCTCTCAAAGAACCATGCAATCAAATACAAGAAATCTCTCGTGTCCCCAACACACCCAATATAGTCGTCAATTGTATAGGTGCACTAGTTCGGCGAAGAGATGGTGATACAAGTGTAACACGAATGGTAGAAATACATTTTTACAATCTTAATAAATAAGAACAGGAAGGTAGCAAGTGGACAAAATGAATAAAACGGTGCTGCAATGCTTGGAATCAAGGCCTAGGGTTCATACTTACACTAGTGCAATCTCTCAGCAGTGCTAACATAATTGAATCATATAACAATCCCTCAATGTGCGAAAAAGAATCACTCCCAAGTTTCTATCGGAGAAAGTAGGACGAAAACGTGTATCAAACTATGTGTGTGGATTACCCCAATATCACCATGGGAATCCGCAAGTTGATTACCAAATCATATATCAAGTGACTCAATAGAATACCCTATTATCGCGAGGGTATCCACATGCAAGACATACATCAAGTGATCTCAAATCCAATATTCGATCCAACATAAAGAAACCTCAAAGAGCAAGACTCATTTCATCACAAAAAAGATAGAGAGGGAAGAACACCATATGATTCCACTATATTATCAAAGCTCATGCTACATCAAGATCGTGCCCTGTGAAGATCACGAGAGAGAGAGAGAGAGAGATCAAACAAGCTACTAGTGCATACCCTCAACCCTAGGGGTGAACTACTCCCGCCTCATCATGGAAGCAGCGGGGATGATGAAGATGGCCTCCGGTAATGACTTCACCCTTCCGGCAGGGAGCCGGATGGATCTCTGAATGAGATCGCTTTGGAACAAGAGGCTTGCAACGGCAAAAAAAAAACTCATCTAGGTTAACTTTCGGAGGTTTCTAGAGTTAGCGTTGGATTCATGTCAGGTGGGTTCCCGAGGGACCCACAAGCTCATGTGGTGTGCCCTAGGGGGGTGCGCCACCCAGCCTTGTTCCCCCCCCCCGGGACCTCGTCTGGTCCTTCTCCAAAGCCTCCTGGGTCTCTTCTTGTCCATAAAAATCACCATAAATCTTTATTGCATTTGGACTTCGTTTGGTATGGTTTTTCTGCGAAACGAAGAAATATCAAAAAATAGAAACTGGCATTGGGCACTAAGTTAATTGGTTAGTTCCCAAAAATCATACAAAGGTGCACCAAAACCATATAAAATCATTGTAAACATGGAATGAATACTTCATAAATTATATATACGTTGGAGACGTATCACCACGCCATCGAGCCAGGCCTCCCTCAAACGGGGTGCCGCCATCGCAGATCCGACGGGCTATGCCATCGACCAAGGCAACTGGGCTGGCATGAGGCGTGGCGGCTGTCAGGAGGAGAATGACGGTGCTGCTTAACTGTAGTGAGGCTTCCACCCACGGAGTGCATCACATGGGAGGAACCTTTACGACAACATCGTCTAGGATCCGACACGGTAAGGTTCCAAGTGTTAGCACCCTCTCCTTTGATGGAGTTTTGTAGGTTTAGCCATTTTATGCTAGTGTATTTCTATGGTTAATTGTTGTATTTAGAACCAGAAATCAATGTTTAGGGTTTATAGTTTAGGCCTTAGAATTTGGAATGGTATATGAAACTATTCTAATGGTGATGTGCGAGCCTATAGCTCGTTGTTGAAACTTGTAACATTTATACATGTTAAAGGTGTGGCTAGCTTTTGTATCTATGTGCTAAAGAATAACTAAAATTCTTTAACTCATGCTACTAGAAAAGTTATACATTTTATGTTGAAAACTATGACTCATTATGTTATGGAAGGTTTGTATCTTCTCCTCTCTTGTCACTATATTATATATCTCACTTGATGTAATAAAGTCAAACATTAATTACATACTTTTGTCGTACATTTTTTATCCCACCCTTGTCTTAGACTTGTTCACCATGTTTATACAGAGACCATGTCTAATGCAAGCATGGAGAGAACAAAGTTTTAGAGATAGTTCAGCAAATGGTGTTGACCTACCTACACATGTCTAATGAAACTATTCTAGGTCTGAATGAAATATTTTTCTTCTAGGTGCTTTATTTCGATGACTCTTTACAAAATTACAACTTAGCAGTTTTGCCCAACACCTTTTTTATGTTCTCCAAAAAACTTGATTTTTTTGTTGATTATACTTTTCTAGAACTAAAAATCATATTACCATGTTGTAAGTACAAACATCAATAAGTTTTCCTTATTGTCAACAGGGATATCGGAAGGGGGATGTACCAGGTCTCGTCACCATTATATTGTTTGGTGCATTACACAAGACACTTTTTTGAGAAAGAGTGTTTTGTATAGTGTCGCCCAAATGTCATGGCGCTAATGACAATATGTTTTAGGTGCAGTCGACAAAAAAATAAGTACAGAATAGGAAGGTTCAAGAGGAGACACCATCTACTTGAGACGACAATTCTTGTCTTTGAGATTCATAATTGCACCTTACTTTTAAATACTAGTTATGTGTTGTTGTCTTTTGAACTTCTTATTCAGAGGCACATTGGTACTGAAGATGAAGACATTGCCGACAATAGGTCTTGTATTCTAAGCAAGTTTCATTTAGTTCAATCATACTCGTGTTTTAATTCTAAATCATAAATTTCTAACATATTATTTATTTTAGAACAAATAATGCATTCTGGGGACACTAGAAAATAAGGATAGGGTCATAGTTCCTCCATGGTGCATCTCTTCTAGTGTGCATAATTTGAGCACATGCGAAAATACTTAAAAAGAGATCTACTAGACATGACATGAAGAGGCGAGATGAGTAGACTACTCAGGATGATGACATAGTATAAGCACATCACATTGACATGCAACTCTTCAGCTTGCGGGAGAAATTAGTCGGCATTTGAACAAAGACAAGAAGGGAACTATAACTATACAAGTCTACAAAATATAGTTGATTTATTTTCTCATATGTGACCATGTGTTCCTTGATTTTTGTAAACTACACTTAGTTTTCCTATCCTACACTAAAATATGTTCACGAATAAATAGCATAAAGAAGTATAAGACAGATTAAGGGATCTTGTCTTCGTCGAATTCAACTCTAGCCTGAAGTATCCGAGAGAAGAAGAAGAATAGAGACCCCATAGGGAAGACCATCGATGATGTTCTGGAGGATGAAGACAATGAGTTCATTATTGGGATTGTCTCAATGATAATGTCTGCAAACATTTTGGTAATGAAGCTCAAACTCAACAAGAGACATCAACATCACAAGCACACACAAGAAGGAAGATGTTTGGAACATCTAGGAATAAGAAGAAAAGAGCATGCACTCTATTCTTAATAGCATCGAAGAAGACCCCCCTACTTTCTACTTCTTCAAGTTCTTTGTATTCGGAATCAGAAGATAATCAAGCTATTCCAAGATGAGTCTCACTCGGTGAAAGGATCAATATAGTTGACTAGAGGGGGGGGGGTTGAATAGGCAACTAACAATTTTTAGCTTTTCTTTACCAAATTAAACTTCTCATCGAAGTAGGTTGTCTAGATATGCAACTAGGTGAGCAACCTATATGATGCAATTGTTGGGGAACGTTGTAGAAAATTAAAATTTTCCTACGGTTTCACCAAGATCCATCTATGAGTTCATCTAAGCAACGAGTCATGGGAGAGAGATTGCATCTACATACCACTTGCAGATTGCGTGCGGAAGCGTTCAAGGGGATGGTGATGACGTAGTCGTACTCGTCGTGATTCGGATCACCGATGACCAAGTGCCGAACGGACAGCACCTCCGCGTTCAACACACGTACGGGACGATCGACGTCTCCTCCTTCTTGATCCAGCAAGGGGAAGGAGAGGTTGAGGAAGAAGACTCCAACGGCAGCACGACGGCGTGGTGAGGTTGGTGCAACAGAACTCCGACAGGGCTTCGCCAAGCACGTACGGAGGAGGAGAGGTGTTGGGGAGGGGAGGGGCTGCGCCTTGACTTGTGTATGCAGCCCTCCCCTCACCCCTCTATTTATAGGGGAAGGGGCAAGGGGGCCGGCCCCCTCTAGATGGATCTAGAGGGGGGGGGGGGGCGGCGGCCAAGGGGGAGGGGGCTTGCCCCCCAAGCAAGGGGGGCGCCCCCTTTAGGGTTCCCCCAAACCCTAGGGCGCATGGGCCCTTGGGGGGGAGGCGCACCAGCCCACTTTGGGCTGGTTCCCTTCCCCTTTACAGCCCATGAGCCCTTCCGGGAGAGGTGGCCCCTCCCGGTGGACCCCCGAGGCCCCTCCGGTGGCCCCGGTACAATACCGATATGCCCCCGAACTATTCCGGTGTCCGTACGACAACTTCCCATATATAAATCTTTACCTCCGGACCATTCCGGAACTCCTCGTGACGTCCGGGATCTCATCCGGGACTCCGAACAAGATTCGGTAATCACATCCAAGTGTTCCTAATAACCCTAGCGTCACCGAACCTTAAGTGTGTAGACCCTACGGGTTCGGGAGACATGCAGACATGACCGAGACGACTCTCGGGCAATAACCAACAGCGGGATCTGGATACCCATGTTGGCTCCCACATGTTCCTCGATGATGTCATCGGATGAACCACGATGTCGAGGGTTCAAGCAACCCCGTAAACTATTCCCTTTGTCAATCGGTAGGTTACTTGCCCGAGACTCGATCGTCGGTATCCCAATACCTCGTTTAGTCTCGTTACCGGCAAGTCACTTTACTCGTACCGTAATGCATGATCCCGTGACCAGACACTTGATCACATTGAGCTCATTGTGATGATGCATTACTGAGTGGGCCCGGTGATACCTCTCCGTCATACGGAGTGACAAATCCCAGTCTCGATCCGTGTCAACCCAACAGATACTTTCGGAGATACCTGTAGTGCACCTTTATAGTCACCCAGTTACGTTGTGACGTTTGGTACACCCAAAGCACTCTTACGGTATCCGGGAGTTACACGATCTCATGGTCTAAGGAAAAGATACTCGACATTGGAAAGCTCTAGCAAAACGAACTACACGATCTTGTGCTATGCTAAGGATTGGGTCTTGTCCATCACATCATTCTCCTAATGATGTGATCTCGTTATCAATGACATCCAATGTCCATAGCCAGGAAACCATGACTATCTATTGATCAACGAGCTAGTCAACTAGAGGCATACTAGGGACATATTGGTGTCTAGTATTCACACATGTATTACGATTTCCAGATAACACAATTATAGCATGAATAAAAGACAATTACCATGAACAAGGAAATATAATAATAATGCTTTTATTATTGCCTCTAGGGCATATTTCCAACAGTCTCCCACTTGCACTAGAGTCAATAATCTAGTTACATTGTGATGAATCGAACACCCATAGAGTTCTGGTGCTGATCATGTTTTGCCCTAGGGAGAGGTTTAGTCAATGGATCTGCGACATTCAGATCCGTGTGCACTTTACAAATTTCTATGTCTCCATCTTGAACATTTTCACGGATGGAGTTGAAGCGACGCTTGATGTGCCTGGTCTTCTTGTGAAACCTGGGCTCCTTGGCAAGTGCAATAGCTCCAGTGTTGTCACAGAAGAGTTTGATCGGCCCCGACGCATTGGGTATGACTCCTAGGTCGGTGATGAACTCCTTCACCCAAATTGCCTCATGCGCTGCCTCCGAGGCTGCCATGTATTCCGCTTCACATGTAGATCCCGCCACGACGCTCTGCTTGCAGCTGCACCAGCTCACTACTCCACTATTCAACATATACACGTATCCGGTTTGTGACTTAGAGTCATCCAGATCTGTGTCGAAGCTAGCATCGACGTAACCCTTTACGACGAGCTCTTCGTCACCTCCATAAACGAGAAACATGTCCTTAGTCCTTTTCAGGTACTTAAGGATATTCTTGACCGCTGTCCAGTGTTCCTTGCCGGGGTTACTTTGGTACCTACCTACCAAACTTACGGCAAGGTTTACATCAGGTCTGGTACACAGCATGGCATACATAATGGATCCTATGGCTGAAGCATAGGGGATGACGCTCATCTCTTGTTTATCCTTTGCCGTGGTCGGGCATTGAGCCGAGCTCAATTTCACACCTTGCAATACAGGCAAGAACCCTTTCTTGGATTGATCCATTTTGAACTTCTTCAAAATCTTATCAAGGTATGTGCTTTGCGAGAGACCTATGAGGCGTCTTGATCTATCTCTATAGATCCTGATGCCTAGTATATAAGCAGCTTCTCCAAGGTCCTTCATTGAAAAACACTTGTTCAAATAGGCCTTTATACTTTCCAAGAATTCTATATCATTTCCCATCAATAGTATGTCATCCGCATATAATATGAGAAATGCTACGGAGCTCCCACTCACTTTCTTGTAAACGCAGGCTTCTCCATAAGTCTGCATAAACCCAAACGCTTTGATCATCTCATCAAAGCGAATGTTCCAACTCCGAGATGCTTGCACCAGCCCATAAATGGATCGCTGGAGCTTGCACACTTTGTTAGCATTCTTAGGATCGACAAAACCTTCCGGCTGCATCATATACAGTTCTTCCTTAAGATAGCCGTTAAGGAATGCCGTTTTGACGTCCATTTGCCATATCTCATAATCATAGTATGCGGCAATTGCTAACATGATTCGGACGGACTTCAGCTTCGCTACGGGAGAGAAAGTCTCGTCGTAGTCAATCCCTTGAACTTGTCGATAACCCTTAGCGACAAGTCGAGCTTTATAGATGGTGACATTACCATCCGCGTCCGTCTTCTTCTTGAAGATCCATTTATTTTCTATCGCTCACCGATCATCGGGCAAGTCTGTCAAAGTCCATACTTTGTTTTCATACATGGATCCTATCTCGGATTTCATGGCTTCTAACCATTTGTTGGAATCCGGGCCCGCCATCGCTTCTTCATAGTTCGAAGGTTCACCGTTGTCCAACAACATGATTTCCAGGACAGGGTTGCTGTACCACTCTGGTGCGGAACGTGTCCTTGTGGACCTACGAAGTTCAGTGGAAGCTTGGTCCGAAGTATCTTGATCATTATCATTAACCTCCTCTCTAATTGGAGCAGGCACCACAGGAACATTTTCCTGTGCTGCGCTATTCTCCGTTTCAAGAGGCAGTACTTCATCAAGCTCCACTTTCCTCCCACTTACTTCTTTCGAGAGAAACTCTTTCTCCAGAAAGATTCCGTTCTTGGCAACAAAGATCTTGCCCTCGGATCTTAAGTAGAAGGTATACCCTATGGTTTCCTTAGGGTATCCTATGAAGACGCATTTTTCCGATTTGGGTTCGAGCTTTTCAGGTTGAAGTTTCTTGACATAAGCCTCGCATCCCCAAACTTTTAGAAACGACAGCTTAGGTTTCTTTCCAAACCATAATTCATACGGTGTCGTCTCAACGGATTTAGACGGTGCCCTATTTAAAGTGAATGTGGCTGTCTCTAGAGCGTATCCCCAAAATGATAGCGGTAAATCGGTAAGAGACATCATTGATCGCACCATATCCAATAGAGTGCGATTACGACGTTCGGACACACCATTACGCTGAGGTGTTCCAGGCGGCGTGAGTTGTGAAACTATTCCACATTTTCTTAAGTGTGTGCCAAATTCGTGACTTAAGTACTCTCCTCCACGATCTGATCATAGAAACTTGATTCTTCTGTCACGTTGATTCTCAACCTCACTCTGAAACTCCTTGAACTTTTCAAAGGTCTCAGACTTGTGTTTCATTAAATAGACATATCCATATCTACTCAAATCATCAGTGAGTGTGAGAACATAACGATATCCTCCGCGAGCCTCAACGCTCATTGGACCGCACACATCAGTATGTATAATTTCCAATAAGTTGGTTGCTCGCTCCATTGTTCCGGAGAACGGAGTCTTGGTCATTTTGCCCATAAGGCATGGTTCGCATGTGTCAAACGATTCATAATCGAGAGACTCCAAAAGTCCATCAGCATGGAGCTTCTTCATGCGCTTGACACCAATGTGACCAAGGCGGCAGTGCCACAAGTATGTGGGACTATCGTTATCAACTTTACACCTTTTGGCATTCACACTATGAATATGTGTATTATCACGCACGAGATTCATTAAGAATAAACCATTAACCACCGGAGCATGACCATAAAACATATCACTCATATAAATAGAACAACCATTATTCTCAGATTTAAATGAGTAGCCATCTCGTATTAAACGAGATCCAGATACAATGTTCATGCTCAAACTTGGTACTAAATAACAATTATTGAGGTTTAAAACTAATCCCGTAGGAATGTAGAGGTAGCGTGCCGACGGCGATCACATTGACCTTGGAACCATTCCCGACGCGCATCGTCACCTCGTCGTTCGCCAGTCTTCTCTTATTCCGCAGCTCCTGCTGTGAGTTACAAATATGAGCAACAGCACCGGTATCAAATACCCAGGAGCTACTACGAGCACTGGTAAGGTACACATCAATTACATGTATATCACATATACCTTTAATGTTGTCGGCCTTCTTATCCGCTAAGTACTTGGGGCAATTCCGTTTCCAGTGACCATTTCCCTTGCAATAAAAGCACTCAGTTTCAGGTTTGGGTCCATTCTTTGACTTCTTCCTGGCAACTGATTTACCAGGCGCGGCAACCTCCTTGCCGTCTTTCTTGAAGTTCTTCTTACCCTTGCCTTTCTTGAACTTAGTGGTTTTATTCACCATCAACACTTGATGTTCCTTTTTGATCTCCACCTCCGCGGATTTCAGCATTGAATACAACTCGGGAATGGTCTTTTCCATCCCCTGCATGTTGTAGTTCATCACGAAGCTTTTGTAGCTAGGTGGGAGCGACTGAAGGATTCTGTCAATGACCGCCTCATCCGGAAGATTAACTTCCAGCTGAGTCAAGCGGTTGTGCAACCCAGACATCTTAAGTATGTGTTCACTGACAGAGCTATTTTCCTCCATTTTGCAGCTAAAGAACTTGTCGGAGACTTCATATCTCTCGACCCGGGCATGAGCTTGGAAAATCAATTTCAGCTCCTCGAACATCTCATATGGTCCGTGCTTCTCAAAACGCTTTTGGAGCCCCGGTTCTAAGCTGTAAAGCATGCCGCACTGAACGATGGAGTAATCATCAGTGCGTGACTGATGGGCGTTCATAACGTCCTGGTTTTCTGGGAATGGTGCATCACCTAGCGGTGCATCTAGGACATAATCTTTCTTGGCTGCTATCATCTTTCAGCTTAGTTTTCTCTAGGAACGCGTTGAAGTTGAGGCTGACATTACCGTGGGCCATTTGATCTACAAGACATATTGTAAAAATTTAGACTAAGTTCATGATAATTAAGTTCATCTAATCAAATCAATGAATGAACTCCCACTCAGATTAGACATCCCTCTAGTCATCTAAGTGTTACATGATCCGAGTCGACTAGGCCGTGTCCGATCATCACGTGAGACGGACTAGTCATCATCGGTGAACATCTCCATGTTGATCGTATCTTCTATACGACTCATGTTCGACCTTTCGGTCTCCGTGTTCCGAGGCCATGTCTGTACATGCTAGGCTCGTCAAGTTAACCCTAAGTGTTTTGCATGTGTAAAACTGTCTTACACCCGTTGTATGTGAACGTATGGATCTATCACACCCGATCATCACGTGGTGCTTCGAAACGACGAACTTTAGCAACGGTGCACAGTTAGGGGAGAACACTTCTTGAAATTTTGTAAGGGATCATCTTATTTACTACCGTCGTTCTAAGTAAACAAGATGCATAAACATAATAAACATCACATGCAATTATATAGTAGTGACATGATATGGCCATCATCATATAGCTCCTTCGATCTCCATCTTGGGGCTCCATGATCATCTTGTCACCGGCACGACACCATGATCTCCATCATCATGATCTCCATCATCGTGTCTCCATGGAGTTGCTCGCCAATCATTACTACTACTACTATGGCTAACACTTTTAGCAATAAAGTAAAGTAATTTACATGGCGACACGCAGGTCATAAAAGAATAATGACAACTCCTATGGCTCCTGCCGGTTGTCATACTCATCGACATGCAAGTCGTGATTCCTATTACAATAACAAGATCATCTCATACATCACATGATTCATCACAACTTATGGCCATATCACATCACAAAGCACTTGCTGCAAAAACAAGTTAGACGTCCTCTAATGTTGTTGCAAGTTTTTTACGTGGCTGTTATAGGTTGCTAGCAAGAACGTTTCTTACCTACGTTAAAACCACAACGTGAATTTGTCAATCTCTATTTACCCTTCATAAGGACCCTGTTCATCGAATCCGATCCAACTAAAGTGGGAGAGACAGACACCCGCCAGCCACCTTATGCAACTAGTGCATGTTAGTCGGTGGAACCGGTCTCACGTAAGCGTACGTGTAAGGTTGGTCCGGGCCGCTTCATCCCACAATACCGTTGAACCAAGATAGGACTAGTAACGGCAAGAAGAATTGACAATTCGACGCCCACAACTACTTTGTGTTCTACTCGTGCAATAGAGAACTACGCATAGACCTGGCTCTGATACCACTGTTGGGGAACGTTGCAGAAAATTAAAATTTTCCTACGGTTTCACCAAGATCCATCTATGAGTTCATCTAAGCAACGAGTCATGGGAGAGAGATTGCATCTACATACCACTTGCAGATTGCGTGCGGAAGCGTTCAAGGGGATGGTGATGACGTAGTCGTACTCGTCGTGATTCGGATCACCGATGACCAAGTGCCGAACGGACAGCACCTCCGCGTTCAACACACGTACGGGACGATCGACGTCTCCTCCTTCTTGATCCAGCAAGGGGAAGGAGAGGTTGAGGAAGAAGACTCCAACGGCAGCACGACGGCGTGGTGAGGTTGGTGCAACAGAACTCCGACAGGGCTTCGCCAAGCACGTACGGAGGAGGAGAGGTGTTGGGGAGGGGAGGGGCTGCGCCTTGACTTCTGTATGCAGCCCTCCCCTCACCCCTCTATTTATAGGGGAAGGGGCAAGGGGGCCGGCCCCCTCTAGATGGATCTAGAGGGGGGGGGGCGGCGGCCAAGGGGGAGGGGGCTTGCCCCCCAAGCAAGGGGGGCGCCCCCTTTAGGGTTCCCCCAAACCCTAGGGCGCATGGGCCCTTGGGGGGGAGGCACACCAGCCCACTTTGGGCTGGTTCCCTTCCCCTTTACAGCCCATGAGCCCTTCCGGGAGAGGTGGCCCCTCCCGGTGGACCCCCGAGGCCCCTCCGGTGGCCCCGGTACAATACCGATATGCCCCCGAACTATTCCGGTGTCCGTACGACAACTTCCCATATATAAATCTTTACCTCCGGACCATTCCGGAACTCCTCGTGACGTCCGGGATCTCATCCGGGACTCCGAACAAGATTCGGTAATCACATCCAAGTGTTCCTAATAACCCTAGCGTCACCGAACCTTAAGTTTGTAGACCCTACGGGTTCGGGAGACATGCAGACATGACCGAGACGACTCTCGGGCAATAACCAACAGCGGGATCTGGATACCCATGTTGGCTCCCACATGTTCCTCGATGATGTCATCGGATGAACCACGATGTCGAGGGTTCAAGCAACCCCGTAAACTATTCCCTTTGTCAATCGGTAGGTTACTTGCCAGAGACTCGATCGTCGGTATCCCAATACCTCGTTTAGTCTCGTTACCGGCAAGTCACTTTACTCGTACCGTAATGCATGATCCCGTGACCAGACACTTGATCACATTGAGCTCATTGTGATGATGCATTACTGAGTGGGCCCGGTGATACCTCTCCGTCATACGGAGTGACAAATCCCAGTCTCGATCCGTGTCAACCCAACAGATACTTTCGGAGATACCTGTAGTGCACCTTTATAGTCACCCAGTTACGTTGTGACGTTTGGTACACCCAAAGCACTCTTACGGTATCCGGGAGTTACACGATCTCATGGTCTAAGGAAAAGATACTCGACATTGGAAAGCTCTAGCAAAACGAACTACACGATCTTGTGCTATGCTAAGGATTGGGTCTTGTCCATCACATCATTCTCCTAATGATGTGATCTCGTTATCAATGACATCCAATGTCCATAGCCAGGAAACCATGACTATCTATTGATCAACGAGCTAGTCAACTAGAGGCATACTAGGGACATATTGGTGTCTAGTATTCACACATGTATTACGATTTCCAGATAACACAATTATAGCATGAATAAAAGACAATTACCATGAACAAGGAAATATAATAATAATGCTTTTATTATTGCCTCTAGGGCATATTTCCAACAGCAATAACAACAAGCACACAAGCAAGCAAGGGATACAACTAAATATAAGCTTGCACAAGTAAAGGTAAGAGATAACCAAGAGTGGAGCCAGTGGAGACGAGGGTGTGTTACCGAAGTTCCTTCCCTTTGAGAGGAAGTACGTCTCCGTTGGAGCGGTGTGGAGGCACAATGCTCCCCAAGAAGCCACAAGGGCCACCGTATTCTCCTCACGCCTTCACACAATGCGAGATGCCGTGATTCCACTATTGGTGCCCTTGAAGGTAGCGGCCGAACCTTTACAAACAAGGTTGGGGCAATCTCCACAACTTAATCCGAGGCTCCCAACGACACCATGAAGCTTCACCAGAATGGAATATGGCTTCGCGGTGACCTCAACCGTCTAGGGTGCTCAAACACCCCAAGAGTAACAAGATCCGCAAGGGATTAGTGGGGGAATCAAAATTTTCTTGGTGGAAGTGTAGATCGGGGACTTCTCAACCAATCCCTAGGAAATCAACAAGTTTGATTGGCTAGGGAGAGAGATCGGGCGGAAATGGAGCTTTGAGCAACAATGGAGCTTGGGGAGGGAAGAGGTGGTCAACTTGGGGAAGAATATCCCCTTTATATAGTGGGGAGAAAGATCCAACCGTTACCCACTTATTCAGCCCGCGACATGCGGTACTATCGCACAGACCTGCGGTACTACCACAAGGTCTTGCGGTACTACCGCTACTCGATGCGGTACTACCGCTCGCGCGGCAGAGACGAGACGAGGCCCTGTTGAATATAGCAACGAACGGTAGAACCGCCAGAGCGGTACTACCGTGCGCCCTGGCGGTACTACCGCAAGGCAGGGGTTCAATCTGGGCTGGGAAGGCACGGACTAAGAAAATAACATCCGTGGCTACTTCCACTGAGTTTCGGTCTGTGCAAAATTCCGGCCGGGTACTACCGCTCGCAGAGAGCGATACTACCGCGTAGGGCGCGTACGTAAAAAATTACTTCCGCCCCTACTTCCGTGTGTGCTAGTGTTCTAGGCTAGAGGCCACGGTCGCGAGCGGTACTACCGCACGATGCGGTACTACTGCTACCCTGGGCGGTACTACCATGGACCTCTACGGTACTACTTCTCCCTTAAGCAGTACTACCATATGCCATAGAACTATAGCACTTGGAGGCCTTCATCTTCGCAAAGACAAGGGAAAATGACGGGTGCTCCAATGAAGCGATGGAAAAGTGGTGCAAAGGAATAGACGTGTATGTGTTGATTCCACCCTAACCTTTCCGAAGCAGACCCCCTCTTAATAGTACGGCTTTCCTATGACTCAAATCCACCGAAAAGAAACGAAGAGAAATGCCGTCTTCGATAGGCTCCGAGGGCACCGAATCGTCTTGTGCCTAGACATGAGATATCTGAAATGCTCAATGCACATGATTAGTCTGCAAATGCATTGTCATCAATCACCAAAACCACATAGGGAGAAATATGCCCTTACAATCTCCCCCTTTTTGGCTGATTGATGACAATACTGGATTTGCACATAAGGATATAAAATGAACATAAGCAAACCCAACATCAATAAAACATAGGCAGGCTCCCCCTAGATGTGTGCACTCTATAGATATGCTTTGAACTGCACGGCACACATACTAGGATCGACACTCCCCTATATTTTATAGACAAGGCAATCCTTGCAACAATATAAATAACACTAAGCATAGAGACAAGGCAAAGTATATGAGCATAAAGTAAAGGGCACAAGATAACATAAGCTCACAATCTACTAAACATACTAGAAAATAAGAGAAGACAAAAAGATAAGCTTGAGGGCATATGTCTCACACCATATGATAGTCTCCTGGTCTCCCACGAACACAATCACAAACCAACAAACCAAATCAATGAAGGTTCAATAGAACAAAAGCAAAGCGACACAAGACTCGACACAAGACTCGCAAATCCTACACTCTCTCCCCCTTTGGCATCAAGACACCAAAGAGGCAGAGAGGACACCTACGACACAGGTGGTGGTAGAACTCCAAGGCATCACCAGTCATGTTCCTCCTCCTCAGACTCCTCTGCAGCACGGGATGAAGAGGGAACTCCAGTATCCTCCTCAGACTCACTCCACCGGCAGTGTTGTCGGGTCCATTGTTCCTCATCTGTGATCCTCTCCTCAGAGCCATCCTGGACCTCAAGGCCAACCTGCCTCATAATAGCCTTGTCACGACGACGAGCCATCTTGGCGTTCAAATGAGCCTGGTACTGTCCCTTGGCCTGCATACAGAACATATCCTTCATCTTGGCCTTGAGCTTCTTAGCCCAAGTTGGCTCAGTAGAGGGAGAAGCGTATCCCTCAGAACTGTCCTCAGCCGCCTCCTCCTCAAACTCATCCTGATCCTCATCGACATCCATCCGTGCAGCCTCAACCTCAGCCCAGGTCGTGGTATTGGCCCACTTGCTCTTGATGCATAGCTTGATAGGCTCATGGCGAACCCAGTTGGGAGCAAGAAACTCTTCATCTGGAAAGAGCTTATCCCAAGTCTTTGAGATCAAGAGGTGCAAGTAAGGTCCATAGATGGGCACCTTACGATTGAACATAGCAAACTGCAGCTCACACCACATGATATGAGAGACATCAAGTGCTTCAATTTGTTGGAGATGAGCTTTATCACAAATGAGCATCATGTCCACAAGATAGGCATGCACTTTGTCCTTGTCCCCTATGCGAGGAAAAAGTGAGTTGCGGAAGATCCGGTGCATGACGTCAAGGAATGGGTTCAGCACCCAAGCCTTCTTGTCATTGGATAGCTTCTTCTCAACAAGGTAGGGTTGAAGTTTGTTCTTGTTGGCCGACTTGGGGTTGGCATGTGGGCGGACACCAACGGGCACATTGAGCCCCTCATCATGAACGTGCAACAACTCCATGAACTCCTTCTACTTAGCAGACATCCTCTTCCCATTAGTCATCCAAGTCATGGTCCGCTGCTCATCCATGTGGAAGTGGACAGAAGCAAAGAACTGAGCCACAATCTCTGAGTCAAAGTCCATGTGGAATGTGAGTAACTCCTCAATGCCAAACTGCTCCAACAAGTCCAGAGACTCACCAAAATACGCCCGGTTGTTGTCCTTCTTCATATGATGCATGTCAATCCACAACACTGGCACATAGGTGTTCTGCTTGGCCTTGACCACATCTAGGAAGATGAGATTTTGTTGCTAGGTCCAAAACAAGTCATTGCTCCTTGTGATCTCCCTAGGGTTGATGTAGCGGTTGAGCTTCCTTTGAATCAGAAACTCCTCTTGAGGCATTTCATCCATGCCAACGTTTGGCTCCTTGATTTTTTCGCTGAGGACTTGACGTTGCGTTGTGGGGCACTGGAGCCCTCAGGTGCTTCTTGGTTGCGAAGCCGCTTGGAGATTGTGTCTTGGCTGGGATTCGAGCATCGGACATTGGAGCCACCACCTATGACACACAACACAAACACACGAGAAGAACGAGAAGGATCATTGCAAATACCAAGGCCAAAACCAAATGAAACATGTAGAAATGAGATTGTGTGGACAAAACATAGTAATTTTTAACTCAAGGTAGTACCGGGCCTGGATGCGGACGTAAAATTTTACAGCCGCTCTAGCCGCGGTAGTACTGTGCCGGGTTGGCACGATAGTACCGCGCCTAGAGCGAAAGTAAAATTTTACTTTCGCGCCCCTAGCGGGAGTACCGCTCCAGCGGAGCGGTAGTACCGCACGGGGCGGTTCTTGCACGAGCAAGCGGTAGTACCGCTCCAGGAGGAGCGGTAGTACCGCACGGAATAACATCTTGTAAGAACGGATCTAGGAACAGCCCAAAAAGTAGATCGGTACTACCGTTGATCAAAACTACACTGTTGCATCACACCAAATAGCATATCTACTGCACTAGCACTCTCCAACAATCTCCTCTTGCAAAGATTTAGCCAAAAATCACAAGAACTACACATGCATCTCCCCAAAACCTAAAAGCACAACAACGGGGCAAAGAGAGAGGGACTAGGGGAGATACCGGGTTCCATAGCAAGAGGGCGAGGTGGGGATCGATCCCACCGGTCGGAATGTGAGGAGAGCGGCCGGAGATGGTGATCCGATGAGGTCCTCGGATGCCGTTCTTGGGCAGGAGAGAGAGAGAGAGACCAAGTTGGGAAAAGAGATGAATGGGTATGGGGGAGTTGGAACTCCCCCTGCCCGCTCTTAACCCCCACGCACTCGCGACGGCGTGGTAGTACCGCGGGTCATCGCGACAGTATCGCTCTTCCGGCGGCAGTAACAAACTATTGTCGCGATGGAAGCGGTAGTACCATGCCTGGGACGCAACTGTGCAAGCATAGGAGCAACCCATCTCCAGCGGTAGTGCCGTGGGTTGCCATGGTACTACCATAAACCCAAGAAAGTGCACGTTTCGACAAAAACATTGCATGATTAGGATCTAATTAAATTGTGGGATGGGAAGTAGTTGAGGTAGTACCTATTACCTGTTTATTATCAAACCCTTGGGAGTTACTATTACGTTATGCTTATACTGCCATGCTATGCTCGTAGACGTGGATTGGGTTTGAGAGTATTTCATGACAGATGTGAGATTGTTAATTAATGATTTACTTAAGGTGGCAACTTAAACACACAACTGGGTGGATTGAGGCACCTGGGTATTCCAGGATTGCCTGTCTAGGCACCTGGGTATTCCAGGACTTGCCTGTTTTTCTTTTGGACCGCCACCCAGGCTCAAAGGGATCATGAGACTATTCATGCTAGAAACTTCCGTGTGCAGCCACAAGCCATTATGGGCTCTGGCATAGTTGACTAAGTCGTGCGAACTCTTACAGTGGCAGACTAGCAGATGTAGGGGATGTAGGTTGGTACGGTCTATCACGTCGTAAGGTGCTAGCGCTTCTGAAAGACTATGTCTCGGTCATCCGTTTCTCAAACACCATGTAGTGCGAGAAATCCAACGGAGGCGATCGAGTCTTGTGGGGAAAAGTGCGCAAACCTCTGCAGAGTGTACAAACTAATCATGATTAGCCGTTTCCCCGGTTATGGACAATCTTGAGTATCTAGTTCTTGGATTATCCTGTTGATCTCATCACGTTATTTAAATAATTTGTTGGGTTTTAATGATGATGCTTAATTGGGATTGAGAATGCTGTCAACCATTCTCAATGTTTAACAACCATCATGATAGTTAAATAAAATTAATTCCTTTGCAGTAGGGAAAAATTGGCTTTTCGCAGAAACCTTAACCATAGAGCTTTTCCACCAGCCATATATGCATGTAGTGATAGCCATTGTTCATCATTTTCTCTATGGTGTGAATTTGCTAGTACATTCAATGTACTGACCTGTTTCGGGCTGCAACATCTCATGTTGCAGGTTTGTTATGACGAGTAAGTGATACGTTAGGGTTACGATTTCTACACTCAACTTTGCCGTTGGTGTTGATGGGAATCCACAACCTTGTTGATTCTGCTATATGAATTGAGGTAATAGTATTTACGTTACTTTATACATGTGATTTACCTCTGTTATAAATCCTTCGAGTACTGTGTGTGTCAGCATACCGATCCAGGGATGACACTTAAGCACAAAGACTTGATCCATTCGGGTCGGGTCGCTACAAAATGGTATTAGAGCACATGTTGACTGTAGGACGTGACCCTAGAAACTGGCAAGCCCATAGGAAAGATTTTTCTCTACTACTTCATTTTCAAAAAAAATCTTTTACCTCTCTTCTCTTCTGAGCTTATTTAAATATTCCTTTTTAGTGAGACCATACCCTTTTCCCTTTTTGACCACTCGAAGATTCGACTGATGAGACCACTCCAAGAAGGATAAGATATCAGGACAACTAAGACCATTCGGAATGGAGAGGATTTTACCATACATTATGATGATGGAAACTACAACAGTTGAAGACTCCGAAGACTAGGAGAATTTGAAGGCTCTGAAGAATTCCCAGATTTAACCTAGTAAGGCTACCCCTATGGAACTTGGCAGACTATGGAAGTTGTCAATACCCGAGATCAAGGTGTATCGGAGAAAGACTGGAGCACGGAGCATTAGAGCTCAAAGTTATTGTCAAGAAACCCCAAGGCAAGAGATATCGACTATGGAATGATAGCTCATGGCAATGACAAGAGCAGAAGCATGACTACCCAAGATGTTATCGCCCGCTTATGCTATTGCCATCGTGCTGAGTTAAGTATGCATATGCATGGAAGGATTGGATGGTAGAAGGCTGATGGAGCACCTATCAGCAAGATGAAGTTTTAACCTTAGCCGGTGTATCACCGGGACTTGGAGTACTACATCAGGAGTTTAAGATGGACCTTCAGGAAGCCGTATATTGACAAGGAAGTATTTGAGAAGAACTCCGGACCCAGAAGCTGAGAGTAGCCAAGCTGGAGGAGAAAAACCTCGAGATACAGGAGATTCGTCAGGAACTGAAAGACAGTAGGACCGTGGTTCATGCCAAAGATGTTGAAACCCAGAAGTTTGGAACGCAACTCCAGAATATTAAAGGACGCCATGAGACCTCGCGTCAATAGAGATGATCTGGCAAAAGAATTCAAGAAGGACAAGCATGATCGGAAGAAGCCATCGGAGACATGAACAAGACTTGAAGTGTTTGATGACTTTGAAGAATTATTAACCTTTAGAAGACCAAACCCCTCTTATATACCCACGTTAGATGCAGCAATTGTGAGCTATCATTTGTTTGATGTTTTTCCGACAGCCACAATAAAATCTGTCTTTTAAAACCTTTTGTTTGTATTGTGTGTATCCTTCTCTCTCTCTTATCCCACCCCAAACCCATGGACCCAATAGATGATGAATGGAGATGAGCTCGTATTTTCTCGACCGATGAGTCAATTGGAGACGGACCGATGGATTCAGAACATGGAGCATCACATGGAGAATAACCCTATAGCCGGAAAGGATATGACCTAGCATGCTCTTCAATGCTTTGAAAGAGGTGTTTCTACCTGGTGGAGGATGTACCAAATCATCAATGGATGGCAAGGAGTAATCACTTGGAAAGAATTTAAGTTGACTTTGCCAAAGTCTAGGTTTGTGTCCCAGAAATTGGAGCCTTATGGAAATGATATGAAGAAATCTTGTGCATGCAAGCTCTGTGGAGAAATAGGACACACCCATAAAGAACACAAGGATGAATGCCCAAATTGTGAAGGAAGTCAACCAGCTGAAGAATGCCCAACTAGGCAGATCACTTGTTTCTTGTGTGAAGGGACTACCCACTACCCTGCTCAGTGTCACATTTACCCAATGGTACAAAGAACCATCCAGCAGAAGAAAGAAGCAATGAAAGGAGCCCTAATGGGGATTTTAAAAGAACCTACGATGAAGGAAGAGGTGGAGGACACACCCAAAGAGGAACCAATTAAACCCTACACCAAGTCTTGCTATTCATGTGGAGAAGAAGGACACATCTCCCAGAATTGTATGAATGGGAATCTAGTAGAATTCCCGACTGAGGAAGTAGAGTATGACCCACAGGAAATAGAAGCCCTGATTGGAACAGAAAAGTCTAGAAAGAGAAGTAGATTGGATTCCAGAAAGGATCTGAGTCATATCACCTGTTATAGGTGCAAGGAATCAGGGCACTACCTCAGCAATTGCCCAAAAAGGAAGCCAAGGACCCAAGTAGGCTATATAATCACAAGGAAACCTCGAAACTTGTCAGAAGTAATATGTTTCCGTTGTAATGAAGCAGGGCACTTTGCCAGAGATTGTCCGAAGGAGAAGGAGACTTGTGATAAATAGTTGAGTTTGTAACAGAAGAAATATAGTAGTAGTAGTAGTGAGAACATTTTCCTTCATATTGAGGTGTTGAGTTGAGGCATGTAATGGAAAAACAGGAGATTGTAATAATTTTAGAATTAATAAAGTTAGCAGTGTTGGTACTGATTTGGATTTTATGAGTTACTCTACGAGGAAACATGTTGACCATTTTCGAGGATATGAGAAATATGGTCTATGGAATACTAGAGCACTTTAAGGGTGGTAGTACCCTGTAAGAACCGTTGACCCCTGGAAAAGATAAGGATACTCCACTGAGTGGATTTCGGAAAAAATGAATACGAGTTTTTGTCTCGATATGTGTGATACCCCAAGAGTGTGTGGGATGAAGTTGGAGACCGTTAGTTGTTTGGACCAAATGTGATCAAGGAGACAAAAGAGAACATTATGATGATTCGAGATAGACTGAAGGTAGCTCAGTCCAGGCAGAAGAGTTGCAGACTCAAAATGCAAGGAGGTAGTCTATGAAATTGGAGACCGAGCATGTCTTCGTGTGTCCCCTCTGCGAGGAATTAAACGATTTGGAGTTAAGGGAAAGTTAGCCCCGAGATTTGTAGGACCATACCGAGTTTTGGAGCGTATGGGAGAAGTGGCCAACAAGTTGGAGTCACCTGAAGGACTGTCAGGAGTTCATGATGTGTTTCACGTTTCCCAGTTGAAGAGTGCCATGTAGAGATGGCCAATATTCCCTTGTAAGGATGCCTGACCCTGGAAAGGATAAGGATGTTCCACGAAGTGGATTTTTGACAAAATAAGAATGAGTCTTGTCTCGGTATGTGGGATATTCCACGAGGATGAAGAGATGAATTACTATTGGATATAAAGGAGGTATGATGTGGGAAATATGGATCAATGGAAATTTTCATGATGAGTTTGAGTAATCATGTCCTGGTTTGATGCCAATAGAAGGAAGGAAGACAATACAATTGGATGGATTTAAGTACGCTATGGAAGTTGGATGTTGGAATAATGATCAGTTGACCAGAGGAAGATTGCAAGGTTTACAAGTGATGAGATGGGCCATAACCCACAGGCCCCAGGACCTGCCAAGAAACACGCACACTCTTGCTGAAGGAAAAACCCTGGAAGAAGTTACGATTTTATTGATAGACGATCTTATAGGAGTAACACAAACCTGAGAGTTGTGAAGGAACGATAGATGTTTGTTTGGCTTGCAGAATCAATGGATTTATTTGTAACGCCCCAGATGTAACTTGCCATATTTGTAGTCCAACTCTTGCCATTTTCGGCTATGTGCTATGATATTTCCTCCGTGGTTGGTTTCTCTCCGTTTTGCAGTTTGGTCATGTCATGCTTTTCTTATCATGTCATCATGTGCATCGCATTCGCATACGCATTCGTCTCATAAATCCGAGCATCTTTCCCGTTGTCCGTTTTGCAATCTGGCGCTCCTATGCCTCCCGGCGTCCCCTTATACATTTCTTCGTGAGCGGGTATTAAACATTCTCGGAATGGACCGAGGTTTGACATGTGGCCTTGGTATAGCACCGGTAGACCGCCTGTCAAGTTTCGGGTCAATCGGAGTTCGTTTGGTACTCCAACGGTTAACCGGGTAACCGTGAAGGCCTCGTGTGTGTTGCAGCCCAACACCCCTTCAAAACAGCCCAATAACCCATCTAAGTCACTGCCATGTCCTCCGCCGTTCGATCACGATCGCGTGGCCGAAAACCGCACTCCGTTTGGAGCCTCCTAGCTCTCCCCCTCGCGGCCAGAGCGTCCGATCACGATCCGAGGGTCCAAAAACGGTGAAAACCCCCATTAAACCCTAGCAAACTACTATTTATAGACCCCATGCCATTTTTGGCAGCAGCTAAAACCCCCTCCTCGAAACCCGCGCGCCGCCAGCCTCCTCCCACCTCGAGGGTCGCGCCGCCGCCTTCCTGTCCAGATCCGGCGCGCCCCCAAGCCCTCGCCCCGCCACATGGCGCTGCCCTAGTGGCCAGCCGCCACCAGCCGCCGCCTCCAGCCACTGGGCGGGCGCCACGTCGCCCCGCCTCCCTCCTCCTCCCGCAGGGCCCGCCGGAGCCCATCGCAGGCCCGCCCCGGGCCAGATCTGGGCCCGAGGGAGCCCGCGCCCGCCGTCGCCTGCGCGCCCGCCTCTCCGCCCGAGCTCCCCGCCGTCGCCAGCCGCTGCCTCGCCCGCGCCGGCCGCTGCCTCGCCGCGCCGTCGCCGCCACGCGCCCGAGCCGCGCCGCCCCGCCTCCCCGCGCCTCGGCGTCCGCGCCCGCCGCGCCCGCCGCCTTCCTCGTCGGCGTCCGCGCCCGGATCCGCCGCCCCCTCGCCGTCCCTCGCCTCCTCCGGCCTCCCGCCGGCGAGATCCGGCGAATCTCGAAAACCGTGCCCTGGGTTGACTTCTCCTTCGCCCCCCCTCTATATTTCTAAGTCATTAATTTTATCATCATCATGCCAAATTCCCAGTGCCATAACTTTGTATCTATAGCACCGTTTCGCGCGTATAATATGTAGAATTGTTCGCCTCGAAGAGTACATCGTTTTGTTCCATTGCGTCATTTTCATTTGAAGTCATATTGATGCCCGAAATGCTGTTAGAAGAGGGCTAGTTGATGTTAGTTGCTGGATCGTATCTGAACATGCACTTTTGTCATTTTTGCCATGATTGATGTGTACTTCCTATGAAGTTGAGTCCTACATGAGTTTTGTAATATGCCATGTTACCTAGCCAGAGGATTTTGCCATGTATTTTTGTGATCTATGTGGTGACTAGCACAAGCATGCAAACTAGGTATCTTGAGGTTGCTGATTTCAGAGACTTAGTGATTTCATTAAGTCCCTGACTGCTGTTATTTTTATGCCATGTGTTCATGTTGTTTCTGAGAGATCCATGCATAATTTGAGCATGATCAGTAAGGGAGTTTTGAACTTGAGTATTTTCTCTATCCATCCATGCCTTTGTTTGCAATTATGGAGTGCCATAGCTTGAGTCGATCAAGCTCTACTTTTGCTTCAAAATGTTGCTAGCAGATTGTTTACGTGTTATTCGATTTTGCCAAGCTTGGTGTAGTTGATCCGTGCATGCTATGATGTTACTATTGCCATGTATTGTTACTATGCCATGTCTTCTTGTGGTATGTATGCTTAGTTTATCATGAATTGCTCTGTAGTGAGTGCATCGAGCTCACGAACATGCCTAGTCGCTAACGGTTTTTGACATGTCCAGTTTTCTGCTAAGTCTGAAACCTGTAACGAAACTTGCTTAATTGACATGGGCGTAATCTTATTTTATGATCCTTTTTAGCTTATGGTCAGTAAGAGTCTTTTGTCAAGTGCTTCTAGTAGATTCATGCCATGCCTTTCTTTGCTATGTTCTGAACCTTTAGCTTGTTGTTTCGTTGCTCTGAACATGTCATCCTGATGTTAGTTTCTGCCACTTTGATAATTTCACTAAGTCTGGGAACTTGTTATCGTTTGCTCTTTTGCCATGCTTGTTTGAACCTGTTATGATGTGATTTAGCCGTAGCTCAGTGTTCATCTTTTATCAAGCATCTTGAGTAGTTTACTGTCATATGCTTTGTTGCCATGTTTGGGTGCAGTAGCCTAGTGAATTGTTGCTTGCTAAGTAGCACCATGCTGTTTATGGCAGATTGGTGTCATTCTTGTATTGCTTGCCATTTGCAAACCGTGCATCCGATTCCGGTGTTCTTTATATCGATTTCAACCGAAATCACCTCATCTATCCAGTGGCATGCTTGGTTTGCCAAGATTATGCCCTGTTCATCCTTGTCCTTCCGGAGCATGCATACGCATTGCATATCACCTCTCGCATATCATGACATGTTTTGCATCATGTTGCTTGCGCATTGCATCGTGGTTGATATTGGTTCCTTTGCTTGTTCTCTTGTCTTGGGTAGAGCCGGGAGACGAGTACGTGAACGAGGAACCTGTTGAGAACGCTTTCGAGGACCAAGCTTTCGACAACTCTGAGAACCTTGCAGGCAAGATGACCATACCCTCGAAATCACTTCTATCTTTGCTTGCTAGATTGCTCGCTCTTTTGCTATGCCTATGCTGCGATACCTACCACTTGCTATATCATGCCTCCTATATTGCCTTGTCAGCCCCTAACCATCCATGTCCTAGCAAACCGTTGTTTGGCTATGTTACTGCTTTGCTCAGCCCCTCTTATAGCGTTGTTAGTTGCAGGTGAAGATGAAGTTTGTTCCTTGTTGGAACATGGACTTGTTGTTCCTTGTTTGGAACATGTTTACTTGTTGGGATATCACAATACCTCTTATTTAATTAATGCATCTATATACTTGGTAAAGGGTGGAAGGCTCGGCCTTATGCCTGGTGTTTTGTTCCACTCTTGCCACCCTAGTTTCCGTCATACCGGTGTTATGTTCCTGGATTTTTGCGTTCCTTACACGGTTGGGTGATTTATGGGACCCCCTTGACAGTTTGCTTTGAATAAGACTTTTCCAGCAAGGCCCAACATTGGTTTTACCATTTGCCACCACCTACCTTTTCCCCCGGGTTTTCGCGAGCCCGAGGGTCATCTTTGTTTTAGCCCCCCCGGACCAGTGCTTCTCTAAGTGCTGGCCCGAACCGAGCAACCTGCGGGGCCACCTCGTGGCAACTCGAGGGCTGGTTTTACTCCTAGCTTGACTTATCCGGATGTGCCCTGAGACCGAGATATGTGCAGCTCCTATCAGGATTTGTCGGCACAATCGGGCGGTTTTGCTGGACTTGTTTTATTGCTGTTGAAATGTCTTGTAGTCCGGGATTCCGAGATTGATCGGGTCTTCCCGGTAGAAGGAATATCCTTCGTTGACCGTGAGAGCTTATCATGGGCTAAGTTGGGACACCCCTGCAGGGTATTATCTTTCGAAAGCCGTGCCCGCGGTTATGAGGCAGATGGGAATTTGTTGATGTCCGGTTGTAGAAAACCCGAAGTTGACCTTAACTAAAACACATCAACCGCGTGAGTAACCGTGATGGTCTCTTCTCGGCGGGGTCCGGGAAGTGAACACGGTTGTTGGAGTTATGCCTGACGTAGGTTGTTTCAGGATCACTTCTTGATCACTTCTAGCTTCACGACCGTGCTTTGCCTTCTCTTCTCGCTCTCTTTTGCGCTATAGCCACCACATGCTAGTCGCTTGCTGCAGCTCCACCTCATAAACCCCTTTCCCACCTTTAAGCTTAAATAGTCTTGATCTCACGGGTGTGAGATTGCTGAGTCCCCGTGACTCACAGATATTATCACCTCAGTTGCAGGTACCAACGATGTCAGTGCTGATGACGCGACCGAGCTCATTTGGGAGTTCGATGAGGAACGTGGCCGTTACTATGTTTCTTTTCCAGATGATCAGTAGTGGAGCCCAGTTGGGTGATCCGGGGATCTGTTTAGCATTTGGGGTAGTCTTCTTTCATTTTGGTACCGTAGTCGGACCTTGAGTGTAATCTGTTTGATGGATGTTATTTATGTACTTGTGTGAAGTGGCGATTGTAAGCCAACTATGTATCTTTCCCCTTTATTTATTACATGGATTGTGTGAAGATTACCTCACTTGCGACATTGCTTTCAATGCGGTTATGCCTCTAAGTCGTGCCTCGACACGTGGGAGATATAGCCGCATCGAGGGCGTTACAAGTTGGTAATCAGAGCCTTTCCCGACCTTAGGAGCCCCCACTGTTTGATCGTCTTTAGTGGCCGAGTTGTGTCTAGAAAAAATGTTTTGAGTCATTTAGGAATTATATATCGGAGAGTTTAGGAATTATTTTTACTCCCCAGTCCCTTCGACCTTCTGGTAAGGCTTCCTGACGTAGAGTTTTGACTCTTCTCTTCTCAAATTTCACTAAATTTTTTTTTTAGGATCACGCGGGTATATTACAATCGTTCCGATGGTTTTATGATGAGAACATTGTCTTGGTTGCCTCCTGACATTTAGGGGTTGTGGCAGTGTCCCGGGGAGTTGAGCTCCGAGGTGTTGTTGTCATAATCTTATCGTTGCGGTTTTGGAATACCTGAGTTTAGTACGACCGACATCGAAAATCTCTTTTGTACAGTTGTTGGTGAGATAACCCTGATAGCCCAGTACTGTGGCGAGTGCAGGAGTATTGCCATGACTTGTATAACGGATGCTTTTCGAAGGTTGAGGTAGACGATTTCCGAAGGTTTCTTGGTTATGTGTTGAAGGATGGATACAGCTGGTTGTAGGATTTGCTAGTTTGGGTGAGATATTATGCTTCCCCTATATCCCCAACACCTGATTGCATAATCAGAAAGTTTCGGGAGTTTATAGGTGGGAATTCTTGTAGCTTTAGTATTTCTTCCATAGATATTTGGTTTGTGATTGGGTAATCCTTACCAAGTATTTGTTCACATCCGTACCTTGTTGATTTTATTCCTTACCATGTCCTAAGTGGCTTCTCAGCTTTGGAAGTGTGATGATTTACATTGGAATTCATTCGTTCATTCTCGTTCGAATGTTAATTGTGAAGACTATATGTTGCAATTTCGTTCCTTTGATTCAACTTCAATATATCTCTGTCAAGATGCTAATGGATGTCACCCTCTTCAGGATGGCTCCACCAACGCGTCAGAATCCGGAACGCAATGACGGGAATCAGGCTAACCCTCCGCCACCACCTCCACCTCCGGAAGCTTGGCAAGCCTTGATGACTGCCACTAATGCCAATGCTCAGATTCTGATTCAGCTCTTGCAAGATCGCAACCAAGGGCAAGCTAATCAAGAGAATCAAGGCCAAGGCAACAATCAGCCGCACTTCGCTTCACTGAACCAGTTCCTTGCTAATCAACCAAAGACCTTCAGTTACTGTGTCGAGGCCACAGACGCTGATGATTGGCTCGTGGACATCAGCAAGCATTTCGAGTGCAGCAATGTGAGACCTGAGGACTTTGTCAAGTTTGCCTCTTTTCAACTCAAAGATCAAGCTGCTGAGTGGTTCCAGCAATACAAAGATTCCAGAGGAGGTCGTGTGATCACTTGGGATGATTTCCGTCGTGATTTCAAAGCGCACCACATTCCAGAAAGTGTTGTTGAGCTTAAGCGTGAGGAATTCCGCAATCTCAAGCAAGGCACCATGTCTGTCTATCAATACAACACTCAGTTCCAGAAACTCTCTCGTTTTGCAAGGCAAGACATTCCTGATGAGAAGAGTATGATCTACCAGTTCAGGCGTGGTCTCAGAGAAGATCTGCAACTTGCTCTCGTGCTTTTCGAGCCATTAAAGTATGATGAATTCTACAACATGGCGCTGAAACAAGAAGCTACTCAGCTCAAGTGTGAGGCTTCTAAGAAGAGAGTCAGAGACGCAGTTCAGTCTTCTTCTTCCTCACTTGTGGCAGCTAAGCAACAGAAGTTCTGGTTGCCTCCTCCTCCTCCGTTCCGTCAGCCTTATCAATAGAAGAATTCAAGTGGTCGTGGATCTTCCCACCCACCCAACCCTAGCTTTCAGAACAAGTCTCAGAATCAAGCTCCAAGGCCAAGTGCTCCTTATCATCGTCCGCTCTCAGAGGTGACTTGTAACAAATGCCAGCAGAAGGGTCACTATGCGAACAAGTGCTTCAACCAGAGGCGCCTTCCGCCTCCTCCTCATGTGAAATCTTCCAGCAATGCAGTGGTCAAGCATAATCCTAAGCATGCCAAGGTGAACATGTTGAATGCAGCTCAAGCAGAGGAGTCTTCTGAAGTGATCATGGGTAATCTTCCTGTTAATGATATTCCTGCAAAAGTCTTATTTGATACTGGCGCATCGCATTGTTTCATGTCAAGACCATTTTTCGCCAAGCATGATTTCACTTCTTCAAATTTGGATAGACCCATGCCTGTCATTTCTCCTAGTAAACGTTTGAGCTCTAGTTTGGTGGTTCCCAATGTTTCCATCAAGATGGGTGACTACAAATTCTTGTCTAAACCAATTGTTCTTGGTGATTCTGATATTGATCTCATTCTCGGGATGGACTGGCTTTCTAAGCACAAGGCTCAGCTCGACTGTGCTACCAGGGAAATCAAATTGACTCACACTTCGAACGATGTGATCATCTATGCTTCTCGTGATGATACCATTCGGTTGTTTTCTCTCAATGAGATGGGTGAAATGGAGGCTATCTCTCAGATTCCAGTCGTATGTGAGTACCAAGATGTTTTTCCAGAAGAGCTTCCGGGTATGCCTCCCCGTCGGCCAGTTGAATTCGTTATTGAGCTTGAGCCTGGCACGGAACCCGTTTGCAAGCGTCCTTACAAGCTTGGACCAGATGAGCTCAACGAATTGAAGATTCAACTCGATAAACAAGAACGTCTGGGTCTGATCAGACCGAGTTCTTCTCCTTGGGGTTGTGGTGTTCTTTTTGTCAAGAAGAAGGATGGCACGGACCGACTTTGCGTCGATTACCGTCCATTGAACAAGAAGACTATCAAGAACAAGTACCCACTTCCTAACATGAATGAGCTATTTGAGCAACTCAAAGGTGCTAAGGTGTTCTCCAAGCTTGACCTTCGTATGGGTTATCATCAGATTCGCATTCGTGAAGAAGATATTCCCAAGACAGCATTCAGAACAAGCTTTGGTTCTTATGAATATACTGTCATGTCTTTCGGCCTCGTCAATGCTCCACCGTATTTCACTCGCTTGATGAATTTCATCTTCAACCCCTACATCAACGAATTTGTCTTGGTCTATCTCGATGATATTTTGGTCTTCTCCAAGAATAAGAAGGATCATGCCGAACATTTGCGATTGGTACTCGACAAGCTCAGGGAGTATCAATTATATGCGAAGTTCTCCAAATGTGAATTCTGGCTTGATGAAGTTCTTTATCTTGGTCATATCATCTCTGCCAAGGGCATCGCTGTTAATCCAGAGAGGGTGTCTGCAGTTTTGAATTGGAATCCTCCTCAGAATGTCAAGCAGCTTCGCAGTTTTCTTGGACTTGCAAGCTATTGCCGAAGATTCGTTGAGAATTTCTCCAAGATTGCTAAGCCTCTTTCCAACCTCCTCCAGAAGCATGTGAAATATGTCTGGTCTCCTGAGTGTGACGTTGCTTTCAACACACTCAAAGAGAAACTCGTCACTGCTCCAGTTTTGACTCCTCCTGACGAATCCAAGCCTTATGAAGTATTCTGTGATGCTTCTCTCCAGGGCCTCGGTGCTGTGTTAATGCAAGAGAAGAAGGTTGTTGCCTATACGTCTCGCCAGTTGAAGCCCAATGAAAGGAACTACCCCACTCACGATCTTGAGTTGGCGGCAGTTGTCCACGCACTAATAACATGGAGACATCTCCTGTTGGGAAGGAAAGTGGACATCTTCACCGATCACAAGAGTCTCAAGTATATCTTCACTCAGCCTCATCTCAACCTCAGGCAAACTCGATGGGTCGAAATGATTCAAGAGTATAATCCGAGTATTGAATATACTCCAGGCAAGGCTAATGTGGTTGCAGACGCTTTGAGCAGAAAGGCTTACTGCAACAGCTTAATCCTCAAGCCCTTTCAACCGGATCTCTGTGAGGCTTTTCGCAAGTTGAATCTCCAAGTTGTTCCTCAAGGTGTTCTTGCCAACCTCATTGTTTCTCCTACTTTGGAAGATCAGATTCGTGAGGCTCAATTGTTGGATACCATGGTGAAGAAGGTGAAACGTGGTATTGAAAAGAGCATCCCCAAATACAAGTGCTATCGAGTTGATGACAGAGATACTCTTTTCTTCGAGGACTGGATCGTGGTTCCAAAGGGTGATCTTCGCAAAGTCATTATGAACGAAGCGCACAATTCTCTTCTGTCAATTCATCCTGGAAGTTCGAAGATGTACCATGACCTCAAGCAGTTGTATTGATGGACTCGAATGAAGCGTGAGATCGCTCAATTAGTGAATGAGTGTGACGTCTGCAGAAGGGTGAAAGCAGAACACCAACGACCAGCTGGACTTCTCCAACCTCTTGCTATTCCTGAATGGAAGTTTGATCATATCGAAATGGACTTCGTGACTGGTTTTCCTAAGTCCAAGCGCGGAAATGATGCTATCTTCGTCGTCATCGACAAGCTCACCAAAGTGGCTCATTTTCTTCCTATCAAAGAGTCTATCACAGCAGCGCAGCTGGCAGAGCTCTACACCTCCAGAATTGTCTCTTCGCACGGCATTCCACAATTGATCTCTTCAGACCGTGGCAGCATCTTTACCTCCAAGTTTTGGGATTCTTTTCAGAAGGCCATGGGCACCAACATTCGCTTCAGCACAGCTTTCCACCCTCAGACTAGTGGACAAGTCGAGCGTGTCAATCAAATTCTTGAAGATATGCTCAGAGCCTGTGTTATCTCTTCGGCATGAAGTGGGAGGATTGTCTTCCTTATGCCGAATTCTCTTACAACAACAGTTTTCAAGCCAGTTCGGGCAAAGCCCCATTCGAGATCCTCTATGGCAGAAAGTGCCGTACTCCTCTCAACTGGTCTGAAACCGGTGAACGCCAATTGCTCGGCAATGATTTGATCTCAGAGGCTGAGGCCATGTGCAAGGTGATTCGTGAGAACCTCAAAGCCGCGCAGTCGCGCCAGAAGAGCTATTACGACAGCAAACACCGAGATGTGGCATTCGAGATCGGAGACCATGTTTACCTCCGCGTCTCTCGAATGAAAGGAACTCGTCGCTTCGGTATCAAGGGGAAACTTGCCCCGCGATACGTCGGTCCCTTCAAGATCATCGGCAAGCGAGGCGATCTAGCCTATCAACTTGAGCTCCCCTCCAACTTTGCAAATGTGCACGATGTCTTCCACGTGTCACAGCTTCGCAAGTGCTTCAAGACGCCTGAGCGCGCCATCAACTTCGAAGAGATTGATCTTCAAGAAGATTTGTCCTATCATGAGCACCCAGTTGCTATTCTTGAGACAACTGAGCGCAAGACTCGCAACAAGTCAATCAAATTCCTCAAAGTGAAATGGTCACATCATTCAGACCGAGAGGCCACATGGGAGCGTGAAGACCACCTACGTTCTGAGTACCCGGAGTTCTTTCAGTCCTAGATCTCGGGACGAGATCCTCTCGTAGTGGTGGTGTGTTGTAACGCCCCAGATGTAACTTGCCATATTTGTAGTCCAACTCTTGCCATTTTCGGCTATGTGCTATGATATTTCCTCCGTGGTTGGTTTCTCTCCGTTTTGCAGTTTGGTCATGTCATGCTTTTCTTATCATGTCATCATGTGCATCGCATTCGCATACGCATTCGTCTCATAAATCCGAGCATCTTTCCCGTTGTCCGTTTTGCAATCCGGCGCTCCTATGCCTCCCGGCGTCCCCTTATACATTTCTTCGTGAGCGGGTATTAAACATTCTCGGAATGGACCGAGGTTTGACATGTGGCCTTGGTATATCACCGGTAGACCGCCTGTCAAGTTTCGGGTCAATCGGAGTTCGTTTGGTACTCCAACGGTTAACCGGGTAACCGTGAAGGCCTCGTGTGTGTTGCAGCCCAACACCCCTTCAAAACAGCCCAATAACCCATCTAAGTCACTGCCATGTCCTCCGCCGTTCGATCACGATCGCGTGGCCGAAAACCGCACTCCGTTTGGAGCCTCCTAGCTCTCCCCCTCGCGTCCAGAGCGTCCGATCACGATCCGAGGGTCCAAAAACGGTGAAAACCCCCATTAAACCCTAGCAAACTACTATTTATAGACCCCATGCCATTTTTGGCAGCAGCTAAAACCCCCTCCTCGAAACCCGCGCGCCGCCAGCCTCCTCCCACCTCGAGGGTCGCGCCGCCGCCTTCCTGTCCAGATCCGGCGCGCCCCCAAGCCCTCGCCCCGCCACATGGCGCTGCCCTAGTGGCCAGCCGCCACCAGCCGCCGCCTCCAGCCACTGGGCGGGCGCCACGTCGCCCCGCCTCCCTCCTCCTCCCGCAGGGCCCGCCGGAGCCCATCGCAGGCCCGCCCCGGGCCAGATCTGGGCCCGAGGGAGCCCGCGCCCGCCGTCGCCTGCGCGCCCGCCTCTCCGCCCGAGCTCCCCGCCGTCGCCAGCCGCTGCCTCGCCCGCGCCGGCCGCTGCCTCGCCGCGCCGTCGCCGCCACGCGCCCGAGCCGCGCCGCCCCGCCTCCCCGCGCCTCGGCGTCCGCGCCCGCCGCGCCCGCCGCCTTCCTCGTCGGCGTCCGCGCCCGGATCCGCCGCCCCCTCGCCGTCCCTCGCCTCCTCCGGCCTCCCGCCGGCGAGATCCGGCGAATCTCGAAAACCGTGCCCTGGGTTGACTTCTCCTTCGCCCCCCCTCTATATTTCTAAGTCATTAATTTTATCATCATCATGCCAAATTCCCAGTGCCATAACTTTGTATCTATAGCACCGTTTCGCGCGTATAATATGTCGAATTGTTCGCCTCGAAGAGTACATCGTTTCGTTCCATTGCATCATTTTCATTTGAAGTCATATTGATGCCCGAAATGCTGTTAGAAGAGGGCTAGTTGATGTTAGTTGCTGGATCGTATCTGAACATGCACTTTTGTCATTTTTGCCATGATTGATGTGTACTTCCTATGAAGTTGAGTCCTACATGAGTTTTGTAATATGCCATGTTACCTAGCCAGAGGATTTTGCCATGTATTTTTGTGATCTATGTGGTGACTAGCACAAGCATGCAAACTAGGTATCTTGAGGTTGCTGATTTCAGAGACTTAGTGATTTCATTAAGTCCCTGACTGCTGTTATTTTTATGCCATGTGTTCATGTTGTTTCTGAGAGATCCATGCATAATTTGAGCATGATCAGTAAGGGAGTTTTGAACTTGAGTATTTTCTCTATCCATCCATGCCTTTGTTTGCAATTATGGAGTGCCATAGCTTGAGTCGATCAAGCTCTACTTTTGCTTCAAAATGTTGCTAGCAGATTGTTTACGTGTTATTCGATTTTGCCAAGCTTGGTGTAGTTGATCCGTGCATGCTATGATGTTACTATTGCCATGTATTGTTACTATGCCATGTCTTCTTGTGGTATGTATGCTTAGTTTATCATGAATTGCTCTGTAGTGAGTGCATCGAGCTCACGAACATGCCTAGTCGCTAACGGTTTTTGACATGTCCAGTTTTCTGCTAAGTCTGAAACCTGTAACGAAACTTGCTTAATTGACATGGGCGTAATCTTATTTTATGATCCTTTTTAGCTTATGGTCAGTAAGAGTCTTTTGTCAAGTGCTTCTAGTAGATTCATGCCATGCCTTTCTTTGCTATGTTCTGAACCTTTAGCTTGTTGTTTCGTTGCTCTGAACATGTCATCCTGATGTTAGTTTCTGCCACTTTGATAATTTCACTAAGTCTGGGAACTTGTTATCGTTTGCTCTTTTGCCATGCTTGTTTGAACCTGTTATGATGTGATTTAGCCGTAGCTCAGTGTTCATCTTTTATCAAGCATCTTGAGTAGTTTACTGTCATATGCTTTGTTGCCATGTTTGGGTGCAGTAGCCTAGTGAATTGTTGCTTGCTAAGTAGCACCATGCTGTTTATGGCAGATTGGTGTCATTCTTGTATTGCTTGCCATTTGCAAACCGTGCATCCGATTCCGGTGTTCTTTATATCGATTTCAACCGAAATCACCTCATCTATCCAGTGGCATGCTTGGTTTGCCAAGATTATGCCCTGTTCATCCTTGTCCTTCCGGAGCATGCATACGCATTGCATATCACCTCTCGCATATCATGACATGTTTTGCATCATGTTGCTTGCGCATTGCATCGTGGTTGATATTGGTTCCTTTGCTTGTTCTCTTGTCTTGGGTAGAGCCGGGAGACGAGTACGTGAACGAGGAACCTGTTGAGAACGCTTTCGAGGACCAAGCTTTCGACAACTCTGAGAACCTTGCAGGCAAGATGACCATACCCTCGAAATCACTTCTATCTTTGCTTGCTAGATTGCTCGCTCTTTTGCTATGCCTATGCTGCGATACCTACCACTTGCTATATCATGCCTCCTATATTGCCTTGTCAGCCCCTAACCATCCATGTCCTAGCAAACCGTTGTTTGGCTATGTTACTGCTTTGCTCAGCCCCTCTTATAGCGTTGTTAGTTGCAGGTGAAGATGAAGTTTGTTCCTTGTTGGAACATGGACTTGTTGTTCCTTGTTTGGAACATGTTTACTTGTTGGGATATCACAATACCTCTTATTTAATTAATGCATCTATATACTTGGTAAAGGGTGGAAGGCTCGGCCTTATGCCTGGTGTTTTGTTCCACTCTTGCCACCCTAGTTTCCGTCATACCGGTGTTATGTTCCCGGATTTTTGCGTTCCTTACACGGTTGGGTGATTTATGGGACCCCCTTGACAGTTTGCTTTGAATAAGACTTTTCCAGCAAGGCCCAACATTGGTTTTACCATTTGCCACCACCTACCTTTTCCCCCGGGTTTTCGCGAGCCCGAGGGTCATCTTTGTTTTAGCCCCCCCGGACCAGTGCTTCTCTAAGTGCTGGCCCGAACCGAGCAACCTGCGGGGCCACCTCGTGGCAACTCGAGGGCTGGTTTTACTCCTAGCTTGACTTATCCGGATGTGCCCTGAGACCGAGATATGTGCAGCTCCTATCAGGATTTGTCGGCACAATCGGGCGGTTTTGCTGGACTTGTTTTATTGCTGTTGAAATGTCTTGTAGTCCGGGATTCCGAGATTGATCGGGTCTTCCCGGTAGAAGGAATATCCTTCGTTGACCGTGAGAGCTTATCATGGGCTAAGTTGGGACACCCCTGCAGGGTATTATCTTTCGAAAGCCGTGCCCGCGGTTATGAGGCAGATGGGAATTTGTTGATGTCCGGTTGTAGAAAACCCGAAGTTGACCTTAACTAAAACACATCAACCGCGTGAGTAACCGTGATGGTCTCTTCTCGGCGGGGTCCGGGAAGTGAACACGGTTGTTGGAGTTATGCCTGACGTAGGTTGTTTCAGGATCACTTCTTGATCACTTCTAGCTTCACGACCGTGCTTTGCCTTCTCTTCTCGCTCTCTTTTGCGCTATAGCCACCACATGCTAGTCGCTTGCTGCAGCTCCACCTCATAAACCCCTTTCCCACCTTTAAGCTTAAATAGTCTTGATCTCACGGGTGTGAGATTGCTGAGTCCCCGTGACTCACAGATATTATCACCTCAGTTGCAGGTACCAACGATGTCAGTGCTGATGACACGACCGAGCTCATTTGGGAGTTCGATGAGGAACGTGGCCGTTACTATGTTTCTTTTCCAGATGATCAGTAGTGGAGCCCAGTTGGGTGATCCGGGGATCTGTTTAGCATTTGGGGTAGTCTTCTTTCATTTTGGTACCGTAGTCGGACCTTGAGTGTAATCTGTTTGATGGATGTTATTTATGTACTTGTGTGAAGTGGCGATTGTAAGCCAACTATGTATCTTTCCCCTTTATTTATTACATGGATTGTGTGAAGATTACCTCACTTGCGACATTGCTTTCAATGCGGTTATGCCTCTAAGTCGTGCCTCGACACGTGGGAGATATAGCCGCATCGAGGGCGTTACAAGTTGGTAATCAGAGCCTTTCCCGACCTTAGGAGCCCCCACTGTTTGATCGTCTTTAGTGGCCGAGTTGTGTCTAGAAAAAATGTTTTGAGTCATTTAGGAATTATATATCGGAGAGTTTAGGAATTCTTTTTACTCCCCAGTCCCTTCGACCTTCTGGTAAGGCTTCCTGACGTAGAGTTTTGACTCTTCTCTTCTCAAATTTCACTAAATTTTTTTTTAGGATCACGCGGGTATATTACAATCGTTCCGATGGTTTTATGATGAGAACATTGTCTTGGTTGCCTCCTGACATTTAGGGGTTGTGGCAGTGTCCCGGGGAGTTGAGCTCCGAGGTGTTGTTGTCATAATCTTATCGTTGCGGTTTTGGAATACCTGAGTTTAGTACGACCGACATCGAAAATCTCTTTTGTACAGTTGTTGGTGAGATAACCCTGATAGCCCAGTACTGTGGCGAGTGCAGGAGTATTGCCATGACTTGTATAACGGATGCTTTTCGAAGGTTGAGGTAGACGATTTCCGAAGGTTTCTTGGTTATGTGTTGAAGGATGGATACAGCTGGTTGTAGGATTTGCTAGTTTGGGTGAGATATTATGCTTCCCCTATATCCCCAACACCTGATTGCATAATCAGAAAGTTTCGGGAGTTTATAGGTGGGAATTCTTGTAGCTTTAGTATTTCTTCCACAGATATTTGGTTTGTGATTGGGTAATCCTTACCAAGTATTTGTTCACATCCGTACCTTGTTGATTTTATTCCTTACCATGTCCTAAGTGGCTTCTCAGCTTTGGAAGTGTGATGATTTACATTGGAATTCATTCGTTCATTCTCGTTCGAATGTTAATTGTGAAGACTATATGTTGCAATTTCGTTCCTTTGATTCAACTTCAATATATCTCTGTCAAGATGCTAATGGATGTCACCCTCTTCAGGATGGCTCCACCAACGCGTCAGAATCCGGAACGCAATGACGGGAATCAGGCTAACCCTCCGCCACCACCTCCACCTCCGGAAGCTTGGCAAGCCTTGATGACTGCCACTAATGCCAATGCTCAGATTCTGATTCAGCTCTTGCAAGATCGCAACCAAGGGCAAGCTAATCAAGAGAATCAAGGCCAAGGCAACAATCAGCCGCACTTCGCTTCACTGAACCAGTTCCTTGCTAATCAACCAAAGACCTTCAGTTACTGTGTCGAGGCCACAGACGCTGATGATTGGCTCGTGGACATCAGCAAGCATTTCGAGTGCAGCAATGTGAGACCTGAGGACTTTGTCAAGTTTGCCTCTTTTCAACTCAAAGATCAAGCTGCTGAGTGGTTCCAGCAATACAAAGATTCCAGAGGAGGTCGTGTGATCACTTGGGATGATTTCCGTCGTGATTTCAAAGCGCACCACATTCCAGAAAGTGTTGCTGAGCTTAAGCGTGAGGAATTCCGCAATCTCAAGCAAGGCACCATGTCTGTCTATCAATACAACACTCAGTTCCAGAAACTCTCTCGTTTTGCAAGGCAAGACATTCCTGATGAGAAGAGTATGATCTACCAGTTCAGGCGTGGTCTCAGAGAAGATCTGCAACTTGCTCTCGTGCTTTTCGAGCCATTAAAGTATGATGAATTCTACAACATGGCGCTGAAACAAGAAGCTGCTCAGCTCAAGTGTGAGGCTTCTAAGAAGAGAGTCAGAGACACAGTTCAGTCTTCTTCTTCCTCACTTGTGGCAGCTAAGCAACAGAAGTTCTGGTTGCCTCCTCCTCCTCCGTTCCGTCAGCCTTATCAACAGAAGAATTCAAGTGGTCGTGGATCTTCCCACCCACCCAACCCTGGCTTTCAGAACAAGTCTCAGAATCAAGCTCCAAGGCCAAGTGCTCCTTATCATCGTCCGCTCTCAGAGGTGACTTGTAACAAATGCCAGCAGAAGGGTCACTATGCGAACAAGTGCTTCAACCAGAGGCGCCTTCCGCCTCCTCCTCCTGTGAAATCTTCCAGCAATGCAGTGGTCAAGCATAATCCTAAGCATGCCAAGGTGAACATGTTGAATGCAGCTCAAGCAGAGGAGTCTTCTGAAGTGATCATGGGTAATCTTCCTGTTAATGATATTCCTGCAAAAGTCTTATTTGATACTGGCGCATCGCATTGTTTCATGTCAAGACCATTTTTCGCCAAGCATGATTTCACTTCTTCAAATTTGGATAGACCCATGCCTGTCATTTCTCCTAGTAAACGTTTGAGCTCTAGTTTGGTGGTTCCCAATGTTTCCATCAAGATGGGTGACTACAAATTCTTGTCTAAACCAATTGTTCTTGGTGATTCTGATATTGATCTCATTCTCGGGATGGACTGGCTTTCTAAGCACAAGGCTCAGCTCGAGTGTGCTACCAGGGAAATCAAATTGACTCACACTTCGAACGATGTGATCATCTATGCTTCTCGTGATGATACCATTCGGTTGTTTTCTCTCAATGAGATGGGTGAAATGGAGGCTATCTCTCAGATTCCAGTCGTATGTGAGTACCAAGATGTTTTTCCAGAAGAGCTTCCGGGTATGCCTCCCCGTCGGCCAGTTGAATTCGTTATTGAGCTTGAGCCTGGCACGGAACCCGTTTGCAAGCGTCCTTACAAGCTTGGACCAGATGAGCTCAACGAATTGAAGATTCAACTCGATAAACAAGAACGTCTGGGTCTGATCAGACCGAGTTCTTCTCCTTGGGGTTGTGGTGTTCTTTTTGTCAAGAAGAAGGATGGCACGGACCGACTTTGCGTCGATTACCGTCCATTGAACAAGAAGACTATCACATGTAGATCCCACCACGACGCTCTGCTTGCAGCTGCACCAGCTCACTGCTCCACCATTCAACATATACACGTATCCGGTTTGTGACTTAGAGTCATCCAGATCTGTGTCGAAGCTAGCATCGACGTAACCCTTTACGACGAGCTCTTCGTCACCTCCATAAACGAGAAACATGTCCTTAGTCCTTTTCAGGTACTTAAGGATATTCTTGACCGCTGTCCAGTGTTCCTTGCCGGGGTTACTTTGGTACCTACCTACCAAACTTACGGCAAGGTTTACATCAGGTCTGGTACACAGCATGGCATACATAATGGATCCTATGGCTGAAGCATAGGGGATGACGCTCATCTCTTGTTTATCCTTTGCCGTGGTCGGGTATTGAGCTGAGCTCAATTTCACACCTTGCAATACAGGCAAGAACCCTTTCTTGGACTGATCCATTTTGAACTTCTTCAAAATCTTATCAAGTTACGTGCTTTGCGAAAGACCTATGAGGCGTCTTGATCTATCTCTATAGATTTTGATGCCTAATATATAAGTAGCTTCTCCAAGGTCCTTCATTGAAAAACACTTGTTCAAATAGGCCTTTATGCTTTCCAAGAATTCTATATCATTTCCCATCAATAGTATGTCATCCACATATAATATGAGAAATGCTACGGAGCTCCCACTCACTTTCTTGTAAACGCAGGCTTCTCCATAAGTCTGCATAAACCCAAACGCTTTGATCATCTCATCAAAGCGAATGTTCCAACTTCGAGATGCTTGCACCAGCCCATAAATGGATCGCTGGAGCTTGCACACCTTGTTAGCATTCTTGGGATCGACAAAACCTTCCGGCTGCATCATATACAGTTCTTCCTTAAGATAGCCGTTAAGGAATGCCGTTTTGACGTCCATTTGCCATATCTCATAATCATAGTATGCGGCAATTGCTAACATGATTCGGACGGACTTCAGCTTCGCTACGGGAGAGAAAGTCTCATCGTAGTCAATCCCTTGAACTTGCCGATAACCCTTAGCGACAAGTCGAGCTTTATAGATGGTGACATTACCATCTGCGTCCGTCTTCTTCTTGAAGATCCATTTATTTTCTATCGCTCGCCGATCATCGGGCAAGTCTGTCAAAGTCCATACTTTGTTTTCATACATGGATCCTATCTCGGATTTCATGGCTTCTAACCATTTGTTGGAATCCGGGCCCGCCATCGCTTCTTCATAGTTCGAAGGTTCACCGTTGTCCAACAACATGATTTCCAGGACAGGGTTGCCGTACCACTCTGGTGCGGAACGTGTCCTTGTGGACCTACGAAGTTCAGTGGAAGCTTGGTCCGAAGTATCTTGATCATTATCATTAACCTCCTCTCTAATTGGAGCAGGCACCACAGGAACATTTTCCTGCGCTGCGCCATTCTCCGTTTCAAGAGGCAGTACTTCATCAAGCTCCACTTTCCTCCCACTTACTTCTTTCGAGAGAAACTCTTTCTCCAGAAAGGTTCCGTTCTTGGCAACAAAGATCTTGCCCTCGGATCTTAAGTAGAAGGTATACCCTATGGTTTCCTTAGGGTATCCTATGAAGACGCATTTTTCCGATTTGGGTTCGAGCTTTTCAGGTTGAAGTTTCTTGACATAAGCCTCGCATCCCCAAACTTTTAGAAACGACAGCTTAGGTTTCTTCCCAAACCATAATTCATACGGTGTCGTCTCAACGGATTTAGACGGTGCCCTATTTAAAGTGAATGTGGCTGTCTCTAGAGCGTATCCCCAAAATGATAGCGGTAAATCGGTAAGAGACATCATAGATCGCACCATATCCAATAAAGTGCGATTACGACGTTCGGACACACCATTACGCTGAGGTGTTCCAGGCGGCGTGAGTTGTGAAACTATTCTACATTTTCTTAAGTGTGTGCCAAATTCGTGACTTAAGTACTCTCCTCCACGATCTGATCATAGAAACTTGATCTTTCTGTCACGTTGATTCTCAACCTCACTCTGAAACTCCTTGAACTTTTCAAAGGTCTCAGACTTGTGTTTCATTAAGTAGACATAGCCATATCTACTCAAATCATCAGTGAGTGTGAGAACATAACGATATCCTCCGCGAGCCTCAATGCTCATTGGACCGCACACATCAGTATGTATAATTTCCAATAAGTTGGTTGCTCGCTCCATTGTTCCGGAGAACGGAGTCTTGGTCATTTTGCCCATAAGGCATGGTTCGCATGTGTCAAACGATTCATAATCGAGAGACTCTAACAGAACATCAGCATGGAGCTTCTTCATGCGCTTGACACCAATGTGACCAAGGCGGCAGTGCCACAAGTATGTGGGACTATCATTATCAACTTTACACCTTTTGGCATTCACACTATGAATATGTGTATTATCACGCACGAGATTCATTAAGAATAAACCATTAACCACCGGAGCATGACCATAAAACATATCACTCATATAAATAGAACAACCATTACTCTCGGATTTAAATGAGTAGCCATCTCGTATTAAACGAGATCCAGATACAATGTTCATGCTCAAGCTTGGCACTAAATAACAATTATTGAGGTTTAAAACTAATCCCGTAGGTAAATGTAGAGGTAGCGTGCCGACGGCGATCACATCGACCTTGGAACCATTCCCGACGCGCATCGTCACCTCGTCCTTCGCCGGTCTTCTCTTATTCCGCAGCTCCTGCTGTGAGTTACAAATATGAGCAACAGCACCGGTATCAAATACCCAGGAGCTACTACGAGCACTGGTAAGGTACACATCAATTACATGTATATCACATATACCTTTAGTGTTGCCGGCCTTCTTATCCGCTAAGTACTTGGGGCAATTCCGTTTCCAGTGACCATTTCCCTTGCAATAAAAGCACTCAGTTTCAGGTTTGGGTCCATTCTTTGACTTCTTCCTGGCAGCTGATTTACCAGGCGCGGCAACCTCCTTGCCGTCTTTCTTGAAGTTCTTCTTACCCTTGCCTTTCTTGAACTTAGTGGTTTTATTCACCATCAACACTTGATGTTCCTTTTTGATCTCCACCTCCGCGGATTTCAGCATTGAATACAACTCGGGAATGGTCTTTTCCATCCCCTGCATGTTGTAGTTCATCACGAAGCTTTTGTAGCTAGGTGGGAGCGACTGAAGGATTCTGTCAATGACTGCCTCATCCGGAAGATTAACTTCCAGCTGAGTCAAGCGGTTGTGCAACCCAGACATCTTGAGTATGTGTTCACTGACAGAGCTATTTTCCTCCATTTTGCAGCTAAAGAACTTGTCGGAGACTTCATATCTCTCGACCCGGGCATGAGCTTGGAAAATCAATTTCAGCTCCTCGAACATCTCATATGCTCCGTGCTTCTCAAAACGCTTTTGGAGCCCCGGTTCTAAGCTGTAAAGCATGCCGCACTGAACGATGGAGTAATCATCAGTGCGTGACTGATGGGCGTTCATAACGTCCTTGTTTTCTGGGAATGGTGCATCACCTAGCGGTGCATCTAGGACATAATCTTTCTTGGCTGCTATGAGGATGATCCTCAAGTTCCGGACCCAGTCCGAATAGTTGCTGCCATCATCTTTCAGCTTAGTTTTCTCTAGGAACGCGTTGAAGTTGAGGCTGACATTACCGCGGGCCATTTGATCTACAAGACATATTGTAAAGATTTAGACTAAGTTCATGATAATTAAGTTCATCTAATCAAATTAATGAATGAACTCCCACTCAGATTAGACATCCCTCTAGTCATCTAAGTGTTACATGATCCGAGTCGACTAGGCCGTGTACGATCATCACGTGAGACGGACTAGTCATCATCGGTGAACATCTCCATGTTGATCGTATCTTCTATACGACTCATGTTCGACCTTTCGGTCTCCATGTTCCGAGGCCATGTCTGTACATGCTAGGCTCGTCAAGTTAACCCTAAGTGTTTTGCATGTGTAAAACTGTCTTACACCCGTTGTATGTGAACGTATGGATCTATCACACCTGATCATCACGTGGTGCTTCGAAACGACGAACTTTACACTACTAGAAAAACGGCTATAGGTAATATCACTGTTAGTGGCGCACCAGAGATATGGTGCGCCACTACAATATAGCAGTGGCGCACCACAAACAGGTGCTCCACTAATAGTGACATTACTAGTGGCGCACCAGGTGTGGGGTGCGCCACTACTATTTTTTTGAACAGTAACCAGCCATGCCCAGGCTTACCAGTGGCGCACCAGGACAAGGTGCGCCACTACTATTTTTGATAGTAGTGGCGCACCTTGCCCTGGTGCGCCACTACTATTTTTTTGAACAGTAGCCAGCCATGCCCAGGATTACCAGTGGCGCACCAGACCGCGGTGCGCCACTACTATTTTTGATAGTAGTGGCGCACCTTGCCCTGGTGCGCCACTACTATTTTTTTGAACAGTAGCCAGCCATGCCCAGTGATATTACCTATAATTAGCAGTGGCGCACCCCTTCACTGGTGCGCCACTAGTAACCTGGGAGCAGTAGCTATAATTAGGCAGCCACACCTACCACACACTCACTTTCCCCCCTCCACCAAAACAGATTTGGTCGTCTTGCTCCTCCTCCTCACCTCATTTGCACCATAGATTCACCCAAATTAAGTGGTTAAATTTCCTTTTTTTTGATAGGTAAGTAAGGGGAAAGCTTTCTTTATGTTCTAGATCTACTTTTCTCTCCGTCTCCAACAACGTACACACTTTTTATGGCCTAGAGATCTACGTATGTTTGTGGTGTTGCATATGTTTGTGTTTGCAGGTACCGGTATTTGAAATGCGATAGTTGCCAATATTTTGCCGGAATGTTGATTCATTTCCGTTTCGGCAAGAATTTGGCACTATATGCATTCTTTTTGGTCCTATTTTTAGGCAAAGTCATGCCAAATTTTTTTTTGTTCTAAAATATCATTTTGCTCTACCCCACAGGCGACCATGGTCCGCACGATGACCGAAGGCATCGTAAATAGGTTTTTGAGCTCCGCGAAGGCCGAGATGCTTCAAAAGAACGAGACGGAGATAAGATGTCCGTGTCGAAGATGCAAGCTGAAGAGCCTTATTGCGGACCCGGATTCCGGGCAGGTGCGGGACCACTTGCTCTTGCGTGGTTTCATGGATGGCTATCGGTGGCAAGGTGATGAAGATGACTATGAAGTCATCCATGGGGGCCGGGCAAGCAGAAAAAAGGAAGGGCAGCAAGACAATAGCGGCGAGGGCGGGCGAGAAGACGAAGAATCTCCAGGACATGATCACGAAGTAGATGCAGGACACGGTCATCATGTAGAAGATGCCGGACATGATGATGAGGAAGATCAAGACGAAGGGCATGATCATGAAGATGAAGATGCCGGAGCAGACGACGATGGACCATCGATGGGCTGGGTGCATGACCCTCATATTCAAGAGCTGCTTCGCAAGCAGACGGGTAACGCAAGAGCTGCCGCCCGAGAGAAAGCCAAGCTGGATCAACTGGAGACAGACGCGGTTACTCCATTGTATGAAGGATGCAGGCCCGAGGATACCCGCCTGAAAGTAACGCTCATAGCTCTGGAGATGAAGGTAAAACACAAAATGACGGACGCATGCTTCGACGAGAACATGTCATTCTGGCACGAACGTCTTCCGAAGGGGAACAAGTGCCCGACCAGTTTGGAGGAGGCGAAGAAAATCGTGTGTCCTCTGGATTTACCGCACGTGAAATACCATGTCTGCATGAACAATTGCATCATTTATCGGGGCGAGCACGCGGAGTCTACCATATGTCCGGTGTGCGGCGTCACTCGATACAAGAAGAGGAAGAAAGCTCCTCGAAAAGTGGTGTGGTACTTTCCGATCACTCCTCGTCTGCAGCGGTATTTCGCGGATCCTAAGGTAGCAAAGCTCCTGCGTTGGCACGCGGATAGGGAGGAGAAGAAGCGAGAAGATGACGCAAATGATCCGGAGATAGATAAAAAAGACAAGATGCTGAGTCACCCTAAGGATGCGAGCCAGTGGCAAGCGTTGAATTTTGAATACCCAGAATTTGGGAAGGATCCAAGGAACATCGTGCTCGGAGAGAGCACCGATGGAGTCAATCCGTTTGGCAGCCAGAGAAGCACACATAGCACCTGGCCTGTGTTTGTGTGGATGTACAACCTTCCCCCCTGGTTGTGCATGAAGAGGAAGTACATTCACATGAGTATGCTAATTGAAGGGCCGAAACAACCAGGGAACGACATCAATCTGTATCTGGGGCTGCTGAAGGAGGAGCTAGACACGCTGTGGAAAACGCCAGCCAATACGTGGGACGCCGCAGAGAAAGAATATTTCCCTATGAGAGCCGCACTGCTCACGACGGTGCACGACTATCTCGGTTACGGATATCTCGCGGGGCAGGTAGTCCATGGATTTTCTGGATGCGTACGGTGCATGGATGACACAACGTATCGCCAGCTAGATAGAGATTCCGGGTCTTCGAAAACCGTGTTCATGGGACATCGAAGGTGGCTTCGCGACGATGACGCATGGAGAAAACGCAAGGATCTGTTCGATGGTGAAACCGAACCCCGAAGACCCCCACGTACGAGGAGCGGCGAGGAAATAGACGAGCTGTTGAAAAATTGGAAAGAGTGCCCACCGCCGGGAAAGAAGCGAAAGGCGCCAGAGCCGCTGCTGAAGGTATGGAAAACGAGGTCTGTTTTCTGGGACTTTCCGTACTAGAAGATCCTCCGTGTGCCTCACAGCCTTGATGTCATGCATATCACGAAGAACGTGTGCGAGAGTCTGCTTGGTACCCTGCTCAACATGCCAGAGAGGACCAAAGATGGGCCGAAAGCAAGGGCAGACTTGCAAAAAATGGGCATCAGGGAGGAGCTCTGGCGCCCTAATGATGATGATGATGATGATGATGATGATGATGATGATGAGGCGAAGGACACGGAAAGTCATCGCAAAGGCAAAAAGGCCAAGAAGATCGAATATGACTACCCTCCCGCGTGCTTCACTCTAAGTCAGAAGGAGATCGAGCAGTTTTTCACCTGCCTCGTAGGAGTAAAACTTCCTTACGGTTACGCGGGGAAGATAAGCAGATACCTAGACTCAGCGAAGCAGAAGTTCAGCGGGATGAAGTCTCACGACTGTCACGTGCTGATGACGCAGATACTTCCAGTTGCAATCCGTGGGATCATGGACGCGCACGTCCGTGACACGCTATTTGGCCTATGCAACTTTTTCGACGTCATCTCTCGGAAGTCGGTTGGCGTGAGGCAACTCAGAAGGCTACAGGAAGAGATCGTGGTGATACTATGCGAGCTTGAGATGTACTTCCCGCCCGCATTCTTCGACGTTATGGTGCATCTGCTGGTCCATATAGTGGAGGATATCATCCAACTCGGGCCGACGTTCCTGCACAGCATGATGCCGTTCGAAAGGATGAATGGTGTCATCAAAGGATACGTTCGCAACATGTCACGTCCAGAGGGAAGCATAGCCAGGGGCTTTCTGACCGAAGAGTGCATCTCGTACTGCACGAATTATCTAGGCATCGAGAACCCCGTTGGTCTGCCCGTCAACAGGAACCTCGGCAGGCTCGCTGGATGGGGTCACCGCGAGGGTCGCCGCGAAATGCATGTCGACTTCATGGGTCGACTCGCCGACTTTGAAAGAGCAAACCTAGTCGCGCTACAACACATAGACGTGGTCGATCCTTGGGTGGTAGAGCACAAAATCTTTATTGAGAAGACGTACAATGACCGAGGCCAACAGAGGACGGAGGGAGCTATAATCAAAGAGCACAACTCATGTTTCACGCGTTGGTTCAAGGAGAAGCTTCTGTCGTACCCTTTACATGAGGATTCTTCCGCGGAAGAAAAACTCATATTCGCCTTGTCACAGGGCGCCGAGCACAACCTGATGACCTATGAGGCGTACGATATCAACGGCTACACATTCTACACCGAGGAAAAGGACATGATGAAGAGCGATTATCAGAACTCCGGGGTAACGATGGAATCCTACACCGGTAACGACAAGGACAGATACTACGGAAGGATCGAGGAGATCTGGGAGCTGAGCTATGCTGGAGAGAAGGTCCCGATGTTCCGTGTCAGATGGGCCAAGAGCGTCCTAAAAGAAGACCGGTATTTCACCACCATGGTTATACCCGAAGCCAAATCCAAGACCGCGGGCGCAAACGTCACCGCAAAAAATGAGCCATGGGTACTGGCTTCCAAAGTGGACCAATGCTTCTTCATTACCGACCCGCCAAAGCCCAGTCGTGTTGTCGTGAGGAGAGGCAAAAGGAACATCATCGGAATGGATGGAGTCGCCAATGAGCAAGACTTTGACAAGTACGGCGACCCGAAGATGGAAGATGACGACGACGATGAAGTACCATACACCACAAGAAGAAGCAGGACCACCCTACCTAAAGGACGTCCGTTCAAGAGAAGATCAATTCAAGGGGTTCCGGGGCTAAATTATTCAACCGCGAGGAAGAAGGGCAAGAAGATTGTGAAAAGATAGCTAAGATTGAATCACGACGTGTCGGCCGCGTGTGTGTGTGTCAGTGGCAAGCTCAATTATTACATGCAACTAAATTATTACATGTATCACTTGATTTCAACCATTATTAAAGATCTTTTAAACATTATATTACTTTACATGCAAACTCAATCTTAATTTGACGACTGTTATTTCATGTCAATCTTTGATGACTGTTATTTCATCTCACTTGATTTCAACCATGCCATAGCATTGTAAATGATTCTATATTGTGATTGAGTAAAGGAGATGCATTGTAAAAAAATTATACGCCCTATTTTTAGGAATGGAGGGAGTATTAAAATTGCCATGTGTTTATTTTAAAGTGTTTGGATGTTTATCATAAGGTTAAAATAAAATGTTAAAAAATATGCAAAAAGTGGGGTTGCCAGGATTCGAACCTGGGTGGTTCTGTCCATAACCAACGCGCCAACCACTAGGCCATGTGTGTGGTTCAGTCCATAACCACACACACAATTCTTATGACTTTGATATTGAGCTGTTTATGGCGCACGACGTAAAAGTGCGCCATTGATATCGATCTGTTATGGCGCATGTCCCCTGGTGCGCCATTGCTAGCTGGCCCTCCCCCTGCTTTCTCTTCTCCCCGCGCCTCCCTCTCCTCCCACTCCCGCACTTTGGACGAGATCACCCAAATCCCCCCTCCCCTCCGCCCGCCCCCACCGCCGCCGCACTCCGCCCTCTCCCCCACCGCCGCCGCACTCCGCCCTCGCCCTCTCTCCTTCCCCGCGTGCTGCCGGCCTGGACCGCGGCCCCCGACCTCCTCCAACGCCCTCCTCGCCCATCTGGACGCCCTCCTCCGACGACCTCCTCCGACGCCCTCCTCCGACGACCTCCTCCAACTCCCTCCTCCGACGACCTCCTCCGACGCCCTCCTCGTGAGTTCCCTTCCTCTCCCTCTCTCTTTCTCTAATCTAACTTCTCTCTGCTGCCAGCTCTCTGTCGAATTCGAGGGTTCCTGTTCTAGGGTTCATACCTTTTGATGATGCTCTGGTTCAATTGGGTACTAGCTTAGGGTTCCTAGGGTGTTAATCTAGCTTCTACTTCATTCTAGGGTTCAATTTAATTACTTGTTCGAGCTAATCATCTCTGTCTCAAAATTTGTCTGAACCTAAAGTTCAGTTTCGTCAGACATAAAGTGTTAAGTGGTTACTGTCAAAATTCTAGTGTTCTAATGGCTTGGGTTGAATATCTACCAGTTGTTTTTTACCTAATTATCAATTGGTGCACAAAATAAAAATGGGACCATGACTCAGGACTGCTTAAAGGTTAACATGACATTTTGAACACCCAGGAAAATGAGGGCATGGACATTATTAGGTTGAGAACGCCTAGTAACTTTGGTTGCTTCTTAGGCGGAGTATGACTAGACAAGTTCTGCTAGTCAGTCGAAGTCCAACTCCTTCTCCAGCCAAAATTATGGCACCAGTTGCCAGGTCGTAAGCATTGTATGTGTCATGTAGCAAGGACAGATACCTTTACTTTCTCTGGCTGGACAACTGCTCCATGCTACAGAAGAAGAAAGCTTTCACCTGTATTTTAGATTGTTCATTTCAACAGCAAAGAGCCAATATTTACTACGTACATACCTCTGAAAGGAGAGTACCCTAACAATAAGTATTATCTTGGTAGAATTTCCTACTGATTGTCAACTTAGTGAACTATACACATCTTGATAGTCATATTTTACGAGAAGAATTGCTACTATTTTATCAAAATTCTAGTCAAACCAGTGAGCTATTAGAAGGAAATATACACTGCAATACTACTGGTAGGTTCATACTACTGTTGTATTTTCTTTAAATGCAGTTATGCTGTTGGTCCTGTTACACTCTTGTAGGTATATAAGCACTAGTTATATGGCTACTGCCATGTTCCTATACAGGTTCTTATACTACTTTACTTAAATTATTATCATGGTTCTGAAAGTACACTTGTTCAGAATAGCACCAAGTCCTAGGGCAAACTGAATTCCGCTTCAGTATTGGACAATAGACTTGCTGCTCTGTTATTATACAGATTCAAACATAGTTTCTGTTCACCAAAAGAGTGATGGGCTTGCTGCTCTGTTGTGCCTATATGTAGGCCTTTTTTGTCCATATGAAAGCAGAGGACCATATGGTCTGTGGCCTTTTCATCCATATGAAAGTAGAGGCACATTGTGGTGCTAGTTTGCTGGGTTTTGTCTCCGACCATCGTGTCGTGATGATTTTGCAGGTACCTCGAGAGGCCCTTGAGTTTGCCGGAATGTCGATTAACTTCCGTTCCGGCAAGTTTGGGTACTCCATATGTCCTATTTTCAGCAAAGGTCATGCTGAAATTTTCCGTGAATTTTAGCATGACTTTGCTAAAAATAGGACATATGGGGTACTTGCGACTAATGCATGGGCCGGGGTATCTTAGTACTTAATTAAGTAGGATCAAGAATTAAGTAGGACTATTTCTGAATAGCTTCTATCAACGGCACTCTAAATGATAAAACCGTAGCTTTTAGGATGCCTCGGTGTCGACAAACCCTAAGTGATGAGACCATGATAATTCCTCACAAACCCTAAATGATGAGATCTTGTTCCTTGACAATAACCAACTTTTTGACCAAACTTTTTTCCTATTTAGAGCGAACATGGCCGACAACGATGAGGCCGGCGGTTCGGGCGGCAAGCCATTCTGGGAGCTGTCCCAGGAGATGGAGGAATACCCTCACCGCTATGAGGACGCCGCGGAAGACACCGATCCCGACTACACAACCCCTAGTGAAGTCGGGGATGACACCACTGATGGTGCCGCCGGGGATGCCACCACTGATGATGGCAGCCAACCGAAGAGGCAACGGAAGGACCGGCGCCCGAACGTGCTCGGCACTGTCAAGGAGGAATTTACTGAAGTGTCCTCCAGTGGGCATCCAACGGCGCCCAAAGAATTAGTCAGTGGGTACGCGGGACAACTCGGGTGCATTGTCCGGAGCACCGTCACGATCAACACCGAGAACCTAAGGCATCGTGAACGAGGGAATTTGCGGATCCTCCTCTTCACGAAGCTGCACGAACGATACAAGTTCCCCGGTGACTTCGCAAACACACGCCTCTCAGGGAATAAAGTGAACAGTGCCGCCCTCACGAAGATGAGCACGGCCCTGGCTTCTTGGAGAGCCCGGGTGAAGAAAATGATTGAAAGAGGTGATAGTTATGAGAAGATCAAGGAGAAAAATCCTTCGATCAGCAAAGCTGACTACCTGGAGTTCAAGACCAAGTGCGAGAGCAACGCATCCGTGGAATCAAGTCAGTGGGGGAAAGAAATGCGGGAATTGAACTTAGGGGTCCACAAACTCGGTCCCGGCGGTTACAGAGTGGCGGAACCTAAATGGGACAAGGAGGACGCGGAGCGTGTCGAGCAAGGCCTACCGCCCCTCTTCGAGAAATACCGCCATGAAAAGCAGACCAGGAACTATATCAGAGCCCGGTACAAGGAGGACCCGGTAACAAAGGAGCTTACCACGGATCCGAAGGTGAAGGCGCTTGAGCTTGTTCTGGTAAGGAATACACCCCCGCGTAATTAGCTCCATATGGTTGCATTCTAATTAATGAAGCCAAATTTCTAAATGGTTCACGTTCCTTCCGCAGGAAACTGAAAGCAGTAGCGCGGGGTCTCAGAGCTCCCCGTCTGCCCCTTGGGACACCACTTTAAATAGGGCGTTGAATGTAATGAAACAGAAGGATAAGTTAACTAAGCCGACGTCAGCTGGTCGTGTGGCCGGCGAAGGCTTGTCCACGAAATGGTCGGAACACTATAAGACTAGTCGAAAGGAGAGAAAGACCAGCTTGGAAAGCCAGGAGGTTAAAGAACTCAAGGCAAAAGTGGCGCAGATTCCTCAGATAGTCGAAGAGCAAGTGCGAGACCAAGTGCGAGACCAACTGGGAGCGACGATCACCGCCATTATGCCTACCTTGGTTGAGGGGCTGCAGGGGTGGTTTGTGGGCGGCCAACAGGGGCCGCCCCCGATTCCCAGCTTGACGGGCAGCAACTCGCACAACGCGCCGGCAGTGGTGTCTCCGGCGGAGGCGTCATTGGTGTCTCCGGTGCCGGCGCCGGCATTGGAGCTTGATGCACCCGGGTGTGGGAAGAATACGCCGGCCGGCACCTCGGTCACTTGCACCTCCGTCACTTGCACGCCCGCCGTTGGCGGTGCCTCGACATTAGCCGAGCTCGACGCCATCACGGTAACTAAGCCTCGGCCGATGACTTCATCTCCTTGCCTTTGACTGGGCATCCCTGACGCCCTACATGTTTTCGCAGGGCGCCGCCAACGAAGTTCCATGCACTCTCCTGCACTTCGTGGACGGCAAGTTGATCGATGTCGCCAAGGCCAAAATCGTTGAACCGGGCAACCGCGTGTTCCACCATAATCCGATGCCACCCACCGTGTATAGGGTTCAACTGGTTCGGGTGCTGCGGGGCTGCGACGACTTGTTACCTCCGTATCGACCCCATGGGGCCGACGAAGAGGATGTGATGACCCTCGGCGCCTGCTTCAACTGGCCATTGCTTTGGCCGAAGAGCCAGATTCGTTTGGGGGCGGGGGTCACCACCCCACAGACAACACCGCCAGTCCTGCCGGCGCCAAGCCATGGCAAGACCGCCGCAACGCTACCGCCGTCAGTTGATCCGGGCATGCATATGGCACAGGATCCGGACGTCGACGACGGTACATTTGTCAACGTCGATGACTACTTCAACGAACATGGTGGGTACGGTGACGAATTCTTGGCGCCTCCTTCTCAAGAACACAACCCTGCAAAAGTCGATCGCGATCTAGCTGGTACCGCGGAGAAACCCAATTGCAACAGGCGTCGTCTGTTCGATTCTCAGGAGACGCCTCCAGCTACCGCCTTCACCGAGACTCAAACAGCCGAGGTGGGAAATATTGTCAGCCCCACCACACTCAAGAAGGTGGTCTCTGAGCAGACCTCGATCCCATTACATCAGCAGAAGCCAAAGAAGGGACGGAAAAGAAAAACTAACAAGGGTGCGAGCCAGCCGGCACCGAGTACGATCCGTGCTCAGGACGGGCCACCAATACCTAAGGATATCATGAGGGCGGTGCATGTGGCGGGTAGGCCGATGCTACCGGCTAATCTGCTCAAGGCTGCAACCGGTGCTATGCGGAGTCTGCATGACAGTGTTCTTTCTATGGAGAAGCGGCGTCTCTCCGAGAAAGATGACTTATACCCGGTTTTCGTGGCCAAGGTGCCAGAGGGCAAGGGCTTTGTCGATGGCACCATCGGGAGTATGATCGTCCTGCGGTTTGATGACATCTTCGCTATGTTTAACCTTCATCCGCTGCACTACACCTTCATTCGGCTATTTTCGCTCAATATGGAGATGCAGATCATTAGAGACAAGACCCCGGACATCGTGATAGTCGACCCCTTCTACATGCGTGCCAAGCACTTGGACAGCGCTGGGGACCGGCAAATCGCGAGTTCATACCTCAAAGGCGTCATTATGGCGAACAAAGATAAGGATACCTTCCTCGTGCCTTACTTTCCCGAGTAAGTCATCCCCTCACCGCCCCGTAACATATGATTTCTTAGATTTCGATCGTTCTTTTTTTTTCTAACATTCCGTGTTTTGTGCAGTGACACACGTTGCACACTCATCCTCTTAAGCCCGAAATATTCCACGGCCACGTATTTCGACTCGGACCGTCAGTCGAAGAAAGACTACACAAATATCAAGAAAGTTCTTGATGATGCTCTCCCCGGCTACGCCAAATCTGGAGGCACCTTCAGGAAGGAAATGTGTAGGTACGGCAAGCACGTGTTCACCCACGTAACGGCGTTCCCCTGCGTTAAGCAGCCGCCTAGCAGTCAGAAGGATGCCTACTACGCCCTCCATCACATGCGGGCGATCGTACGGGACCATAATCACCTTATGCTACCAAAGGGTCTCCAAGATTGGGCCGCACGCTTGTCGGCAATCCAGGACATGGACATTAGACAAGAATTCTTTCGCATCCAGTCGGAGTTTGCGGAAATCATCTGTCAAGATGTCCTTCGTACCTCGGGGCAGTTCTACCTCAAATATCAACCGTCCAACAGGGAAATAGAAACAACGCTACAAATGCAGGCTGACAACTACCGCACATTCATGACGCCGACGGATGACGGCGGCTTCATCCACGCTCCGGTCCCTGAGTCGAGTCGAAGAAAGTATTGATGGTATGTAGTTCTGAAATGTCGATTAGCTCGTGTTGTAATTAAACTTTAATGAACTTGTATGTCTCTTTAGTTTGGAGAGTCGTTCAACTTATATGTAATCGATGCTATTTATTAGTAGGACCATGAACCGTGCTATTAATGTGTTGCTTTTCTCTTCCGATCCTTTTGTTGCATACTTATATATTATCTGTGAATTGCTACTAACGTTTTGTTTGTCTAGTGCATAGAGATGCCGTCGTATGTCGTGTACAAGGGTAGGGTTCCCGGAGTCTATGACGACTGGGAGGAGTGTCGGAGACAGGTTCACCGTTTCAGCGGTAACAGTTACAAAGGGTACACCACTAGGGCGGAGGCGGAAGCTGGATACTGGCGCTATCTAGAGGGAGAGAGGAGGGAGCGGAGGAGGAACCGGATGAAGACTAGTTTCATCGTGATGATGCTCATCGTGACCGCAGCTCTCTTCTATGTGATGGTAGTTTAGATGATATCAACTTTGTAATGTGACGACAAACTCGCTACTCGGTCTCGAGACCTAAACTTGTCTAATATTTGAACTTTGTTCGCTATTTCGAATTCGGAGACTAATGTGATGAATTGTATTATGTGCTGTTTATATTCTGTGATGTATTGTATTTTGTAACCTGTGCAAATACCAGAAATGCAAAAAAAAATTCCTAGAATTAATAGTGGTGGCGCACCATATTGCATATTAGTGGCGCACCCAGTTAAATAACAGTGGCGCACCCATATGGATATCAGTGGCGCATCAGTAGGGACCCCTGCTGCAATACCAGTGGCGCACCATCTTGCACATTAGTGGCGCACCCAGTTAAATAACAGTGGCGCACCCATATGAATATCAGTGGCGCATCAGTAGGGACCCCTGCTGCAATACCAGTGGCGCACTAGGTGGCATACCAATGGCGCACCAGTGGTGCGCCACTGTTATTTGGATTAACAGTGGCGCATCAGAGGTGCGCCATTAGTATTCCTTATTAGTGGCGTGGTATTAGTGGCCCACCCATGGTGCGCCACTAATGGCAATATTGGGTGCGCCACTAATAGCCTTTTTTCTAGTAGTGTTAGCAACGGTGCACAGTTAGGGGAGAACACTTCTTGAAATTTTGTAAGGGATCATCTTATTTACTACCGTCGTTCTAAGTAAACAAGATGTATAGACATAATAAACATCACATGCAATTATATAGAAGTGACATGATATGGCCATCATCATACAGCTCCTTCGATCTCCATCTTGGGGTTCCATGATCATCTTGTCACCGGCACGACACCATGATCTCCATCATCATGATCTCCATCATCGTGTCTCCATGGAGTTGCTCGCCAACCAATACTACTACTACTATGGCTAACACGTTTAGCAATAAAGTAAAGTAATTTACATGGTGACACGCAGGTCATAAAAGAATAATGACAACTCCTATGGCTCCTGCCGGTTGTCATACTCATCGACATGCAAGTCGTGATTCCTATTACAATAACAAGATCATCTCATACATCACATGATTCATCACAACTTCTAGCCATATCACATCACAAAGCACTTGCTGCAAAAACAAGTTAGACGTCCTCTAATGTTGTTGCAAGTTTTTGCGTGGCTGTTATAGGTTGCTAGCAAGAACGTTTCTTACCTACGTTAAAACCACAACGTGAATTTGTCAATCTCTATTTACCCTTCATAAGGACCCTGTTCATCGAATCCGATCCAACTAAAGTGGGAGAGACAGACACCCGCCAGCCACCTTATGCAACTAGTGCATGTTAGTCGGTGGAACCGGTCTCACGTAAGCGTACGTGTAAGGTTGGTCCGGGCCGCTTCATCCCACAATACCGCTGAACCAAGATAGGACTAGTAACGGCAAGAAGAATTGACAATTCGACGCCCACAACTACTTTGTGTTCTACTCGTGCAATAGAGAACTACGCATAGACCTAGCTCATGATGCCACTGTTGGGTAACGTTGCAGAAAATTAAAATTTTCCTACGGTTTCACCAAGATCCATCTATGAGTCCATCTAAGCAACGAGTCAGGGAGAGAGATTGCATCTACATACCACTTGCAGATTGCGTGCGGAAGCGTTCAAGGGGATGGTGATGACGTAGTCGTACTCGTCGTGATTCGGATCACCGATGACCAAGTGCCGAACGGACAGCACCTCCGCGTTCAACACACGTACAGGACGATCGACGTCTCCTCCTTCTTAATCCAGCAAGGGGAAGGAGAGGTTGAGGAAGAAGACTCCAACGGCAGCACGACGGCGTGGTGAGGTTGGTGCAACAGAACTCCGACAGGGCTTCGCCAAGCGCGTACGGAGGAGGAGAGGTGTTGGGGAGGGGAGGGGCTGCGCCTTCAGTTGTGTATGCAGCCCTCCCCTCACCCCTCTATTTATAGGGGAAGGGGCAAGGGGGGCCGGCCCCCTCTAGATGGATCTAGAGGGGGGGGGGCGGCGGCCAAGGGGGAGGGGGCTTGCCCCCCAAGCAAGGGGGGCGCCCCCTTTAGGGTTCCCCCAAACCCTAGGGCGCATGGGCCCTTGGGGGGAGGCGCACCAGCCCACTTTGGGCTGGTTCCCTTCCCCTTTACAGCCCATGAGCCCCTCCGGGAGAGGTGGCCCATCCCGGTGGACCCCCGAGGCCCCTCCGGTGGCCCCGGTACAATACCGATATGCCCCCGAACTATTCCGGTGTCCGTATGACAACTTCCCATATATAAATCTTTACCTCCGGACCGTTCCGGAACTCCTCGTGACGTCCGGGATCTCATCCGGGACTCCGAACAACATTCGGTAATCACATACAAGTCTTCCTAATAACCCTAGCGTCACCGAACCTTAAGTGTGTAGACCCTACGGGTTCGGGAGACATGCAGACATGACCGAGACGACTCTCGGGCAATAACCAACAGCGGGATCTGGATACCCATGTTGGCTCCCACATGTTCCTCGATGATGTCATCGGATGAACCACGATGTCGAGGGTTCAAGCAACCCCGTAAACTATTCCCTTTGTCAATCGGTAGGTTACTTGCCCGAGACTCGATCGTCGGTATCCCAATACCTCGTTTAGTCCCGTTACCGGCAAGTCACTTTACTCGTACCGTAATGCATGATCCCGTGGCCAAACATTTGGTCACTTTGAGCTCATTATGATGATGCATTACCGAGTGGGCCCGGTGATACCTCTCCGTCATGCGGAGTGACAAATCCCAGTCTTGATCCGTGTCAACCCAACAGATACTTTCGGAGATACCTGTAGTGCACCTTTATAGTCACCCAGTTACGTTGTGATGTTTGGTACACCCAAAGCACTCCTACAGTATCCGGGAGTTACACGATCTCATGGTCTAAGGAAAAGATACTCGACATTGGAAAGCTCTAGCAAAACGAACTACACGATCTTGTGCTATGCTTAGGATTGGGTCTTGTCCATCACATCATTCTCCTAATGATGTGATCTCGTTATCTATGACATCCCCATGTCCATAGTCAGGAAACCATGACTATCTATTGATCAACGAGCTAGTCAACTAGAGGCATACTAGGGACATATTGGTGTCTAGTATTCACACATGTATTACGATTTCCAGATAACACAATTATAGCATGAATAAAGACAATTACCATGAACAAGGAAATATAATAATAATACTTTTATTATTGCCTCTAGGGCATATTTCCAACAGTCTCCCACTTGCACTAGAGTCAATAATCTAGTTACATTGTGATGAATCGAACACCCATAGAGTTCTGGTGCTGATCATGCTTTGCCCTAGGGAGAGGTTTAGTCAACGGATCTGCGACATTCAGATCCGTGTGCACTTTACAAATTTCTATGTCTCCATCTTGAACATTTTCACGGATGGAGTTGAAGCGACGCTTGATGTGCCTGGTCTTCTTGTGAAACCTGGGCTCCTTGGCCAGTGCAATAGCTCCAGTGTTGTCACAGAAGAGTTTGATCGGCCCCGACGCATTGGGTATGACTCCTAGGTCGGTGATGAACTCCTTCACCCAAATTGCCTCATGCGCTGCCTCCGAGGCTGCCATGTATTCCGCTTCACATGTAGATCCCGCCACGACGCTCTGCTTGCAGCTGCACCAGCTCACTGCTCCACCATTCAACATATACACGTATCCGGTTTGTGACTTAGAGTCATCCAGATCTGTGTCGAAGCTAGCATCGACGTAACCCTTTACGACGAGCTCTTCGTCACCTCCATAAACGAGAAACATGTCCTTAGTCCTTTTCAGGTACTTAAGGATATTCTTGACCGCTGTCCAGTGTTCCTTGCCGGGGTTACTTTGGTACCAGCAATACAAAGATTCCAGAGGAGGTCGTGTGATCACTTGGGATGATTTCCGTCGTGATTTCAAAGCGCACCACATTCCAGAAAGTGTTGTTGAGCTTAAGCGTGAGGAATTCCGCAATCTCAAGCAAGGCACCATGTCTGTCTATCAATACAACACTTAGTTCCAGAAACTCTCTCGTTTTGCAAGGCAAGACATTCCTGATGAGAAGAGTATGATCTACCAGTTCAGGCGTGGTCTCAGAGAAGATCTGCAACTTGCTCTCGTGCTTTTCGAGCCATTAAAGTATGATGAATTCTACAACATGGCGCTGAAACAAGAAGCTGCTCAGCTCAAGTGTGAGGCTTCTAAGAAGAGAGTCAGAGACGCAGTTCAGTCTTCTTCTTCCTCACTTGTGGCAGCTAAGCAACAGAAGTTCTGGTTGCCTCCTCCTCCTCCGTTCCGTCAGCCTTATCAATAGAAGAATTCAAGTGGTCGTGGATCTTCCCACCCACCCAACCCTGGCTTTCAGAACAAGTCTCAGAATCAAGCTCCAAGGCCAAGTGCTCCTTATCATCGTCCGCTCTCAGAGGTGACTTGTAACAAATGCCAGCAGAAGGGTCACTATGCGAACAAGTGCTTCAACCAGAGGCGCCTTCCGCCTCCTCCTCCTGTGAAATCTTCCAGCAATGCAGTGGTCAAGCATAATCCTAAGCATGCCAAGGTGAACATGTTGAATGCAGCTCAAGCAGAGGAGTCTTCTGAAGTGATCATGGGTAATCTTCCTGTTAATGATATTCCTGCAAAAGTCTTATTTGATACTGGCGCATCGCATTGTTTCATGTCAAGACCATTTTTCGCCAAGCATGATTTCACTTCTTCAAATTTGGATAGACCCATGCCTGTCATTTCTCCTAGTAAACGTTTGAGCTCTAGTTTGGTGGTTCCCAATGTTTCCATCAAGATGGGTGACTACAAATTCTTGTCTAAACCAATTGTTCTTGGTGATTCTGATATTGATCTCATTCTCGGGATGGACTGGCTTTCTAAGCACAAGGCTCAGCTCGAGTGTGCTACCAGGGAAATCAAATTGACTCACACTTCGAACGATGTGATCATCTATGCTTCTCGTGATGATACCATTCGGTTGTTTTCTCTCAATGAGATGGGTGAAATGGAGGCTATCTCTCAGATTCCAGTCGTATGTGAGTACCAAGATGTTTTTCCAGAAGAGCTTCCGGGTATGCCTCCCCGTCGGCCAGTTGAATTCGTTATTGAGCTTGAGCCTGGCACGGAACCCGTTTGCAAGCGTCCTTACAAGCTTGGACCAGATGAGCTCAAGGAATTGAAGATTCAACTCGATAAACAAGAACGTCTGGGTCTGATCAGACCGAGTTCTTCTCCTTGGGGTTGTGGTGTTCTTTTTGTCAAGAAGAAGGATGGCACGGACCGACTTTGCGTCGATTACCGTCCATTGAACAAGAAGACTATCAAGAACAAGTACCCACTGTTGGGTAACGTTGCAGAAAATTAAAATTTTCCTACGGTTTCACCAAGATCCATCTATGAGTCCATCTAAGCAACGAGTCAGGGAGAGAGATTGCATCTACATACCACTTGCAGATTGCGTGCGGAAGCGTTCAAGAGGATGGTGATGACGTAGTCGTACTCGTCGTGATTCGGATCACCGATGACCAAGTGCCGAACGGACAGCACCTCCGCGTTCAACACACGTACGGGACGATCGACGTCTCCTCCTTCTTGATCCAGCAAGGGGAAGGAGAGGTTGAGGAAGAAGACTCCAACGGCAGCACGACGGCATGGTGAGGTTGGTGCAACAGAACTCCGACAGGGCTTCGCCAAGCGCGTACGGAGGAGGAGAGGTGTTGGGGAGGGGAGGGGCTGCGCCTTCAGTTGTGTATGCAGCCCTCCCCTCACCCCTCTATTTATAGGGGAAGGGGCAAGGGGGGCCGGCACCCTCTAGATGGATCTAGAGGGGGGGGGGGCGGCGGCCAAGGGGAAGGGGGCTTGCCCCCCAAGCAAGGGGGGCGCCCCCTTTAGGGTTCCCCCAAACCCTAGGGCGCATGGGCCCTTGGGGGGAGGCGCACCAGCCCACTTTGGGCTGGTTCCCTTCCCCTTTACAGCCCATGAGCCCCTCCGGGAGAGGTGGCCCATCCCGGTGGACCCCCGAGGCCCCTCCGGTGGCCCCGGTACAATATCGATATGCCCCCGAACTATTCCGGTGTCCGTATGACAACTTCCCATATATAAATCGTTACCTCCGGACCGTTCCGGAACTCCTCGTGACGTCCGGGATCTCATCCGGGTCTCCGAACAACATTCGGTAATCACATACAAGTCTTCCTAATAACCCTAGCGTCACCGAACCTTAAGTGTGTAGACCCTACGGGTTCGGGAGACATGCAGACATGACCGAGACGACTCTCGGGCAATAACCAACAGCGGGATCTGGATACCCATGTTGGCTCCCACATGTTCCTCGATGATGTCATCGGATGAACCACGATGTCGAGGGTTCAAGCAACCCCGTAAACTATTCCCTTTGTCAATCGGTAGGTTACTTGCCCGAGACTCGATCGTCGGTATCCCAATACCTCGTTTAGTCCCGTTACCGGCAAGTCACTTTACTCGTACCGTAATGCATGATCCCGTGGCCAAACATTTGGTCACTTTGAGCTCATTATGATGATGCATTACCGAGTGGGCCCGGTGATACCTCTCCGTCATGCGGAGTGACAAATCCCAGTCTTGATCCGTGTCAACCCAACAGATACTTTCGGAGATACCTGTAGTGCACCTTTATAGTCACCCAGTTACGTTGTGACGTTTGGTACACCCAAAGCACTCCTACAGTATCCGGGAGTTACACGATCTCCTACAGCATTCGTGAAGAAGATATTCCCAAGACAGCATTCAGAACAAGCTTTGGTTCTTATGAATATACTGTCATGTCTTTCGGCCTCGTCAATGCTCCACCGTATTTCACTCGCTTGATGAATTTCATCTTCAACCCCTACATCAACGAATTTGTCTTGGTCTATCTCGATGATATTTTGGTCTTCTCCAAGAATAAGAAGGATCATGCCGAACATTTGCGATTGGTACTCGACAAGCTCAGGGAGTATCAATTATATGCGAAGTTCTCCAAATGTGAATTCTGGCTTGATGAAGTTCTTTATCTTGGTCATATCATCTCTGCCAAGGGCATCGCTGTTAATCCAGAGAGGGTGTCTGCAGTTTTGAATTGGAATCCTCCTCAGAATGTCAAGCAGCTTCGCAGTTTTCTTGGACTTGCAAGCTATTGCCGAAGATTCGTTGAGAATTTCTCCAAGATTGCTAAGCCTCTTTCCAACCTCCTCCAGAAGCATGTGAAATATGTCTGGTCTCCTGAGTGTGACGTTGCTTTCAACACACTCAAAGAGAAACTCGTCACTGCTCCAGTTTTGACTCCTCCTGACGAATATAAGCCTTATGAAGTATTCTGTGATGCTTCTCTCCAGGGCCTCGGTGCTGTGTTAATGCAAGAGAAGAAGGTTGTTGCCTATACGTCTCGCCAGTTGAAGCCCAATGAAAGGAACTACCCCACTCACGATCTTGAGTTGGCGGCAGTTGTCCACGCACTAATAACATGGAGACATCTCCTGTTGGGAAGGAAAGTGGACATCTTCACCGATCACAAGAGTCTCAAGTATATCTTCACTCAGCCTCATCTCAACCTCAGGCAAACTCGATGGGTCGAAATGATTCAAGAGTATAATCCGAGTATTGAATATACTCCAGGCAAGGCTAATGTGGTTGCAGACGCTTTGAGCAGAAAGGCTTACTGCAACAGCTTAATCCTCAAGCCCTTTCAACCGGATCTCTGTGAGGCTTTTCGCAAGTTGAATCTCCAAGTTGTTCCTCAAGGTGTTCTTGCCAACCTCATTGTTTCTCCTACTTTGGAAGATCAGATTCGTGAGGCTCAATTGTTGGATACCATGGTGAAGAAGGTGAAACGTGGTATTGAAAAGAGCATCCCCAAATACAAGTGCTATCGAGTTGATGACAGAGATACTCTTTTCTTTGAGGACTGGATCGTGGTTCCAAAGGGTGATCTTCGCAAAGTCATTATGAACGAAGCGCACAATTCTCTTCTGTCAATTCATCCTGGAAGTTCGAAGATGTACCATGACCTCAAGCAGTTGTATTGGTGGACTCGAATGAAGCGTGAGATCGCTCAATTCGTGAATGAGTGTGACGTCTGCAGAAGGGTGAAAGCAGAACACCAACGACCAGCTGGACTTCTCCAACCTCTTGCTATTCCTGAATGGAAGTTTGATCATATCGAAATGGACTTCGTGACTGGTTTTCCTAAGTCCAAGCGCGGAAATGATGCTATCTTCGTCGTCATCGACAAGCTCACCAAAGTGGCTCATTTTCTTCCTATCAAAGAGTCTATCACAGCAGCGCAGCTGGCAGAGCTCTACACCTCCAGAATTGTCTCTTCGCACGGCATTCCACAATTGATCTCTTCAGACCGTGGCAGCATCTTTACCTCCAAGTTTTGGGATTCTTTTCAGAAGGCCATGGGCACCAACATTCGCTTCAGCACAGCTTTCCACCCTCAGACTAGTGGACAAGTCGAGCGTGTCAATCAAATTCTTGAAGATATGCTCAGAGCCTGTGTTATCTCTTCGGCATGAAGTGGGAGGATTGTCTTCCTTATGCCGAATTCTCTTACAACAACAGTTTTCAAGCCAGTTCGGGCAAAGCCCCATTCGAGATCCTCTATGGCAGAAAGTGCCGTACTCCTCTCAACTGGTCTGAAACCGGTGAACGCCAATTGCTCGGCAATGATTTGATCTCAGAGGCTGAGGCCATGTGCAAGGTGATTCGTGAGAACCTCAAAGCCGCGCAGTCGCGCCAGAAGAGCTATTACGACAGCAAACACCGAGATGTGGCATTCGAGATCGGAGACCATGTTTACCTCCGCGTCTCTCCAATGAAAGGAACTCGTCGCTTCGGTATCAAGGGGAAACTTGCCCCGCGATACGTCGGTCCCTTCAAGATCATCGGCAAGCGAGGCGATCTAGCCTATCAACTTGAGCTCCCCTCCAACTTTGCAAATGTGCACGATGTCTTCCACGTGTCACAGCTTCGCAAGTGCTTCAAGACGCCTGAGCGCGCCATCAACTTCGAAGAGATTGATCTTCAAGAAGATTTGTCCTATCATGAGCACCCAGTTGCTATTCTTGAGACAACTGAGCGCAAGACTCGCAACAAGTCAATCAAATTCCTCAAAGTGAAATGGTCACATCATTCAGACCGAGAGGCCACATGGGAGCGTGAAGACCACCTACGTTCTGAGTACCCGGAGTTCTTTCAGTCCTAGATCTCGGGACGAGATCCTCTCGTAGTGGTGGTGTGTTGTAACGCCCCAGATGTAACTTGCCATATTTGTAGTCCAACTCTTGCCATTTTCGGCTATGTGCTATGATATTTCCTCCGTGGTTGGTTTCTCTCCGTTTTGCAGTTTGGTCATGTCATGCTTTTCTTATCATGTCATCATGTGCATCGCATTCGCATACGCATTCGTCTCATAAATCCGAGCATCTTTCCCGTTGTCCGTTTTGCAATCCGGCGCTCCTATGCCTCCCGGCGTCCCCTTATACATTTCTTCGTGAGCGGGTATTAAACATTCTCGGAATGGACCGAGGTTTGACATGTGGCCTTGGTATAGCACCGGTAGACCGCCTGTCAAGTTTCGGGTCAATCGGAGTTCGTTTGGTACTCCAACGGTTAACCGGGTAACCGTGAAGGCCTCGTGTGTGTTGCAGCCCAACACCCCTTCAAAACAGCCCAATAACCCATCTAAGTCACTCCCATGTCCTCCGCCGTTCGATCACGATCGCGTGGCCGAAAACCGCACTCCGTTTGGAGCCTCCTAGCTCTCCCCCTCGCGTCCGGAGCGTCCGATCACGATCCGAGGGTCCAAAAACGGTGAAAACCCCCATTAAACCCTAGCAAACTACTATTTATAGACCCCATGCCATTTTTGGCAGCAGCTAAAACCCCCTCCTCGAAACCCGCGCACCGCCAGCCTCCTCCCACCTCGAGGGTCGCGCCGCCGCCTTCCTGTCCAGATCCGGCGCGCCCCCAAGCCCTCGCCCCGCCACATGGCGCTGCCCTAGTGGCCAGCCGCCACCAGCCGCCGCCTCCAGCCACTGGGTGGGCGCCACGTCGCCCCGCCTCCCTCCTCCTCCCGCAGGGCCCGCCGGAGCCCATCGCAGGCCCGCCCCGGGCCAGATCTGGGCCCGAGGGAGCCCGCGCCCGCCGTCGCCTGCGCGCCCGCCTCTCCGCCCGAGCTCCCCGCCGTCGCCAGCCGCTGCCTCGCCCGCGCCGGCCGCTGCCTCGCCGCGCCGTCGCCGCCACGCGCCCGAGCCGCGCCGCCCCGCCTCCCCGCGCCTCGGCGTCCGCGCCCGCCGCGCCCGCCGCCTTCCTCGTCGGCGTCCGCGCCCGGATCCGCCGCCCCCTCGCCGTCCCTCGCCTCCTCCGGCCTCCCGCCGGCGAGATCCGGCGAATCTCGAAAACCGTGCCCTGGGTTGACTTCTCCTTCGCCCCCCCTCTATATTTCTAAGTCATTAATTTTATCATCATCATGCCAAATTCCCAGTGCCATTACTTTGCATCTATAGCACCGTTTCGCGCGTATAATATGTCAAATTGTTCGCCTCGAAGAGTACATCATTTTGTTCCATCGCATCATTTTCATTTGAAGTCATCTTGATGCCCGCAATGCTGTTAGAAGAGGGCTAGTTGATGTCAGTTGCTGGATCGTATCTGAACATGCACTTTTGTCATTTTTGCCATGATTGATGTGTACTTCCTATGAAGTTGAGTCCTACATGAGTTTTGTAATATGCCATGTTACCTAGCCAGAGGATTTTGCCATGTATTTTTGTGATCTATGTGGTGACTAGCACAAGCATGCAAACTAGGTATCTTGAGGTTGCTGATTTCAGAGACTTAGTGATTTCACGAAGTCCCTGACTGCTGTTATTTTTATGCCATGTGTTCATTTTGTTTCTGAGAGATCCATGCATAATTTGAGCATGATCAGTAAGGGAGTTTTGAACTTGAGTATTTTCTCTATCCATCCATGCCTTTGTTTGCAATTATGGAGTGCCATAGCTTGAGTCGATCGAGCTCTACTTTTGCTTCAAAATGTTGCTAGCAGATTGTTTACGTGTTATTCGATTTTGCCAAGCTTGGTGTAGTTGATCCGTGCATGCTATGATGTTACTATTGCCATGTATAATTACTATGCCATGTCTTATTGAGGTATTTATGCTTAGTTTATCATGAATTGCTCTGTAGTGAGTGCATCGAGCTCACGAACATGCCTAGTCGCTAACGGTTTTTGACATGTCCAGTTTTCTGCTAAGTCTGAAACCTGTAACGAAACTTGCTTAATTGACATGGGCGTAATCTTATTTTCTGATCCTTTTTAGCTTATGGTCAGTAAGAGTCTTTTGTCAAGTGCTTCGAGTAGATTCATGCCATGCCTTTCTTTGCTATGTTCTGAACCATTAGCATGTTGTTTCGTTGCTCTGAACATGTCATCCTGATGTTAGTTTCTGCCACTTTGATAATTTCACTAAGTCTGGGAACTTGTTATCGTTTGCTCTTTTGCCATGCTTGTTTGAACCTGTTATGATGTGATTTAGCCGTAGCTCAGTGTTCATCTTTTATCAAGAATCTTGATTAGTTTACTGTCATATGCTTTGTTGCCATGTTTGGGTGCAGTAGCCTAGTGAATTGTTGCTTGCTAAGTAGCACCATGCTGTTTATGGCAGATTGGTGTCATTCTTGTATTGCTTGCCATTTGCAAACCGTGCATCCGATTCCGGTGTTCTTTATATCGATTTCAACCGAAATCACCTCATCTATCCAGTGGCATGCTTGGTTTGCCAAGATTATGCCCTGTTCATCCTTGTCCTTCCGGAGCATGCATACGCATTGCATATCACCTCTCGCATATCATGACATGTTTTGCATCATGTTGCTTGCGCATTGCATCGTGGTTGATATTGGTTCCTTTGCTTGTTCTCTTGTCTTGGGTAGAGCCGGGAGACGAGTACGTGAACGAGGAACCTGTTGAGAACGCTTTCGAGGACCAAGCTTTCGACAACTCTGAGAACCTTGCAGGCAAGATGACCATACCCTCGAAATCACTTCTATCTTTGCTTGCTAGATTGCTCGCTCTTTTGCTATGCCTATGCTGCGATACCTACCACTTGCTATATCATGCCTCCTATATTGCCTTGTCAGCCCCTAACCATCCATGTCCTAGCAAACCGTTGTTTGGCTATGTTACTGCTTTGCTCAGCCCCTCTTATAGCGTTGTTAGTTGCAGGTGAAGATGAAGTTTGTTCCTTGTTGGAACATGGACTTGTTGTTCCTTGTTTGGAACATGTTTACTTGTTGGGATATCACAATACCTCTTATTTAATTAATGCATCTATATACTTGGTAAAGGGTGGAAGGCTCGGCCTTATGCCTGGTGTTTTGTTCCACTCTTGCCACCCTAGTTTCCGTCATACCGGTGTTATGTTCCCGGATTTTTGCGTTCCTTACACGGTTGGGTGATTTATGGGACCCCCTTGACAGTTTGCTTTGAATAAGACTTTTCCAGCAAGGCCCAACATTGGTTTTACCATTTGCCACCACCTACCTTTTCCCCCGGGTTTTCGCGAGCCCGAGGGTCATCTTTGTTTTAGCCCCCCCGGACCAGTGCTTCTCTAAGTGCTGGCCCGAACCGAGCAACCTGCGGGGCCACCTCATGGCAACTCGAGGGCTGGTTTTACTCCTAGCTTGACTTATCCGTATGTGCCCTGAGACCGAGATATGTGCAGCTCCTATCAGGATTTGTCGGCACAATCGGGCGGTTTTGCTGGACTTGTTTTATTGCTGTTGAAATGTCTTGTAGTCCGGGATTCCGAGATTGATCGGGTCTTCCCGGTAGAAGGAATATCCTTCGTTGACCGTGAGAGCTTATCATGGGCTAAGTTGGGACACCCCTGCAGGGTATTATCTTTCGAAAGCCGTGCCCGCGGTTATGAGGCAGATGGGAATTTGTTGATGTCCGGTTGTAGAAAACCCGAAGTTGACCTTAACTAAAACACATCAACCGCGTGAGTAACCGTGATGGTCTCTTCTCGGCGGGGTCCGGGAAGTGAACACGGTTGTTGGAGTTATGCCTGACGTAGGTTGTTTCAGGATCACTTCTTGATCACTTCTAGCTTCACGACCGTGCTTTGCCTTCTCTTCTCGCTCTCTTTTGCGCTATAGCCACCACATGCTAGTCGCTTGCTGCAGCTCCACCTCATAAACCCCTTTCCCACCTTTAAGCTTAAATAGTCTTGATCTCACGGGTGTGAGATTGCTGAGTCCCCGTGACTCACAGATATTATCACCTCAGTTGCAGGTACCAACGATGTCAGTGCTGATGACACGACCGAGCTCATTTGGGAGTTCGATGAGGAACGTGGCCGTTACTATGTTTCTTTTCCAGATGATCAGTAGTGGAGCCCAGTTGGGTGATCCGGGGATCTGTTTAGCATTTGGGGTAGTCTTCTTTCATTTTGGTACCGTAGTCGGACCTTGAGTGTAATCTGTTTGATGGATGTTATTTATGTACTTGTGTGAAGTGGCGATTGTAAGCCAACTATGTATCTTTCCCCTTTATTTATTACATGGATTGTGTGAAGATTACCTCACTTGCGACATTGCTTTCAATGCGGTTATGCCTCTAAGTCGTGCCTCGACACGTGGGAGATATAGCCGCATCGAGGGCGTTACAAGTTGGTAATCAGAGCCTTTCCCGACCTTAGGAGCCCCCACTGTTTGATCGTCTTTAGTGGCCGAGTTGTGTCTAGAAAAAATGTTTTGAGTCATTTAGGAATTATATATCGGAGAGTTTAGGAATTCTTTTTACTCCCCAGTCCCTTCGACCTTCTGGTAAGGCTTCCTGACGTAGAGTTTTGACTCTTCTCTTCTCAAATTTCACTAAATTTTTTTTTAGGATCACGCGGGTATATTACAATCGTTCCGATGGTTTTATGATGAGAACATTGTCTTGGTTGCCTCCTGACATTTAGGGGTTGTGGCAGTGTCCCGGGGAGTTGAGCTCCGAGGTGTTGTTGTCATAATCTTATCGTTGCGGTTTTGGAATACCTGAGTTTAGTACGACCGACATCGAAAATCTCTTTTGTACAGTTGTTGGTGAGATAACCCTGATAGCCCAGTACTGTGGCGAGTGCAGGAGTATTGCCATGACTTGTATAACGGATGCTTTTCGAAGGTTGAGGTAGACGATTTCCGAAGGTTTCTTGGTTATGTGTTGAAGGATGGATACAGCTGGTTGTAGGATTTGCTAGTTTGGGTGAGATATTATGCTTCCCCTATATCCCCAACACCTGATTGCATAATCAGAAAGTTTCGGGAGTTTATAGGTGGGAATTCTTGTAGCTTTAGTATTTCTTCCACAGATATTTGGTTTGTGATTGGGTAATCCTTACCAAGTATTTGTTCACATCCGTACCTTGTTGATTTTATTCCTTACCATGTCCTAAGTGGCTTCTCAGCTTTGGAAGTGTGATGATTTACATTGGAATTCATTCGTTCATTCTCGTTCGAATGTTAATTGTGAAGACTATATGTTGCAATTTCATTCCTTTGATTCAACTTCAATATATCTCTGTCAAGATGCTAATGGATGTCACCCTCTTCAGGATGGCTCCACCAACGCGTCAGAATCCGGAACGCAATGACGGGAATCAGGCTAACCCTCCGCCACCACCTCCACCTCCGGAAGCTTGGCAAGCCTTGATGACTGCCACTAATGCCAATGCTCAGATTCTGATTCAGCTCTTGCAAGATCGCAACCAAGGGCAAGCTAATCAAGAGAATCAAGGCCAAGGCAACAATCAGCCGCACTTCGCTTCACTGAACCAGTTCCTTGCTAATCAACCAAAGACCTTCAGTTACTGTGTCGAGGCCACAGACGCTGATGATTGGCTCGTGGACATCAGCAAGCATTTCGAGTGCAGCAATGTGAGACCTGAGGACTTTGTCAAGTTTGCCTCTTTTCAACTCAAAGATCAAGCTGCTGAGTGGTTCCAGCAATACAAAGATTCCAGAGGAGGTCGTGTGATCACTTGGGATGATTTCCGTCGTGATTTCAAAGCGCACCACATTCCAGAAAGTGTTGCTGAGCTTAAGCGTGAGGAATTCCGCAATCTCAAGCAAGGCACCATGTCTGTCTATCAATACAACACTCAGTTCCAGAAACTCTCTCGTTTTGCAAGGCAAGACATTCCTGATGAGAAGAGTATGATCTACCAGTTCAGGCGTGGTCTCAGAGAAGATCTGCAACTTGCTCTCGTGCTTTTCGAGCCATTAAAGTATGATGAATTCTACAACATGGCGCTGAAACAAGAAGCTGCTCAGCTCAAGTGTGAGGCTTCTAAGAAGAGAGTCAGAGATGCAGTTCAGTCTTCTTCTTCCTCACTTGTGGCAGCTAAGCAACAGTAGTTCTGGTTGCCTCCTCCTCCTCCGTTCCGTCAGCCTTATCAACAGAAGAATTCAAGTGGTCGTGGATCTTCCCACCCACCCAACCCTGGCTTTCAGAACAAGTCTCAGAATCAAGCTCCAAGGCCAAGTGCTCCTTATCATCGTCCGCTCTCAGAGGTGACTTGTAACAAATGCCAGCAGAAGGGTCACTATGCGAACAAGTGCTTCAACCAGAGGCGCCTTCCGCCTCCTCCTCCTGTGAAATCTTCCAGCAATGCAGTGGTCAAGCATAATCCTAAGCATGCCAAGGTGAACATGTTGAATGCAGCTCAAGCAGAGGAGTCTTCTGAAGTGATCATGGGTAATCTTCCTGTTAATGATATTCCTGCAAAAGTCTTATTTGATACTGGCGCATCGCATTGTTTCATGTCAAGACCATTTTTCGCCAAGCATGATTTCACTTCTTCAAATTTGGATAGACCCATGCCTGTCATTTCTCCTAGTAAACGTTTGAGCTCTAGTTTGGTGGTTCCCAATGTTTCCATCAAGATGGGTGACTACAAATTCTTGTCTAAACCAATTGTTCTTGGTGATTCTGATATTGATCTCATTCTCGGGATGGACTGGCTTTCTAAGCACAAGGCTCAGCTCGAGTGTGCTACCAGGGAAATCAAATTGACTCACACTTCGAACGATGTGATCATCTATGCTTCTCGTGATGATACCATTCGGTTGTTTTCTCTCAATGAGATGGGTGAAATGGAGGCTATCTCTCAGATTCCAGTCGTATGTGAGTACCAAGATGTTTTTCCAGAAGAGCTTCCGGGTATGCCTCCCCGTCGGCCAGTTGAATTCGTTATTGAGCTTGAGCCTGGCACGGAACCCGTTTGCAAGCGTCCTTACAAGCTTGGACCAGATGAGCTCAAGGAATTGAAGATTCAACTCGATAAACAAGAACGTCTGGGTCTGATCAGACCGAGTTCTTCTCCTTGGGGTTGTGGTGTTCTTTTTGTCAAGAAGAAGGATGGCACGGACCGACTTTGCGTCGATTACCGTCCATTGAACAAGAAGACTATCAAGAACAAGTACCCACTGTTGGGTAACGTTGCAGAAAATTAAAATTTTCCTACGGTTTCACCAAGATCCATCTATGAGTCCATCTAAGCAACGAGTCAGGGAGAGAGATTGCATCTACATACCACTTGCAGATTGCGTGCGGAAGCGTTCAAGAGGATGGTGATGACGTAGTCGTACTCGTCGTGATTCGGATCACCGATGACCAAGTGCCGAACGGACAGCACCTCCGCGTTCAACACACGTACGGGACGATCGACGTCTCCTCCTTCTTGATCCAGCAAGGGGAAGGAGAGGTTGAGGAAGAAGACTCCAACGGCAGCACGACGGCGTGGTGAGGTTGGTGCAACAGAACTCCGACAGGGCTTCGCCAAGCGCGTACGGAGGTGGAGAGGTGTTGGGGAGGGGAGGGGCTGCGCCTTCAGTTGTGTATGCAGCCCTCCCCTCACCCCTCTATTTATAGGGGAAGGGGCAAGGGGGGCCGGCCCCCTCTAGATGGATCTAGAGGGGGGGGGCGGCCAAGGGGGAGGGGGCTTGCCCCCCAAGCAAGGGGGGCGCCCCCTTTAGGGTTCCCCCAAACCCTAGGGCGCATGGGCCCTTGGGGGGAGGCGCACCAGCCCACTTTGGGCTGGTTCCCTTCCCCTTTACAGCCCATGAGCCCCTCCGGGAGAGGTGGCCCATCCCGGTGGACCCCCGAGGCCCCTCCGGTGGCCCCGGTACAATATCGATATGCCCCCGAACTATTCCGGTGTCCGTATGACAACTTCCCATATATAAATCTTTACCTCCGGACCGTTCCGGAACTCCTCGTGACGTCCGGGATCTCATCCGGGACTCCGAACAACATTCGGTAATCACATACAAGTCTTCCTAATAACCCTAGCGTCACCGAACCTTAAGTGTGTAGACCCTACGGGTTCGGGAGACATGCAGACATGACCGAGACGACTCTCGGGCAATAACCAACAGCGGGATCTGGATACCCATGTTGGCTCCCACATGTTCCTCGATGATGTCATAGGATGAACCACGATGTCGAGGGTTCAAGCAACCCCGTAAACTATTCCCTTTGTCAATCGGTAGGTTACTTGCCCGAGACTCGATCGTCGGTATCCCAATACCTCGTTTAGTCCCGTTACCGGCAAGTCACTTTACTCGTACCGTAATGCATGATCCCGTGGCCAAACATTTGGTCACTTTGAGCTCATTATGATGATGCATTACCGAGTGGGCCCGGTGATACCTCTCCGTCATGCGGAGTGACAAATCCCAGTCTTGATCCGTGTCAACCCAACAGATACTTTCGGAGATACCTGTAGTGCACCTTTATAGTCACCCAGTTACGTTGTGACGTTTGGTACACCCAAAGCACTCCTACAGTATCCGGGAGTTACACGATCTCATGGTCTAAGGAAAAGATACTCGACATTGGAAAGCTCTAGCAAAACGAACTACACGATCTTGTGCTATGCTTAGGATTGGGTCTTGTCCATCACATCATTCTCCTAATGATGTGATCTCGTTATCTATGACATCCCCATGTCCATAGTCAGGAAACCATGACTATCTATTGATCAACGAGCTAGTCAACTAGAGGCATACTAGGGACATATTGGTGTCTAGTATTCACACATGTATTACGATTTCCAGATAACACAATTATAGCATGAATAAAGACAATTACCATGAACAAGGAAATATAATAATAATACTTTTATTATTGCCTCTAGGGCATATTTCCAACAGTCTCCCACTTGCACTAGAGTCAATAATCTAGTTACATTGTGATGAATCGAACACCCATAGAGTTCTGGTGCTGATCATGCTTTGCCCTAGGGAGAGGTTTAGTCAACGGATCTGCGACATTCAGATCCGTGTGCACTTTACAAATTTCTATGTCTCCATCTTGAACATTTTCACGGATGGAGTTGAAGCGACGCTTGATGTGCCTGGTCTTCTTGTGAAACCTGGGCTCCTTGGCCAGTGCAATAGCTCCAGTGTTGTCACAGAAGAGTTTGATCGGCCCCGACGCATTGGGTATGACTCCTAGGTCGGTGATGAACTCCTTCACCCAAATTGCCTCATGCGCTGCCTCCGAGGCTGCCATGTATTCCGCTTCACATGTAGATCCCGCCACGACGCTCTGCTTGCAGCTGCACCAGCTCACTGCTCCACCATTCAACATATACACGTATCCGGTTTGTGACTTAGAGTCATCCAGATCTGTGTCGAAGCTAGCATCGACGTAACCCTTTACGACGAGCTCTTCGTCACCTCCATAAACGAGAAACATGTCCTTAGTCCTTTTCAGGTACTTAAGGATATTCTTGACCGCTGTCCAGTGTTCCTTGCCGGGGTTACTTTGGTACCTACCTACCAAACTTACGGCAAGGTTTACATCAGGTCTGGTACACAGCATGGCATACATAATGGATCCTATGGCTGAAGCATAGGGGATGACGCTCATCTCTTGTTTATCCTTTGCCGTGGTCGGGTATTGAGCTGAGCTCAATTTCACACCTTGCAATACAGGCAAGAACCCTTTCTTGGACTGATCCATTTTGAACTTCTTCAAAATCTTATCAAGGTACGTGCTTTGCGAAAGACCTATGAGGCGTCTTGATCTATCTCTATAGATTTTGATGCCTAATATATAAGTAGCTTCTCCAAGGTCCTTCATTGAAAAACACTTGTTCAAATAGGCCTTTATGCTTTCCAAGAATTCTATATCATTTCCCATCAATAGTATGTCATCCACATATAATATGAGAAATGCTACGGAGCTCCCACTCACTTTCTTGTAAACGCAGGCTTCTCCATAAGTCTGCATAAACCCAAACGCTTTGATCATCTCATCAAAGCGAATGTTCCAACTTCGAGATGCTTGCACCATCCCATAAATGGATCGCTGGAGCTTGCACACCTTGTTAGCATTCTTGGGATCGACAAAACCTTCCGGCTGCATCATATACAGTTCTTCCTTAAGATAGCCGTTAAGGAATGCCGTTTTGACGTCCATTTGCCATATCTCATAATCATAGTATGCGGCAATTGCTAACATGATTCGGACGGACTTCAGCTTCGCTACGGGAGAGAAAGTCTCATCGTAGTCAATCCCTTGAACTTGCCGATAACCCTTAGCGACAAGTCGAGCTTTATAGATGGTGACATTACCATCCGCGTCCGTCTTCTTCTTGAAGATCCATTTATTTTCTATCGCTCGCCGATCATCGGGCAAGTCTGTCAAAGTCCATACTTTGTTTTCATACATGGATCCTATCTCGGATTTCATGGCTTCTAACCATTTGTTGGAATCCGGGCCCGCCATCGCTTCTTCATAGTTCGAAGGTTCACCGTTGTCCAACAACATGATTTCCAGGACAGGGTTGCCGTACCACTCTGGTGCGGAACGTGTCCTTGTGGACCTACGAAGTTCACTGGAAGCTTGGTCCGAAGTATCTTGATCATTATCATTAACCTCCTCTCTAATTGGAGCAGGCACCACAGGAACATTTTCCTGCGCTGCGCCATTCTCCGTTTCAAGAGGCAGTACTTCATCAAGCTCCACTTTCCTCCCACTTACTTCTTTCGAGAGAAACTCTTTCTCCAGAAAGGTTCCGTTCTTGGCAACAAAGATCTTGCCCTCGGATCTTAAGTAGAAGGTATACCCTATGGTTTCCTTAGGGTATCCTATGAAGACGCATTTTTCCGATTTGGGTTCGAGCTTTTCAGGTTGAAGTTTCTTGACATAAGCCTCGCATCCCCAAACTTTTAGAAACGACAGCTTAGGTTTCTTCCCAAACCATAATTCATACGGTGTCGTCTCAACGGATTTAGACGGTGCCCTATTTAAAGTGAATGTGGCTGTCTCTAGAGCGTATCCCCAAAATGATAGCGGTAAATCGGTAAGAGACATCATAGATCGCACCATATCCAATAAAGTGCGATTACGACGTTCGGACACACCATTACGCTGAGGTGTTCCAGGCGGCGTGAGTTGTGAAACTATTCTACATTTTCTTAAGTGTGTGCCAAATTCGTGACTTAAGTACTCTCCTCCACGATCTGATCGTAGAAACTTGATCTTTCTGTCACGTTGATTCTCAACCTCACTCTGAAACTCCTTGAACTTTTCAAAGGTCTCAGACTTGTGTTTCATTAAGTAGACATAGCCATATCTACTCAAATCATCAGTGAGTGTGAGAACATAACGATATCCTCCGCGAGCCTCAATGCTCATTGGACCGCACACATCAGTATGTATAATTTCCAATAAGTTGGTTGCTCGCTCCATTGTTCCGGAGAACGGAGTCTTGGTCATTTTGCCCATAAGGCATGGTTCGCATGTGTCAAACGATTCATAATCGAGAGACTCTAACAGAACATCAGCATGGAGCTTCTTCATGCGCTTGACACCAATGTGACCAAGGCGGCAGTGCCACAAGTATGTGGGACTATCATTATCAACTTTACACCTTTTGGCATTCACACTATGAATATGTGTATTATCACGCACGAGATTCATTAAGAATAAACCATTAACCACCGGAGCATGACCATAAAACATATCACTCATATAAATAGAACAACCATTACTCTCGGATTTAAATGAGTAGCCATCTCGTATTAAACGAGATCCAGATACAATGTTCATGCTCAAGCTTGGCACTAAATAACAATTATTGAGGTTTAAAACTAATCCCGTAGGTAAATGTAGAGGTAGCGTGCCGATGGCGATCACATCGACCTTGGAACCATTCCCGACGCGCATCGTCACCTCGTCCTTCGCCAGTCTTCTCTTATTCCGCAGCTCCTGCTGTGAGTTACAAATATGAGCAACAGCACCGGTATCAAATACCCAGGAGCTACTACGAGCACTGGTAAGGTACACATCAATTACATGTATATCACATATACCTTTAGTGTTGCCGGCCTTCTTATCCGCTAAGTACTTTGGGCAATTCCGTTTCCAGTGACCATTTCCCTTGCAATAAAAGCACTCAGTTTCAGGTTTGGGTCCATTCTTTGACTTCTTCCTGGCAGCTGATTTACCAGGCGCGGCAACCTCCTTGCCGTCTTTCTTGAAGTTCTTCTTACCCTTGCCTTTCTTGAACTTAGTGGTTTTATTCACCATCAACACTTGATGTTCCTTTTTGATCTCCACCTCCGCGGATTTCAGCATTGAATACAACTCGGGAATGGTCTTTTCCATCCCCTGCATGTTGTAGTTCATCACGAAGCTTTTGTAGCTAGGTGGGAGCGACTGAAGGATTCTGTCAATGACTGCCTCATCCGGAAGATTAACTTCCAGCTGAGTCAAGCGGTTGTGCAACCCAGACATCTTGAGTATGTGTTCACTGACAGAGCTATTTTCCTCCATTTTGCAGCTAAAGAACTTGTCGGAGACTTCATATCTCTCGACCCGGGCATGAGCTTGGAAAATCAATTTCAGCTCCTCGAACATCTCATATGCTCCGTGCTTCTCAAAACGCTTTTGGAGCCCCGGTTCTAAGCTGTAAAGCATGCCGCACTGAATGATGGAGTAATCATCAGTGCGTGACTGATGGGCGTTCATAACGTCCTTGTTTTCTGGGAATGGTGCATCACCTAGCGGTGCATCTAGGACATAATCTTTCTTGGCTTCTATGAGGATGATCCTCAAGTTCCGGACCCAGTCCGAATAGTTGCTGCCATCATCTTTCAGCTTAGTTTTCTCTAGGAACGCGTTGAAGTTGAGGCTGACATTACCGCGGGCCATTTGATCTACAAGACATATTGTAAAGATTTAGACTAAGTTCATGATAATTAAGTTCATCTAATCAAATTAATGAATGAACTCCCACTCAGATTAGACATCCCTCTAGTCATCTAAGTGTTACATGATCCGAGTCGACTAGGCCGTGTACGATCATCACGTGAGACGGACTAGTCATCATCGGTGAACATCTCCATGTTGATCGTATCTTCTATACGACTCATGTTCGACCTTTCGGTCTCCGTGTTCCGAGGCCATGTCTGTACATGCTAGGCTCGTCAAGTTAACCCTAAGTGTTTTGCATGTGTAAAACTGTCTTACACCCGTTGTATGTGAACGTATGGATCTATCTCACCCGATCATCACGTGGTGCTTCGAAACGACGAACTTTACACTACTAGAAAAACGGCTATAGGTAATATCACTGTTAGTGGCGCACCAGAGATGTGGTGCGCCACTACTATATAGCAGTGGCGCACCACAAACAGGTGCTCCACTAATAGTGACATTACTAGTGGCGCACCAGGTGTGGGGTGCGCCACTACTATTTTTTTGAACAGTAACCAGCCATGCCCAGGCTTACCAGTGGCGCACCAGGACAAGGTGCGCCACTACTATTTTTGATAGTAGTGGCGCACCTTGCCCTGGTGCGCCACTACTATTTTTTTGAACAGTAGCCAGCCATGCCCAGGATTACCAGTGGCGCACCAGACCGTGGTGCGCCACTACTATTTTTGATAGTAGTGGCGCACCTTGCCCTGGTGCGCCACTACTATTTTTTTGAACAGTAGCCAGCCATGCCCAGTGATATTACCTATAATTAGCAGTGGCGCACCCCTTCACTGGTGCGCCACTAGTAACCTGGGAGCAGTAGCTATAATTAGGCAGCCACACCTACCACACACTCACTTTCCCCCCTCCACCAAAACAGATTTGGTCGTCTTGCTCCTCCTCCTCACCTCATTTGCACCATAGATTCACCCAAATTAAGTGGTTAAATTTCCTTTTTTTGATAGGTAAGTAAGGGGAAAGCTTTCTTTATGTTCTAGATCTACTTTTCTCTCCGTCTCCAACAACGTACACACTTTTTATGGCCTAGAGATCTACGTATGTTTGTGGTGTTGCATATGTTTGTGTTTGCAGGTACCGGTATTTGAAATGCGATAGTTGCCAATATTTTGCCGGAATGTTGATTCATTTCCGTTTCGGCAAGAATTTGGCACTATATGCATTCTTTTTGGTCCTATTTTTAGGCAAAGTCATGCCAAATTTTTTTTTGTTCTAAAATATCATTTTGCTCTACCCCACAGGCGACCATGGTCCGCACGATGACCGAAGGCATCGTAAATAGGTTTTTGAGCTCCGCGAAGGCCGAGATGCTTCAAAAGAACGAGACGGAGATAAGATGTCCGTGTCGAAGATGCAAGCTGAAGAGCCTTATTGCGGACCCGGATTCCGGGCAGGTGCGGGACCACTTGCTCTTGCGTGGTTTCATGGATGGCTATCGGTGGCAAGGTGATGAAGATGACTATGAAGTCATCCATGGGGGCCGGGCAAGCAGAAAAAAGGAAGGGCAGCAAGACAATAGCGGCGAGGGCGGGCGAGAAGATGAAGAATCTCCAGGACATGATCACGAAGTAGATGCAGGACACGGTCATCATGTAGAAGATGCCGGACATGATGATGAGGAAGATCAAGACGAAGGGCATGATCATGAAGATGAAGATGCCGGAGCAGACGACGATGGACCATCGATGGGCTGGGTGCATGACCCTCATATTCAAGAGCTGCTTCGCAAGCAGACGGGTAACGCAAGAGCTGCCGCCCGAGAGAAAGCCAAGCTGGATCAACTGGAGACAGACGCGGTTACTCCATTGTATGAAGGATGCAGGCCCGAGGATACCCGCCTGAAAGTAACGCTCATGGCTCTGGAGATGAAGGTAAAACACAAAATGACGGACGCATGCTTCGACGAGAACATGTCATTCTGGCACGAACGTCTTCCGAAGGGGAACAAGTGCCCGACCAGTTTGGAGGAGGCGAAGAAAATCGTGTGTCCTCTGGATTTACCGCACGTGAAATACCATGTCTGCATGAACAATTGCATCATTTATCGGGGCGAGCACGCGGAGTCTACCATATGTCCGGTGTGTGGCGTCACTCGATACAAGAAGAGGAAGAAAGCTCCTCGAAAAGTGGTGTGGTACTTTCCGATCACTCCTCGTCTGCAGCGGTATTTTGCGGATCCTAAGGTAGCAAAGCTCCTGCGTTGGCACGCGGATAGGGAGGAGAAGAAGCGAGAAGATGACACAAATGATCCGGAGATAGATAAAAAAGACAAGATGCTGAGTCACCCTAAGGATGCGAGCCAGTGGCAAGCGTTGAATTTTGAATACCCAGAATTTGGGAAGGATCCAAGGAACATCGTGCTCGGAGAGAGCACCGATGGAGTCAATCCGTTTGGCAGCCAGAGAAGCACACATAGCACCTGGCCTGTGTTTGTGTGGATGTACAACCTTCCCCCCTGGTTGTGCATGAAGAGGAAGTACATTCACATGAGTATGCTAATTGAAGGGCCAAAACAACCAGGGAACGACATCAATCTGTATCTGGGGCTGCTGAAGGAGGAGCTAGACACGCTGTGGAAAACGCCAGCCAATACGTGGGACGCCGCAGAGAAAGAATATTTCCCTATGAGAGCCGCACTGCTCACGACGGTGCACGACTATCTCGGTTACGGATATCTCGCGGGGCAGGTAGTCCATGGATTTTCTGGATGCGTACGGTGCATGGATGACACAACGTATCGCCAGCTAGATAGAGATCCCGGGTCTTCGAAAACCGTGTTCATGGGACATCGAAGGTGGCTTCGCGACGATGACGCATGGAGAAAACGCAAGGATCTGTTCGATGTTGAAACCGAACCCCGAAGACCCCCACGTACGAGGAGCGGCGAGGAAATAGACGAGCTGTTGAAAAATTGGAAAGAGTGCCCACCGCCGGGAAAGAAGCGAAAGGCGCCAGAGCCGCTGCTGAAGGTATGGAAAACGAGGTCTGTTTTCTGGGACTTGCCGTACTAGAAGATCCTCCGTGTGCCTCACAGCCTTGATGTCATGCATATCACGAAGAACGTGTGCGAGAGTCTGCTTGGTACCCTGCTCAACATGCCAGAGAGGACCAAAGATGGGCCGAAAGCAAGGGCAGACTTGCAAAAAATGGGCATCAGGGAGGAGCTCTGGCGCCCTAATGATGATGATGATGATGATGATGATGATGAGGCGAAGGACACGGAAAGTCATCGCAAAGGCAAAAAGGCCAAGAAGATCGAATATGACTACCCTCCCGCGTGCTTCACTCTAAGTCAGAAGGAGATCGAGCAGTTTTTCACCTGCCTCGTAGGAGTAAAACTTCCTTACGGTTACGCGGGGAAGATAAGCAGATACCTAGACTCAGCGAAGCAGAAGTTCAGCGGGATGAAGTCTCACGACTGTCACGTGCTGATGACGCAGATACTTCCAGTTGCAATCCGTGGGATCATGGACGCGCACGTCCGTGACACGCTATTTGGCCTATGCAACTTTTTCAACGTCATCTCTCGGAAGTCGGTTGGCGTGAGGCAACTCAGAAGGCTACAGGAAGAGATCGTGGTGATACTATGCGAGCTTGAGATGTACTTCCCGCCCGCATTCTTCGACGTTATGGTGCATCTGCTGGTCCATATAGTGGAGGATATCATCCAACTCGGGCCGACGTTCCTGCACAGCATGATGCCGTTCAAAAGGATGAATGGTGTCATCAAAGGATACGTTCGCAACATGTCACGTCCAGAGGGAAGCATAGCCAGGGGCTTTCTGACCGAAGAGTGCATCTCGTACTGCACGAATTATCTAGGCATCGAGAACCCCGTTGGTCTGCCCGTCAACAGGCACCTCGGCAGGCTCGCTGGATGGGGTCACCGCGAGGGTCGCCGCGAAATGCATGTCGACTTCATGGGTCGACTCGCCGACTTTGAAAGAGCAAACCTAGTCGCGCTACAACACATAGACGTGGTCGATCCTTGGGTGGTAGAGCACAAAATCTTTATTGAGAAGACGTACAATGACCGAGGCCAACAGAGGACGGAGGGAGCTATAATCAAAGAGCACAACTCATGTTTCACGCGTTGGTTCAAGGAGAAGCTTCTGTCGTACCCTTTACATGAGGATTCTTTCGCGGAAGAAAAACTCATATTCGCCTTGTCACAGGGCGCCGAGCACAACCTGATGACCTATGAGGCGTACGATATCAACGGCTACACATTCTACACCGAGGAAAAGGACATGATGAAGAGCGATTATCAGAACTCCGGGGTAACGATGGAATCCTACACCGGTAACGACAAGGACAGATACTACGGAAGGATCGAGGAGATCTGGGAGCTGAGCTACGCTGGAGAGAAGGTCCCGATGTTCCGTGTCAGATGGGCCAAGAGCGTCCTAAAAGAAGACCGGTATTTCACCACCATGGTTATACCCGAATCCAAATCCAAGACCGCGGGCGCAAACGTCACCGCAAAAAATGAGCCATGGGTACTGGCTTCCAAAGTGGACCAATGCTTCTTCATTACCGACCCGCCAAAGCCCAGTCGTGTTGTCGTGAGGAGAGGCAAAAGGAACATCATCGGAATGGATGGAGTCGCCAATGAGCAAGACTTTGACAAGTACGGCGACCCGAAGATGGAAGATGACGACGACGATGAAGTACCATACACCACAAGAAGAAGCAGGACCACCCTACCTAAAGGACGTCCGTTCAAGAGAAGATCAATTCAAGGGGTTCCGGGGCTAAATTATTCAACCGCGAGGAAGAAGGGCAAGAAGATTGTGAAAAGATAGCTAAGATTGAATCACGACGTGTCGGCCGCGTGTGTGTGTGTCAGTGGCAAGCTCAATTATTACATGCAACTAAATTATTACATGTATCACTTGATTTCAACCATTATTAAAGATCTTTTAAACATTATATTACTTTACATGCAAACTCAATCTTAATTTGACGACTGTTATTTCATGTCAATCTTTGATGACTGTTATTTCATCTCACTTGATTTCAACCATGCCATAGCATTGTAAATGATTCTATATTGTGATTGAGTAAAGGAGATGCATTGTAAAAAAATTATACGCCCTATTTTTAGGAATGGAGGGAGTATTAAAATTGCCATGTGTTTATTTTAAAGTGTTTGGATGTTTATCATAAGGTTAAAATAAAATTTTAAAAAATATGCAAAAAGTGGGGTTGCCAGGATTCGAACCTGGGTGGTTCTGTCCATAACCAACGCGCCAACCACTAGGCCATGTGTGTGGTTCTGTCCATAACCACACACACAATTCTTATGACTTTGATATTGAGCTGTTTATGGCGCACGACGTAAAAGTGCGCCATTGATATCGATCTGTTATGGCGCATGTCCCCTGGTGCGCCATTGCTAGCTGGCCCTCCCCCTGCTTTCTCTTCTCCCCGCGCCTCCCTCTCCTCCCACTCCCGCACTTTGGACGAGAGCACCCAAATCCCCCCTCCCCTCCGCCCGCCCCCACCGCCGCCGCACTCCGCCCTCTCCCCCACCGCCGCCGCACTCCGCCCTCGCCCTCTCTCCTTCCCCGCGTGCTGCCGGCCTGGACCGCGGCCCCCGACCTCCTCCGACGCCCTCCTCGCCCATCTGGACGCCCTCCTCCGACGACCTCCTCCGACGCCCTCCTCCGACGACCTCCTCCGACGACCTCCTCCAACGCCCTCCTCCGACGACCTCCTCCGACGCCCTCCTCGTGAGTTCCCTTCCTCTCCCTCTCTCTTTCTCTAATCTAACTTCTCTCTGCTGCCAGCTCTCTGTCGAATTCGAGGGTTCCTGTTCTAGGGTTCATACCTTTTGATGATGCTCTGGTTCAATTGGGTACTAGCTTAGGGTTCCTAGGGTGTTAATCTAGCTTCTACTTCATTCTAGGGTTCAATTTAATTACTTGTTCAAGCTAATCATCTCTGTCTCAAAATTTGTCTGAACCTAAAGTTCAGTTTCGTCAGACATAAAGTGTTAAGTGGTTACTGTCAAAATTCTAGTGTTCTAATGGCTTGGGTTGAATATCTACCAGTTGCTTTTTACCTAATTATCAATTGATGCACAAAATAAAAATGGGACCATGACTCAGGACTGCTTAAAGGTTAACATGACATTTTGAACACCCAGGAAAATGAGGGCATGGACATTCTTAGGTTGAGAACGCCTAGTAACTTTGGTTGCTTCTTAGGCGGAGTATGACTAGACAAGTTCTGCTAGTCGGTCGAAGTCCAACTCCTTCTCCAGCCAAAATTATGGCACCAGTTGCCAGGTCGTAAGCATTGTATGTGTCATGTAGCAAGGACAGATACCTTTACTTTCTCTGGCTGGACAACTGCTCCATGCTACAGAAGAAGAAAGCTTTCACCTGTATTTTAGATTGTTCATTTCAACAGCAAAGAGCCAATATTTACTACGTACATACCTCTGAAAGGAGAGTACCCTAACAATAAGTATTATCTTGGTAGAATTTCCTACTGATTGTCAACTTAGTGAACTATACACATCTTGATAGTCATATTTTACGAGAAGAATTGCTACTATTTTATCAAAATTCTAGTCAAACCAGTGAGCTATTAGAAGGAAATATACACTGCAATACTACTGGTAGGTTCATACTACTGTTGTATTTTCTTTAAATGCAGTTATGCTGTTGGTCCTGTTACACTCTTGTAGGTATATAAGCACTAGTTATATGGCTACTGCCATGTTCCTATACAGGTTCTTATACTACTTTACTTAAATTATTATCATGGTTCTGAAAGTACACTTGTTCAGAATAGCACCAAGTCCTAGGGCAAACTGAATTCCGCTTCAGTATTGGACAATAGACTTGCTGCTCTGTTATTATACAGATTCAAACATAGTTTCTGTTCACCAAAAGAGTGATGGGCTTGCTGCTCTGTTGTGCCTATATGTAGGCCTTTTTTGTCCATATGAAAGCAGAGGACCATATGGTCTGTGGCCTTTTCATCCATATGAAAGTAGAGGCACATTGTGGTGCTAGTTTGCTGGGTTTTGTCTCCGACCATCGTGTCGTGATGATTTTGCAGGTACCTCGAGAGGCCCTTGAGTTTGCCGGAATGTCGATTAACTTCCGTTCCGGCAAGTTTGGGTACTCCATATGTCCTATTTTCAGCAAAGGTCATGCTGAAATTTTCCGTGAATTTTAGCATGACTTTGCTAAAAATAGGACATATGGGGTACTTGCGACTAATGCATGGGCCGGGGTATCTTAGTACTTAATTAAGTAGGATCAAGAATTAAGTAGGACTATTTCTGAATAGCTTCTATCAACGGCACTCTAAATGATAAAACCGTAGCTTTTAGGATGCCTCGGTGTCGACAAACCCTAAGTGATGAGACCATGATAATTCCTCACAAACCCTAAATGATGAGATCTTGTTCCTTGACAATAACCAACTTTTTGACCAAACTTTTTTCCTATTTAGAGCGAACATGGCCGACAACGATGAGGCCGGCGGTTCGGGCGGCAAGCCATTCTGGGAGCTGTCCCAGGAGATGGAGGAATACCCTCACCGCTATGAGGACGCCACGGAAGACACCGATCCCGACTACACAACCCCTAGTGAAGTCGGGGATGACACCACTGATGGTGCCGCCGGGGATGCCACCACTGATGATGGCAGCCAACCGAAGAGGCAACGGAAGGACCGGCGCCCGAACGTGCTCGGCACCGTCAAGGAGGAATTTACTGAAGTGTCCTCCAGTGGGCATCCAACGGCGCCCAAAGAATTAGTCAGTGGGTACGCGGGACAACTCGGGTGCATTGTCCGGAGCACCGTCACGATCAACACCGAGAACCTAAGGCATCGTGAACGAGGGAATTTGCGGATCCTCCTCTTCACGAAGCTGCACGAACGATACAAGTTCCCCGGTGACTTCGCAAACACACGCCTCTCAGGGAATAAAGTGAACAGTGCCGCCCTCGCGAAGATGAGCACGGCCCTGGCTTCTTGGAGAGCCCGGGTGAAGAAAATGATTGAAAGAGGTGATAGTTATGAGAAGATCAAGGAGAAAAATCCTTCGATCAGCAAAGCTGACTACCTGGAGTTCAAGACCAAGTGCGAGAGCAACGCATCCGTGGAATCAAGTCAGTGGGGGAAAGAAATGCGGGAATTGAACTTAGGGGTCCACAAACTCGGTCCCGGCGGTTACAGAGTGGCGGAATCTAAATGGGACAAGGAGGACGCGGAGCGTGTCGAGCAAGGCCTACCGCCCCTCTTCGATAAATACCGCCATGAAAAGCAGACCAGGAACTATATCAGAGCCCGGTACAAGGAGGACCCGGTAACAAAGGAGCTTACCACGGATCCGAAGGTGAAGGCGCTTGAGCTTGTTCTGGTAAGGAATACACCCCCGCGTAATTAGCTCCATATGGTTGCATTCTAATTAATGAAGCCAAATTTCTAAATGGTTCACGTTCCTTCCGCAGGAAACTGAAAGCAGTAGCGCGGGGTCTCAGAGCTCCCCGTCTGCCCCTTGGGACACCACTTTAAATAGGGCGTTGAATGTAATGAAACAGAAGGATAAGTTAACTAAGCCGACGTCAGCTGGTCGTGTGGCCGGCGAAGGCTTGTCCACGAAATGGTCGGAATACTATAAGACTAGTCGAAAGGAGAGAAAGACCAGCTTGGAAAGCCAGGAGGTTAAAGAACTCAAGGCAAAAGTGGCGCAGATTCCTCAGATAGTCGAAGAGCAAGTGCGAGACCAAGTGCGAGACCAACTGGGAGCGACGATCACCGCCATTATGCCTACCTTGGTTGAGGGGCTGCAGGGGTGGTTTGTGGGCGGCCAACAGG